>OZ038516.1:12237155-12349655 GCA_964036315.1 Acanthosepion esculentum | reverse complement strand
ACTAAATGCTCTGTTTTATAATAAACAGTATTAAACAACATTTACCGGCCTGAATGTCCGAAAAATTTTCATAGAAAATATGCGTCCTCCGACAGGATTCGAACCTGTATCCTATACGGAACCGTCATACAGTCTGACGTGCTTTTACCGATTGAGCCGCAGAGGAGCATTTCGGTTATCAAGATCGATTTTACTGTTTTTAAACTACAATTATCCATGATTTTCTCTCGTACATTCATACCTGCTAAAAAAAAAATAACAAGAACGTACAAACATAAAAAATGTCTTAAAATAATTGACGTACTTTATCCATTTCATAATGTGTGACGTCATTTGTTTACATTCGGATACGCATCGAGCAGATATGAATGCACGAAAGAAAATCATGGAGAATTGTAGTTTAAAAACAGTAAAATTGACTTTGCTAACCGAAACGCTCCTCAATCGGTAAAGCACGCCAGGCTATATGACGATTCCGTATTTGATACAGGTTCGATTCCTGTCGGAGGACGCATATCTTCTATGAAAATTTCTCGGACATTCAGGCCGGTATATCTCGTTAATACTGTTTATTATAAACAGAGCATTACTTAAATATTTGTATCTATAAAAAGAATGTTAAACATAAAAATGTCTTAAAATAATTGTCGGACTTTGTCCATTTCATAATGTGTGACGTCATTTGTTTACATTTGGATACGCCTCGAGCAATAATTGTCAGACGTTGTCTATTATATGACATTTATGGTTTTTACAGAACAGCGGAAGTTCGATGTCTGGTATGAGCGGCGACATGATGGGCTCCGGAAATATGTCAGTAAGTAACAAATACCATTCTTATTATAATGACTTGTAAATTTGAATGCCTGTAGCCCGCTATTTTTTATCATCATGGCCGATGCTAACCTTGGAAGAACGAAAACCTTGCGCCTTCTTTGTCTCTCACTTTCCACTACTATGAATGATCATATATCGAATTATGTTATGTCTGCTGCAAGGAAACTGTTTTTAACTGTTTAAAATCCGTTGCGCAAACAAGATATGATGCCAAAAAAAAAAACACCGTACCGCGCACATGTAAAAATAGACTCTCCTTTGAGGTTACTCTGTCGGAAAGTAAATACGAGCCTATGTATATACTGGGTAAACTAAGCATGCAACAAGCTAATCAGTGAAGTGTCTTGCTGGTGTTTCAGCAAAAAATAATGCTTCATGTGTATGCAAACGACCTCCCAATGCAGGTTTACGTTTCTTTTGAGTCTTTTCAGTTTTTCTAGTTATTGATTTTTTTACGGTTTATCAACCCTTTGTGGGTAATTTAATATTTAAATATAATTTTGTAAGAATATTTATTTTGAAGGAATATTGCATTAAAAATGTGTGATGAATAATAATAGATACGATTCCTACTTTTTAACCCATATTGGGGGCCCAAGTGTATTTGTGCGAAACAGATTACAACAGTACGCACCTGGAATTCGAATTTGATTCTCCAATATCCAATTCACGTCCTCTACCCATTTCACCATTGGGTTTTGTTTAAGCTCCATCTCAGTTGAAACGCCAAGAGATTTACGAAACTGACAAGCGATCCCTGTAGTGAACTAATTTAGGGCGAAGAACTAATGCTGGATGAAATCAGTTAGACACAAAGGCAGGTACATTGAAGCGGACTATGCCGTTACTGGCCAAGATATATATATATATATATATTTTATATTCGTTGATCTAAGCTGAAAATCATTATCGAATATTATTTCTCAGTTATTAACAAATAATTTTATTTTCATTAAATTCTTATTGAAAGTAATAAAATTAATTTATCTGGGTGTACACGCCAGAGGTCTAGTGCTAAATGCTGAGGACTGAATGATGGTAAAAACCTCACAGTATCATCGCCAAACCTAGCTAGCTGCGTCCTGACGATAAACTACATCCGGCACCAATGTCTATAATCAGGAGGTTTTGAGTCGGGCGAACCCACACCTTAATTGCAGTTGTTCCCCGGTCCACACTGACCCGGGGGTTAGCACATTTTAGGGTCCCACCTATGGGCAAATAGTTAACACCCATACAAAAACAAAACACTATTAAAGTGTAAAAATAGTTTTTTTTTTATTTATAGTAAAAATACCAGTAATATATTTTTTGAAGAAAAAAATTACCAGCCATACATTTTGGAAGAAAAAATTACCAGCCATACATTTTGGAAGAAAAAATTACCAGCCATACATTTTGGAAGAAAAAATTACCAGCCATACATTTTGGAAGAAAAAATTACCAGCCATACATTTTGGAAGAAAAAACTGCCAGCAATACATTTAAAAAAAAAAATATTACCAGCAATAGATTTGACTGTTGACAAAAACAGTCTTTACAAAAATGCGTCAATAAAACCTGATCTACAAACTGATTTCTTACAAAGAAGATATATTCTATTCATACGAACCTATCCTAAAGATTTCTTGTCGGCATCAAATAACCCATTGTGGAATTGATATGCGGTAAAACAAAATAAACGAAATCAAATCAAAACTGTGACATATGCATATATTTTTGTTTCTCAGTAGTAAGTGCTCAACCTGACTAGCTCGTTATCCATTACCCCACTCCGATAATTTCGTAATTAAATTCTCATTTATTTTGCTTCCCCTAACATTACAACATCCTTCCTCGCCTGACGACTTCATCGGATTCATCCTTACTACTGGCCTTTCTTTCTTTCTTTTTTTTTTGTATTAATGGAAACGGTTGATACCGAGGTTGGCACCTTAAACAAATTAGGACAATATGAAAAAACAATGTTTTCTAACTTCGCATCTAGTTCGCTAAATGGCGATTAAATTCGTAATTGTTTTGACACAAATGTCACATCTGTCCTGGCAGGAAAAGGTTAAACCACAACCTAAGAAATGGTTTCAAAATTTATATATAAACCCTCTTTACAAAAATACTTCAACAAGCTGATTTCTTACAAAGAATAACTATTCTATTTATATGGACCGACCCTAAAAATCTTGTCCGCATTAAATAACCCATTGATGTTGATATGCAGTGAAACAAAAGAAAGCAAACCAGAATCTCGACAAAAACACTCTTTACAAAAATGCATCGATGAAACCTGATCTACAATCTGATTTCTTACAAAGAATACATATCCTATTCATACGAAACTATCCTAAAAATCTTGTCGACATTAACTAACCCATTAAGATGTTGATATGCCGTAAAACAAAATCAACCAACCATACTCTCGTTAAAAACCCTCTTTACAAAAATACGTCAATGAAACCTGATCTACAAACTGATTTCTTACAAAGAATACATATCCTATTCATACGAAACTATCCTAAAAATCTTTTCGGCATTAAATAATCCATTGATGTAGATATGCATTGAAACAAAATAAACTAAACGAAAAATACATCAATCTAACTTGATCTAGAAACTGATTACTTACAAAGAATACACATTCTATTCATACAAACATATCTTAAAATCTTGTCGGCATTAAATAACCCATTGAGGTGTTGATATGCCGTAAAACAAAATAAACAATACCGGACTCTAGATAAAAAAAAATCTTTACCTGAAATACTTCAATGAACCCTGATCTACAGGTTTCTTACAAAGTATATATATTATATTCATATATCCCAATCCTTAAAATCTTTTCGGCATTAAATAACCCATTGAGGTGTTGATATACCATAAAAGAAAATAAACCATAAATCACAAGCCAGCCTGCTCCCCTATTTTTAACTACTTACGTTTTCCTTTTTATTTTGATATTTCAGTCGGAAATGTATAACCGTTATATGGAGACATGTCGCAGGATCCTTCCGTTCCTTGAGAGGACCCTGGAGATGCGAAACAACGGCAGACAATATTTTATGGGGGATCAGGTAAGCCGAGTTTTCAATTTAGTCTGTACTTTGCTTATGCACGTCCCGTTTTGAATGTAACCTGGGGCTGTGCAAGGGTCACGTGCTCCATCCCAACCTATGATATTATTTCTTGTTGACTTATTGTGTATAAAACGTGCAACAACTGTGGCAAAATGTCCTCACTACTCAGTCGTAATTATTCTAGCGGGAGGTGCCCAATAGTGATTTGCTATGCGCAAGGCCAAAAGTAAGGGGCACTCAGTGAGAATTGAACTCACTAGTCAGTCGTAATTGTTCTAGCGAGACAAGCTTGCTAACCATTACACAACGTCGAGGGGCCCAATAGTAATTTTCCATGCCTAGCTTAGATGTGGCACAAGGTCGAAAGTATGGAGCACTCAGTGAGGATCGAATACGCTACTCAGTCGTAATTGTTCTAGCGAGACAAGTTTTCTAACCATTACGCTACGTCGAGGTACTCAGTAATTGATATGGTGATTTTCTAAGCGCTCCTTAAATGTGGCACAAAGCCGAAAGTATGGGGCACCCTGTGAAGACCGAACTCACTACTCAGTCGTAATTGTTCTTGCAAGACAAGCTTGTGAACCATTACTTCACGCCGTGGTGCTCAATGATATCATTACTTGACTACAAGTTAAAATCAATGAAAGGACGGAAATTATTCTAATAAAATTTAAGGAAATATTTTCATTTTTAAAGTGAATATTTTTTACGTGCTTTTTCTTTCATACTTTCCGATTTTTCTTTTGTCGAACGGATTAATAGAGCTTATTTTCTCATAATTCTAAATATTATCAACAGATTTAAGTGGATTTAATACTTTACCTTTTTCCTTGCAGATGCTGCTGTGTGACATGATGTTGTACTGTTTCCTCGAGAACCCCATGATGGAGAACCAGTCCATGTTTACCAGTTATCCCAAACTGATGGCTCTCAGGACAAAGGTCGCTGGTCATCCCAAGATCGCTACTTACTTGAAAAGTCGTTCCAACACTAACTGGTAACCATGTTACTAGAAGCATTTCGTACTAGGGAACTGAAACTCCGATTTGAAAATCTCCAGTTTTATTAAAGATTGTGTACGGCCAAGAAATTTTTGTTGCGTAAATTAATAAAAATAAGCGTCTGTAATAAAATTTCTAAGTTGTTGTTTTCTCTTATTATTTGTTGCATGCAAAGTTCCGAGGCGTATTCTTTGCAAAATGTTAGAGAAATGTTAGAAGTGTCTTGGAAGATCGCGAGAAAAATATATGAAGGGGGGAAGGAATTGAATTGAGGGCAAAGATCAAAGAAATGCATAAACATAAACGAAAGTAACAGAAGAAGGAACGAAAAAAAGAAAGGAAGAAAAATAGAAATAATGGAATAAGCGAAAAAGAAGAAAAGAAATAGACAAAAAAGAAACAAACAAAAACGAACGAAAAAAGAAAGAATAAAAGAAAGAAAAAGAGAAGGAAATAAAAAAGAAAGAAACAAAAAAAAGAAATAAGCAAACAAAAAGGAAGAAAGAAAAAGAAAGACGATGATCTACATTCGGCAGCAAGGATTCCGAAAGCCTTTCTTTCACTGATTTTTTTTCTTTCTTTCTTTGAATTCGATTTTACTTTCATTGATTCTTTTTCTTTCTTTATTTGTATTCGAATTTCCAGTTATTGATTTTTTTCTTTCTTTCTTTCTTTGAATTCGATTTTCCTTTTATTGGTTCTTTTTCTTTCTTTCTTTCTTTGAATTCGATTTTCCTTTCATTGATTCTTTTTCTTTCTTTATTTCTTCTTACTTTCTTTCTTTGAATTCGATTTTCCTTTCATTGATTCTTTTTCTTTCTTTATTTGTATTCGAATTTCCAGTTATTGATTTTTTTCTTTCTTTCTTTCTTTGAATTCGATTTTCCTTTTATTGGTTCTTTTTCTTTCTTTCTTTCTTTGAATTCGATTTTCCTTTCATTGATTCTTTTTCTTTCTTTATTTCTTCTTACTTTCTTTCTTTGAATTCGATTTTCCTTTCATTGATTCTTTTTCTTTCTTTATTTGTATTCGAATTTCCAGTTATTGATTTTTTTCTTTCTTTCTTTCTTTGAATTCGATTTTCCTTTTATTGGTTCTTTTTCTTTCTTTCTTTCTTTGAATTCGATTTTCCTTTCATTGATTCTTTTTCTTTCTTTATTTGTATTCGAATTTCCAGTTATTGATTTTTTTCTTTCTTTCTTTCTTTGAATTCGATTTTCCTTTTATTGGTTCTTTTTCTTTCTTTCTTTCTTTGAATTCGATTTTACTTTCATTGATTCTTTTTCTTTCTTTATTTCTTCTTACTTTCTTTCTTTGAATTCGATTTTCCTTTCATTGATTCTTTTTCTTTCTTTATTTGTATTCGAATTTCCAGTTATTGATTTTTTTCTTTCTTTCTTTCTTTGAATTCGATTTTCCTTTTATTGGTTCTTTTTCTTTCTTTCTTTCTTTGAATTCGATTTTCCTTTCATTGATTCTTTTTCTTTCTTTATTTGTATTCGAATTTCCAGTTATTGATTTTTTTCTTTCTTTCTTTCTTTGAATTCGATTTTCCTTTTATTGGTTCTTTTTCTTTCTTTCTTTCTTTGAATTCGATTTTCCTTTCATTGATTCTTTTTCTTTCTTTATTTCTTCTTACTTTCTTTCTTTGAATTCGATTTTCCTTTCATTGATTCTTTTTCTTTCTTTATTTGTATTCGAATTTCCAGTTATTGATTTTTTTCTTTCTTTCTTTCTTTGAATTCGATTTTCCTTTTATTGGTTCTTTTTCTTTCTTTCTTTCTTAGAATTCGATTTTCCTTTCATTGATTCTTTTTCTTTCTTTATTTGTATTCGAATTTCCAGTTATTGATTTTTTTCTTTCTTTCTTTCTTTGAATTCGATTTTCCTTTTATTGGTTCTTTTTCTTTCTTTCTTTCTTTGAATTCGATTTTCCTTTCATTGATTCTTTTTCTTTCTTTATTTGTATTCGAATTTCCAGTTATTGATTTTTTTCTTTCTTTCTTTCTTTGAATTCGATTTTCCTTTTATTGGTTCTTTTTCTTTCTTTCTTTCTTTGAATTCGATTTTCCTTTCATTGATTCTTTTTCTTTCTTTATTTGTATTCGAATTTCCAGTTATTGATTTTTTTCTTTCTTTCTTTCTTTGAATTCGATTTTCCTTTTATTGGTTCTTTTTCTTTCTTTCTTTCTTAGAATTCGATTTTCCTTTCATTGATTCTTTTTCTTTCTTTATTTGTATTCGAATTTCCAGTTATTGATTTTTTTCTTTCTTTCTTTCTTTGAATTCGATTTTCCTTTTATTGGTTCTTTTTCTTTCTTTCTTTCTTTGAATTCGATTTTCCTTTCATTGATTCTTTTTCTTTCTTTATTTGTATTCGAATTTCCAGTTATTGATTTTTTTCTTTCTTTCTTTCTTTGAATTCGATTTTCCTTTTATTGGTTCTTTTTCTTTCTTTCTTTCTTTGAATTCGATTTTCCTTTCATTGATTCTTTTTCTTTCTTTATTTGTATTCGAATTTCCAGTTATTGATTTTTTTCTTTCTTTCTTTCTTTGAATTCGATTTTCCTTTTATTGGTTCTTTTTCTTTCTTTCTTTCTTTGAATTCGATTTTCCTTTCATTGATTCTTTTTCTTTCTTTATTTCTTCTTACTTTCTTTCTTTGAATTCGATTTTCCTTTCATTGATTCTTTTTCTTTCTTTATTTGTATTCGAATTTCCAGTTATTGATTTTTTTCTTTCTTTCTTTCTTTGAATTCGATTTTCCTTTTATTGGTTCTTTTTCTTTCTTTCTTTCTTTGAATTCGATTTTACTTTCATTGATTCTTTTTCTTTCTTTATTTCTTCTTACTTTCTTTCTTTGAATTCGATTTTCCTTTCATTGATTCTTTTTCTTTCTTTATTTGTATTCGAATTTCCAGTTATTGATTTTTTTCTTTCTTTCTTTCTTTGAATTCGATTTTCCTTTTATTGGTTCTTTTTCTTTCTTTCTTTCTTTGAATTCGATTTTCCTTTCATTGATTCTTTTTCTTTCTTTATTTGTATTCGAATTTCCAGTTATTGATTTTTTTCTTTCTTTCTTTCTTTGAATTCGATTTTCCTTTTATTGGTTCTTTTTCTTTCTTTCTTTCTTTGAATTCGATTTTCCTTTCATTGATTCTTTTTCTTTCTTTATTTCTTCTTACTTTCTTTCTTTGAATTCGATTTTCCTTTCATTGATTCTTTTTCTTTCTTTATTTGTATTCGAATTTCCAGTTATTGATTTTTTTCTTTCTTTCTTTCTTTGAATTCGATTTTCCTTTTATTGGTTCTTTTTCTTTCTTTCTTTCTTAGAATTCGATTTTCCTTTCATTGATTCTTTTTCTTTCTTTATTTGTATTCGAATTTCCAGTTATTGATTTTTTTCTTTCTTTCTTTCTTTGAATTCGATTTTCCTTTTATTGGTTCTTTTTCTTTCTTTCTTTCTTTGAATTCGATTTTCCTTTCATTGATTCTTTTTCTTTCTTTATTTGTATTCGAATTTCCAGTTATTGATTTTTTTCTTTCTTTCTTTCTTTGAATTCGATTTTCCTTTTATTGGTTCTTTTTCTTTCTTTCTTTCTTTGAATTCGATTTTCCTTTCATTGATTCTTTTTCTTTCTTTATTTGTATTCGAATTTCCAGTTATTGATTTTTTTCTTTCTTTCTTTCTTTGAATTCGATTTTCCTTTTATTGGTTCTTTTTCTTTCTTTCTTTCTTAGAATTCGATTTTCCTTTCATTGATTCTTTTTCTTTCTTTATTTGTATTCGAATTTCCAGTTATTGATTTTTTTCTTTCTTTCTTTCTTTGAATTCGATTTTCCTTTTATTGGTTCTTTTTCTTTCTTTCTTTCTTTGAATTCGATTTTCCTTTCATTGATTCTTTTTCTTTCTTTATTTGTATTCGAATTTCCAGTTATTGATTTTTTTCTTTCTTTCTTTCTTTGAATTCGATTTTCCTTTTATTGGTTCTTTTTCTTTCTTTCTTTCTTTGAATTCGATTTTCCTTTCATTGATTCTTTTTCTTTCTTTATTTGTATTCGAATTTCCAGTTATTGATTTTTTTCTTTCTTTCTTTCTTTGAATTCGATTTTCCTTTTATTGGTTCTTTTTCTTTCTTTCTTTCTTTGAATTCGATTTTCCTTTCATTGATTCTTTTTCTTTCTTTATTTCTTCTTACTTTCTTTCTTTGAATTCGATTTTCCTTTCATTGATTCTTTTTCTTTCTTTATTTGTATTCGAATTTCCAGTTATTGATTTTTTTCTTTCTTTCTTTCTTTGAATTCGATTTTCCTTTTATTGGTTCTTTTTCTTTCTTTCTTTCTTTGAATTCGATTTTCCTTTCATTGATTCTTTTTCTTTCTTTATTTCTTCTTACTTTCTTTCTTTGAATTCGATTTTCCTTTCATTGATTCTTTTTCTTTCTTTATTTGTATTCGAATTTCCAGTTATTGATTTTTTTCTTTCTTTCTTTCTTTGAATTCGATTTTCCTTTTATTGGTTCTTTTTCTTTCTTTCTTTCTTTGAATTCGATTTTCCTTTCATTGATTCTTTTTCTTTCTTTATTTGTATTCGAATTTCCAGTTATTGATTTTTTTCTTTCTTTCTTTCTTTGAATTCGATTTTCCTTTTATTGGTTCTTTTTCTTTCTTTCTTTCTTTGAATTCGATTTTCCTTTCATTGATTCTTTTTCTTTCTTTATTTCTTCTTACTTTCTTTCTTTGAATTCGATTTTCCTTTCATTGATTCTTTTTCTTTCTTTATTTGTATTCGAATTTCCAGTTATTGATTTTTTTCTTTCTTTCTTTCTTTGAATTCGATTTTCCTTTTATTGGTTTTTTTCTTTCTTTCTTTCTTTGAATTCGATTTTCCTTTCATTGATTCTTTTTCTTTCTTTATTTCTTCTTACTTTCTTTCTTTGAATTCGATTTTCCTTTTATTGGTTCTTTTTCTTTCTTTCTTTCTTTGAATTCGATTTTCCTTTCATTGATTCTTTTTCTTTCTTTATTTGTATTCGAATTTCCAGTTATTGATTTTTTTCTTTCTTTCTTTCTTTGAATTCGATTTTCCTTTTATTGGTTCTTTTTCTTTCTTTCTTTCTTTGAATTCGATTTTCCTTTCATTGATTCTTTTTCTTTCTTTATTTGTATTCGAATTTCCAGTTATTGATTTTTTTCTTTCTTTCTTTCTTTGAATTCGATTTTCCTTTTATTGGTTCTTTTTCTTTCTTTCTTTCTTAGAATTCGATTTTCCTTTCATTGATTCTTTTTCTTTCTTTATTTCTTCTTACTTTCTTTCTTTGAATTCGATTTTCCTTTCATTGATTCTTTTTCTTTCTTTATTTGTATTCGATTTTCCAGTTCATTGATTTTTTTCTTTCTTTCTTTCTTTGAATTCGATTTTCCTTTTATTGGTTCTTTTTCTTTCTTTCTTTCTTTGAATTCGATTTTCCTTTCATTGATTCTTTTTCTTTCTTTATTTGTATTCGAATTTCCAGTTATTGATTTTTTTCTTTCTTTCTTTCTTTGAATTCGATTTTCCTTTTATTGGTTCTTTTTCTTTCTTTCTTTCTTTGAATTCGATTTTCCTTTCATTGATTCTTTTTCTTTCTTTATTTCTTCTTACTTTCTTTCTTTGAATTCGATTTTCCTTTCATTGATTCTTTTTCTTTCTTTATTTGTATTCGATTTTCCAGTTATTGATTTTTTTCTTTCTTTCTTTCTTTGAATTCGATTTTCCTTTTATTGGTTCTTTTTCTTTCTTTCTTTCTTTGAATTCGATTTTCCTTTCATTGATTCTTTTTCTTTCTTTATTTCTTCTTACTTTCTTTCTTTGAATTCGATTTTCCTTTCATTGATTCTTTTTCTTTCTTTATTTGTATTCGATTTTCCAGTTATTGATTTTTTTCTTTCTTTCTTTCTTTGAATTCGATTTTCCTTTTATTGGTTCTTTTTCTTTCTTTCTTTCTTTGAATTCGATTTTCCTTTCATTGATTCTTTTTCTTTCTTTATTTCTTCTTACTTTCTTTCTTTGAATTCGATTTTCCTTTCATTGATTCTTTTTCTTTCTTTATTTGTATTCGAATTTCCAGTTATTGATTTTTTTCTTTCTTTCTTTCTTTGAATTCGATTTTCCTTTTATTGGTTCTTTTTCTTTCTTTCTTTCTTTGAATTCGATTTTCCTTTCATTGATTCTTTTTCTTTCTTTATTTGTATTCGATTTTCCAGTTATTGATTTTTTTCTTTCTTTCTTTCTTTGAATTCGATTTTCCTTTTATTGGTTCTTTTTCTTTCTTTCTTTCTTTGAATTCGATTTTCCTTTCATTGATTCTTTTTCTTTCTTTATTTGTATTCGAATTTCCAGTTATTGATTTTTTTCTTTCTTTCTTTCTTTGAATTCGATTTTCCTTTTATTGGTTCTTTTTCTTTCTTTCTTTCTTTGAATTCGATTTTCCTTTCATTGATTCTTTTTCTTTCTTTATTTGTATTCGATTTTCCAGTTATTGATTTTTTTCTTTCTTTCTTTCTTTGAATTCGATTTTCCTTTTATTGGTTCTTTTTCTTTCTTTCTTTCTTTGAATTCGATTTTCCTTTCATTGATTCTTTTTCTTTCTTTATTTCTTCTTACTTTCTTTCTTTGAATTCGATTTTCCTTTCATTGATTCTTTTTCTTTCTTTATTTGTATTCGATTTTCCAGTTATTGATTTTTTTCTTTCTTTGAATTCGATTTTCCTTTTATTGGTTCTTTTTCTTTCTTTCTTTCTTTGAATTCGATTTTCCTTTCATTGATTCTTTTTCTTTCTTTATTTCTTCTTACTTTCTTTCTTTGAATTCGATTTTCCTTTCATTGATTCTTTTTCTTTCTTTATTTGTATTCGATTTTCCAGTTATTGATTTTTTTCTTTCTTTCTTTCTTTGAATTCGATTTTCCTTTTATTGGTTCTTTTTCTTTCTTTCTTTCTTTGAATTCGATTTTCCTTTCATTGATTCTTTTTCTTTATTTCTTTGTTTCCTTCATTCTTTCCTTCTTTGAATTCGATATTCTTATCGTTGATTCTTCTTTTTTCTTTATCCTTTCCTTCTTTCTTTCTTTGAATTCCATAGTCCTTTCATTGATTTTTTTCTTTTTTTCATTCTTTGGATTCAATTTTCCTTTCATTGATACTTTTTCTTTCTTACATTCTTTCTTTCTTTGAATCCGATTTTCCATTCATTGATTCTTCTTCCTTTATTTCATTAGTTTTTCTTTCTTCTAATTCATTGATTCTTTGCCGTTCTTTCATTCTTTATTTCGTTTCTTTCTTTCTTTGAATTCGGTTTTCCTTTCATTTATTCTTATTCCTTTTTATTTATTTATTTTTCTTTCTTTTAATTCCATTGTCCTTTCATTGATTCTTTTTCTTTCTTTCTTTTTTCCTTCTTTGTTTCTTTCATTCTTTGAATTCGATTTTCATTTCATTGATTCTCTTTCTTTATTTCTTCCATTCTTTGAATTCGATTTTCCTTACCTTGATTCTATTTCTTTCTTTCTTTCTTTCTTTGAATTCGATTTTCCTTTCATTGATATTTTTCTTTCTTTCTTTCTTTCTTTCTTTCTTTCTTTCTTTGAATTCGATTTTCCTTTCATTGATTCTTTTTCTTTCTTTCTTTCTTTCTTTCTTTTAATTCGATTTTCCTTTCATTGAATCTCTTTATTTATTTTTTTTTTAATTATTTCTTTGAATTCTATTTTCCTTTCAAGGATTCTTTTTCTTTCTTTCTTTCTTTGAAATTCGATTTTCCTTTTATTGGTTCTTTTTCTTTCTTTCTTTCTTTGAATTCGATTTTCCTTTCATTGATTCTTTTTCTTTCTTTATTTGTATTCGAATTTCCAGTTATTGATTTTTTTCTTTCTTTCTTTCTTTGAATTCGATTTTCCTTTTATTGGTTCTTTTTCTTTCTTTCTTTCTTTGAATTCGATTTTCCTTTCATTGATTCTTTTTCTTTCTTTATTTCTTCTTACTTTCTTTCTTTGAATTCGATTTTCCTTTCATTGATTCTTTTTCTTTCTTTATTTGTATTCGATTTTCCAGTTATTGATTTTTTTCTTTCTTTCTTTCTTTGAATTCGATTTTCCTTTTATTGGTTCTTTTTCTTTCTTTCTTTCTTTGAATTCGATTTTCCTTTCATTGATTCTTTTTCTTTCTTTATTTCTTCTTACTTTCTTTCTTTGAATTCGATTTTCCTTTCATTGATTCTTTTTCTTTCTTTATTTGTATTCGATTTTCCAGTTATTGATTTTTTTCTTTCTTTCTTTCTTTGAATTCGATTTTCCTTTTATTGGTTCTTTTTCTTTCTTTCTTTCTTTGAATTCGATTTTCCTTTCATTGATTCTTTTTCTTTATTACATTCTTTCTTGTAATTTGATTTTCATTTATTGATTTTTTTTTCTTTCATTCTTTAAATTCGAATTTCCTTTCTTTGATTCTTTTTATTTATTTCATTCTTTCTTTCTTTGATTCTTTATTTGAATTCGATTTTCCTTTCGTTGATTCTCTTTCTTCCTTTATTTTTTTCTTTCTTTCTTTGATTTCGATTCTCCTTTCCTTGATTATTTTCCTTTCTTTCCTTTCTTTCTTTAAATTCCATTTTTTTTACATTGATTTCTTTTTCTTTCTTCCTTTCCTTGAATTCGATTTTCATTTCATTGATTATTGTTCTTTCTTTCTTTATTTCTTTGTTCTTTCTCTGAATTCGACTTTCCTTTCATTGATTCTTTTTCATTCTTTTTTCTTTGAATTGGATTTTCCTTTCATTGATCCACTTTATTTTTTTTTCTTTCTTTCTTTGAATTCGATTTTCCTTTCATTGATTCTTTTTCTTTATTTCTTTGTTTCCTTCATTCTTTCCTTCTTTGAATTCGATATTCTTATCGTTGATTCTTCTTTTTTCTTTATCCTTTCCTTCCTTCTTTCTTTGAATTCGATTTTCCTTTCATTGATTCTCTTACTTTCTTTCTTTGAATTCCATAGTCCTTTCATTGATTTTTTTCTTTTTTTCATTCTTTGGATTCAATTTTCCTTTCATTGATACTTTTTCTTTCTTACATTCTTTCTTTCTTTGAATCCGATTTTCCATTCATTGATTCTTCTTCCTTTATTTCATTAGTTTTTATTTCTTCTAATTCATTGATTCTTTGCCGTTCTTTCATTCTTTATTTCGTTTCTTTCTTTCTTTGAATTCGGTTTTCCTTTCATTTATTCTTATTCCTTTTTATTTATTTATTTTTTCTTTCTTTGAATTCCATTGTCCTTTCATTGATTCTTTTTCTTTCTTTCTTTTTTCCTTCTTTGTTTCTTTCATTCTTTGAATTCGATTTTCATTTCATTGATTCTCTTTCTTTATTTCTTCCATTATTTGTATTCGATTTTCCTTACCTTGATTCTATTTCTTTCTTTCTTTCTTTCTTTGAATTCGATTTTCCTTTCATTGATATTTTTCTTTCTTTCTTTCTTTCTTTCTTTGAATTCGATTTTCCAGTCATTGATTCTTTTTCTTTCTTTCTTTCTTTCTTTCTTTGAATTCGATTTTCCTTACATTGATTCTCTTTCTTTCTTTATTTCTTTCTTTCTTTTAATTCGATTTTCCTTTCATTGAATCTCTTTATTTATTTTTTTTTTTTTAATTATTTCTTTGAATTCTATTTTCCTTTCAAGGATTCTTTTTCTTTCTTTCTTTCTTTGAAATTCGATTTTCCTTTTATTGGTTCTTTTTCTTTCTTTCTTTGAATTCGATATTCCCTTCATTGATTCATTTCCTTTCTTACCTTCTTTCTTTCTTTGAATCCGATTTTCCATTCATAGATTCTTCTTCTTCCTCTATTTCATTTGTTTTTCTTTCTTCGAATTAATTGATTCTTTTCCGTTATTTCATTCTTTCTTTAGTTCTTTCTTTATTTGTTTCTTTCTTTTGTTTCTTTCTTTCTTTGAATTCGATTTTCACTTCATTGATTTTTTTCTTTTGATTCTTTCTTTGATTTCGATTTTTTTCATTGATTCTTTTTCTTTTTTCTTTCTTTAATTTTTGAATTTTCCTTTCATTGTTTCTTTTTCTTTCTTTCTCTCTTTGAATTCGATTTTTTTCATTGATACTTTGTCTTTCTTTCTTTCTCCGAATTCGATTTTTCTTTCATTGATTCTTATTCTTTCTTTCTTTCTTTGAGTTCCATTTTCCTTTCTTTTATTCTTTTTCTTGTTTATTTCTTTCTTTTTTTCATTCTTTGAATTCGATTTTCCTTCAATTGATTATTTTTCTTTCTTTCTTTCTTTCTTTGATTTCAATTTTCCTTTCATTAATTCTTATTCTATCTTTCTTTCTTTGAATTCGATTATCCTTTCATTTATTCTTTTTCTTTATTTCTTTCTATCATTGAATTCGATTTTCCTTTCATTTATTCTTTTTCTTTTTTCTTTTTTCATTTTTTGAATTCGATCTTCCTTACATTGATTTGTTTTCTTTCCTACTTTCTTTGAATTCGATATTCCTTTCATTGATTCTTTTTCTTTCTTCCTTTGAATTCGATTTTCCTATCATTGATTCTTCTTCTTTTTTCTTTCTTTGAATTCGATTTTCCATTCATTGATTCTTTTTATTTCCTTCTTTATTTGAATTCGATTTTACTTTCATTGATTCTCTTTCTTTCTTTCTTTCTTTCTTTCTTTCTTTCTTTCTTTCTTTGATTTCAATTTTCCTTTCATTGATTCTCTTTCTTTCTTTCGTTTTTCTTTCTTTCTTTTTCTTTCTTTCTTTCTTTCTTTGATTTCGATTTTCCTTTCATTGATTCTTTTAATTTCTTTCTTTCTTTCAATTCGATTTTCCTTACATTTATATTTTTCTTTCTTTGTTTCTTTGAATTCGATTTTCCTTTCATTGATATTTTCTTTCATACTTTCTTTGCGTTTATTTCTTTTATTGATTCTTTTTCTTTCTTTGAATTCGATTTTCCTTTTCTTTCTTTCTTTCTTTTTTTCTTTCTTTCTGTGAATTCGATTTTCCTTTCATTGATTATTTTTTTTCTTTATTACATTCATTCTTGTAATTTGATTTTCCTTTATTGATTCTTTTTTTCTTTCATTCTTTAAATTCGAATTTCCTTTCTTTGATTCTTTTTATTTATTTCATTCTTTCTTTCTTTGATTCTTTCTTTATTTGAATTCGATTTTCCTTTCGTTGATTTTCTTTCTTTCTTTCTTTAAATTCCATATTTTTACATTGATTCATTTTCTTTCTTTCTTTCCTTGAATTCGATTTTCATTTCATTGTTTCTTTTTCTTTCTTTCTTTCTTTCTTTGATTTCGTTTTTCCTATCATTGATTCTTTCTTTCCTTCTTTGATTTTGATGTTCCTTACATTGATTCTTTTTCTTTCTTTCTCTATTTCTTTACTTCTTTCTCCGAATTCAATTATTTTTACATTGATTCTTATTCTTTGTTTCTTTCTTTCTTTGATTTCGATTTTTTTCATTGATTCTTTTTCTTTTTTATTTCTTTCTTTTTTTAAATTCTTGAATTCGTTTTTCCTTTCATTGATTTTTTTGTTTCTTTCATTCTTTGAATTCGATATTCCTTTCATTGATTCTTTTTCTTTCTTTCTTTTTCTCGTTGAATTCGATTTTCCTCTCACTGATTCTCTTTCTTTCATTCTTTCTTTGATTTCGATTTTCCCTTCATTGATTCTTTTTCTTTCTTTTATTCTTTGATTTTGATTTTCCCTTCATTGATTCTTTTTCTTTCTTTCTGTCTTTGAAATCCATTTTCCTTACATTGATTATTTTTCTTTCTTTATTTATTTCTTTACTTTTTCTCCGAATTCAACTATTCTTTCATTGATTCTTATTCTTTCTTTCTTTCTTTCTTTCAGTGAATTCGATTTTCCTTTCATTGATTCTTTTTCATTCTTTCTTTTTTTTTCTTTGAATTCGATTTTCCTCTCATTGATTCTCTTTCTGTCTTTCTGTCTTTAATTTGATTTTCCTTTCATTGCTTCTTTTTCTTTCTTTCCTCCTTTGAATTCCATTTTCCTTTCATTGATTCTTCTTCTTTCATTCTTTCCTTCTTTCGATGCGACGTGATTTACTCCTGTTTGAGTAGCAAATCCGACAAACTCGATAATATAGACCTGATAGCTGCTCTTGAAAAAAAATGTCCAATCAGTGGTTAACTGAGACAAGAAATGCCTTGAGAATTTTAAACTTTCAAAACAAAACTGCTTTCATTTAATCATCTAAGAGAAACCTTTCTGCCTACCACCAGCATGGATGATAAACTTCAGGAGAGCAACACTCATCGCATTCTGGGCCTCACTTTTTCCACTGATATCAAGTGAGGTGACTAAATTCGAATCAGTTGCTACGTCTGCTACAATGAATGTTGTTTCCAGAACATTTTTTCGTCAAAAATCCATCTTGCACATTTATAAATCTAGCATTATCCCGTGCATTGAATACGGTTACCATATTTGGATGGGTGATCCTGGTGTACATCTGGAGATTTTTTTGACAAAATCAAAAGAAAGATCTGTAACGTAATCGATGCTGATCAGACAAATCGACTTCAGTCATTTCTCACCGACGTGACGTGGCTTTTCTACCAATATTTTCATGGCAACTGACCTGACGAGATTTATGAACTGATGCTCCGAATACAGGAATTTAAACGTGCTACTAGATTGGCAGATAGGTCCCACCGTTTTACCGTTGAAATAGGTAAATGCAATCGTCACTCCTACTTTAACAGTTTCTTTACTCACATTTCCCGCCTTTGGAACTTTCTTCTAATTTCTTGCTTCCCTGATAAATATGATCATCAAAAAGTGTTATGCAATGTCAAGCGCCATCTTCTGTCTTCTTGAATACCGTCCATCTTCTGTTCTTTCCTCAATTCTCCCTATATAATCTTCGCATTCTCTTTCACTTTCACTCCCTGTACACCCCTGCTTACTACTGGCTTTACTGTCTTGTTCGAGGTGAAATTTCAACAAATGATTTACCCATAGCTGGGGGATGAGAGTTGGATTCACACCTTTCGCAAAGATATTTCAGCGTAAAGGAATATAACAAACCCGATGGAATTGGAACACACCTTTTTGCTTTCCAATTCCGAGCAGTTATATATTACGCCACCCGCAGACCCAAAAACAATCACCCATTGGAAAAGGGTACGGCAGTGACTAAGCGTACTAATTAAGGACTAGACGAGAAATCCCTCAAAAAAGGTCATCGGAGCGAGTGCCGTATCCCACCATTGATTAAATAAAGGTTTATGTTCTAAATTCCCTAATTCGGACTAACAAACCCCAGCAGAAATCTGCTAAAAGGACACATGGCACAGGGGATAAAGGCGTTGGTTAGATCCAGTGACAGGACCCAGAGAATGTGAGTTCAATACCTGGTTAAGGCGATGGAGAAATTGGAGAGGGGAATTAACAGTAGATAACTGATAACTAATAACTGACATCCATTAGACATGCACGTGGAAATGGAACAGTCTAACCCAGTGAGCGAAATAAAGGGTTCAGTTCGACATCCAACCACCTGAAGAAGGCCGGAGTGTACAACGGCCGAAACGTTGTAATAAATATGGCGACAAAGATGAGGACAATCGTCCGAATAATGTAAATAGTGTACATAATACCTCATCTCAGAAATAGAGGCAGATACTGAAGGGCCGAAACGTTGTAATAAATATGGCGACAAAGATGAGGACAATAGTCCGAATAATTTAAATAGTGTACGTAATAGCTCATCTCAGAAATATAGTCAGATACTGAAAGGCCGAAGCGTTGTAATAAATATGGCGACAAATATGAGGACAGTAGTCCGAATAATGTAAATAGTGTACATAATACCTCATCTCAGAAATATAGACAGATACTGAACGTCCGAAACGTTGTAATAATTATGGCGACAAAGATGAGGACAATAGTCCGAATAATGTAAATAGTGTACATAATACCTCATCTCAGAAATATAGACAGATACTGAAGGGCCGAAACGTTGTAATAAATATGGCGACAAAGTTGAGGACAATAGCCCGAATAATGTAAATAGTGTACATAATACCTCATCTCAGAAATATAGACAGATACTGAAAAACAGCAAAGATTTTAGACGGGCTGTATATGTGAAAAAAAAAGGTTTTCACCCCAAATTTATTTAAGGCACACTACAATGTGCTCCTAAAAAATAGGATTTATTAACGTCGGTGGCAACATAAGATACGTAAATAACACTGTGTGAATGGCAGACACAGAGGAAAAAATATAAGAATTCCTAAACAAGGTAATAAAGGAAAGGAAGAAGAAAGGACTAGCTACTAACTGTAAGAAGACAGAATGAATGGTTATCGTAAAAATGACGCCCTAAGGCATAACCTATTAGATATTGATTTTTCACTGTTTTTAGAAACTCAACCTTGCACTTGAGAAGTAGAGGCATGAAAAATTATTAGGTTGGTGCAAAAATAATGTCGTTTTTTGACGTTCAACTTCATGTGAGAAAACGACATTATTTTTGCACCAACCTAATAGATTCATAACTTTTAAAATTAATGAGCATATCTTTTTAAAGTTCGTCTGAAAACATGTACAGAAATACCTTATTTCCGCAGGATTTCAAAATTTTACTATATCAAGAATAAATCCAAATAAAATTGATATTTTTTGTATTAAATACATTGGATATAAAATATATTCAAACCAGAATTCAAATTTTGAATCACAAGGAAATATGCATTTGTTTTTTTTAATTGTATTTATTAAGGGGTCTCCCCTTTTTACACACATGGACTCACCCAAGGTATACATATACTACTACCAGTGAATACCCGGACAGTCAGTAAGAGTAGAACTTTGAGTCGGTCGGTAGAATAACGTAGCGGCAAGAGTCACAGTCACGTAGACCCAGTAAGAAGTCATACAGCGATACGTCGATACCAAACACTTTATATATATTTGTCTACTAACCACGCATTCCTGGAACTACTAACCTGTATTACCAGTTTTTATTATTACGTTAATACATTTATTTCCTATATTCATTCTAGATGTTTGCTATTATTTGATACCGGATTTCATCTCGGAATCCACAACAGTATTCAATAATAAAACTATGTAAAAAATTGTAAAAGATTACAAAAAGGCTACTCAATAAATAAAAATAATAAAAGAAAAAATAGATAAAAGTGTATATAACACCATAATATTACTGGGCATAAAGTATAGGACAATATTTTTTAAATTTGCATTGTTTATAGAAAATCGCACTAAAACTATTGCAGTGTATAACATATGACATCATAATAATAGATAAACTCTTCAGTATAATTTCCCTTTGAAGTAAATGAAGGTCTTATTTGATGGCACGATGATTTAGTAATAATGTGCTTGTGACATGTATCATGTCCAAATAAATTAGTATGGCTTTAGTAAGTTATAAAATTTATAACGCTGTGCTCTAAGTCTTTCATTGATTACCGGAATGAAATTGCAACGCTAAGATTTTAAACATAAACTTAATCTAATACTGGTTTCCTTAAAAAGTGATAAGGATTTGGGAAACAAATTGTTGTCTTCATTTATTACGCTAAACCCAAACTTCTAAATTGAGAGCAGTACTACGGTTTCCTAATCGACATGCCCTAGCGAGCTATGTACTGGAGATATCAAAATTAAGCACTCATTTATATGGCTGGTGCCGTGATAGTCGACAGAAAATGTTTCATAGAAAATCAAGGTTGCCTTGCAGTATTGGAAACTGCCTTCTAGTTACGAATAAATTGTCGATCTCTATAAAAGGCAGGATGTGTGTGATTTGCACCAAAATTTACATGTACATGCTCCAAGTTAGCCAAGACCGACTTTGCATTTCCCAACTCCCATCGGTAGAGGAAATAATCGATTTTTTCATGCTTCTACGGCAGTTTTCATGTAGTTTGGGGTCATTTTCTACTGGCCAGAGTGAGAGCCTATAGATGGCTGCCACGAATAGGCAGGAAGATTCTATTGGCCAGCGTGAGAGCCAACAGCTGACTGACACGAATGTTAACTAACATGCTAGCATACAAAAAAATCGATAGATGCATTCGTCACAAGTGGGAAAAATTTAAATCTGCATAGAATTTTACTCCAATTGGCTCATTCGCTTGCTTAAACTCAACGTTGATTCTGATTCCGCAGGAGTGGGTTGGGTGTGAAAAAGTATTTGCTGTTAACATTCTTTTTTCATTCGGTTTTTCCAGTTACGAGTCCTTTTTTAAAGCTGACCGTTTTGTGTTCATTTTGTTTAGTTCTTTTTTCGTAACAGATTTAATGTTTAGTATAGAGCTTAGAAAAAATTCGCAGTGTGAGATAGGCAAGAAGTAAAGGATGTAACAACATCAGCACGGCAAAGGGTACTCCTTTAAAGGCAAGGAAGGGCAAAAATATTTTAAGTCAAGTGATAGCGATTGCTGAATGAGTCGTACAATTTTTGAATCAAGCACGGACAACGCCGGGCTATGCTGCTAGTTTCTTTTAAAATAGCGTTCCCCTCCTACACTCCGAGCAGCAAGTACCATCGCCGGATATTCATAAGATATTTCTCTTAAAACAACCTTTAGGCAAATAGATTTTTCAACGTTCAGTAGCTTTGCTTTTTCCGGTAGTGATGGGGCTATCTTCCCAGGTTTTTATTTGGAGTCGTATCATTATTTTCTCTTTGAGTTGCATGTGCCATCCATTTTAGTTGTTGCCGTTTTTGAAATTCCTCATCTGATGTCGTTCCCCTCAGTTGGTATAGTTCTTTGTAAGTGATTCATTTAGCGCCCGACCAGAACGTTGGTCGTCTATGGGACCTACAGACTTAACTCGCTCAAAATCATTTCAAACATTGAAAAATCAGTTATATGATTTCCTTGCAATGCATGATATTCCTATTAAAGTCTCAATCTGACAAGGCTGTCAATCCTCTGAGCCAAAGTCATTGACAACGTTGTCATATTGTCTGTGTCCATTCTTCGTCAAGTACTCAAGTCATAACAAGTTTCTGAAGAAGTATAAGTGAATTGACAAAGACTAATATCAAAGTTACTTAGTACAAAAATACAGGAAGTTGTGGAGAGCCATGATCACCCACATCTTGATGTCATATGGTACATAAAAGATGGGAATGGGTGACAGAACAAATATAAAGAGGGATGTTAAAGAGTCAAAAGTTACTTAGAGAAAAAAACAGGAAGTTGTGGAGAGCCATGATCACCCACATCTTGATGTCGTATGGTACATAAAAGATGGGAATGGGTGACAGAACAAATATAAAGAGTGATGTTAAAGAGTCGAAAGTTACTTAGAGAAAAAAACAGGAAGTTGTGGAGAGCCATGATCACCCACATCTTGATGTCATATGGTACATAAATGGGAACGGGTGACAGAACAAATATAAAGAGGGATGTTAAAGAGTCGAAAGTTAACTAGAGAAAAAAAACAGGAGGTTGTGGAGAGCCATTATAACTAACATCCTCTAATGACAGGGTACAATGAAAGAAGGGGATGAATGATAGAAGAAATACAAAAACATTTTTGATAAAGAAGTTGTGGAGAGCCATCTTAATTCACATTGTGAAGTGCCATGTTATATAAAAGAACGGCATGTGTCACAAAACAGATACAAAAAGGAATGGTAAAATGTTTAAATTTACTTAGAGTAAAAAAGGCAGGATGTTGTGGAGAGCCATGGTCAACCACATCCTGAAGTGACATGCCACATAAACAAACAAAGTGGATGACAGAACAAATACGTAGGGGGATGATAAACAGTCGAAAGTTACTTTAAGTAATAAAAGGAAGTTGTGGAGAGCCATGATCACCTACACTCTGATACATAAAAGAAGGAAATTGATGACAGAAGAAATTTGAGGAGTAGTAGTAAAAAGATGAACTTATCTTAAAGTAAAAAGAAGCAGGAAGTTGTGGAGAGCCATGGTCATCAACATGTTGAAGTGACATGGTACATAAAAGAAGGAAATGGCTGACAGAGCAAATATAAAATGGAAAGGTAAAGTGTTGAAATTTACTTAGATTAAAAAAGACAGGAAGTTGTGGAGAGCCATCATAATTCACATCGTGAACTGACGTGTCACATAAAAGAACGGAATGGGTGACAGAACAGATATAAAGATGGATGATAAATAGTTTAAATTTAGAGTAAAAAAAGTCAGGAAGTTGTGGAGAGCCATGGTCATCCACATGTTGAAGTGACAAGGTGCATAAAAGAAGGAAATGGCTGACAGAACAAATGCAAAGTGGAATGGTAAAGTTGTTGCAATTTACGTAGAGTAAAAAAGACAGGAAGTTGTGGAGAGCCACATCCTGAATTGACATCGAACGTAAACGAGTAAATAAATAAAGACAACGCGGGATGGTAAGCAGTTAAAAGTCACTTAGGGCAAAAAATATATGAAGATGTGAAGAGCCCTGATCAACCAAGTTCTGAAGGATCTTTACACAAGCGAATGACTTTTCAGAAAATGAAAATTAATTAAACATGTGTTACTTTAAATTGGTAATCAGTTGATTAATGCTTTTAATTATAGATACTAATTAAAAAAAAACTAGATTCCTTTCTGAAAAGTACATTTAAAAACAAAAATAAAACATCCAATTTTACATTGGTCAAACCTTGTTATTTACGGCTTGAAGGCACAAGGCCTTCAATTCACGTGTCGGCAGGTAATTAATTACGTCCCTTGTGAAATGAAGACGAAGTCGGTTCTTGTGTTGTTCAAATCGGCAATTATAAACAGGTGTTGGTCAAACCAGTGCAATTCAGGGTGCGAGGGATACGGGGTGCCAGTGATACAGGGTGCGAGGGATAACTTGCCGTCTAAATTACGCATAAAAAAAATTAACCTCACATTTTATTTTAAAAGATATAATTTAATTTAACCAAAATTACCAAAATATATTTTGACATACTAAAGAGTAAATTTACACTATTTACATTATTCGGACTATTGTCCTCATCTTTCTTGTCATATTTATCACTACGTTTCGGCCGTTGAACGCTCTGGCCTTCTTCAGGTTGTTAGAATGTCGAACTGAACCCTTTATTTCGCTCACGGAGGTAGACTGTTCTAGTTCCACGTGCCATGTCTAATGGATGTCAGTTATCAGTTATCTACTGCTAATTCCACTCTGAAAGTTCTCCACTGCCTTAACCAGGTACTGTTCTCAAGGACACATGGGACAATGGATAAAGGCGCTAGTTAGATCCAGTGACACAAAGAGTGTGAGTTAAATACCTGGTTAAAGTAGTGGAGAACTTGGAGAGGGGAATTAGCAGGAGATAACCATCCTTCTTCAGGAGATATCTGATAACTGGCATCCATTAGACATGGCACGTGGAACTAGAACAGTCTACACCAGCGAGCGAAATAAAGGGTTCAGTTCGACATTCCAACCATCTGAAGCAGGCCGGAGCGTACAACGGCCTAAACGTTCTGATAAATATGGCAACAAAGATGAGGACAATAGTCCGAATAAGGTAAATAGTGTACATAACACCTCATCTCAGAAATACAGACAGATACTAAAGAGCAAGATTATTCAACAAAATCTCCACCGCCTCCAGACGACCTCGAAATCTTCTGCAACTCTTCTGGACGGCCTCCTTGTTTAAAGTGGTGAGTGCTTCAATAATATTCGCCTTCAGTTCATTCGTGTTACAAGAAGATGAATGGAAGTATAACGCCGCCATCACAAGTGATCACTTCAAACACCTTCTTAATCACCATTAGACTCATCTAACTCTTTCAGAATCCTCTTCTTCTGCCCTGTCCTCAGATTGACACACAAATACTCTGAAATGTTCGTATTTGAGCTTCCCACGCGAATGCCAAGCAGTACAGCATGCCGTTTCAAAATTTCTTGCGGAGTGAATTGCGTCATGGTGCTCTTTTTCTCACAAACGTTGCCCAACTGACCCTACTAGACTGTGCAGTCGACAAAATCAAAAACAAACAATGCGCATGTGCGAAATGAAAAATATAAAATGGCGATAATTTACCCACTTCACCCTGTATACATATTTCATTGGTTCTCAATCTTTTGCCATTGATCTGGAGGTTAATTCATCGATAAAGATTTTCGAGATTTGTATCAGAAATAACTCTGAATTTAATATGTTGCCTTTTTGAAATCATTTAACGTACGATAAGCCTTCAATAAAACTTAAACTATAATCTCACAAAATGGTACTACTTCTCTTTCACTAAAAATGTTAAAAATTAAAATTTAATTTTTAGTGAATTAATAATATCGGTTGACATTTTTTCGACCCAAATCTTGTTAGACCATGGGCACATGTTTCTGGGCTATTTTTTCACGCTGAATCTGAAAATCAGTTCCATTTTTCCCATCACATCACGTTTTCTCAAGACAGATAATTTCTATTTGGCTTAAAATAAGCTAACCTGCCAAATTCACAGGGATAAGCCACGGCTTAAATATACGAGTTACATAATTGAAATATTTACGTTTCATGTTAAAATGGCTGACATTTCGGTCGAAAAAAATGTCGACCGGTGTTAATTGTCTAACATGACATGTTTCTTTTCACTAAGAATTTCAGTTACTGTTAGATTTTTTTTTTTGGTTAACACATTCGTTTGAATAGCCAACAGGTAAAAAGATGGATTTTTTTTCTTTATCGGGAACCCATTTTCAGATATATTGCCAACCAAAACTTAGCAACTACTGATTTGCCAAATGTAAAAGGGTGAAAGGGAATGAAACAAACTCGATTGGAATTCGAACTGAGATCATTGATTTCTTTTTCTGATCGGCTACTCTTTACAATACTCTTTTTATCCTTGGTTGAAATCTACTTAAAGATGAGGTCTTGATACAAACATCTCTAAGCTGGCTGGCCACAAAAGGAGGTATCAGCTACTTAAGTGCCATACGTGATAAACATTGTGGCGATCATCTGTCTTTCGATTCATGACTGACTAGATTGATGATTTTTTCTAGCAGTGCGTTGACATTTCTTTCAACAGTAAAATGGTGGCTAGTCTGCCCTGGCATTTAACCCATAGCTAGGGGAGAGAAGAGATGGATCAATACTTTTCCCAAGAGTATTTGCGCGTAAGTGAAAATAACCTACGGTGATGTATCGTACCTGAAAATTGCAGAAGGTTTGCCTATAGTCTTAAGTATCAATGAAGCGTTGACCGTTTTTTCCAACTGTAAAGTGTTCTGGAGAATTGCAATATGTCACAGGTTCGATTTAACGGGCCTTTTGTCACATTGTTAGCGCATAAAATTCAGACTATGAAACCCGCGTTCGAATCGCAACATGGTCGATTAGTCAAGGAAGTTACATTTTAATTATATTGTTCTTTATTAGTTGCGTATTTGTAGCTTCGTAAGAATGAAACTATCTTCAATTCCAAACGGTTTCCTCTACCCAATTCCATGCACAACGCTTGGGTTAACCCGTTGTGCTGTTTTCAGACACTTCAAAATATTACCGAGCTGGCTATGACAACAAACTAAATCCGGCAATATGGAGATTTCGAGGAGCGTGGAAACACCTACTAATTGCTATTGTTTCAAGGTCCACCCCGACCTGGGTTGGTAGCACTTGTTAGGGTCCTAACTATGGCCAAATAGTGAACTCAGCAGAAACAAAACCCTATGAAAGTATAACAATACATATTTATATGAAAAAGATTACCGATAATACATATTTTATAGTAAAATGAACTACAATAAATTTTATGTAAGCAAATATGTGGATGTAGATACGACGGTATGATGAAAATGTGGAAAAGACAAAGCAAAATCCGAATATGTGAGTTTACTGTTTTTTATTTTGTTTTTTGTATTCCTGTCAACGTCTGACGTTTCGGTCTAATAGACCATCTTCAGGACATGGTTGTTGGAGACATATTTATATTAAATTTAAGTTAGAATGAAAAGACGACAGATACAGGACTAGTCAGAAAGAGAATTTCAGTTTTTTATATATATATAAAATCAAATGGATAAATACAGGTAAATGCAAGCATTCGTATATATATATATATATATATATATATATATATATATATATATATATATATATATATATATATATATATACAAAAAAACAATCACGCATAGAATCAATCAGCAATATTAATGCGATTATTATTATTTATAATAATTGTTTGTAGACTGAAAGATGTTTCTTTTATGAATATGCTACATCTTTCGGTCTACAAACAATTATTTCGTCTCTAAGTTTTAATTTTAATGTAAAAAATATCCCTGAGGATTATGCTATATATATATATATATATATATATATATATATATATATATGATGAAAATGTGGAAAAGACAAAGCAAAATCCGAATATGTGAGTTTACTGTTTTTTATTTTGTTTTTTGTTTTTCTGTCAACGTCAGACGTTTCGGTCTAATAGACCATCTTCAGGACATGGTTGTTGGAGACATATTTATATTAAATTTAAGTTAAAATGAAGAGACGATAGATACCGGATATAGTCAGCGTAACCGAATCCAAGAAAGAGAACACTGACTTTAGAATTTCAGTTTTTCTGTTTCTGACTAGTCCTGTATCTATCGTCTCTTCATTTTAACTTAAATTTAATATAAATATGTCTCCAATAACCATGTCCTGAAGATGGTCTATTAGACCGAAACGTCTGTCGTTGACAGAAAAACAAAAAACAAAATAAAAAACAGTAAACTCACATATTCGGATTTTGATTTGTCTTTTCCACATTTTCATCAATGCATTTTATCTGGAGTTCAAGACATACAATTGCGTTCAAAATATGTTTAGCTGAAGCCATAAAATTGTGTTCAAAATATTTAGATTTAGGCATTAAATAACCCGTAGAGGTTGATATGCTGCTAAACAAAATCAGCCAACCAATAATACCAATTTATAGTATATATCAAGTTGAAGCCATAAAATTATGTCCCAAATATTTAGATTTCGGCATAAAATAACCCATAGAGGTTGATATGCTGCTAAAAAAAATCAGCCAACCAATAATATCTATTTATAGTATATATCTAGTTGAAGCCATAAAATTATATCCAAAATATTTAGATTTCGGCATTAAATAACCCATAGAGGTTGATATACCGCTAAATGAAATCAACCAAACTACATAACAGAACAATTTCATGAAATTAGACTCTATAATATCTTACAATTTCGTAAAATTTAAATAAAAAATGCAACATAAAACACACAAATTATTGCTTCTAGTAATGATGTTTACACAAACATGTTTATGCACAAAAGTTGAGTATCATCTACCATGTACTCAACTGTGAAAGCAGAATAACATAATGCATATTTTTATTACGTCAAGCTACCCCCAAAATTAAATTTCGACATTAAATGACCAGTAGTAGTTGATATGACGTTAAACAAATCAAACATTAAAAACAACATTACTGTCCCCTGAGTTTGTCTCCCCAGAGTAATATAATTAAAATGTGACTTCCGTGACTAATCGACCATGTTGCGATTCGTACGCGGGTTTCATAGTCTGAATTTTCTTGCGCTAACAATATGACAAAATGCCCGTTGAATCTAACCTCAGACGCAATGCAATGTTCCAGAACTCTTTACAGTTGGACGAATCGGCCATCGCTTTATTTATTGTTTTATTGATTTAAATTTGAATCTATAGGCAAACCTTCTGCACATTTCAGTACGATACATCACCGGAGGTTATTTTGTACTTGTGCGCAAGAACTCTTAGGAAAGGTAAGGATCCATCTCTTCTCTCCCCTACTTATGGGTGATATCCATTTTAGTTGTTTGTAATTGTGAACGTTTTGGGGGCAGATCTAACGGGAAGAAAGAGAACAAGTCTCAACTTCTTAATGCAATCATGTAATAATGAAATCATGTCATCTGGTTAAACTTGTGGGAAAAAAAATCAAGAATTATAATTAATATTAATTAGCAGTGAAATGCGAACAATCTACCCAAAAATTTGAATAAAGTGTTTAGTTTGAATATTCCCGAGCGGTAGAAGAAACATTCCCCTGAATAATGCGAGTTTAACAGTTCAGATTAACCTTCTCTCAGAATATACCCGTATGAAGTTTATCCTAAATAAAAATAATACATACATTGGGTATTGATTAAAAATAAAAATAATAAATACATTGGGTATTGATTCAAAATATAAAAATAGTAAATACATTGATTATTGATTAAAAATAAATATATTAGGTATTTACTGAAAATAATGAATGCATTGGTTATTGATTAAAAATAATAAATATTTAGGTATTGATTTAAAAAATAAATACATTGGATATTGATTAAAATTAGTAAATACATTGGGTATTGACCAAAAATAAATATATTAGGTATTGATTAAAAATAATAAATACATTGGTATTGATTAAAAATAAAATAATAAATACATTGGGTATTGATTAAAAATAAATATATTAGGTATTGATTAAAAATAATAAATACATTGGTATTGATTAAAAAATAAAAATAATAAATACATTGGGTATTGCTTAACAGAGCAGTTAATGTCATTTGAAATTTATAAAATTTTTTCTTAAAAGATTTTCGTAAAAATAGGTGTAGCAGGTCCAATAATAGTCATCCTTCTTTCTAGTATTGACAGGAGTTTCCTTTCTTACCTTTTGTTTAAGGTAGTTGTGGAAAATCAACATCTTCATTATGTCATTATTTTCTCTTTGAATCTTATGTGATATCAATTTCAGGTGTTCGTAATGGCGTAAAGCTTTTTGTTGTTGTAGTAAAGCTTTTATTATTTAGTAAATTTTTTCACTGGACTTTTCGTCACATCACACTGAAACAGCATTTCTCGTACGATCAACGAAATTAAGCAACGACAAGCCTGGTCAGTGCCTTAATGGGTGACCGCTTGCGAATACCAGGTGCCGAAAGCTTGTATGTGTGGGCAATGTAATTGATAACGGCTAGGTATTGATTAAAAAGGCCGTTACATTCACTTAGGAAACGTTTCCTTAGGGCAGGTATGATTCCAACTCTTCCCCCATCTATGAGTTAAATAGTTTTATCAGTAAATCATCATTATCTCCAAAAAGTTCTTAGAATCTTAAAATGTTATCTGGATTTAAATAACCTGCAGAATGTTGATAAGCCGTAAAAATCGAATCAAATTTTATATCCGTGGTTGGCAGCCAGTCTAAGAGAAGAATCCAAAGCCTAGAGGTAGCACTGGCAACGAGTATATTATATAGTCCTTGAGAACATGGAGCTCAAAGTTAATCACTGTCAAGAGTTTTGAACTCCTTGGTATCGAAAGAGTTGTATAAAAATAGCTGCTATCTGCAACTTCTATATATTAAATTCTGTGACATCTGTTAGTCCAACGTACTGTCGAAAATAAACGTATATTGACGGATCAAGACCAAATTTTGGAGAGAATGGCAGACAGGCAAGAGGGTGCAAAGTAAACGTGCGTTTACTAAGGTGCGTAGCTTAACAATGAACTTTCATTAATTTTTTAGGAAAAGTTAAAAGTTTTATTATTTAACATACAAAATATTCCAACTATTTTAAAAACAATTTAATGATTATAATAACAAATACTTATTTACTAAAAGGTAATGTTTTTGGGGGTTTTTTTTACATATTTTTTCGATAGGATTTTATATACAATTATCCAGTTTCCAGTTCGCTCTGCGTTTATAAACAAACTATAAACAAATCACAAGAACTATAAACTTCAAAAAGTTGGAATTTGGCTCCAAAAAGAAATATTTAACCATAGCCAGTTGTATGTTGCATGCTCAAGTGTAAGAAATCCTAATAATTTCTTCTCCGCTGTTAAAAAGGGGGGAAAAAAGAATATTTCTTAAAAGATATTGTTTAACATGATGTCCTATAAAAATTAAATTAAATTAATTATTAAAACGCTATGTAGATTTTTTTGCCGAATTATTTTTCTAAACAAATCAGGTTATACAAATTTTATCGATTCGTTTGCGAAATTGAACGAAACGTAGAGTTTGTAAATTGCGACAAAAATGTTAGCGACTAGCAGCATGGCCCGGCGTTGCCCGTGCTTGATTAAAAAATCGTACAACTCATACAGCAATCGCTATCACTTGACTTAAAATATTTTCCTCTTCCTTGCCTTTAAAGGAGTGCCCTTTGCCATGCTGGTGTTGCTACATGCCTTTCTTCTTGACTATCTCTTAAATCTGTTACGAAAAAAGAACTAAACAAAATGAACACAAAACGATCAGCTTTAAAAAAAAGGACTCATAACTGGAAAAACCGAATGAAAAAAGAATGTTAACAAAAAATACTTTTTTACAACCAACCCATTTCTGCGGAATCAGAATCAACGTTGAGTTTAAGCAGGCTAATGAGCCAGTTGGAGCAAAGTGCCAAAACAGATTTAAATTTTTCCCACTTGTGACGAATGCAGCTATCGATTTTTTTGCATGCTAGCATGCTAGTTAATATTCGTGTCAGTCAGCTATTGGCTCTCACGCTGGCCAATAGAATCCTGCCTATTCGTGGCAGCCAGCTATAGGCTCTCACTCTGACCAGTAGAAAATGACCGCAAACTACATGAAAACTACCGTAGAGGCATGAAAAAATCGATTATTTCCACTATCAATAGGAGTTGGGAAATGCAAAGTCGGTCTTGGCCTTCTCGCTAACTTGCAGCATGTGCATGTAAATTTTGATGCAAATCCGTCGAAAATTGCGGCCGTGCATTCGTTACACACACATCCTGCCTTTTATAGATAGAGATAATTTCAACAATACTGTAATTATTTCACCACTTGTTAGCGTGTTGAAAAAAATTCTAGTGATTGAAAATTTGGAAATCTGCTTTTGCAAAGTAACAAATTCTGCATCACTTTAAGATGAATTTTGTTCAGATGAATATAGTCAAGTACTTGCATTAAAAGTTGACTTTACAAGATTCCCAGCTTTCAGGTCGATTGAAAATAATTTCACTTTCCTTAGCTTGCCGTTTATATTAAATGTACAGTCAGCATCAATTGATCTGGAGTTGGACTTGATCGATTTTCAAGCCGATGATACACGCAAGGAAACTTGAACTGTTTACAACTGATTGATTTCTAGAGATCTTTTTGTTATGATGATTCGCTTGCAATTTGAAGCATTTCGCTTGAAATCTCTTCATATTTTTTCATCCATATACATCTGTGAATAGAAATTTACATCTATCAACATCAAGAAATCTATATAAATAAATCTGAATGCTATTGTAACTGAATAGTTACGAGTAAGGTAACCCAGATTTATGAACAATTCATTACCTTACTAAAGTTCCAGTGAAACATTATGTACTGGTTTCGTCTGGTTTGTTTTGTTTTAAGGCATATACCTCAATGGGTTATTTAATGCCGGCAAGATTTTTAGGATAGTTTCGTATGAATAGAATACGTATTCTTTGTAAGAAATCAGTTTGGTTTGGTTTGGTTTGTTTTACGGCATATCAACACCTCAATGGGTTAGTTAATGCCGACAAGATTTTTAGGATAGTTTCATATGAATAAAAGATGTATTTTTTGTAAGAAATCAGTTTGGTCTTGTTTGTTTTACGGCATATCAACACCTCAATGGGTTAGTTAATGTCGACAAGATTTTTAGGATAGTTTCGTATGAATAGAATATGTATTCTTTGTAAGAAATCAGTTTCTTTTTGGGGGTGGGGGTTTATGGCATGTCAACCTCAATGGGTTATATAATGCCGACAAGTCTTTTATTACTGGTAATACTTTTTTTTCCAAAAATGTATTGCTGGTAATATTCTTTCCTTCAGAAATGTATTGCTGGTAATATGATGATATTTTTCTCTAAATAATTTCATGATAATTGTCCCGATGAACCTTCCGCTATGGTACCTATATTTTATGAAGTTAAGCGCAGTATTAGATTGGCGGTAAGGTCTCATTATTTTACAGTTGAAATGGTGAAATGTAACCGTAATTTCTATGCTAACAGGTTCTTCTCTCGCTTTTGTCCTCTCTCTTTAATAGTGTTTTCTTTTTCTCATATTCTCAATTTGATCTTCAAAAATTTAAATGCAATGTCAATCGTTATCTTCTGTCTTCTTAATTCTTGTTCTTTTATTGTCCTCTCTCCTTAATAGTGTTTTCTTTTTCTCATATTCTCAATTTGATCTTCAAAAATTTAAATGCAATGTCAATCGTTATCTTCTGTCTTCTTAATTCTTGTTCTTTTATTGTCCTCTCTCCTTAATAGTGTTTTCTTTTTCTCATATTCTCAATTTGATCTTCAAGAATTTAAATGCAATGTCAATCGTTATATTCTGTCTTCTTAATTCTTGTTCTTTTATTTTCCTCTCTCCTTAATAGTGTTTTCTTTTTCTCATATTCTCAATTTGATCTTCAAGAATTTAAATGCAATGTCAATCGTTATATTCTGTCTTCTTAATTCTTGTTCTTTTATTGTCCTCTCTCCTTAATAGTGTTTTCTTTTTCTCATTTTCTCAATTTGATCTTCAAGAATTTAAATGCAATGTCAATCGTTATATTCTGTCTTCTTAATTCTTGTTCTTTTATTGTCCTCTCTCCTTAATAGTGTTTTCTTTTTCTCATATTCTCAATTTGATCTTCAAAAATTTAAATGCAATGTCAATCGTTATCTTCTGTCTTCTTAATTCTTGTTCTTTTATTGTCCTCTCTCCTTAATAGTGTTTTCTTTTTCTCATATTCTCAATTTGATCTTCAAGAATTTAAATGCAATGTCAATCGTTATCTTCTGTCTTCTTAATTCTTGTTCTTTTATTGTCCTCTCTCCTTAATAGTGTTTTCTTTTTCTCATATTCTCAATTTGATCTTCAAGAATTTAAATGCAATGTCAATCGTTATCTTCTGTCTTCTTAATTCTTGTTCTTTTATTGTCCTCTCTCCTTAATAGTGTTTTCTTTTTCTCATATTCTCAATTTGATCTTCAAGAATTTAAATGCAATGTCAATCGTTATCTTCTGTCTTCTTAATTCTTGTTCTTTTATTGTCCTCTCTCCTTAATAGTGTTTTCTTTTTCTCATATTCTCAATTTGATCTTCAAGAATTTAAATGCAATGTCAATCGTTATCTTCTGTCTTCTTAATTCTTGTTCTTTTATTGTCCTCTCTCCTTAATAGTGTTTTCTTTTTCTCATATTCTCAATTTGATCTTCAAGAATTTAAATGCAATGTCAATCGTTATCTTCTGTCTTCTTAATTCTTGTTCTTTTATTGTCCTCTCTCCTTAATAGTGTTTTCTTTTTCTCATATTCTCAATTTGATCTTCAAGAATTTAAATAAAATGTCAATCGTTACCTTCTGTCTTCTTAATTCTTGTTCTTTTATTGTCCTCTCTCCTTAATAGTGTTTGCTTTTTCTCATATTCTCAATTTGATCTTCAAGAATTTAAATGCAATGTCAATAGTTAACTTCTGTCTTTTTAATTCGCGCTTTTTTTGTTCCTCTCTCCTTAATATTAGTTTTTTTTACTTGCATTCTGTAACGTCTTAGTAGATTTGTTGCCTTGCTTGAGGTGAAATGATAAAAAAAAATGAAATGTCTTTATAATCATGTAATGATTTTAAAATTCTCTCGAATTGAAATTGTTAACTCAAGGGAATATTGGAATTTTTGTTACATTGAATATAAAAGCCTCCAAAAACACAAAACTTCGATACTTTCATGTAGTGGATACAAGCGTTGATTATATATGTGCTGGTGTCATCTAGTGGTCTTAAGTATCATCCCTAGAGCAGGTAGTGTCACACAAATTCAGCAGAGCCTCATACAATCGGCTTTAAATATGCAACCCTGGGTTGATACGCCATAGAAAGTGATCAGTCAATCAGTTTATAAAATAAAGATATCAGAATTTAAATATTTTAGATTTAATCATCATTTTAAACTTAAAATTAAATTATTATTATTATTACTATCTTTATAGAAAATGCCGTGTCAATACTAGCGCAAACTTGTTATCGAATGGCATTTGAAATAGCGCTATAATTCAAATGAACAGATTTAAACAGTATTGCCCTAACAAAAATGACGCTATTATGTGCCGTTTTTGTATTGTTACAACAAGCATATACAAACATAAATCGTATCATTCTAATAAAGCGTGTCCAGAATCAAGACATATATGTCTGTTTTTATGGAGTAGTGTATTTAACTGTAGAAAAATATATTTGTTATGGGTCCTTACCTATAACTACAGAATGAACTCTTCCTAACACTATGTATAACACGCCCCTCAAGAGAGAGAGACGAATCGAGTTGAGCCGATAGTAGTTCACTCCAAACCAGACTGACAGTCATACTAACACCTTCCACATCTTGTATTATTATTCCGTGTAATATATCTTTGTTATTTTCTGCTCTTGTGTTCGTGTTGTTCTTCCTTGGTCCTAACCTGGACCATAACAATATTCTGCAATTATTTTAGACGGCAAATTCTAATAAAGGAATTCGGTCATCAATTATGTACTAACTAAAAGGTAATTTTGTAGGGGTTTCTAAAATATGGACGAGGTCCTTATCTTAAAGTCTATTTGTACGTGTATTGACTGTCATATGAACAGCAAGAAAATATGTGGAAAGGAAAACTATTCAAAAATTAATAATAATCCCAATGATTCATTTAAGAAAAGCAAACAATTTACGTTTATTTACAATGTATTTCTGCTTATACATCCATGAAATAACATAACGACCTTAACGTTGCGATAATAAGCAACAAAAATAAGATGGAAGACAAACTAGTTAAAAATTAATAATTATCCCAATGCTTCATCTATGAAAGGCAAACGATTTACGTCTATTTACAATGTATTTCTGCTTCTACCTCCAATAAGTAACATAACGGCCTGAACGTTGGGATAAAAAAGCAACAAAAATAAGATGAAAGACATACTAGTCAAAAATTAATAATTATCCCAATGCTTCATCTAAGAAAGGCAAACGATTTACGTCTATTTACAATGTATTTCTACTTCTACCTCCAATAAGTAACATAACGGCCTGAACGTTGGGATAAAAAAGCAACAAAAATAAGATGAAAGACAAACTAGTCAAAAATTAATAATTATCCCAATGCTTCATCTATGAAAGGCAAACGATTTACGTCTATTTACAATGTATTTCTGCTTCTACCTCCAATAAGTAACATAACGGCCTCAACGTTGGGATAAAAAAGCAACAAAAATAAGATGAAAGACAAACTAGTCAAAAATTAATAATTATCCCAATGCTTCATCTAAGAAAGGCAAACGATTTACGTCTATTTACAATGTATTTCTGCTTCTACCTCCAATAAGTAACATAACGGCCTCAACGTTGGGATAAAAAAGCAACAAAAATAAGATGAAAGACAAACTAGTCAAAAATTAATAATTATCCCAATGCTTCATCTAAGAAAGGCAAACGATTTACGTCTATTTACAATATATTTCTGCTTCTACCTCCAATAAGTAACATAACGGCCTCAACGTTGGGATAAAAAGCAACAAAAATAAGATGAAAGACAAACTAGTCAAAAATTAATAATTATCCCAATGCTTCATCTAAGAAAGGCAAACGATTTACGTCTATTTACAATATATTTCTGCTTCTACCTCCAATAAGTAACATAACGGCCTCAACGTTGGGATAAAAAGCAACAAAAATAAGATGAAAGACAAACTAGTCAAAAATTAATAATTATCCCAATGCTTCATCTAAGAAAGGCAAACGATTTACGTCTATTTACAATATATTTCTGCTTCTACCTCCAATAAGTAACATAACGGCCTGAACGTTGGGATAAAAAAGCAACAAAAATAAGATGAAAGACATACTAGTCAAAAATTAATAATTATCCCAATGCTTCATCTAAGAAAGGCAAACGATTTACGTCTATTTACAATGTATTTCTACTTCTACCTCCAATAAGTAACATAACGGCCTGAACGTTGGGATAAAAAAGCAACAAAAATAAGATGAAAGACAAACTAGTCAAAAATTAATAATTATCCCAATGCTTCATCTATGAAAGGCAAACGATTTACGTCTATTTACAATGTATTTCTGCTTCTACCTCCAATAAGTAACATAACGGCCTCAACGTTGGGATAAAAAAGCAACAAAAATAAGATGAAAGACAAACTAGTCAAAAATTAATAATAATCCCAATGCTTCATCTAAGAAAGGCAAACGATTTACGTCTATTTACAATGTATTTCTGCTTCTACCTCCAATAAGTAACATAACGGCCTGAACGTTGGGATAAAAAAGCAACAAAAATAAGATGAAAGACAAACTAGTCAAAAATTAATAATTATCCCAATGCTTCATCTATGAAAGGCAAACGATTTACGTCTATTTACAATGTATTTCTGCTTCTACCTCCAATAAGTAACATAACGGCCTGAACGTTGGGATAAAAAAGCAACAAAAATAAGATGAAAGACAAACTAGTCAAAAATTAATAATTATCCCAATGCTTCATCTAAGAAAGGCAAACGATTTACGTCTATTTACAATATATTTCTGCTTCTACCTCCAATAAGTAACATAACGGCCTGAACGTTGGGATAAAAAAGCAACAAAAATAAGATGAAAGACAAACTAGTCAAAAATTAATAATTATCCCAATGCTTCATCTATGAAAGGCAAACGATTTACGTCTATTTACAATGTATTTCTGCTTCTACCTCCAATAAGTAACATAACGGCCTCAACGTTGGGATAAAAAAGCAACAAAAATAAGATGAAAGACAAACTAGTCAAAAATTAATAATTATCCCAATGCTTCATCTATGAAAGGCAAACGATTTACGTCTATTTACAATGTATTTCTGCTTCTACCTCCAATAAGTAACATAACGGCCTGAACGTTGGGATAAAAAAGCAACAAAAATAAGATGAAAGACAAACTAGTCAAAAATTAATAATTATCCCAATGCTTCATCTATGAAAGGCAAACGATTTACGTCTATTTACAATGTATTTCTGCTTCTACCTCCAATAAGTAACATAACGGCCTCAACGTTGGGATAAAAAAGCAACAAAAATAAGATGAAAGACAAACTAGTCAAAAATTAATAATTATCCCAATGCTTCATCTATGAAAGGCAAACGATTTACGTCTATTTACAATGTATTTCTGCTTCTACCTCCAATAAGTAACATAACGGCCTCAACGTTGGGATAAAAAAGCAACAAAAATAAGATGAAAGACAAACTAGTCAAAAATTAATAATTATCCCAATGCTTCATCTAAGAAAGGCAAACGATTTACGTCTATTTACAATGTATTTCTGCTTCTACCTCCAATAAGTAACATAACGGCCTGAACGTTGGGATAAAAAAGCAACAAAAATAAGATGAAAGACAAACTAGTCAAAAATTAATAATTATCCCAATGCTTCATCTATGAAAGGCAAACGATTTACGTCTATTTACAATGTATTTCTGCTTCTACCTCCAATAAGTAACATAACGGCCTCAACGTTGGGATAAAAAAGCAACAAAAATAAGATGAAAGACAAACTAGTCAAAAATTAATAATTATCCCAATGCTTCATCTAAGAAAGGCAAACGATTTACGTCTATTTACAATGTATTTCTGCTTCTACCTCCAATAAGTAACATAACGGCCTGAACGTTGGGATAAAAAAGCAACAAAAATAAGATGAAAGACAAACTAGTCAAAAATTAATAATTATCCCAATGCTTCATCTATGAAAGGCAAACGATTTACGTCTATTTACAATGTATTTCTGCTTCTACCTCCAATAAGTAACATAACTGCCTCAACGTTGGGATAAAAAAGCAAAAAAATAAGATGAAAGACAAACTAGTCAAAAATTAATAATTATCCCAATGCTTCATCTAAGAAAGGCAAACGATTTACGTCTATTTACAATGTATTTCTGCTTCTACCTCCAATAAGTAACATAACGGCCTGAACGTTGGGATAAAAAGCAACAAAAATAAGATGAAAGACAAACTAGTCAAAAATTAATAATTATCCCAATGCTTCATCTAAGAAAGGCAAACGATTTACGTCTATTTACAATGTATTTCTGCTTCTACCTCCATTAAGCAACATAACGACCTGAACTTTGGGATAAAAAGCAACAAAAATAAGATTGAAGATAAACTAGTCAAAAATTAATAATTATCCCAATGCTTCATCTAAAAAAGGCTATTTAAGTAAGAAACATAACGACCTGAACGTTGCAATTAAAATCAACAAAAATAAGTCGAATGAAAAACTAGCCAAAAATTAATAATAATGGCAATGCGTCCTCTAAGAAATTTAGACAACTTAAGACCATTACGTCCATTTACAATGCATTTCTATTTCTACGACCCTTCAATAAGCAGCATGGATCGGAAATAAAAAGGTACGGATGTTACAGTAAAAGCAACAAAAATAAGATGGAAGAAAAACCAGTAGAATATTAATAATAATGACAAGGCTTCCTCTAAGAAATTTGGACAACTTAAGACCATTACGTCCATTTAGAATGCATTTCTATTTCTACGACCGTTAAATAAGCAGCATGGATCGGAAATAAAAAGGCATGGATGTTACAGTAAAAGCAACAAAAATAAAATGTAAGAAAAACCAGTAGAATATTAATAATAATGACAAGGCTTCCTCTAAGAAATTTGGACAACTTAAGACCATTACGTCCATTTACAATGCATTTCTATTTCTACGACCGTTAAATAAGCAGCATGGATCGGAAATAAAAAGGCATGGATGTTACAGTAAAAGCAACAAAAATAAAATGTAAGAAAAACCAGTAGAATATTAATAATAATGACAAGGCTTCCTCTAAGAAATTTGGACAACTTAAGACCATTACGTCCGTTTACAATGCATTTCTATTTCCACGACCGTTGAATAAGCAGGATGGATCGGAAATAATTCGACCTGAACTTTGCAATAAAAAACAACAAAAATCATATGAAGTCAAAACTAATACAAAATGAATAGTAATGACAATATTTCATCTCAGAAATTCGGACAACTTAAGACTATTACGTCTATATACAATTCATTTCTATTTCTACGAATGTTAATCAAGCAGCCTATATCCAAATTAATTCGATCTGAACGTTGCGATAAAAAAGCATTAAAAATATGATGCAAGAAAATCTAGTCCAAAATTCATAATAATGACAATATTTCATCTCAGAAATTCGGACAACTTATGCCTATTACGTCTATTTACAAATAATTTCTATTTTTACGATATTTAAATAAGCAGCATCGATGGGAAATAAAATCACCGGAAAGTGATGATGAAATTTCGAAACATAAAATAAAATAAATTTTTTAAATATTAATAATTTGCAGGTAATTATTTTTTATTTCATTTCAGTTGCCTTTGATGTTTTCTCCGTAAAACAAGAAAAAATGCATTCATTTTTTTCAGGACGTGGAAGTGACATTTCTGAATATCGAGTTTCAAGATAAAGATAAAGTTATCTGGGAAAAAAATCGAATTTGTCAGAATGTGCGAGTCTCACCTCAAATGCAGATAATTCGTTTTTTATTCACCCGGGAAAAGTTTTAGACAACGATTGGAAATAAGATATTCAAATGTTAAATATTTATCCTTTGCTTGAAAAGCGAATTTTAATGTTTTGACATTTTGTGTGTGTGTGTGTGTGTGTGTGTGTGTGTGTGTGTGTGTGTGTGTGTGTGTGTGTGTGTGTGTGTGTGCTTCGCGTTCCAACAATTGCGGATTTGATTTCGTTCACGTCTGTAAAAACTGAATTGAAAATAAGAATAATATTTTCTTCTTCTTCTTCTTCTTCTTCTTCTTCTTCTTCTTCTTCTTCTTCTTCTTCTTCTTCTTCTTCTTCTTCTTCTTCTTCTCCTCCTCTCCTCGTTCTTCTTTTCATTTACCTCTTCCTCCTCTGCCTCCTCCTTCTCCTTATTTTTCTTCTTCTTCCTCCTCCTCCTCCTCCATCTTCTTCTTCTTCTTCTTCTTCTTCTTCTTCTTCTTCTTCTTATTATTATTATTATTATTATTATTATTATTATTATTATTATTATATTATTATTGTTGATTTGGTCTTATTATTATCATTGTTAGAATATTATTATTATTATTATTATTATTATTATTATTATTATTATTATTATTATTATGATAGTATTCTAATCATTTTTAGCAATATTATCATTATTAGTATTATGCTATTATTATCATTATTATATCTTCATTGCCATTATAAAAATAATTATTATTCCTACTCTTATTATATTAATATACTAATATTATTAACATATCATTATTATTAATCATTGTTATTATGATTATCATTATTATTATATCATCATCAATATTTTATCATTATTAATATGCTAATACTATCAACATAATATTATCATTATTATTACATTATTAGTCGTATATTGTTATTATCAATTTTATATAATTAGTAGCAGTAATAAATTATTATTATCTATATTATATTATTATATTATTATTATCATTATTATTCTTTTTAGATCATTAATATAATAATGATATTGATATTAATAACATTTTATTATTATCATTATCCTTCGATAATATCAGACCGTTTAATAAGCAGAATGGATCGGAAATAAACGACCTGAACATTGCGATAAAAAGATCCTATCAAATTAAAATATATGGTAAGTTAACTCCTTTTTGACGGTTGATGATAATATATCCTTGTTATGTTTGACACAGCGCCATGAAAACAGATTGCATTTGCATCAATAAATATCGATCCACCTTTACAAATTTTGTTCTCAAGAAATTTTATAATGCTTTTTTTCGGCATCACTTCAACATATCAAACTAATGAACATGGTAATGGCATTATTATTAGCCATTTCCTTATAAGGTATTCATTTGACCTCGCAACCAGTACCAGTTTTCGTTTTAATATATGAAATCATTCACTGAAAATATTTTTTCGGGTAAATGGCTTTTATTGATTTTTCCAGTATATGAAATAGTGTGGAACTACAACATTTTCATTTCGTTATTATTATTTCTCTGCGAGTGCCATCAGCTCTCCATTACAGAGTGCGTCGATTGCCATACAAAGTCTGAATATATATATATATATATATATATATATATATATATTTGTAATTCACAGACAGACTGTTTCGCTGTTTCACAGCTCATCAGTGTAGCTAGACGTCCGGTTGCTTCTAGCTAGGATCGAAACCCGACTCAATTGGCGTCATTCGGAACTTCTACCACTAAGCCGTCGGCGCACGGCAGAGATGAAGGTGAATTTTAGCGTGTTTATTTTTAGATTTGGATAAACACACAGTGACTGACAGTGACTCAATTCTGCCGAAGAGTCGTGTTATATTAGCTTTAATAGTCATTGTTTACAAATGCACCCCTCACATCCACAGAGCTCAACCGAAATTAATTTTTCAGATATAAATATATATATTGAGGGTGTCCATAAAATTCGTGTGCACTTTAAAAAATTTATAACTTTATTTGTATTTGCGATAGAAATAATCTGTAAAAATGTTATAAAGTTTAATGTACCTACTTTTAAGTATATCTAAAATAACTAATGTGATTTCAGGCATTACTGTAAATCAGTTGGAAAATGTTTTCCGTGAACTGCAAAATCGTGTTACCCTTTGTATTGCTAATGATGGAGGACATGTGGAAACTTAAATAAAATTTCAATAAAACCTTAAAAAATATGGATTTATTTCTTTCTAATCCTTTTTACAAATTATTTCTATCGCAAATACAAATAAACTTATAAATTTTTTAAAGTGGACACGAACTTTATGGACAACCTGTATATGCTTTTTGAATTTGTAGGTCTGAGGATTTGGATCGTGATTACGATTCCAATGTAATAAATTATAACCATGGAATATTAGTGTGGGAGCTTTTTATATTATATTCTTACTCTATCCTGGACATTGAGTTCTACCTGGATTCTAACCTCTTGGGAATTTATGTGTGTGTGTGTGCATATATATATATATATATATATATATATATATATATATTGACCACTAATATTATCAATATATATATATATATATATATATATATATATATATATATATATATATATATATATATATATATATATATATATTGAGATATGTGGGGGAAAGAGGTAGGTCCGTAAAATCTCGTGTTTCCGAACATAAACGAGATGTTCGCCTCGGTAATTTAAATAATGCTTTATTTGTACACTTAACTAAATCTGATCATAATTTCGATTTCGACTCTGTGAAGATTTAAAAATATATTCATAATGAAAACCTTAGACGGATTTATGAGGCAGGCATAATATCCACTTCACGTACGGTAAATACTAGACCCGGCTTCTTTAACATCTCCCCGTTCCTGGCAAGATTAATGCTTGACAAACGTACTGATAAGCTCTAGATTCAAATAGAATTCCTCTTTTCCACTTAAGATAAAGTCTCTTTCATGGGAGCGCGTTTTCGCAGCATAGCCCGCGCGACGCCAACGTGACCGAATCCCAAAAAGGGAACGCTAACTTTAGAATTTCAGTTGTTCTGTTTCTGATTAGTCTTGTGTCTATCGTCTCTTCATGTTGACTTAAATATTGTCTAATCCTAAGTATATTTCTAATAACCATGTCCTGAAGATGGTCTACTAGACCGAAAAGTCTGACGTCGACAGTAAAACAACATTAAAACTGTAAACTTGCATATTGGATTTTGTTTTGTCTTTTCCATATATATATATATATATATATATATATATATATATATATATATATATATATATATATATATGTTTACCATTCCTCCACGCTTAGAATATTGCTGTCACAAACGGTCCGTTCCCCTGCGATTTACATTGAGTTCCTTGATAAAATGCAAAAAAGAAGAATCAGCAATATTATTGGGCCTGATCTGGCATCTCAGCTTCTGTCACTTGCCCATCGCCGTCAGTTTGCCTCCCTGTGACTTTTCTATAAATACTTTCATGATAATTGTTCGCAAGAACTTTTCGCTATGGCACCTAGATTTTGTTTTAATTTAAGCGCAGTGCCATAATGGCATCGAGGTCTCATCAATTTACACCAGAGCTGGCTAGACGCAACCTTAAGTTCTATACTAACATTTTCTTCTCTCGCACTTCTCGCTTGTGGAACTCCCTTCCGGCTCAATGCTTTTCGGCTAACTTTAATCTGCAAAAACTGAAACGCAATTTCAATCGCTATCTACTGTCCTCCTGATTACTCTTTCCTCTTCCCGCTCATTATTAATGTTTCTGTTCCTAATTCTTCCACACCCAGTAACCCCTTGTGTCTTAGTGGCTTTACTACCTTGCTTATGGAACTCCCTTTCGGCTCCATGTATTCCAGTCAACTTTAATCATCAAATATTTAAATGCAATGTCTATCGCTATCTACTGTCCTCCTGATTACTCTTTTCTCTTTCCGCTCATTATTAATGTTTCTGTTCCTAATTCTTACAAACCGTGTAACTGATTGTGTCTTAGGGGCTTTACTGCTTTTTACGGGGAGATACTGATTAAAAGAAAAGTTAACATGTTATTTCTTTTAGAGTAGCTCTCCGCCAACAGTTGACACAGCTCATACAGGGTGAGCGAAATAATCGTTTGAAAATTTTTCCAAATTCTACTTTTACTAAATTTCAAACAGAAGCTTTTGCCGTTCGGGGTATGACGAGAAACTACATCCGCGTCCTGGGTAAGACGATAAACTACATCCAACAGCAAGGCCTCTGATCAGGAGGCTTTGAGAAGCGTGAACCACCTCTTAATTGATGGGGTTCCCAGGTCGACCCTGACCCGGGGTAGTACAACCTGTTAGGGTCCCAACTATTGACAAATAGTTGACACCCAAACCAGAGGTCAAAACAAGTGTAAAAATAGGTTTTAATACCAGCAATATATTCTTGAAGAAAATAAATATTACCAGCAATACATTTTTGGAAAGAATATATTGCTAGCAATACATTTAAAAAATATAACCGGCAATACATTTAAAAAAAATATATTACCAACAATAAAAAGTTGTCAGCATTAAATGACCCATTAAGGTTGATATGGCGTAAAAGGAAATAAATCAGACTAAACCAGAAGCTTTTGAAAAAGAAATGATTTCATACTGAATTTATTATTTGATCAGCTGCTAAGAAAGTTGCATCCCTGCGTGGTGCTAGAAAATTTTCTGTCAAGAATCTCTCTTACAGTTTAGTAGCCATTTTTAACCATCGATCTAAGAAAGCGTTTGTATACAGCTCACAGTTTAAACATTTTTGAGCGGGTTTGGCGCCATGATTAACACTCAGCCTTGATTTAAATGGCTAAATAATTAATATTCAAATATTTCTTCAGTATACATAAGACAAATATTCTCTGAATCGTATTTCTTTTTGGCAGGACTTACAATGCTAAACCGAACCATAAATCTAACCTTGACAATAAAATTAAATTATATATAAATATATCCATATATACATACATACATATATATATATATATATATATATATATATATATATATATATATATATATATATATATATATATATATATATATATATATATATGCACATTTCATTAAAAAAAAACGACTGACAAAGTGCTTTTATTTAGTTTTTTTATATAATTCCTCGTGTGATCTAATAAAGTTTTTCTTTTCAGAGGATAAATTATATAAAAACTGTCCGAATGTTCTTTTTATCCGAGCGCTTTCGGCTATACATTTAGCCATTTTCAAGGATTATATTTCAACTGTTAGAATTAGAAATAGAAATAGTTTGTTATGTGTATGTTTTATAAAGTGATTCATTTTTTTTTGTTTCAAAACACTGTTAAGATATTATGTCCATGTTCAAAGTGAATATTATTAAGTGTTGGTTTGTTTGTTTTTATTAGTAAGGCTTCCATTATTTTTAGCCTTTTTTTTGCAAGTGGATGATGCTATTATATTAGTGTTGTCGACAAGTATATTCCGAATAGTGTCCGGTAGGTCTCCATCGGACAGTTTTTATGTAATTTATCCTCTGAAATGAAAAACTTTATTAGATCGCACGAGAAATTATATGAAAAAAATAAATAAAAGCACCTTGTCAGTCGTTTTTAATGAAATGTGCATGAAAGAAGGATTACTGCCTAAATACACAAATATATATATATATATATATATATATATATATATATATATATATATATATATCAAGTATGAGGTGCAGTTCAATTTACATTACGTGAATCATTCATACAAAAAGCAGATAGTGAAGTTAATGATATAAATGGCAAGAATCACTGTCGCAAACAATTTTTAATAAAATACATTAACCTCGAACCTGTAGATGAAAAGAAAGACCTTATACAACTGGAATTTATAAACAGGGATCATAACATTCATCAATGGTGTCGAGGATAATGTATTTAATAAAAAATTGTTTGCGAGAGTGATTCTTGCCATTTATATCATTAACTTCACTATCTGCTTTTTGTATGAATGATTCATGTAATATATATATATATATATATATATATATATATAGGGTGTACATAAAGTTCGTGTACACTTTAAAAAAATTATAACTTTATTTGTATTTGCGATAGAAATAATCTGTAAAAATGTTATAAAGTTTAATGTACCTAGTTTTAAGTATAGCTAAAATAACTAATGTGATTTCAGGCATTACTGTAAATCAGTTGGCAAATGTTTTCCGTGAACTGCAAAATCGTATTACCCTTTGTATTGCTAATGATGGAGGACATGTGGAAACTTAAATAAAATTCCAATAAAACCTTAAAAAATATAGATTTACTTCTTTCTAATCCTTTTTACAAATTATTTCTATCGCAAATACAAATAAAGTTATAAATTTTTTAAAGTGCACACGAACTTTATGGATACCCTATATATATATATATATATATATATATATATATATATATATATATATATATATATATATATATATATATATACATATATATATGTATGTATGTATAATAGTGTACACTTAACGTCAAAGTTAGTGGAAAGAAGAAATGTATATCCGTATATTATCTTCATAAATATTACATATTGACAAAATTATGTTTCCTCCAAAGTTTCCAAAGCATAATATTTTTGTGTAAATTTTGTAAGGTCTGAGTAATCTTAGACAGTCCGTTGATGCAATCTGTAATTTCAGTCTGCTTATTTCTCGTCCTAACAAGACCAACGTACCATCAGATATTTTTTCTTAAGCTCTTCCCAAATTCCACAAGTTATGCTCTGAATCAAAAACTAAAAACTCCATTAAAACTATCTAATAATGTAATTGTATTATCTTTTAATTGTTATCAAAAATAATATATTTTTTTTATTTTGATCGATAACTTCCGGTAAAATAAAAAAAATAATTTGTTTTTAACTTTAGCCAATTGAATTGCAGCGGAATCGTATTTCTACATTTATACGCACCAATTAAACGTTATGAATTATTTTTAATTCAAGAGACGCGTTAATGTTATCACGTGCAGGCGAAGCCATGTGATTGTATGAAGGAGTGAAAAAGATTTTTTATTGTAAATACCTGCAGCACAAAAATACGTTATGGAATTTTTTAAAAAAATTGGACCCTGATGATGAACGATGACGTGCGAAAATTTTGGAAAATATATATAGCAATATAATTTTGAAATAAAAAGTCTCATTCGAAAATATGAGAAAATACAAAAGAAAATCAGCAGGACTAAGTTGTCTTTGGCGTTTAATCTAACGTGTTTAATATATATATATATATATATATATATATATATATATATATATATATATATATATATATATATATATATATATATATATATATATATATATTTTATTTATTTATATGGCGTATTGTATATATATATATATATATATATATATATATATATATATATATATATATATTAGCTCCTGAAAAATTAATTTCGGTTGAGCCCTCTAGTTTTAGGTGTGAATTTGTAAACGGTGACTATTTAAGCTAATACTGCACGACTCTTCGACAGAATTGAGTCACTGTCAGTCACTGTGTGTTTATCTGAATCTAAAAATAAACACGCTAAAATTCACCTTCATCCCGTACAGTACGCTGACGGCTTAGTGGGAGAAGTTCGGACTGACGCAAATTTAGTCGGGTTTCGATCCTAGCTAGAAGCAACCTGACGTCGCTGAGCTGCGAAACAGTCTGTCTGTGGATGACAAAATATATATAGATAGATAGATTATCTGTAAATACTAATTAATAATTAAGATTAATTGCTACTTTTAAAATATCGGTATGTCTAACACAGATGACTTCCACCCTGTCAAAATAATTCTCTGTTCATTTCTCTGAGTTTTCTTTAAAGAAAACTAGAAAATTAACGATACGTCAATTCGCGGTTATGAATCGTAGAGTTATCTCCCTTAGTCAGAAATACGTTCGTTAATTTATTTATCGTAGTACTACACGAACAAATATTGTTTATTTTTTGTCAGTACAACGCTAACTCTTACCATGAAACTAACCTTTTTTTTCTTTTCTTTTTTTAAATGACCTACGGGATAAATAAATGTTATATCGTCGACTTAGAAGTTAGATCAATAAAACTTTGATCAAGCCGAGCTTCCTCCTCTTTTTTTTTTTTTTTTTTTTTAATGATTATTGGCTAAATCCGTTCATAAGTTCAAATCAATCATCCTCGCTAGCCACCAGCCATTCCCGTAAGGCCGTTAAACCAGAGGTAGTGTCAATCAGGGTCATTACCGGAATCCGAGGGTCAGAAACGCAAGCACACAATAACACTAATGTAGATTGTAATCAAAAAACGCCTGCTCCTCAATTTTGTCCCCCTTTCATTTGTCTTCTTTCAAGATTGGTACCTGGTAACCTTGTTCTTTGAGCTAAGAAATTATTTCGAGTGAGTCAGATTTGGGTATAAAGTTGACCGGTTCTTGAGAATTCACAAGCAGGGTCAAAGCGGCTCGCTGTTAAACGTCGCAACAACCAAATTTTTCCTCGTGTTCTGAAAACAGAGAAATAATCACAATGCCGAATTACACTCTATACTACTTCAATGGGCGTGGTCGTGCTGAGATTATTCGTATGCTGTTCGCAGCTGCCGGCGTCCAGTATACGGACAAGAGGTTCGAGTTTAATGAATGGGACCGCTACAGGAACGGTAAATATTTTCCTATATTAGCTTTTAATACTTTCTTATATTCAGCAATTTACAGTGTTTTAGAGCAGGCTTTTCCAATCTCGGGGATATTGCCCACCAGTGGGCGACTTCATCTGTTGGGTGGGTAGGCGATGAGCAACTGGACAGAAAATGGTGGCCAACCGGAAATTTGGTAAGGTGGCATAGGATTTTGAGTATTAAAAAGGTATTTCAGCATATGCTTTCAAAGATGTATATTAAATGATTTATGTAAAGAACCGGTATAAAAAACAAGAGGTTATATGGTAAAGACTAAGATAAATTCTTAGACAAGATATAAATATCCCCGCAAACAAGGATATTTTGGAATTTTCTATATTTTTTAGAAGTGACTTTAACATTCAAATATTTCTTTCGTATTCGTCATAACAAAAATATTCGTTGGTTTTTTTTTTATTAGTTGCAAACAGTGCACGGAATGTAACAGCCAAATTGTCCAAATAGTGTAAAAATAAAATTTATCCATTTCTTAGATTAGGCTATCAAGCATTGCATCTTAGAAATGATTAAAGATATCTTATAGAAATTCTCTTAAGTTTTTATGACTCCATTAGAACAATAAGAATGTATTATTATTCTTCAGGCTAAACAGGAGAATCATGATGAAGTCGATCATAAACGAAAATGACATTAATCAATCATAGCGAAAGATGGGAAGCTCATAAAAGTATTAAAATTAAGTTCAAGTATAATTATTCCAGGATTATTTCCCAACTTATTCAAGATGATCTTCTTTTCTTCTAACCTTTTAAATTTCTATGCTGGATTAACAAGATGCCGCACACGTTTCACGTACGCTTTCATTTTAAAGTCTTTTTTCAATGCTCTTTGGACTGTCATAGCTGAAACTCATTTCTCACGAGCTAAACGTCTTATGAGTTGAGTTGGATCTTTTCTAATTCATCTCTAGCTCTAAGTTGAAACGATTATCCCATCCTGTTGTGTCCTCCTGATCCAATTTTCTTCTATAATGTGCCCTCTTTTTTTAAACTTATTCACCGTTTCTTAATGCTTCTTGAATGGACTTTTCAGGATGGAAGCCAGAGTATGGTACCATATAAGCTTTTTCCTCTCAACAATATTCATTTGGGAAGAGAGTGAGTCTGAAACAAATATTCAATTATGTTTTTATATTTATATTTAAATATTTTGTTAAAACAGAGCATTTACTTAAATATTTGTATCTCAAAATAATTGTCGTACTTTATCCATTTCATAATGTGTGACATCATTTGTTTATATTTAGATATGCATCAAGCAGATATGAATGTATGAGAAAAAATCATGGAGAATTGTAGTTTAAAAGCAGTAAAATTGACCTTGCTAACCGAAACGATCCTCTGTGTCCCACTCGGTTAAGGCACGTCAGGCTATGTGACGGTTCCGTATAGGATACAGGTTCCATTCCTGTCGGAGGACGCATATTTTCTATGAAAATTTCTAGGACATTAAAACCGTTAAATGTTGTTAATACTGTTTATTATTGTTATGGTCCAAGTTCCTTGTACCACGGTGATGGTCCAAGGTAGAACCAATGAAGAATAACTCGAACACAGGTATGGAATGACACAGATATATTACAAACAGAAATATGTACAAAGAAGTAGAAGTATTAGTAATGAATATCAGATTTGGTTAGAGTGAACTATTTTGTCTCGACCAGTATCACTATTCCAATGTCTTACAGTAATCGTCTGACGCGATTCTGTCTCTGACTGACTCACTGTGTGACTGTGTCTGCTACTCCCTCTTGAGACGCAGTATTTATGAGGTACGGAACAGTCTATTAATATTATGGGTAATTTCCCATAACAATGATAAACAGAGCATTTACTTAAATATCTGTATGTATAAAAAGAACGTATAAACCTAAAAAAATATCCCTATATATATAGTTTTCAATGGTCAAGTTTACTTTCTATTGTTCTTTAATACGGCATCAGCAACGACCGCATATGTAAGAGTTATTAGTTACCTCCCTTTGGCACATTTTCTACATCATTGTCTGTTTACGAACCAGTAACAAACTTTTGCCAAACAATTTTGATACGCTTTTGAATATTTACTATACAGGGCTTAGGGGCGATAAGGAAAAAGACAACATTTATTAAGAGCTACAAGGGACAGGAAGTTGTGGAGTGCAGTTGTCACCAATTTCCTGGTGAGACACGGCACACAGAAGAATGACAATTGTTTCATCTAACAAATAACTGGGCGCAGATTTCTTACGTGTGATGATAGCGTACCGCGCTATGACATGCCTCCATTATTAGCGTCTTGTGTATATATGACTATTATTCCGAAGGTAATCAGTCACTATATTATCGTGCCGGTCAGATCGTCATGTGTCAGATAATAAAGCTGTAGATTACCATTTCTCTACCGGTGTTACCCGGAACCGTGGTGTTTCTGCGAAAATTAGTGATGAATAGTCCAATGCTTTTTTGTTTAATTTTAGTTTCGTCATTTTACGAGAAACATGCAGCATACTGTTGAAAATTCTGCTTTATTATGACAAAGGCTTCAATCTCTTATATTATTCAAAATTATAATAAGCATAGCGATATTGTTTTTATATTAGTATATCCATGAACAATGCAGACCGAAGGCATATTCTGATATCATTTTAAAGACATTCAATAAGAGTATCTGTCTATATTTCTGAGATTAGTTATTATGTACATTATTTACATTATTCGGACTATTGAACTCATCTTTGTCGCCATATTTATTACAACGTTTCAGCCTTTCATAATCTGTCTATATTTCTGAGATGAGGTATTATCTACATTATTTACATTATTCGGACTATTGTCCTCATCTTTGTCGCCATATTTATTACAACATTTCGGACTTCATATCTGTCTATATTTCTGAGATGAAGTATTATATATACTATTTACATTATTCCGACTATTGTACTCATCTTTGTCGACATATTTATTACTACGTTTCAGCCTTTCATAATCTGTCTATATTTCTGAGATGAGGTATTATATATACTATTTACATTATTCCGACTATTGTACTCATCTTTGTCGACATATTTATTACAACGTTTCAGCCTTTCATAATCTGTCTATATTTCTGAGATGAGGTATTATCTACATTATTTAACTTATTCGAACTATTTTCCTTATCCACTGTGCGATGTGTCTTTGTGGATACATGGCACAGTGGATAAAGGCGTTAGTTAGATCCAGTGATAGGACACAAAGAATGGGAGTTCAATACCCGGCTAAGGCAGTGGAGAACTTTCAGAGGGAAATTAACAGGAGATAACGGATAACTGACATCCATTAAATATGGCACGTGGAACTAGAACAATCTATCCCAGTGAGCGAAATAAAGGGTTCAGTTCGACATTCCAACCACCTGAAGAAGGCCGGAGAGTCCAACGGCTGAAACCTTGTAATAAATATGGCGACAAAGATGAGGACAATAGTCCGGTCAATGTAAATAATGATGAAGGGATTATGATATTTATATTTTTATCTGTTTTTATTTTTATTTTTTTTATTTATCGGTAGGAATGGAAATTTCCATTCAAAAGTCAATTTTTTTTTATCATTTCTTTGCAGACATGCCCAGTTGCTGTGTTCCAGTTCTGGAGATCGACAATAGATACAAGATGCCAGAAACAATGGCAATTGCCAGATATTTAGCAAGAGAATATGGTAAGTCAAATTTATGACAAATACAGCCACACTGAGCACCTCCGTCGTTTGCGACGTATGAGATGACACCAGCTCAGTTCATAGAACAGAACGGCCAAACAATCATTGATCTTTTACTCGAGCTCATTCTTCTTCCTCTATGTGTTGTGTCCTTTCAACACTTTTGCGATCATGGCTCTCCACAATTCCCTATCTTCTGTAGTTCTTAATAATTTTTGTCTCTTTCTTATCTCTCTTAAACCATGTTCCGCCACCCATTTATTCAAGCTCATTGTTCTTCTTCTATGTGTTTTGACGCTTCAGGACATTAGCGATCATGACTCTCCACAATTTCCTATCCTTTGTAGCTCTTAATAAATTTTGTTGTTATCTCTCTTAAACCTTGTTCCGCCATCCATTTATTCAAGCTCATTGTTCTTCTTCTATGTGCTTTGACCCTTCAGGACATTAGCGATCATGGCTCTCCACAATTTCCTATCCTTTGTAGCTCTTAATAAATTTTGTTTTTATCTCTCTTAAACCTTGTTTCGCCATCCATTTACTCAAGCTCATTCTTATTCTTCTATGTGCCGTGTCCCTTCAGGACGTTGACGATCATGGCTCTCCACAATTCCCTGTCTTTTGTAGGTCTTAAAACATATTGTCTTTTTGTTATCGCTCTTAAACATTGTTTCGCCATCCATTCCGTCAAGCTGACTCTTTTTATTCTATGTGCCGTGTCTCTTCAGGACGTTGGCGATCACGGCTCTCCACAATTTCCTGTCCTTTGTATACTTAATAAATTTTGTCTTTTTCTTATCTCTCCTAAACCTTGTTCCGCCATCCATTTACTTAAGCTCATTCTTCTTCTTCTATATGCCTTGTCCCTTCAGGATGTCGGCGATCATGGCTCTCCACAATTTCCTGGCCTTTGTAGCTCTTAATAAATTTTGTCTTTTTGTTATCTCTCCTAAAACTTCTTCTGCCATCCATTTACTCAAGCTCATTCTTCTTCTCTGTGCTGTGTGCATTCAGCTCGTCAGCGATCATGGCTCTCCACAAATTCTTGTAGAGCATGTGTTGTTCTCACCTGTCTTTCGTGCCTTCGATCTGTCCTATACGTATCAAATTTTCAAAGCCCTTTTTCCTTATTACGTTTCCTATTTCAGTTGTCTCTATAAGTCTTATCAGGTCGATGAGGCCAAATTTGACGTTGATGTAAAAAAAGACATTCAGTCCGTTAATAATTGGGACAAACAATGGTTTGTTAATTTTAACGCCTCTAAAACAACACTGCTCTCTGTTAATCATATGAGAAATCTTTTTCTGCCTTCCATCAGCCTGGTTCATGCTAATCTTCAAGAGAATGAATCGCTGCGACTTCTCTGGCTAACATTCTCGGATGACACGATGCGGAAAGACTCTGTTTAAACCGTTCCTTGGTCAGCTGCTAATACAGTTGGTTCACATTAGCATTAGCAACGAACGCATATGTAGGAGTTACCTCCCTTTGGCACATTTTCTACATCATTGAACCCTCCATGCAATACTGTGCATCACGAAAAATGTGACTAAAATGGGCTGGAGTCCCATCATGCATGAACCATATGCCTCTTCTTATTAGCAGGGGCACATCCTCTAGCAGGTCTGAAAGTGTGTTCAAAATAAATTCCCTGTAGACAGCCTACTGTAGGACGTGTTGGGAGAACATATGGAACTACCAGACAGTCACCTACATTTCCAGCCCACACATTAATCGTAAACTGATGCTGGTGTCTAGCCTGTTTTGTATCGTAGCTGTTGGTTGTGTAAATTTGTAATTTTATCTATTCCAAATGTTGCTTCATCTGTAAACAAAACTGAAGAGACAAATAACGGATCTGCAGTTTGAGTAATAAACTATCAGCAAAAGTTATCCCGTAGTGATTTATCAGAGGGCGAAAGACCATGAACACGTTTCAAATGATACGCACACAAGAGCTGCCCCTGAAGTACCCTCCATGCAATACTGTGAGATGTACGATATGCTAGGGCAACTTGACGTATGCAGATACCATATTGTCTCCGAGAGCCTTTAGAATGTGTTCTTCGTTGTTAGGCATACGAATGGATCCCGGTATTCCTTGACACATTGTGGGTGGTACCACGGATCTTGTCTTGCAACGAAGTAAAAGTTGGCTGAGTCGGCAATCTGATACAGCCGTGCGCCCTCGCGTACCTTACTATTCGCGAGATCGTATGTAAAAATCATAAATGCCTGATCACGATATGAATGTCCTGCCATTGATAAGCGGAATGTTATCTAAGTTAAATGACTACTAAAAACATTAAAAGTTGGAAACAGACTAGCCTCAAATGTACACGAGTGATAAATGTAACCTAGTCTACATAGGAACACAGCACCATCTCCCGTAACGTTTCTTTAAACATAATAATTAAAAAACGAAAGATTTTCGGACATTTGTTTTTATAGACTTTTATCCTTGTTTTGGTGTGCGGAGGCCTTCCCAAAAGATTGTAAAAGTACTTTTGATACACCCTATATATATATATATATATATATATATATATATATATATATATATATATATATATATATATATATATAGCGACAAACAGACAGACAGATAAAGAAAAAGTGAGAGGGACGGAGAGAGAAATTTTACGGTTGTCTGGACAAATCAATGAACTGAATGTTTTTAACTTGCAAGGATGTGATTTAATTTAATTATATCTTATTTTCAGGTTTCTATGGGAAAAACAACATGGACATGTTCAGAATTGATTATATCTCCGATTGCTTCTATGAAATCATGCACGATTACATGAGGTACTACCACTGGAAGAACGGACGCTTCAGGGTGAGTCAGTTATTTCGAATCTGGTCAACATTTCATATCTACAGCTTTCAACACACTATCTATAGAAATGGATAAGTAAAGAGGCTATAGTAAAATGCTTATTAAGACTAAAAGACATTGGCTAAGACGAGTGTCGAGTGCTTTGTAAATAATGACTGCTTCTATGAAATCATGCACGATTGCATGAGGTACTACCATTGGAAGAACGGACGCTTCAGGGTGAGTCAGTTATTTCGAATCTATTCAACATTTCATATCTACATCTTTCAACACACTATCTATAGAAATGGATAAGCAAAGAGGCTATAGTAAAATGATTATTAAGACTAAAAGACATTAGCTAAGACGAGTGTCGAGTGCTTTGTAAATAATGACTGCTTCTATGAAATCATGCACGATTACATGAGGTACTACCACTGGAAGAACGGACGCTTCAGGGTGAGTCAATTATTTCGAATCTATTCAACATTTCATATCTACATCTTTCTACACACTATCTATAGAAATAGATAAGCAAAGAAGCTATAGTAAAATGATTAAGACTAAAAGAGATTAGCTAATACTAGCTAAGTTAGCTTTATATAAGATCACGCAAAAACAGTGTCCCTCATAAGAACGAGAATTATTACAGTAACTAATTAAACTTATAAACATTCAAACAAGTAATCGAATGTTTTGCGAAAACAGTTTTGCTTTGAGAGATGCATAGATAGATATAAATAAATGAACATAGATATATAGATAGATATGAAAAGAATGATAGATAGATAGATAGATAAAAAATGAGATAGATAGATAGATAAAAAATGAGATAGATAGATAGATAGATAGATAGATAGATAGATAGATAGATAGATAGCAACAAATTTAGGCAGAGAGAGCGATAGGAAAATAATAATGAGATAGAAAATATGAAAAGTTTTAGAAAGAAAGAAAGAAAGAAAGAAAAGAAATAAAGAAATAAAGAAATGAAAGGAAGAAAGAAAGGAAAGAAAGAAAAGAAAGAAAGAAAGAAAGAAAGGAAAGAAAGAAAAGAAAGAAAGAAAGAAAGCATGATTGAATGAAAAAAGAAAAAAGGATTGAACTTGATAGTCGTTCGCGATTCTACTTCTTTTTTTTCTGCAGTCCCTAATAATCTGCTTTCTTTTTTATTTCAGTGGGGAATGGGCGGAGACATCATGCCTGGCATGGGTTCGAGCTCTAATATGTCCGGCAGAATGATGTCTGGAGATTACACGGTAAGTAAAATGTATTTTCTTCTGTTGGCGTATTGACATTCATATCACTGACACTTACGAGTTAACGAAAATTCTTATACAGAAAGCGTACATCTCTCTTTTTTCAAGAAAAATATATTAACATCCTAAGGGACACTTGAGAGTCACGTGATAGTCCATTGTTGAGAATCTTTCAGTTGCGTTTTACCCCACCCCCTAGGGAGGCAGCTATAAACGAGAAAATACACCGTGTCCTACATAAGAATATAAATGATATCATCAGGATTGTACCCTAATAATGTCTCGCACATTACAATAAGAAACTTTCTTAGTCCTTTCATATACTGATTGTTTTTTCTTTTTCATTTTTTAGAATTTATCTCTGTGGGACCAATTGGGAGAAATGTATTTATGTAGTAAATTTTAGTATGACATCTTTGTATATTCAATTTTTTCATATAAAATGTTTTTCATTTTTCTAATCTGTTAAGATGTTACTAATCATGTCTATGGGAGACTGGATATACATATATATATATATATATATATATATATATATATATATATATATATATATATATATATATATATATATATAATTAAGTAATTCATTGAGTCTGAAAGAAACGTCAACAGAATGCAGAAAGCACTGGACGGCCGTTTCGTCCTATAGTTGGGACTCATCAGCAGTGCGCATCCACTACCGAGAATTGAATTGGGCCGTCCAGTGCTTTCTGCATTCTGTTGAGGTATCTTTCAGACTCAATGAATTACTTAATTATAATTATCATATACTCCTGACAATTTCTATCGTGTGTATATCATTGCTTGATCCGGCTTCTAATGCTTCAGTTTGAGCGGCTTGGAGATAGTAGCCGTGGCTCCTGGGGGCACAGTCCTATGGTTACAGAGAACTTCAGTTGAGTTTCACCACGGAATATATGAGCGAGCAGCGCTATATTGGGTCTGATTTGCTGTCTCTTCGTCACCGAGGCCCGTTGGAACAGTTGGTATGACGTTTGCTTGATAACTTACCTGTCAGGGTTTCAATTCTCGGTAGTGGATGCGCACTACTGATGAGTCTCAAATATAGGACGAAACGGCCGTCCAGTGCATTCTGTTGAGGTTTCTTTCAGACTCAATGAATTACTTAATTATTATTATCAAATCCTCCTAACAATTTCTATCATATATATATATATATATTATGGGAGACTGGAGATATATACTACTTTTCTCTTCATGAACGACATGGCCGGGTATACGTTTATAGGCATGCGCACATGTACTTGTATATTTATCCCTGTTTATTTCTTTTCGGGAATTTTCCACGTTGTCTGATAATTGATACATGGATCGTAAACTATCTCACCATTAATGGAATTAGTACACTTTTGGTCTAAGGTTGCATTAAACTGAAAGGTTGAAGGAGGGGGTGTAACAGAACAGTGTTACAGAGTCATATTAGGGCTTGAAATGTTGTTTAGTGACTTGAGGTCGTGACAGACTTAGTAATATTGGTTTGGTTTATTTTGTTTTACAGCATATCAACACCTCAATTGGTTATTTAATGCCGAAAAGATTTTTAGGATGGGTTCGTATGAATAGAATATGTATTCTTTGTAAGAATTCAGTTTGCAGATCAGGTTTCATTGACGTATTTTTGTAAAGAGGGTTTTTAATGATAGTCTGGTTGGTTGATATTGTTTTACGGCATATCAACACCTTAATGGGTTGTTCAGTGCCGACAAAATTTTTAGGATCAGTTCGTATGAATAGAATATGTATTCTTTGTAAGAAATCAGTTTGTAGATCAGGTTTCATTGGCGTATTTTTGTAAAGAGAGTTTTTAATGATAGTCTGGTTGGTTGATTTTGTTTTACGGCATATCAACACCTCAATGGGCTATTTAAAGCCGACAATACTTTGAGGATCAGTTCGTATGAATTGAATATGTATTCTTCGTAAGAAATCAGTTTGCACATCAGGTTTCCTTTACGCATTTTTGTAAAGAGGGTTTTTTCGAGAGTCTAATATATTGCTGGTATTTTTTTTCATACATGTATTGCTGGTATTTTCACTGTAAAAATCTATTTTATACTTTCATAATGTTTTGAAATCAGTTTGGGAGTTAAATGTTTGCCCATAGCTAGGACCCTAACAGGTGCAACCATCCAGGTTCAGGATAGACCTGGGAAAAACCTCGGTTAATAATATTTTCTATATTTATATTTTTAACATTATTCAGACTGTTATCCTCCTCTTCATTTCCTCATTCTCAACGTTTCGGCAGTTCTACGCCCCGGTCTTCTTCAGGATATATCTATATTTCTGAGATGAGATATTGTAACTAGTTATACTATTTATATTTTTCGGACTGTTATCCTCATCTTCATTGCCATATTCAAAACTTTTCGGTCCTTGTAATCTCCGGCCTTCTTCAAATGATTGGAATTTCGAACTGAACTGCTTATTTCGTCCACCGGTGTAGATTGCTCTAGTTCCACATGCCATGCCTATTACGGATGTCTCTGTTATGTCCCCTTATCTCAACTCTCCACGGTTTGGGTTCACCACTACTGTGGCATGGTACTGAACTCACAACTCTTTGTGTCTACTCACTGGATCTAACCAACGTCTTTATCCACTTGGACACGTGTCCTTCAAATAAAAGCTTCGGTCCGAAATTCCAATCACCTTAAAGAAGACCGGAGCTTACAACGGCCGAAACGAATGTGAATATGGCAATGAAGATGAGGATAACAGTCCGAATAATGTAAATAATGTAAATAATCATAATACCTCATCTCAGAGGTATAGCCAGATATATAGAGAAACATAGATATAAAGGCCGGAGCGTACAACGGCCGAAACGTTGTGAATATGGCAATGAAGATGAGGATAACAGTCCGAATAATGTAAATAATGTAAATAATCATAATACATCATCTCAGAGATATAGACAGATATATAGAGAGACACAGACATAAAGGCCGGAGCGTACAACGGCCGAAACGTTGTGAATATGGCAATGAAGATGAGGATAACAGTCCGAATAATGTAAATAATGCAAGTAATCATAATGCCTCATCTCAGAGATATAGATAGACGTTTGAGTCTAGTCACTGGATCTAATCAACGTCTTTATTCAACGGCCGAAATGTTGTGACTATGGCAATGAAGATGAGGATAACAGTCCGAATAATGTAAATAATGTAAATAATCATAATACATCATCTCAGAGATATAGATAAATAATATCTTTATATAACGCGCATTTGGTCATTTAGATATTTTCTTTTTTTCAGCCTGAACTGAGAAACAGATACATTGAAACGTGTCGTAGAGTTCTTCCCTTCCTGGAAAGAACACTGGAGATGCGACACGGTGGAAGCCAGTTCTTCATGGGAGATCAGGTATGTGGGAAAAAATTGAATTATTATTTTGGTAAAATATTCAGATGACGTAAATTCTCACTTACTTTTTTCATAATAGTACTTTTATTTTTCATCAATGGCATTGAACATATACACTCTTTTTTCTTTTTTTTTAAAGTTATGCCCCCATCTTGTTATCGCTTTTTATCCCAACACTCTGGCTCTATACACTCTTCCTCATTACTATTACTTTATTACTAGGTCTATTCAATCTTATTATTGTTGCTTTTTATCCCAACACTCTGGCTCTATACACTCTTCATTATTACTATTATTTTATTACTAGTTTGATTCCATCTTATTATTGTTGCTTTTTATCCCAACCCTCTGGCTCTATACACTCTTCATTTTTACTATTATTTTATTTCTAGTTTGATTCCATCTTATTATTGTTGCTTTTTATCCAAACACTCTGGCTCTATACATTCTTCATTATTACTATTATTTTATTATTAGGTATATTCAATCTTATTATTGTTGCTTTTTATCCCAACACTCTGGCTCTATACACTCTTCATTATCATACTTAGTATAAAACCCAGGTTGTGTGTGTGTGTGTGTGTGTGTGTGTGTGTGTGTGTGTGTGTGTGTGTGTGTGTGTGTGTGTTCGTTTATATATGGGATCGGATTTCCTACATTTTTCAACCGATTTCAACAAAACTTCAAAGGACTACGTAAAATTACCCGGCGGTGGTTCTGAAAGCGCCCAAAATTGGAAAAACACAATTGTTTTGGGACGAAATCAATTTGAAAGCACGGGTAAGGGCCATTTATGCAGATTTTTCGCAGTCATTGGACGATGTTTTGTTACGGAGCCACCAAAACAAAGCAAATGGTCCAGTTTCTGATAGCACTAACGCTTGACTATCTAACAAGTACCAAATTGTTTGCAAGACTGTCAAAGCCGCTTGACCAGGGAACCATAAACGGGGGTACTACTAGGACAGGATTTAGCCCTCTGAACACACGTTCACTGGCACAGTATGTACAGTTTTGGTTTGATTCAAATGAAATTTACGACACACTTGCGGCTTACTATCGCCTTTATGTGCGTCAAATTTCAGAATTTTTCGGCAAACATAACCGTAGCTTTTTTGTAACTTCCTTATAAACACACACAGCTGCGTACAACCGAGTCCGCGTGTCGATACCGAGACTGCCCATTGGTCGCTTTCACAGAGCTTAACCTTGGGGCCTGTCCAATCATCGCGCAGGATTTCTCACACGTTATAGCGCTCGCATGATCACGCGTCAGCTTATGTGTAAGTGCGCTCAAGGTCAATCACCTCTATTGCATGACCCGGGCGTGCATTCACAATTTTGCGTTTGTTGTTGCCTGCGTGCACGCACTTGGCTTACTTTATTCGCCTACTTTGGACACCGCAAGTTGTTGATTACGTGGTCTAGCTTCTTTTTTGTATTATAGTTCCAAACCAACCCCACAAATGTTAGCCAATTTTACTAAAGACCCATTTTCTTTTGGATTTACCCTTGGTTTACCTTTTTAAATTTCCACTTTTTTAGTTTCGAGTTCCTCTTTAGTAACATCTGAACTCATTTTACTGGTTGTCCCCTTTTTGTGTCTACGTTAGCAGTGCACGTTTTTCCGTTTGGGATTTGTCGAAATATCTTTTTAAGCTTTACCCTCTTTGACGGTTTTACTGTTTAGATGCCACCTAAAAGGAGGAAACTTTTAGGACGGGGCACGGCAGCTGCCTCCGCTGCTATAGCAGCGAGGGCGAGTGAAACCCCTGAACAGACTTCTTTGTGTCTTTCACGGATGGCCTCGAGCTCAGCTGCTCGCTTATCTGCGCGGACTGAAAGATTGGTTTCAGCGGCTTAACCATGTCCGCACGCCGCACCAGGCTTTCAGTTGAAGAACGTTCACTTCAGAATTCACAGGACGCAGTCTGCGTTGCTAGGTTGAGGGCTTCACAGTCCCCTGCACAGAAAACCCTTCGTCGTTTGCGGGATGCCACCGCCAAAGCTTGCTCCAGGGGTTTAGAAAGCCCCGAACAAACAACTTCACGTCGTCTTAGGAATAATAGGGCTACAGCCGCCTCTAGATCTTCGGACCAACCCCAAGAAACCGCTCATCGTCGCTTTAGAAATGCCCTATCCACTGCGTCTGCCAGAGCCTTAGAAAGCCCTGCGCAGACCACTGTTCGTCGCGTTAGAAATGCCAGCTCTACCGCGTCTGCCAGAGCCTTAGAAAGCCCTGCACAGATCACTGTTCGTCGCGTAAGTAATGCCCGCTCTACTGCATCTGCTAGAGCCCTAGAAAGACCTGCACAAACCACTGTTCGTCACGTTAGAAATACCCGCTCTACTGCGTCTGCCAGGGCTGCAGAAAACTCTGAAGCACGCCGTTAACGGCTCGAAAACATTAGCCAACTTCGACCTTCTTTGAATGGCGTAACTTCGCCGTCTGCGTCATTTTGGTCAAATGCCGCATACAATTATGACTGCACTGTCAACTATTCCGCTAGGAGAGACGTACAAATAGGGGCCATGGATACAGTTGGCACTTTTTGCAACGCAAAAAGTGGGCCGGGGAGCAACCTGGGCTTTGTTGTTCTGGGTGCAAAATCAAACTCCCTTCTTTAGACGAACCCCAGCCACTTAGGGACCTCCTTCTGGGTACACCTTCGGAGTCAACGCATTTTCTTGAAGAAATACGAAAGTAAAACTGCTGCTTCCAGATGACGTCTTTTGGTGCCGAGGTTATTAGTGAGGGTGGATGGATGCCTACTTTCAAAGTGCAAGGCTTAGGTTTACCACTTAATGGGATCACTTTTGGCTGATCAGGGAGAGCCACCTCAGTTCCTACAAATGTACTTTCTCGCTGACTACAACGAGCGGGTTGATGCGCGTCTCGGCATTCTGCCTAGCGATATTTCCGTCGGTCCCCGTAGAGACATTCTGTTCCGTCTACAAGACATGCTTCACGAAACTAACAGTTACATCCGAAGCTTAAAGTTTGCCTTGCAAAATAACTCATCGCCCTCTTTCAGCGTTGTCATCGATGCAGACAGACGGCCTCACGGTGAGCATGAGCGTCGCTTCAATGCTCCTGCATGTAATGAAGTCGCCGCAGTCATCCACATGTGAGGAGCATAACAGCCGTGACATTGTCATAAGGTACCTGGGCGGTGGTCTGCGCCGCATCAGTGAAGCCCACCGTTCATACGACTGTCTCCAGCACCGCCTTCTTTGTCCATACGGAAGCGATGGGTACAACTTCAAAATCACAATATACCAGGCAAGCAGCTATTCCATGTCGACCTCAAAGACAGTCTCCTGTAGGGCTTACTACGCCTATATGTTTATGGTTAGGGAGGTTGAATTTAACCACTTGCACAGGTGCTGTCAACTATTTCTTCAATTCGCTGTTGACATGGCTGCAAAAATGGAGTCGGAGAGGTTAGGATTCATCAAGTTAAGCCAATCCAAACTTAGAACCGACTCCTACATTCACCTTCGTGATGGTCTGCGTTCTGATGGTGACCCACGAAATCTCGGCAAACCGAGCATTTTTCCTTCTTCTTACACTGGTGGTCCTCGATACATACATGAAAGGACACAAGACGCAATGACCATGTCCGTCATTACGGGAGGCCTGATTTGTTCGTCACGTTCACGTGCAATCCGAAATGGGTTGAAATCACACGCGATGTTTTTCCAGGTCAGCAGTACTCACACCGCCCTGACCTAATTTCCCGCGTTTTCCGGTTACAGCTGTGTAAGCTTATGGATTTAATCCTTAAAGAGCAAGTCTTCGGACGCGTTAAGTGTCATATGTATACAGTGGAATGGCAGAAACGCGGTTTGCCTCATGCCCACATTCTGCTGTGGCTCAACGATAAGGTTGACGCAAACAAAATAGACGATTTTATTTCAACTGAAATTCCGGATCCTGCGCTCCACGAAATCATTAAAAACAATATGATACACGGCCCCTGTGGCGCAAATTACGAAAAAAGGTCATGTTGGTCAAGCGGCCCCACTTGCGCAAAGGGTTACCCCCGTAAGTTTATATCAGAAACGCAGACTGCGACGGATGGTTACCCACTGTACAGACGTAGAAGCCCCGCCGAGGGCGGCAGAACTGTAACAGTTAAGAGGCACATTCTGGAAAATCGTTGGGTGGTGTCCAAGACTTTTGGAGCCCACATAAACGTTGAATACTGCCACTCGGTTAAGTCAATAAAGTACATCTGCAAGTATGTTAATAAAGGCAGCGATGCTGCTGTTTTCGGTATCCGGCGCGACAATTGCGTTGACTAGGTGGCCGATTACGTGGCTGGACGCTACCTCAACAGTAGCGAGGTCTTTTGGCGATTTTTCGGATTCCCCATACACCAAAGGGCTCCAGCCTTTGTGCAGCTTGCTGTTCACTTAGAAAATGGACGTACTTCACCGAAAAAAACGCCCAGCAGGTTGCGGAAAAGCCAAAAGGCACAAGCCTAACGGCTTTCTTTAAATTATGCTCAACAGATGCTTTTGCCAAAACATTGATTTATCCCCAAGCCCCGTCCTACTATGTGTGGTCAAACAAAACAAACCAAACGGCGAAAAGCTGGCGACCCTGTCGAGGGTTATCCCGATGTAAGGTCTAACTCTTGCCTTGGACGCCTTTATACTGTGCCCACCGCCCAAGCCAGCAGGAGTGCTTTTACCTCCGCCTTCTACTTCATGAAATTGTTGGCCCAACGAGTTTCACAGATATTTGCAGTCAACGGCATAGAGTGGCAGTCTTATAGAGAGGCATGCTCCCGTTTGGGATTGCTTGAAGACGACTCCCAATGGGATGCAGCTATGGCGGAGGGTGAACTTCTTAGAACGCCATCACGGCTTCGAACGCTGTTCGCCATTTTGCTATTGCGATGCGAACTAAGCGATCCTCTGTCGCTCTGGCTAAAGTACAGGGAATCCATGTCAGAGGATGTGCTGTTCTCCATTCAGCATAACAGCCTAGGAGTTGAATGCGGTTTCACTAACTTCATATTCAACAGAGCGCTGATGGCCCGAGAAGATGTTTTCGAACTGGGAGGTGCCTCTTTACCAACTTACGTTTTACTACCACCGCTCAGAGACGGTTTTGACACTGTACCAACTGAGTTATTGCGGGAAACATCCTACTCCATCGAGGTGCTAAACGCATACATTACCAAAAACGAGCCCAAAATTCTACCTGATCAGAGGGTTGCTTTCACTATCATAACAGACAGGGCAAACGGCTCCAGTGGAGGTATATACTTTTTATATGCGCTCGGAGGAACTGGCAAAACATTTGTTACTAAATTAGTCCTGGCAGAGGTACGGCGTCGTGGGGAGATCGCTATTGCGGTCGCATGTTCCGGGATTGATGCAACGTTGCTGCCGGGAGGTAGAACTGCTCATTCGGCTTTTAGGTTGCCGCTTGATCTATGCCGGTCAAAAACTCCTCTCTGCAACATAAAGTATTCGCCACAGGCTGAAGTTCTGCGGAGATGCAAACTTATAGTTTGGGATGAGTGCACGATGGCACACAAGGGCGTCCTTGAGGCACTTGACCGAAGTCTCCAAGACATCCGCGACTCCTCCGACCTCATGGGTGGAGTAACCCTTCTCCTCTCAGGCGACTTTAGGCAGACTCTACCTGTTATTTCTAAAGGTACACGCACTGACGCTGTCCGCGCCTGCCTGAAGTCGTCTGAACCTTTGGCACCACGTGGAGACTCTTAAACTGAGCACGAACATGCGTGCCTACTTGAATGGAGACTCTAGATCCGCTGACTTTGCACGGGACCTTCTTGCTCTTGGGGAGGGGAAAATGCCATCTGACACACAGGGTTTTGTGCAGATGGATCAGCTTGCCACCACTGTTGAATCACCGGATGAATTGATGAATGCAGTCTTCTACAGCCTATCCACTAATTTTGCCGATGCCGCTTGGCTTGCTGGGAGGGCCATATTGGCACCGAAGAACTGTACAGTTGATTCCATCAACCTTAAACTGTTCGATTGCATTCCCGGGCAATGTCATGTTTATCAGTCCATCGACAGAACTTCCGATCCATCTGAATTAGCTGAGTATCCCATAGAAGTTTTGAACTCCCTTCAGCCGTCCGGACTCCCACCTCATATACTTCGGCTCAAAGTTGGTGCTCCGATTATGCTAATCAGGAATTTGTTCCCACCTAAACAGTGCAACGGGACTCGCCTCATTATTAAATCCCTGATTGAGGCGACCATTGCAACTGGCTGCGGCAAGGGGGAAGTCGTTCTGATTCCCAGGATGCATCTTCTTCCGTCAGACGCAAGCATACCAATCAACTTTCGTCGCTCATAATTTCAGGTGAAGCTTTGAAACGCAATGCACACAAAGTTTAAGCAGACATCATGCAGGCCCAAGTATTCGAAGGTATCGAAGGAAGTAACAGGAAGCCGTTGTAGCATCAGTCATTTGCCATTACTAAGACATCTGTGAGTAAAAGCTGGCAGCAGTTACTGCTTTAACCAATTGGACCGTTAAGCATTACTGGAAGCACTTGTGGTAAGTAGTCAAGAAACCACGATTCAGTTGCAACATACTTAGGGATTGAAAGGAAAACGTGCCGTGAGGAAGCTATAGACATAAAGTATGTGCCGTGCGCAATCACAAACAAACCGCTTGTATTATTTTTAATTTATTGCTAGTTTTATTCCATTGTTTTTGTTTCTTTTTACTCATAAATACTTGGTCGTGTACTCTTCATTATTAATATTAGATTTTATCTTGTTTTTCTTTTCATTTATTATAGTTATTTTTTATTAATCTCATAGTTTATAGACGCTTCGTTATTATTCTCTGAAGGTTTTAATAACTTTATCTTATCCCTACTTTATCAGTGGTCCGGTGATTACTGAAAACATTAGAATATCTCCATATATTTTCAATTGGATTTTCTTTATGAAACTGACTTGCCAGCAGGTATTGCTGTAAGACTTTTTTTCTATGGAAAAAAAGGAATCAGAGTTTGAATCCAACCGCAGGCTAATTATTTATTTTTGATATATGCAGATTCCTTACAACTGTAGAATAAGGGTCTGCGTATTTTCGAAAAAAGAACTGCAATTATATTTTAAAAGAGAATAACAATCAATGATTCGTCTGAAGCAATTAAATTTAATATTACCACTAATGTTTGTAGAATTTTCACCTGAGTAGATGGCATTTTTTAAACTGCAAGGGTGGGATACCAAAAATGGTTAACTCTCTGTATCGCTTCAAACACCTCCTGACATTCTGCAACATTAAAAGAAACATATCAGACCGAAAATATAAGACCAGGTGCTGCCGAGTCTTGACTTTCAAGTCTCGCTAGTCTCCAAAAGCGTCTCCGAGTCTTTATGACGAATTCTTTTCCACGCTATAAACCTGTTGTGGATTCCGGGAATGGAATCCTGCACAAATAAATAAACAACGCCAGTAATTGAGATAAAAAAATAAGTGTATTAAACGTACGAATACAGACTTGAAGTGAAGATTAGTAGTCCAGGTTAGTAGAAAGTATATGTACAAGTCTCTGTAAGTGAAGCCGTAATTATCTCTCTGGACTCTCGTATAACTAACTCTCTGTGAACGCCCTGTGTACGGACTCCGTATCTCTCACGCTGACTCAACGTATCTCAACCTGCATGTATTCTCTCTGTCAGTATAAGTATACTTTGGACGAGTCCATCTTGTGTAAAAGGGGTCTGCCCCACAACAAAAACCTTTCTCGCATCCAACTACTTCTATTTCTTCACTAATTCTGCAGGATAAGGAAACTAAGGGGAGTTAAGAATATATATTCATAGCGGTGCTAGAAGAAAAACTATAATTTTCACATACTTTTTCGCTGGTAGGTAAATTAAGCATTGCCAATTCGACATTCAAAGTATAGTTTTCATCGAGATAAGGAAGGGTCTATGCATAAACCTGAGAAAGTCTTTGAGTCAGAAACAGGCAAGATTTTGATTTCAAAACAAAGACATAAGCACGCCAAACCGGTCCGATCGGTGGACGATAAAATAGAAAAAGAAGGGGTAATCATTGATCCCTTGTTTTCTTTTCATACAAGAATGGAGCAGATGTAAGAATAGACATTTGAACTCGAAAGTCTTTTGAAGTTGAACAAAGTCAAAATCATACCAGGTGTCATTGGGGTAACTTTGTACAGGGATTGCCAAAATATTGTGAAACAATGTCTTTTTGCTTCTCTTTTTCTTTTCTTAAATTGCGTTCTTCTCTTAACTGTTGAAAAATATTGGGAGAGTTACGTCAATTATTTTGTTTCTTTATTAATAATAATTATCATTATTCGAGATGGACGTGCTTTATCGTTTTCCTTTTGTGGTGCCGGGATTTCAATTCCGATTGTTATGCGAAAGGGAAGGTACAACAATTAATATTTAAAGTGAAACTCAGCGAAGAAACAAAGAAATGATAACGAATTCTCACTTCTTACTTAATCCCGCCGTGGCAAAGAAACAAAAACCCCCAAAAACTAAAAAACAAAAACGAAAAGCACTATATGTTACCTACAAGTAACTCTCCTCATAGAAGTAACGATAGAGAATAAAGAGTTAGAACTCTTATTAACAGTTTTGGTAACAGCTTCGAAAGAGAGAGCAAGGTCGTAACGAAGGAAGAGAAAATACTACTGCTTTTGGCTAACTATTTTAGCATTTTATATCTCTCTCTTCGAACACATATGCAAATTTTGACCCCCCTCCTTCAATCAGATGGGGTCGACTGGAACTCATTTGTCTATATTTCTGAGATGAGGTATTATGTACATTATTTACATTATTCAGAGTGAAATTAACAGGAGATAACTGATAACTGGCATCCATTATACATGTCACGTGGAACTAGAACAGTCTACCCCAGTGAGCGAAATAAAGGGTTCAGTTCGACATTCCAACCACCTGAAGAAGGCCGGAGCGTCCAACGACCGAAACGTTGTATTAAATATGGGGACAAAGATGAGGACAATAGTCTGGTATCAAAGTCAAAATCATACCAGGTGTCATTTGGGTGAATTTGTACGGTGATTGCCAAAACATTTTCATGGGAGAGTTACGTCAATTATTTTTTTTTATTTAATACTAATAATAATAATTATTATTATTATTATCATTATTCGAGATGGACGTGCTTTTTTTGTATGCACACGTTTCGGTAAGAATTTACTTATTCATATTCAGTTCTGTGAGAAGTGGTGATTTGAACGAGCAAAGAAATGGTTAGAATCATAAACCTGACAAAAGTCTTTGATTTGGTTTGGCTTGTTTTACTGCATATCAACCTCAACGGGTTATTTAATGCCGACAATTTTTTTATTGCTGGTAATATTTTCTTTAAAATAACTATAGTTGGTGTTACACCGGCCTTTCTAACACAAGGGAATTACACCGGTTCTCACTATATATAGTGCTAGTAATACCTACCCGGGGTGTAAGCAGCGACAGTACTACAACTGCCCAGCTGAGTAGTACCCGTTTCCTACCTTTGTATCTGTGATGTTAAATACACTTGTTCCTTAAACCAACCTCGACTTGATATTCTTCTTTTTACTATTGTGCCACGACACAACAGTTGGTAATACCTTTTTTTTCTAAAAATGTATTGCTGGTAATATTTTTTACAAAGTATTTCTGGTATGTATTAAAACCTATTTTTATACTTTCATAGCGTTTTGACCCCATTTTGGGTGTCAACTATTTGCCCATAGCTGGTACCCTAACAGGTGCTACCACCCCGGGTCAGGGTGGACCTGGGAACACCAGCAATTAAGAGGTGGTCCCACGTTCCTCAAAACCTCCTGATTAGAGGCCTTGCTGTTGTTGACCATGTTCACCATAGTCTATGAATATAGAATCCAGCGTAGTACGTGATCTGTTCAATGAAACTACGTTAAAGATTAACACTCACGAGTCAGACACTCTACTGAATCTGATAATATCGCCCATACCACCAGCAGCTGTTCCGTAATTCTTCAGTCTTTGATATCAAAGGCTGGCAGTGAATATTCCGGGAAAAAACATGGCCGCCTTTATACACATCGAATTAAATATTTTGAGCCTTCTAATTGGTTAACTCTTCTATTGGTGAACTATAAAATGAGTCAGCTCATTTTGGCTGGCTCACTAGTACACTACGGTACCTAAAAACTCCAGCAGCTCTTGGATGTAGTTTATCGTCTTACCCAGGACACGGATGTAGTTTACCGTCATACCAAGGACGTCAAAGTCTTTAAAAAATTATATTACTCACCTATACTTCTTTCTATAGGGTTATGTTAAAGATATCTTGTATCGAACAAAGATACCAAACATCACTTATCTGAAGCAAAAGATCACTGATATCATTGGCACCATTAATCAGACTATGATACAGCGAATATGGCATTTTTTAAAAATTGTATATGTTGTGAGACTGATACCTTCCTACATCATGGACTCGCCCAGTACTATATTATTATGTGAATGGTAGTATCATGGGAGTCGCACCAGTAATGGTGCTCTGCTGTCGAACTCTCTTTTTGGCAGAGAGGAACTCGGACGAGGCTTTGCCGCAGGGCAAAGTTTCGTCCGGGGAGGTAGACAGTCCCTAAACTCGTGTATACGGGTTGTAAATGGGCATATTTTTGGCCGAGCCTACGGGCTCGGTAAGCCCACGTTAAACCGGCCTTGTGCCCCATTCGACCCGTATGGGGGGGTGTTAAATATAGTAGCACCATTAATGCGCAGCCGCGTACGATACCAATATCGAACACCACTGGATAGTAAGCCCTTCTTACTCATACACTATTCTTTGTAACTTTTCTGTTTAATATATCTTTCTTACCTCTAACCCGTGTTCCGTGTTTTCCTTCCGTGGCCCCCATTTCGGGTCCACATCAGTATATTATAAAGGCAAGTGATGAGATATCTTAATCAGATCTGTTCTGTGTACTCAGTCGCTAAGCTTTTAATCACATTGCATTTGTGCATTTCAGGTATCGAGTTGATGAAACAGGTACTGTTAATTAACCCCCTAATATTTTCAGACCTGTGTTTTTTGGAATGGGTGGGCGAATTCCCTGGCCACCTCGTTCAACAGATATCACTCCCCTGGACTTCTTTCTATGGGGTTATGTTAAAGATATCGCGTATCGAACAAAGATACAAAACATCACTTATCTGAAGCAAATGATGAGGCTATGCTACAGCGAATATGGCAAGAAATCGAGTGCCGTCTTATGCTTCGTGCAAATAATGGTACTCATACAGAGATAGATTAAACTAATTAAAAAAAACTTCAATATATACTTCTCATTTTGTAACAATGTCTACATATTTTTCTATTCATTTGCTTTTGTAATAATTTTTAAAAATTGTAATGAGACTTTATCGACACCATGTAGATGACGTCTTTTTGCGAGTTGACATCATATGATACGATACCTTCGCAGATTATATATAATATTTGTTATGATGAATTTTACTCGATGTAAATACGTGATATTATGACAGTCTGAGGTGTGACATACTTTTTCAAAATTGCAATAGCTTATATATCTTTTCTAGATGACAATGCCAAATATTTTTTCCAGATGGTAATTTATGATTTGATATCTTTTGCTGAGGACATATGGCAGATACTATCTGATATGGAGAATATAGACTGATGTCAGTACGTGATATGATGTCATTTTTCCAGATGACAATGTGCCATACAGTGGAACCTCGGTTCACGAATTTAATTCGTTCCTGAAGCCCGTTCGTAACCTGAAATTTTCGTAAACGGAAACTATTTTTTCAATAGGAATCAATGTCAAATGGATTAATCCGTTCCTGGTCCCAAGATGATTGCTTATTTAAACGTTAACTACGGTATTTGTGCACAAGTTTATATTAGGTTGGTGCAAAAATAATGTCGTTTTTTGACGTTCAACTTCATGTGAGAAAACGACATTATTTTTGCTCCAACCTAATACACAAAACAAATGAAAATCATAAAATCAATCTAAGGTTAAAAATAAATAAACCCAATATTAAACAGATAAAATATAGACGAACATTTTAATTTTGCCCTACCTGTATGTAGGAGAGTTGATGGCGTAAGTTGAAAGGGAAGGAATGTGACGTTATTGTTTGGAAAAAGGAAGGAAAGACATGATTGTCTCTTGATTTATAAGAATAGTATAGATCTTTGATTTTGCCATATGAGACAGAGTAGGAAGAGACAATATCGTCAATAATTGTTTTTCTCTTAACTTTTCTTTTCCCTTTATAAGTATCGCTACTAGCTTTCTTTGGAGCCGTGACTGAGGACTAATGAAGGGGAAAAAGGCACAGTACAATAAAATTAAAAAGAGAAAAGCACAGCACAACACAAGAATGTATACAACATGGCGGTCGACTAAGAAATGATTCCATTCGGGTTAACTCGGCTCGGCTCGGTTCGGCTCGGGTTTGTCCGAGAACGGACATTTTGTTTGATAACCGAGGCATCTTTATCCATATATTCTGCTCGAAAACAGATTTGTTCGACATGTGAAACGTTCGAGAAGTGAGGTTTCACTGTATAATGTATTTTCCAAATGACAATGTTTTATATGATTTTTTTTTTCCAGATGACACTATGTGATATGATGTGCTATGGCTGTTTGGAGAATCCCATGATGGAAGATTATTCTATGTTTAACAATTATCCGAAATTGATGGCCCTGAGAAACCGGGTGGCCTGTCACCCAAATATATCCATGTACCTGAAAAGGCGTTCCAACACCGGCTGGTAGAATTTTTCTTTTGCGTCCCGTAACGACAAACGGCAGTGACTTTTTCGTGCGCCTACGATGAGAAGAGTAACCCAGAAAACATACCGTCGCATAAGATGGAGGATTTAGAAAGAAGCTGTGACTGCCAGACAGTGTCGTCTTGTACCCCAAGTCTCGTCTCTAGACAATAACGATGATCTTTTTCGAATTAAAACCTGTTTGGAGATGAGTTACTTGTAACCGGTTTTAAATAAACGTTTGAAATACATCAAACTGGAAAAAAAAGCAAAGAATTGTTTCTATTTATCCATAGGCACATATTTTTATCACAGTTAATAAAAATAATAGATCTTCTTTCTTTTTATCTGCCTTGTCCTTTTCATGACGTAGGCGATCATGGCTCTCCACTTCCCCCTATTCCTTGTAGCACTCCATAAGTGTTGTCTCTTTCCTACTTCTCCCAAGCCATGTTCTGTCATCCACTTACTTAAGCCCGTCAGGTATGTCATGCATTGCTTTCCGTTGTATCTCTTTCCCTCTATTCGACCCGCGAGTATCAGATTCTCCAAGCCCTCCTTTCTCATTACGTATCACAGAAACTTCAGCTGCCTTTTCCTGATATTAAGGACACATGGCACAGTGGATAAAGGCGTTAGTTAGATCCAATGACAGGACCCCAAAAGTGTCAGTTATATACCTGGTTGAGAACTTGGAGTGGGGAATTAATAGGAGATGACTGATAACTGACATCCCTTGTCTCTCTCTCCCTCTATTCAACCCGTGAGTATCAGATTACCCAAGCCTCCTTTCTCATTACGTATCACAGAAACTTCAGCTGCCTTTTCCTGATATTAAGGACACATGGCACAGTGGATAAAGGCATTAGTTAGATCCAATGACAGGACCCAAAAAGTGTCAGTTATATACCTGGTTCAGAACTTGGAGTGGGGAATTAATAAGAGATGACTGATAACTGACTTCTCTTGTCTCTCTTTCCCTCTATTCGACCGGCGAGTATCAGATTCTTCAGGCCCCCCTTCCTCATTACGTGTCCCAGAAATTTCAGCTTCCTCTTCCTGATGTTACGTATAAGCCTCGTCCTTGTTTGCAACCACTCTAAGATCTCATCGTTGCTCACACGCTCGGCCCATGCTATCCTTAGCATCCTTCTGTAGAACCATATCTCCGTCTCCTCGAGTCTCTTCTTTATCTTTGAGGATACCTCGCTCCTACAGGCTTTATAATTACTTTATACTTATCAAATGCGATTTAACTGTATTCAAAACGAGGTTTAATGTCAATCGTGATAATAATGTTAGTAGTAACCGTTTCCTCATAAGGAAATATTCGACATTCATTGATCTACCGCCACATCATGTTGAAAAACCGTCTCCTGTACGATAACAATAGTTAAGCAACTTCGAGCCTGGTCAGTCCATTGACGGGTGACCGCTTAGGAATACCAGTTGCTACGGGCCAACAACTTTGGGGAAAATATGAATCAAACATTTATCATGATTTCCTCCCCCATCAAAAATTCTCACTGTCTAAAAATATTTTCTGGCTTTGACTATATTTATGAGATAAGCTATTTTAATTATTTAGACTAATTACATCGTATATCACGTGAAGAGTGCCGGAGAGTAAAACAACCGAAACGTCGTGAATATGGTAATAAAGATTAGGACAAGTAAAATTATTAAATGTAATAAATTAATAAATTAATAAATCTCATAAATATAGAGAGTTCATGAAGAAAGCCGAAGCGTACAACGGCCGAAACGTCGTGAATATGACAATAAAGATGAAGACAATAGTCCGAACAATGTAAATAGTGTCAATAATTACAATAGCTCTTCTCAGAAATATAGACGGTTCCTGAAGAATGCCATAGCGTACAACGGCCGGAATGTCGTGATTATTTGTATCTATAAAAAAGAATGTATAAACATAAAAACGTCTTAATATATATATATATATATATATATATATATATATATATATGTGTGTGTGTGTATATATATATATGTATATATATATATATATATATATAATTGTGGTGGCACACTGACAAACTGAATTTCAAAAACTACAAAATAATTGTGGTCTGAAGTGGGTTTTCATGTTGCCTGTTTTACGCCTTCATGTCCTCGGCTAACTTCTGTATATCACTATCTGCATTAATTCAAAAAGTCTTTAATGAAAATACTTTAAAGTAATTGAAGAAGTCAGACTCTGCTACATCTAAACATGATGTTGATTTTGCTCCATTCTAATTGAACGCTTTTTCTGATCAACCAGCTGGTTTTGGTTGCTAGTAATTATATAAAATATATTTGACTAAGAATTATGATCATCTTAAATGTACAAAGGGTCCTTCACATTGTCACCGACCGGACACTTTTAACACCACCTTTATTCCTGTCTTAGTTCTTGTCGATATATTACAGAAACTGGGAAAGGGTTGATGCAAGCTGACAAGGAAACGAAGTTGAAAATAAACGCATCCGCGAGAAATATATTTAGATGTTTATTTGGGGATTCACTTGATCGGTCTGGGTAGGTAGGTGATACTTGTGATAACTTATATCATATCGGACTAACAAATTCCCTCTACGATTTGAGTTTTCCTGCTAACAAATATCCTGGCGCAGCTGACAAACTCGAACGGGCGGCATCGGAATTACCCGAGGGAAAATCTCCCCTTGTTAACGGGCGGTCTAGAACTGAATATCTTAAAACTCAACTATCACCTTCTCCAAAATTATATTTATTCATTTATTGTGCCTTTTCGTTATGTTGATTTCAATCCTGTGTTAGAATGATGCAAAATATTTTCCTTTTCCCTGTTATAGGCAGAAGCACACAAATGCATGCTGAGATTGTTTTACCTATCCAATCAATTTGGCCTGTTCTCGGCTTCACTGACTTAGTCCCGATCTGTCTTGTCTCGAGTCAGAACGTCACGTTTGCTTGTCGGAACTTGCTTTTGTCTGTCAACGCCAATTCTTAGCTTGTTAACTTTTTGCCATATTACTGTTACTTTGCCTTATTACTGTTGATTTGCCTTATTACTGTTGCGTTGCCATATTACTGTTGCTTTGCCTTATTACTGTTGCTTTGCCTTATTACTGTTGCTTTGCCATATTACTGTTGCTTTGCCTTATTACTGTTGCTTTGCCTTATTACTGTTGCTTTGCCTTATTACTGTTGCGTTGCCATATTACTGTTGCTTTGCCTTATTACTGTTGCTTTGCCTTATTACTGTTGCTTTGCCATATTACTGTTGATTTGCCTTGCAAATATTGTTTGCTTGCTCTATATTGTTTTTGTCCAGTTTTCTTTTCCTTTCATTGCTCATTGCAAACTTTTGCAAACAGTTCTACTTATTTTGCATTTGGCCATGGCTACCAACTCCACATGTTAAATAGGTGGGCGCTTTGAAGATGCCACTTCACAGACTTTTGCACTGGTCATAAAAATGTAGCAATACGATTCCTCACACGTAATTAGGAGATAAATAGATAGATTATTTTTCCTATTATGTCAATTTAATAACCATGATTTTCAGGATTCCTGTCTTCAGCTCGCCTTTGAATTGGCAAACATAAAATTTTATTAGTGATTTCAGATAGTCCTTTGAAAAAGTAACCATCCAAAAGCTGAATGGGTGTGCTACTTTAACGGAAGAGTAGTGGAGAGATAGGGGTAGTGAGACCCCAACCTGTATCTATATCATGTACCAGTTAGTCAAGAAGTAAGCAGTCAGTGAGAAAGGGATCAGAAGTGGGTGAGTCAGCAGTGGCCGAGACAGTCGGTGAATATAAAGGTTTTTTTTTTCCGTAGCAAGATAGGAGTTCACTTTCTCGGAGCCGAAGGAAAACCTTGCCAATGAAGTCTGAAATCATATTGTCTATTTCCTAATCAGTGCCTAGAAAAGCATTTGTCGTTATTCTTTGTTGAATTCGATCAATACCAGTGAGACAAACATGTGAACGTAACGAGTAGGGGCAATACGAATACAACAGCCGACCGTGATATATCATCACAGCCTGTGCAATGGCGTGCGGAAAGCCATCGTCACAAAACAATAAACAATTAAAACTGATATAAAATGTCATAACATGTATTTTGATTTGGGTGCCTCATTCATCATGTCATATCTTTACTGAGTGTCCGAGATATATGGCCTTTTGCCAGACATAGATTTAACTTAACAGTTGAATACTTCTCTTGCATAGCACGTGTTTTGTGTTAAAGGCTGTATGGGCTTCAATTTTTTTTTTGTTTTTATTTTATTTTATTTTATATTATTTTCTTTCTTTATCTGTGTATCTTTTCTTGCTTGGAAATAAAGAAAGCGGTTCCAGCCATCTGTAATTCACTTTACGAGAGAAATTTGAATTTCTCTTACGAAATGATACTTGCCCACTGTGTTGACAAATCTAATAACGAATTTTATATCAGATAAATTTCGCTTGAAAAATACGTTCCGTGTTTGCCTGTTATGCGCATTCGGTATGGAAAAAATACAACTGTAATTGAATCTGTGTTGTCAACCGTGAGTTTTAGAAATCCGGCATTTTCCTGTCGCTTATTTGCGTTTCTTCCAGACTTGCCTGGACACTCCATTTCTTATCGAGATATCGACGACGTCTCCAGGATGTCTAACACAATGGCATTAGCTCGGTATCAAGCATGATATGGTAAATTCTTCGCGATATATTCATAAAAAAAACATATTTTTTTTTATTTGATTTTTTTTTTTGTTAATATTCCTCGAAGATAAAAGCTGAAATTTTGTAAGTTTGATTATGGCCGGGGTGTTCTTACCTTTTGTGGTTTTCATATAAATTTGCAATCTGATCTTCTTTTTCTTCTTCTTCTTCTTCTTCTTCTTCTTCTTCTTCTTATTATTATTATTATTATTATTATTATTATTATTATTATTATTATTATCATTATTATTATTATTATTATTATTATTATTATTATTATTATCATCATCATCATTATTATTATTATTATTTGTGTATGTTATGTCTTATTTGTATCCTGTAGAGCCGGGTCCAAACTATGGTCCTTAGGCCCTATAGGAGAACTGTCATTTAATTGATAGCACTACTTCTTATTATATAGGATGTTCTTATTACAGCGATCTTCCGAGAAACTTGTATGTTAATGTTACCTACAAGTTGCCCAAAATATCGCCCTATTATGGACATCACATATACTAAGGAAACTGCAACCAATTAAATAATTATTATTATTATTATTATTATTATTATTATTATTAATAATAATAATAATAATAATAATAATAATAATAATAATAATAATAATAATAATAATAATAATAATAATAATAATAAATAATTGAGCTTGCTCTCCCTTCGTTAGTTTGCACGGCAGTTAAGCACTGCCAATACCTCATGAATAATGGGCTGTTCCGTTTTGATCGCGGGGAAAGAGGGGGAAAACACTACGTGGTTTCAGTGAGAAAAGAAAGAAAGAAAGAAAAAGAAAGAAAGAAAGAAAGTAGGAGGGTTAGAAAGAAAGACGGAAAGAAAGTAGAAAGGTAAGAAAGAAAGGTAAGGTAAGAAAGAAAGAAAGGTAAGAAAGACAGATAGAAAGAAAGAAAGAAAGACAGAAAGAAAGAAAGACAGAAACAAAGAAAGACAGAAACAAAGACAGAAACAAAGAAACAAAGAAAGAAAGAAGATGAGATAGATGTGTGCAACGATTGTTTAAATGAAAAGGAAAACTTTCAATTTCAAATATTTTCACTTGTACTCGGTTCTTAAAATATCAGCTAGCATTAATATTTTAGATTATTCTTGCAATGTTTTTTAAAGTTGTTAAGCTCAAATATTTAATAATGCGATAGGAGAATTTCTACAGATATTTTATTGTCGTAGAACTCGCTATGAACTTATTCAATCATTAAATAAAAAATTAAGATACATCAGAAAATTAAAACAGGAAATCCGTTTAAATCTAGTTATTATTATTATTATTATTATTATTATTATTATTATTATTATTATTATTATTATTATTATTTCCTTTGATATCTGGCGTTTACACATTTCTTTCCGGGTCCCGCCCAGGGACCTAAGGTTATAAATGGCGTCATGACACTTTCCACTGCAAAAAAATTTAAAAAATAATTACATAGATAAAGCCCTTCGTAAAGTGTGGGCTGTACTTGTTAGAACAATTTTTTGTATCTCTTTGAGGCATGGACTTCCAGGGATCCCTTCAATCAGCCTACTGGAAATACAAATTGTACACAGATAAAACTATTCGTTTTTCATTTCCTTAAGCCATAGTCTAACAGGAATTCTTTCAGTTCATCTATCAAGACATTTTCCAATCTATCCGAGGCTTCAACTTCAGCTGAAATTATTGATGTCTTCATATACCATATTTTTTTAATATTTCCACTTCAAGAGACTTGTATTTTTTGGAAGATCTTCAACGATACATTACAAGCTGCAGGGGCTGCCATGACAATACGAAAGCACATTCTGCTCTTGTGGTCATTGATCACGATGTCTGGGCGATTAGATTTGATTGTTCTGTCTGTGTGTATTGTAAAGTTCCTTAAAATTCTAACTGGATCTGGGTGATGTTCATACGAGTTCCTTCCATAAAAATCTGAATGTTTTCCAGTGCAGATATTGGCCAAATTTATCATGCCGAGTTTTGTATTCAGTTGGTGCCAACACTATGCAACCTGATACAAAATGGCCAATTGTTTCTGGATATTAATCACAGAATCTGCATTTGGGGTCAACACAGTTTTTCAGTATGTGTGCTTGGTAATTTCTAGTTAGATAGCATTTATCCTGTATAGCAAGAATAAAACCTTCAAATCTGAGCTTTTAGCTCTGCATTACGTAACAACTGATGGGTATTAGGTTTGTTTATAGTGATTTTCCAAAATAGGGCACAGATGTGGCAGAAGGCCGAAAGTATGCGACATCCAGTGAGGATCGAACTCAGTCGTAATTGTTCTAGCAAGATAAGCTTGCTAAATATTACACTACCTCGAGGTACCCAGAAGGATTTTCTAAGCGTAGCTTAGATGTGGCACAATACCGGAAATATTGGGCACCCAGTGAGGATCAAACTACTACTTAGTCGTAATTGTTCTAGCATGATTAGCTTGCTAACCATTACACTAGCTCGAGGTGCCCAAGTGATTCTCCAAGCTTAGCTTAGATGCGGCACAAGTCCGAAATATGGATAAATCCTGAAGATGGTCGGAGCGTACATCGGCCGAAACGTCGTGAATATGGCAATGACGATGAGGACAACAGTCCGAACAATGTAAATAATTACAATACCTCATCTCTGAAACAGAGACAGAAAGAAATCCAAGAAAAATATTCCGAGTTTTGAAAATGCGTTTTCCGAGCAGTTCACATAGGTCAGTACAATAATAACTGAGGATATTTAGCGACACGAAATCTTAAACTTGAGCAGAATTAAAAATGGCGCCTTTGGTACCGATAAAATGAATCGTTTCACTATGGCGTTACATTTTATGAAATTAATGAACAAGCCATCATTAACGCAATTAAAATTTTTTTTTTGTGTGTGTGTTCTTCAGTTTGCGTAATGGAAGAAACATAATTGCTGGAGTTTAACTATCAAAAAGTATTAAAATAATTGCGATTATGCCCGAAAGAAATTCTAATAAACCAGATTGATGAAGAAAAGATTATAATGGTAAAAGTCAATTATTGATTATTTTAATAAAACGTGAGCTCGGAGTTTTATAGTATAGGGCGATGAAAATTTCACGGACTCATTTTCCGTCAAAAAAATTATAAATTAGGAAATTTCGGGCGGAGATCTGAAAGATTAAAGATTAATAGTTATAATTACAATTTATAATTACACAAATTTCATAATTATTTAATTTTGGATTAGTTTTGTTTTTCATCTTATTTTGTTGCATTTTGTCGCAACGCTCAGGTTGCTTTATTTCAGATACATGCTGCTTATTTAACTGACGTAGAAATAGAAATGCATTGTAAACGGACGTAATGGTCTTAAGTTGTCCAAATTTTTTAGAGGAAACCTTGTCATTGTTATTAATATTCTACTGTTTTTTCTTCCATCTTATTTTTGTTGCGTTTACTGTAGCATTGTCATTATTATTAATTCTAGAGTAGTTTTTCGTTCAAGCATCCCCAGCCTTCATCAAACTTCTACAGATCACTTCCTAGTGCCTGAACCGCATTAATTTAAGTGTGATACTTGATTGGCAATTAGGTCGCACAATTTTCAAAAACTTAAAACAACGTCTCCTGTATGGAAATTTATTTCACTATGCCAGACTTTTTTCTCGACAGAACCCGTCTTGCAATATATATATATATATATATATATATATATATATATATATATATATATATATATATATACACACACATACATATATATATATATATATATACATATATATATATATATATATATATATATATATATATATATATATATATATATATATATATATATATATATATATATATATACCATTCGTCCGTGCTTTGAATACTACTTCCATATATGTGCATACCTGATAAATATCTTGATATTCTTGACGAAATTCAAAAAAATATCTGTCATTTTATCAGCACTGATCTGGCATCTCGACCAGTTATTTTCCTACTGGCTTGAAATGGCGTCTCTCCTTTTTTTCCATAAATATTTTTTGATAACAGCTGTTCTAACGATTTATCCTCATTGTTACCACGACAACATGAATTTAAGTTTACTACTTGATTGGCAATTAGTTAAGAAAAAGGGAAGATAGATAAAGTGATAACACTCTCATCCTTTTAATGTCTGCTTGAGCGAAATGGTAAACGTAATATGAAATATAACGAAATAAAAATGAGTAAATATCGTGTAATTTCCTGGAGGTCCATTATACCTTGTTAAACAAAATAGACGTCGTAACAGTTTTTTTCCTTGCCTTACGAATTACCACTTTCCTCTCACCTACAATCTTCAACAATTTAAATGCCACGTCTCCTGCAAGGAAAGTAATTACACTGTATCATACCAGACATTTTTCTCGACAGAACCCATGTTTCACATTTATAAATTTACCATTCATCCGTGCATTGAATATTGCTGCCCTATCTGCTCTATGGTTCTCGTTCCGTGGATTCTCGATAATTCTAAAGAAGAGTCTGTAATGTGCTTAGTCCAAACCTGATATCTAATGAGCTTTCCACCTTGGTACCTCGACTTCATGAATTCAAGCGTGCTACTAGACTGGCAGATAGGTCTCATCGTTTTACGGTTGAATTCTCTCGAGGCAAGTGTCTGTTTCTCTTCTGGAACTTCTCGTCCGTTGAACTCCCTTCCGTTTCTTTCTGCAGTAAAATGGTTGCCAATCAAGACTATACGACTGTCTATCCTGCTATACAACATATAGCTGTGAGAAGAGAAGCATTCATGCCTTTCCAAAGGGTATCCACTCGTAAGTACCTGGAATTCGAACTACAATCTTGAAAAGATTTAAGACAACATTAATTGCCATCTTCTGTATTCCTGAATAATGTTCTTTTATCGTCCTTTGTCCTCACTAATTGTCTTTCATTTCCAGTAACCCCGTGCGTGTTCGTGCCATTATCGCCATCATCTGTCTTCCTGAAACTTGTTCTTTTACTGTTCTTTGTCTTCACTAAAGTCCTCTCATTCCCTTTCACTCCCAATAACCCCTTGCGTCTTAGGGTCATTATCGCCATCTTATGTTTTCCTGAAACCTATTCCTTTATTGTCCTTTCTCCTCACTAAAGTCTTCTCATTCTCTTTCACTCCCAGTAACCACTTGCGTCTTAGTGGCATTATCGCCATCTTCTGTCTTCCTGAAACCTGTTCTTTTATTCACCTTTCTCCTCACTAAAGTCTTCATATTCTCTTTCACTCCCAGTAACCCCTTGCATCTTAGTGGCATTATCGCCATCTTCTGTCTTCCTGAAACCTGTTCTTTTATTCACCTTTCTCCTCACTAAAGTCTTCTCATTCTCTTTCACTCCCAGTAACCCCTTGCGTCTTAGTGGCATTATCGCCGTCTTCTGTCTTCCTGAAACCTGTTCTTTTATTGTCCTTTCTACTCACTAAAGTCTTCTTATTCTCTTTCACCCCTTGCGTCACTGTGACATATTTCTATTGGGGTGATAGCATAAAAAATGTTCGTATCTACTTTTCAGAATGGACTAAAGATATTTTTATTTCTCACCTTCTCTCAATTATTTCTCACCTGCTTCTCTCAATTATCAAATTCTGCTTCTCGTTGTCCTTAATGTATTAATTTTTGTTTTATTTTTTGTTACCTTGACTTTCTTTTTTGGACTAATCAGGCCAATGGTTTTGAATGACTAACCCGATAATTATACTGCACAGTTACAAAGAGGTAACAACTTGTTTTGGCTGTTTTCTTTTCTTGTCGGACGAAACAGATATACGAAAGGCTTCAGGGTGGTCTCTTCTCGGCACTCACTGAACTAATTTTACTTAGCGTTTTTGTTTGATAAATGAATTGAATTTAATTTAAATTTCAAGAATAATCTCCATGACTTCCTACACCCTGTATTATTTTAATGGCCGCGGACGAGCCGAAATCTGTCGAATGCTTTTCGCATTATCAGGTGTGGAATATGATGACTCCCGAATTACCTTTACTGATTGGAAGAACTTCAGAAGCAGTGAGTAGACATTATATATATATATATATATATATATATATATATATATCATTTCGTCTTTTTTATCTCTTTCTTTCCTTCTTTTGCCAGGATTTTTGTAATTCAAAATTATTTGAATATTTTTTTAGTATTTCCTTTTTTTATTATTATCTGTAAATGGTTTCACTTTTTGGTCGCTTTTTTGGCTGAGAAAGTAAAATACGTCTACTGCACCTCTACAGAGGTGTAACGCCCTCCCCTCAATGAGTAGCTCTGGGTTTAATGATCAATTACATCCAGCAGCAAGGTCGGAAGATTGGAGGTTTTGAGAAGCGTGGAAGCACCACCTAATTGATGTTGTTACCAGCTCCACCCTGACCGTGGGTGGTAGCGGATGTTAGGGTCTCAGCGATCCCCGTGTACGAAACCCCCAAACTAAAGTCAAAACATTAATATATATATTTTTATAGTAAAAATAAAAGAAATACATTTTTATAGTAAAATTACCAACAATAATTTTTATACTAAAGTTACCAACAAATTATTTTTTTAGTAAAATTTACAACAACTTTATTATAGCAAAATTACCACCAATACATATTTGTAGTAAAATTAAGTACAGGACAACCTAGGACGGAAGGCAAGAGATCAGTCTACCCTGCCTTTTACCATATACAGGGTGCGATGGATAATTTATCGTTTAATTTACGCAAAAATGAAAATAACACCGAAAATCGCATTTTAAAAGATATATTTACCAAAATTACATAAAAATATTTTGAAATACTAAAGAGTACATTTATTCAATAAAATCGCCATTGGCTTCAACCACGGCCTCAAGACGACTTCCGGGTCCCCTGCATCTCTTCCGGATGGGCTCGTTATTTAAGTTGGTGAATACTGCCATAAGCCTTGCCTTCAGTTCATCTTTGGTGTTACCAGGAGTTTTGTTCGTTGCTCGCTCAACTTCGGCCCACACATAATAATCAAGGGTTTGCAGTTTGAGGAGTTAGGTGTCCAGATGTAAGGGATGATGTAGTCGCAGAAATTGTCTGACAACCACGACTGGTTTCTCCTGCTTGTGTGACATGGTGCAGAGTCCTGTTGCTAGTCATAGGATCTTTCAGCAGCCACCCTCTTGACCCAGTGCAGCACTACCTCCTCAAGACTCTTGATGTAGACTTCCGTTTTGGGTCTGAGACCTCAACCAACAAATTCGATATTTCTTTTCTTACCGGAACGACCAGAGTAATCACTATAAACCTCATCCAACTCTTTCCAAATCATCTGTACTGTCATCTGAACACCGTGAAATATTCATATTCGAACTTCCGGAGCGACGGCCAAGCAGTACATCATGCCGTTTCCAAATTTCTGGGGGAGTCAATTGCGTCATGGTGTTTTTTTTTATCACAAACTGTGCCCAACTGAACCTACTATTCTGAGCAGTCGACAAATTAAAAATTAAACAACGCGCATGCTCGAAATTAAAAATATAAAATTGAGACACTTTACGCATCCTATATATATATATATATATATATATATATATATATTTAAAGACAATTTTTATGTTTAACATTCTTTTTATAGATACAAGTATTTAAGTAAATGTTCTGTTTATAATAAACAGTATTAAATAACATTTACCGGCCTGAATGTCCGAGAAATTTTCATAGAAAATATTCGTCCTCCAGCAGGATTCGAACCTGTATCCTATACGGATACATACAGCCTGACGTGCCTTAACCGATTCGGCCACTGAGGATCGTTCGGTTGGCAGGCTATATGACGGTTCCGTATAGGATACAGGTTCGAATCCTGTCGGAGGACGAATATTTTCTATGAAAATCTCTCGGATATTCAGGCCGGTAAATGTTATTTAATACTGTTTATTATAAAACAGGGCATTTACTTAAATACTTGTATATATATAAAAAGAATGTTAAACATAAAAATGTCTTTAAATAATTGTCGGATTTTGTCCATTTCATTATATATATATATATATATATATATATATATATATATATATATATATATAGATAGATAGATAGATAGATAGATAGATAGATAGATATAATTATCATCCTGAGTCATCTACAATTTGGTCAATGTAGGTGTAATGAGGTCTCTCAATCGATCATTTGCCGCGCAATGGCTTCTATAAGAGGGTGTTACTCACAAGTTCTCACTTACTTCTCCAGGAGTGACCAGCTAGCCGAAGCTTTCTCTCTCTTAACGAAACTGAGATAGGAGGAAGTTGTCCATACAGGCATTTCTTTGTTAGGTGTTTCTTCCAGCTGATATCCAATACAACACCAAGATGTCATTGTCATCATCAGGTCGAGAAATCTTCTCGGATTATCCTGACTCGTTTCTTCCAGCCATCTCTGTCCGACGTCAGCGCCGGCAGAACCTGCAGATGACATCCAGAGTTATCTACAAGTTGGTCAATGTAGTTGTGATGAGGTCTTCCAACTTATCTTTTGCCGCGCAATGGGTTCCGTAGGAGGGTGTCACTCACAAGCTTGGATTTAATTCTTCAGCAGTGACCAGCTAGCCCAAGCCTTCTCTCTCTCTTAGCGAAATTGAGATGGGAGTAAGGTGTTCATACAGGCGTTTATTTGTTGGCTGTTTCTGCCAGCTGATGTCCAATGTAACTCGTAACATCCTTGCATCTTAGTGTTCCTTCAGTGTCAATGTTGTTGAGCCGTAGAGAAAGACAGATTATACTGTGGCCTTAAAGTCCCTATTAATATATATATATATATATATATATATATATGTGTGTGTGTGTGTGTGTGTGTGTGTATATATGTATGTGTGTGTGTATGTGTGTGTGTGTACGTTAATCTACTTCACTACTGGCTGTGTTAAAAGGAGATGCCATGAGAGTTTGCTCTGTGGCTGTTCTCGTCAAAATTTAAGTTGCCGTTGGCCAAATCTTATTCAAACTTTAATGGAGAGCATTTTTAAAATAGATACAAAATATAAAAGCAAGGAAACGAAGAGTCAGTTATGTGCCATGCGGGATACATGACTGACGAGGCAGATTTTTTCCCGCAGTAGGTTGCCATTTCTTTCTGCGGTAGACTAATTGCCATCCAAGGCTATACAACCAGGTCTGTCCTTCTATTTACCAATAGCTTGGACAAGAAGAGGAATCATACCTTTCCCTAGGGTGTTAGCACGTAAGTGAACGTAATGGATTCGACTGGAAAGTGAGTCAGTCAATTATGTGCCATGCGTGACGACGAATTGCCATTCAAGGCTATAGAACCTGGTCTTTCCTGCTATTTACCCATAGATGGGGGGAATAAATGGATTAATTTCTTTCACAAGTGTATTAGCACGTAAGTGAATTCAGTGGATTCGACTGGAATTCGAACAGGGCTCTCCAATTCCTCAATCCGAGCCGCTATCCATTACTCCACCGTATGAAGAGTAAGGATATGAAAAGGGAATATTCATCATGAAGTGGTCGATGGAAAAGATATAACAATTAAAATATAACAAAAACCGTCTAACCATTTACCACCCACCGCTCTTCAGAGCCAATTGAGAGAAGAAGGTATCAGCAATATAAATCACAGATAGATTGTATTTAAACCCAGTATAAATGTATTTTTGTTTAAAGAGGGAAGGCTGCTGAACCTTATTATAAATAGTCTCAGGAATCGTTTCTCTTGGCGTTAATTTATTTTTGCCTTATGGTTACCTAGTTCCCGTGTAAATTATGTAAGTTCTTTTTTTAATCTACTTCTTTGCTGTTCGTGCCAGAGATAGACGTAATTCCAGTTTCATTAATCTTTTCGGCGTCCTTGATGTCTCTGTCAATGTCGTCTTGTGTTTTAGTTTCAATAATAATGCATGTCATTATGTACGTTAAGATTCAGCCTATCTATCTATCTATCTATCTATCTATCTATCTATCTATCTATCTATCTATCTATCTATCTATCTATCTATCTATCTATCTCAGTGTGTTCCTCATCTATCTATCTATCTATCTATCTATATTTCTTTCTTTCTTTCTATCTAAGGCTCATTTTATGTATCTATAACTTTCTCAGTTTGAAGATGATCTTCATATCTATCGCAAGCTATTCATATTTATCTATCTATCTATCTATCTATCAGGTTTAGCCTGTTCATATCTATCTATCTCTCTCTCTCTCTCTCTCTCTCTCTCTCTATATATATATATATATATATATATATATATATATATATATATATATATATATATCAGTCTGTTCATATCTATCTCAGTCTGTTCATATCTATGTATCTATCTCAGTCTTTTCATATCTATCTATCTATCTATCTATCTATCTATATATATATATATATATATATATATATATATATATATATATATATATATATATATATATATTAGTTTCAGCATGTTCATATCTATGTATTTATCTATATATATGTCTGTCTGTCTATCTATCAGTCTGTTCACATCTATCTATCTATCTATCTATCTATCTATCTATTCATATCTCCCTACCTATCTTTTTCATTTATGTCTTCTGCCCAATTGGCCCCCCTGAGAGTAAACCCTAACTGCTGCAAATGCCGACGCAATTGAGCTATTCATTGTCAAATCTCATGAAGTGACCGTGACACACATTTTGATAAGACGTCTGAAATTTGGACAATTCGCTGGAAAAAGTTAAATTCGTGCCTGCCCTAAATGCCCTAAGTGCATTTAACATGAATGCATTTTAATCTTTTTTCTGATTACAGAGATGCCATGTTCTTGTCTGCCAGTTTTGGAAATCGATAGAAAGGTACAAGTACCACAAAGTATGGCTATTGCCCGATACTTAGCGCGGGAATTTGGTAAGTATAAATTACGTTCAGAATAGAACTTCAATCATGTTTCTTGTTTAGAAATGATAAATTGTACAACTCATGCTGAAAGCTTATTATTATTATTATTATTCCCTTTGATATCTGGCGTTTACACATTTCTTTCCGGGTCCCGCCCAGGGACCTAAGGTTAGAAATGGCATCATGACACTTTCCACTGAAAAAAAAAAAAATTACATAGATAAAGCCCTTCGTAAAGTGTGGGCTGTACTTGTCAGAACAATTTTTTGTATCTCTTTGAGGCATGGACTTCCAGGGATCCCTTCAATCAGCCTACTGGAATCTTTTCCAACCAGTCCAAGGGCTCCAACTACAACAGGAATTGTTGATGTTCCCATGTGCCACATTTTTGAGATTTCGATTTCAAGGTCCTTGTATTTTGACAGTTTTTCGAATATCTTCAAAGACACATTGCAGTCTGCAGGGACTGCCATATCAATAAGGAGGCACTTATTTTGTTTGTGGTCTTTAATAACAATGTCTGGGCGGTTGGCTTTGATTGTTCTGTCAGTGTATATTGTGTAGTCCCATAGAATTGTAACAGGTCCTATCTCCGTGACCGGGTCAGGGTGGTGTTCGTACCAATTTCTTCCAGTTTCCTTCCCATAGGAGTTGCAAATTTTCCAGTGCAGATATTGGCCCACTCTGTCATGCCGGTTTTTATATTCAGTGGATGCCAATATCGTGCAACCTGATATAAGATGATCAATGGTGTCTGGATATTTGTCACAGAATCTGCATATTATTATTATTATTATTATTATTATTATTATTATCGTTATTATTATTATTATCATTATTATATTTCTGGTGTGTACACATTTCGTTCCGGGTTCCGCTCAGAGACCTTAGGTTAGAAATGGCCTCATGACATTTTGCCACTTTTCCATTTAAAAAAAAAAACATATTTTACATAGATAAAGCCCTTCATAAGCTGCACTCATGAGAACAATTTTTTTGTATTTCTTTAAGGCATGAACTTCCAGGAATCCCTTCAATGGATCTACTGGAATCTTTTCCAACCAAGCATTGGTCTTTTGTAGCAGAGATCAAGCCTTCAATTTCAGCTTTTAACCTTTCACTATGTAGCCACTAAATTGTACGGTGTTTGTCTACATCAGCTTGTTTGGCACGGGCAGATTAGTGGCCATGAAGCGGTTTATCTTGCCATTGTTTCTGTACCTGGTCGGTTGCATTTGTCTTTGCTTTCTTTTTTAAGTATTTTGCAGCTTCAGCCGGTGTATTGTGCTTTATTATTATTATAATATTATTATTATTATTATTATTATTATTATTATTATTATTATTATTATTATTACATAATGAGATGTAACCACGCTAACAAAGTGACTCTAGAATGAGAATATACGAAACTCGCTATACTTATCAGGACGCTCAGAGTTTTTAGGAGATACTAGACTATTGTCCTCATCGTTGTCACCATATTTAATTTCAAGTGGTTGGAATGTCGAACTGAACCCTTTATTTCACTCACTGGGGTAGACTGTTGTAGTTCCACGTGACATGTATAATGGATGCCAGTTATCATTTATCTCCTGTTAATTTCACTCTAAATAATGTAAATAATGTACATAATACCTCATCTCAGAAATATAGATAAATGAGTTCCAGTCGACCCCATCTGATTGAAGGAGGGGGGGTCAAAATTTGCATATGTGTTCGAAGAGAGAGATATGAAATGCTAAAATAGCCAAAAGCAGTAGTATTTTCTCTTCCTTCGTTACGACCTTGCTCTCTCTTTCGAAGCTGACTGGACGTGTTACCAAAACTGTTAATAAGAGTTCTAACTCTTTATTCTCTATCGTTACTTCTATGAGGAGAGTTACTTGTAGGTAACATATAGTGCTTTCCGTTTTTGTTTTTTAGTTTTTTGGGGTTTTTGTTTCTTTGCCACGGCGTGATTAAGTAAGAAGTAAGAATTCGTTATCATTTCTTTGTTTCTTCGCTGAGTTTCACGTTAAATATTAATTGTTGTACCCTCCCTTTCGCATAACAATCGGAATTGAAATCCCGGCGCCACAAAAGGAAAAAAATAAAGCACGTCCATCTCGAATAATGATAATTATTATTAATAAAGAAACAAAATAATTGACGTAACTCTCCCAATATTTTTCAACAGTTAAGAGAAGAACGCAATTTAAGAAAAGAAAAAGAAAAGCAAAAAGACATTGTTTCACAATATTTTGGCAATCACTGTACAAAGTTACCCCAATGACACCTGGTATGATTTTGACTTTGTTCAACTTCAAAAGACTTTCGAGTTCAAACTCCAGTTGATCATAGTTGATTCATGTCTATTCTTACATCTGCTCCATTCTTGCATGAAAAGAAAACAAGGGGTCAATGCTTATCCCTTCCTTTTCTATTTTATCGTCCACCGATCGGACCGGTTTGGCGTGCTTATGTCTTTGTTTTGAAATCAAAATCTTGCCTGTTTCTGACTCAAAGACTTTCTCAGGTTTATGCATAGACCCTCCCTTATCTCGATGAAAACTATACTTTGAATGTAGAATTGGCAATGCTTAATTAACCTACCAGCCAAAAAAGTATGTGAAAATTATAGTTTTTCTCCTGGCACCACTATGAATATATATTCTTAACTCCCCTTAGTTTCCTTATCCTGCAGAATTAGTGAAGAAATAGAAGTAGTTGGATGCGAGAAAGGGTTTTGTTGTGGGGCAGACCCGTTTTACACAAGATGGACTCGTCCAAAGTATACTTATACTGACAGAGAGAATACATGCAGGTTGAGATACGTTGAGTCAGCGTGAGAGATACGGAGTCCGTACACAGGGCGTTTACAGAGAGTTATACGAGAGTCCAAAGAGAGAGATAATTACGGCTTCACTTACAGAGACTTGTACATACACTTTCTACTAACCCGCATTCCTGGACTACTAATCTTCACTTCAAGGCTGTATTCTTACGTTTAATACACTTATTTTTCTATCTCAATTACTGGCGTTGTTTATTTATTTGTGCAGGATTCCATTCCCGGAATCCACAACAGGTTTATAGCGTGTAAAAGAATTCGTCAGCCATAAAGACGCGGAGACGCTTTTGGAGACTAGCGAGACTTGAAAGTCAAGACTCGGCAGCACCTGGTCTTATATTTTCGGTCTGATATGTTTCTTTTAATGTTGCAGCTTGTCAGGAGGTGTTTGGTACCCACTGAAGCGGTACGGAGTTAATTAATGTATATTCTTATATTTGCTTTAACCTTGTATGAATTTGAATAAAGGACACAAAAGATTAATGATTATTTCTTCTTTTTCTATTTCATCATCCACCAATCAGACCGATCTGTTTTGCTCCAGGTTCTTAAAACCTTGCATGTTTCTGACTCAAGGACCTTGTCAACTTTGTTTATTCCATTCCTTATCTCGTAGAAAACTCCATTCCAATGAATTATTGGCAATATTTAATTAACCTTCCCGCTAAAGAACCAGAAAGTTAAAAGGACGTTTTACTCTTGACTCCGCTTTTGTTTTTCTTTTTTTAAGCGTTTCACCCCAACCAAGGCGGGAAACCACTAGGACGCAAATGGTTACAGAGAGTTGGAGCGAGAGCAGATAGGAGTGATAGAGGAAAGGATGAAGAGAAGGATAGGGCATAGATCAGGGAATCTGGAGACGTCGATTGACATTACATTTGAATAGTTGGAGATTATAGCTATCAGGGAAACAGGAAAAGGGGAGGATGTTCCACAGGCGAGAGGTGCGAGCTATGAAGCTATTCGAGTAGAAGAGATGGCTACATTTAACATTTTCGACAGTGAAAGGGTGTGAGCGTGATGCCAGCCTAGTAGAACGCTAAAATTCATGAAGTTTTGGAACCAGCGAAAGCAGCTCATCGGAGCAGTTACCATGAAAGTATTTGTAACAAAAAAAAACAGAGGGAGGCGACAGTATATGCCCAGGTCGTCTTGGCCGTCTGTGCCCGACAGTACATAATACTACAGGTGTTAACATTTTTCAGGTTTCCATGGCAAAGATAATATAGAAATGACCAAAGTCGAATACATTGCTGATTCTTTCTATGACATCTTTAACGATTACATGAGACTTTACCACGATAGAGACGGAAGGCTATTGGTGAGTCCATACGTTTTTTAAATAAACTTTTTGATTTCTTTTCTGATTCAATCTATCAAAGTTTTCTATCTATCATCTGTGGAGCATATATAAGAAAATAATTATATATAAAAACTTAACTTTCCACGCTCCCGAAAACATTGCAAGGGATGTCCGGTCAGGATTAGAAAGTATTATATTGTTGTGGGGTTCTCCCCTTTTTACACAAGATGGACTCGTCTAAAGTATACTTATACTGACAGAGTTGGAGATACGTTGAGACAAGTTTGAGATACGTAGAGTCCAGATATATATATATATATATATATATATATAGAGAGAGAGAGAGATAATTACGGCTTCACTTACAGAGACTTGTACATATACTTTCTACTAACCCGCATTTCTGGACTACTAATCTTCATTGCAAGTTTGTATTCTTACGTTCAATACACTTATTTTCCTATTTCAATTACTGGCGTTGTTTATTTATTTGTGCAGGATTCCATTCCCGGAATCCACAACAAATATTTAGTGGACGCATGAAGTAAAATTTCACTAAAAAATCTTCTAATAAAAAAATTTAGACATTTCAGTTTTGCTTAAGTAATCTCAGACTATTAATATATATATAAATATTACGAAATGGACAAAATCCGACGATTATTTTAAAACATTTTTATGTTTTTTATTTTTTTATAGATACAAATATTTAAGTAAATGTTCTGTTTATAATAAACAGTATTAACAACATTTACCGGCCTGAATTTCTGAAACATTATCATAGAAAATAAACGTCCTCCGACAGGAATCGAACCTGCATCCTATACGAAACCGTCATATAGCCGTATTTAGGTTTTACCGATTTCGCCACAGAGGAGCGTTCGGTTAGCAAGTTCGAATTTACTGTTTTTAAACTACAATCTTCCATGATTTTCTCACGCACATTCATATCTGCTCCATGCGTATCCAAATGTAAACAAATGACGTCACACATTATGAAATAGACATCATTCAACATCATTCAACATCATCACTTGATAAGACACCAGAAGTGTTGAAACAAAATGGCTATTTTTGTAGTGATTTTATAACATATTTATGTTATAATATTTAAATAAATGATTATATCTGCTCTACTCTTTTAAGAATAATAATTGTTGATTATTGGAATTTATTCCGTATATACCAATCCTATACTTGTATATATATTTAAAGACATTTATGATATGTTTAGCGTTCTTTTTATAGATACAAGTATTTAAGCAAATGCTCTGTTTTATATAAAACAGGGCATTTGCTTAAATACTTGTATCTATAAAAAGAACGTTAAACATGTCATAAATGTCTTTAAATAAATTGTCGGACATTGTCCAATTCATAAATATATTGTACATATATATATATATATATATATATATATATATATATATATATATATATATATATATATATATATATATATTAGTCTCTTTCTTTTTGCTGTCTACATGTCGGTCTTTCTGTCGAGGTATCTATGTCTATTACTATATTTTCGTATATGTCTGAGTGTATTCGTATCACATCCAGAGTCTCACATGCTATACGATTTAGCTACAGAGAAAGCGTCTGTTTAGCAAGGTTAAATTAGTGCTTTTGTCACTACAAATTGACCATGTTTCCTATATGACGGTTCCGACACCTACTTTCTATGACAATTTCTCGGATATTCAGGCAGGTAAATGTTGTTAATACTGATTAATATAAACTGAGCATTTACTTAAATATTTGTATTTATAAACATAGTGTATTAACAGAAAATATATTTAAATAATTATCGGACTTAGGCCATTTCATAATATATGACGTCATTTGTTTACGTTAAGATACGCTTCGAGCAGATATGAGCGTTGGAGAGAAATGATGGGAAGTTTGTTGTTTAAAAACAGTAATTCGACCTTGCTAACCAGACGCTTCCTTCGTAGCTAAAATGGTATATAGCACGTCATGCTATATGACGGTTCATTGTAGGATACAGGTTCGATTTCTGTCGGAGGACACATATTTTCTTTGAAATTTCTCGGGATTTCAGGCAGGTAAATGTTGTTATTATTGTTTATTATAAACAGAACTTTTACTTTATATATATATATATATATATATATATATATATATATATATATATATATATGTAAGCCTTTTCATATCTACCTATTTAACTGTCTTTCTATCTCATCATTTTGATATCTATCTCTCTGTCTGCCTCTGTCTAGTCATATCTATCTATATATCTGTCTCTCTCTCTCTATATATATATATACGCACATTATCTCTCTCATTCTCTTTATCTCTCTCTCTCTATCTGTCTCTCTCTCTCTATATATATATATATATTTATATATATATATATATGTATATATATATATATATATATGTATGCACTAACATTTTCATATATCTATCTCTCTATCGATTGATCGATCTGAACAGTAAGGACTGAAGCCAATATGTATATATATTGACATTTTCATATACCTATCTATCTATCTATCGATTGATCGATCTGAACAATAAGGACTAAAGCCAATATCTTAAAAGTCAAGATTATTATACAAATGTACCCTGTTTTATCGCAATGTTTGCAAATTTCACAAAGTCTATAACATAGAAAAAGTGTCCTAGAATTTTAAAAATAATATTTTCAAATCTTTTATTTTTCAGACTTGCCTAGGGGCTGATATTCGTAACAGGACATCAAACGTAAGTATTTTTTTAAATTTTTCTCTGGGAGAAAAATACAAAATGCTCTGTTGTCAAAACTAACTTTTCAATAGATAGTTCATTTTTATTAGCATTACTTTCATCTTATTTTAGGCAATTGTTATGTCAAAACTCTCCTCCTTGTCACATTCTGTCGGGAATAGTTCAAAGTGTGAAATAATTATAATGCTGCCTTTAAGAATTTCAGAGAACTAAAACCTATTGTGTCAATTTACAATACATTTTCTGTTTCTACGACTATCAAATAAGCAACACAGATAGGAAGATAAACGAACTGAACGTTGCGATAAAAAGCAACAGAAATAAAACGAAAGAAAGACTAGTCTAGAATTTTTTTTAAATAATGACACTGCTTCCTCTAAGAAATTTGGACAACTTAAGCCCATTACGTCCATTTACAATGCATTTCTATTTCTACGACCGTTAAATAAGCAGCATGGATCGGAAATAAAAAGGTATGGATGTTACAGTAAAAGCAACAAAAATAAAATGTAAGAAAAACCAGTAAAATATTAATAATAATGACAAGGCTTCCACTAAGAAATTTGGACAACTTAAGACCATTACGTCCATTTACAATGCATTTCTATTTCTACGACCGTTAAATAAGCAGCATGGATCGGAAATAAAAAGGTACGGATGTTACAGTAAAAGCAACAAAAATAAAATGTAAGAAAAACCAGTAAAATATTAATAATAATGACAAGGCTTCCACTAAGAAATTTGGACAACTTAAGCCCATTACGTCCATTTACAATGCATTTCTATTTCTACGACCGTTAAATAAGCAGCATGGATCGGAAATAAAAAGGCATGGATGTTACAGTAAAAGCAACAGAAATAAGATGGAGGAAAAACCAGTAGAATATTAATAATAATGACAAGGCTTCCTCTAAGAAATTTGGACAACTTAAGACCATTACGTCCATTTACAATGCATTTCTATTTCTACGACCCTTCAATAAGCAGCATGGATCGGAAATAAAAAGGCATGGATGTTACAGTAAAAGCAACAGAAATAAGATGTAAGAAAAACCAGTAGAATATTAATAATAATGACAAGGCTTCCTCTAAGAAATTTGGACAACTTAAGACCATTACGTCCATTTATAATGCATTTCTATTTCTACGACCGTTAAATAAGCAGCATGGATCGGAAATAAAAAGGCGTGGATGTTACAGTAAAAGCAACAGAAATAAGATGTAAGAAAAACCAGTAGAATATTAATAATAATGACAAGGCTTCCTCTGAGAAATTTGGACAACTTAAGACCATTACGTCCATTTACAATGCATTTCTATTTCTAAAAAAACTAGTCTAGAATTACTAATAAAGGCAATGCTTCGGACATCTTAAGACTATGACGTCCATTTACAATGCATTTCTACTTCTACTACTGTTAAATAAGCAGCATAGATCGTGAATAAATCCACCTAAACGTTGCGATAAAAAGCAGCAGATATAAGATGAAAGAAAAACTAGCCAAAATTTAATAATAAGAAAAATGCTTCATCTAAGGCATTCAGCGCAAAATTAATAGCATTACGTCAATTTACAGTAAATATCTATTTCTCCGAGTAAAGCAATAGATTTAAAATGATAGAATAAGTAACCAAAATTTAATAATAATGCCAATGCTTCATCTGGCAACAAAGATGTGGTCAACAGTCCAATATATACAGTGTAAATAATTACAATATCACTTCTCAGAAATTCAGACAAATCCTGAATAAGGCTAGCGCTTACAACGACCAAAGCCTGGTGGATATGACAACAAAGTCCGAATAACAGAAATATTGCAAATAGTTACAATACTTCATCTCAGAAATATAGATAGATCCTGAAGAAGGCCGGAGCGTGAATCAGCCGAAATATCGTGAATATGGCAACAAAGATGAGGGCATCAGTCCGGAAAATGTCAATAGTGTAAATAGTTACAATATATCATCTCAGAAATATGGATAGATCCTGAAGAAGGCGGCACTATGTGTAATAATATTTAAATGTTAAAAAAAAAAAATTAATCTTGACAATCTGTGTTAATTTTCCGTCGCCATTAATTATTGTTCCATTTTAGTCTGCGATGCGACAGAGTTATGAGGAAAGTTGCAAGAGAGTGCTCCCTTACATGGAGGAGTTGCTGGATAAAGAAGGTTACCCATTTTTCTTGGGAAACCAGGTACGTTTTTTATTCTTATTTTGTCTAATTAAGACCTCAAGTAGAACTCATATATTTCTAAAAAATTGCCTATTCCTTTTACCACTTCTTCTAAGCTGTATCTCAAACTAAAAATGGAATATTGCAGTCATATCTTGACTGGGGATACACAATCTTCAATGTCCACCCTTAACAGATATCAAAAGTATTTATGGGGCCTTGGGGGGTAACGATTTATTTTACTCATATTTCGATCACTTTTGTTGATTTTCAGCGTTTGTTTACAGCGTTTCAACAGTTAAAAATATTTCTTAAAATATTTCTTGAGATATGGTCAAAAAACCTTTTAAACAACATTTAAGACACTATCACCAGTCTTCCGCCAAAAATCCAAACAAAGTCGCATTGCGCATCACGTGACATGCACGCTTCACGACAAACGCTGTAAACAAACGCTGTAAACAAACACACAAACACAGTATCTCATTTGATTTCTGAGGAAAGACCGAGGTGGTCTGAAATATTAAATAAATAAATATATACAAAAACACAGAGATAAATACTTTCATAAAAAAAACACCCAATTTTGTTTCATTTATTTTATCCAGATATTTTATATATATATATATATACATATATATATATATATATATATATATATATATATATATATATATATATATATATATATTAATGTTTTATACGATATATAACGATCTGCCTAATTGAAACCTTGGTAGGTTTGTCTGGCTCATTAGATTTGACTAGGTCTGCTCTACGTTTGTATCGAGCTCTTTAGTTAGTCTATTTATATTTATATATATATATATATATATATATATATATATATATATATATATATATATATAGATAGATAGATAGATAGATAGATAGTATAAAATCTTTAATTGAAAATTTCACGCATATTTGTGGTCAGTTATTATAGCAATTTCTAACAAAAAAGAAAAGGGGATGTATTTTTTATTTATTAGTCCTTTGAGGCCTGACCACCGCTTTACCGGTGGTAACGAAAAATGACGTAATGCCCAGCCACCGGTTGAACCGTGGTTAAACACTGGTAACTATTTTTATATCTGCCATGAAACATTATATACCAATTATTTGTGAATTTTGACTCAGGAACTCAGAATGGTAAAAATTGTTCAGGAACGCAGTGTTGAAAGGGTTAAGCAACGTCGAGCCTGATCAATATTTAGATGGTGACGCTTGGATATACCTGACCCCGTAAGCATGTTTCTGTGGGTAATGCAACGGAATTTTATTATCTGATAAAAAAAAAACCCACTAAACTGAGTTTCTTTTTTTCCAGGTTTTCAGATAAGACGTTTAGCCATCTTGACACCATTTCTTGTAAGAATCACAGAAAAACCATTTGAGTTATTCAATTAGAAAGAGAACAGTTTAAAATCGTTTTGTGTCAGACCAATGTCTTCATAACTGAGCAATAGTGAGAAGAAAAAGGTCATTCAATCCTTCAATAATGATACCAACATTCGTACTCTGGCTTTCATATTTAAAAGTCTATGCAATAACTATCCAGAGAACGGTGAATAAGTTTTCAAAAAAGAGGGAACAGTAAAAGAAGAAGGATCATCATTCTCTTAGGAAAACGGATCTTCATCGCAACTAGAAAAGATCCAACTGACACCATATGACGTTTTGCACATGAGAGAGGAGTTTCAGCTCTGACAGTCCAAAGAACAGTGAAAAAAGAGGTAACTTGTTACTCCAGAACAGAAAGTTAGAAGGTTAGATAGGACGAAGATCATCTTGAATAAGTTGGAAAATGATCCTGGAATAATATATATATATATATATATATATATATATATATATATATATATATGAGCATTTTTCAATACTTCGCGATCTTGCGATCCTATCTCTCCCCAACTGAGCAATGGGGAGACGAAAATTAGAAGAGTTCACGTCTGCTTCATATATTTTATAAAATAGAGTAGATAAGTTGGTTAATAAAACAAAGGTAAACGAAAGGGTACCGATGTGATTAGCTCGAAAGACATTTATTAATATTAACCACATGACAGAAATGAAGCACGGAGATTAAGGTTTCAAGTTCGGAATTTTCGGACACGCCTGTGTCCTTCATCAGAGAATTCAAGAAATAAACAAAGAAACGGCGGAGACTCACCAACAGTAATTCTTCAGGCTGGAGAAGATCCTGTTTGTAGATGGAATTATTAATAAAATTCCGATCACTGTCTGATTTCTCGCTGTGCGAAACTTTTTGCGAAAAGAACCTTTAAAAATTATGATTGGTGGCGGGTTGAAGGGGAGTGAGATATTGAATATAGAGGAAAGAGTGTATCGGACTTGGGGTGGAGAAGGTGCTGGTGTTGAGAAATTTGGCGAGTACAGTGTGGGAACAGTAGGAAAGAGGCAATAAAAATAAAATGCAAGAGAAAAAGAAAAAACGAGAGAGAAATGGAATTGCACAAAAACAGCAGGTAAATAATTCTTTTGGAAAATGGGCGGGGTGCGGACAGAAATAAACTGAAATAAAAAAAAATAAGAAAATATTAACAATAAAAGGGGAAAATACATACAAAGATAGATGTGTTGTGAACATGAGTCTATCAAACAGTGTGTAAATACATACTAACTACTACAGTCTTTTAGTGACAGTAACTAGTTGTTTGCGAGTGGTAACGAAGAGTAAGTCCGATCCTGTTTGTGTAAGTTTCTTTAAGTTATTTTCATGTTGTCTTCTAGTTAATGGAATTTGCTTATTAATCCGACATGTCTTCATTACTTTAAACGCAATTTTTAGTGGATATTTTCTCTGTTTCTTTTCAGATAAAGCTTTGTGATTTGATGTGTTATGCATCCCTTGAGAATCCCCTGAGCGAAAATCCAGTCCTGTTAAACGATTACCCCAAAATAAGGGCCCTCAGGCAGAAGGTGGCGTCCTTGCCACAAATCAAAGAATACTTGAGAAAACGTGACTACTCCGAGTTTTAAACGGAGTTTTTTTTGTATTTATTGCGAATATGCACACCACATGAAAACAGAAACGAGGCTTTGTATTTCATAAAGATTTTTTGCTCCATACTTTCGGCCTTGTGTCACATCATAGAAAATCGCCATACTTTTTGTTAAAAATTATTGTCATCAAATTCCAAATGGGCTTTTGAGCAAAACATTGTTTTCCCTGAAATACAATCCTACCATGGCACACATAACTTCACCTTTATCTTTGGTACATTTACTCTCATCAGACTTTCAATACTTAGGCCGGTAGGCGTTAATTCTCCTGGTGTAAATAAACGGTGATATGTGTATGTGTATATGTATGTGCTTTCATATGCCGGTATGAAAAGTTACCAAAGTATATGAATAAAACATCTTGCTACACTAAATTATATTTTCCACTTCTTTTATGTGCAGTGTCGTGGACGTAAGTGATCACAGTTCTCCACAATTTCCTATTTTTAGTAAGGTTTGTCTTTTCACCATTCCTAACCCTCTTTTTTCTTGCTAGGTAAGTTACTAGCTTTTGTGAATGTTAACTTTTCCTAACCGCCTTTCCTTATCATAGTCTACACACTCCTTAAACAAGATTTATAGATCGATCTCAAAATCACGAAAGTGTCGATAAATATCCGTACTATATTTCATTATCAGCAACTCATGCATGTTTGTTATATATATATATATATATATATATATATATATATATATATATATATATATATATATATTTGAATTGGACAAAGTCCGACACTTTATTTAAAGACATTTATGATATGTTTAACGTTCTTTTTATAGATACAAGTATTTAAGCAAAATAATTCAAAAATATATGACGTCATTTGTTTACATTTTATACGCTAGAGCAGATATGAATAGAAGAGATTCATGGAAGATTTAAGTTTAAAGATAGTAAAATCGACCTTGTTAACCAGACGCTCATCTGTGGCCGAACGATTAAGGCACATCACGCGAAATGATGGTTCCGTATAGGATACAGGTTCGATTCCTGTTGGAAAACGAATATTTTCTATGAAAATTTCTCGGAAATTCAGGCCGGTAAATGTTATTTAATACTATTTTTTATAAAACAGAGAATTTGCTTAAATACTTGAATCTATAAAAAGAACGTTAAACATATCATATATATATATAATGAAATGGACAATGTCTGACAATTATTTTAAGACATTTTTATGTTTATACATTCTTTTTATAGATACAAATATTTAAGTAAAACAAAACTATTAAATAAGCTATATAAACAAATTTTTACTACATTAATAAAAACACACATCAAAATAAAAAATAAAAAATATATGAGATAATAAAAATAAAAAATAAAAATAAATAAAAACAAGCAAAATAATTTAACCAAATAAATAAATAGTACCAACAATGCACCAGTCACCCGTATATAAAAATAGTCGAGAAAAATAACAGCGCTCGTGGCCAGACGATTGCATCTAGCATAAAACAGACTGTCGCCTCTAAGCGTTGAATTCTATGTTCACTTTTATATATATATATATATATATATATGTATATATATATATGTATATATATATATATATATATATATATATATATATATATATATATATTAAACATATAATATATAGATATTTATGTATTAAACATCTCTATCTCTCTCTCTCTCTCTATATATATATATATATAAATATATATATATATAACTTTTCCACTAATAATGGCATTAAAGCCACTACGACACAAGGGGTTAGTGAGTGTGAAAAAATTAGAAAACAGATACATTATTAAAAAACGAGGGATCAAGAAGACAGTAGATAATGATTGGCATTGCATTCAAACGTTTTGAAGATCAAAGTTGACTGGAAAGCATGGAACCGGAAGTGAGTTTCACAGACGAGAAGTATTGATGATGAGAATTGACTGATGGCTTTTTAAAGTCATTTCACCCCATGTAAGGCAGTAAAGCCACTACAACAGAAGGAGGTTACTGACTGTAAAAAATAAGAAAAAAAAGTAAACATTATTAAGGATCGTGACTAATAGAAGAGTAATCACGAAGACAAGAGATAACGATTGATATTGCATTTAAATTTGGTTTCTAATCATTTCACCCCACACAAGGCAGTATAGCCACTAAGTCACAAGATGTTACCGAGTTTGAAAGAATAAGAAGAAAGGTAAACATTATTAAGGAACGTGAAGAGTAATCAAGAAAACAGTAGATAACGATTGACATTGCATTTAAATTTTTAAACATCAAAGTTGGCTGGAAAGCATGAAACCCGAACAGTGTTCCACAGCCGAGAGTGTTAGAAGAAACTGTTAGCATAGAACTTGCAACTACATCTACCCAATTTAATTGTGAATTGGTAGACCTTACCGCTCATCTAGTACTGCGCTGAAATTCATAAAGTCTCGCTAGCATATCGAAGTTTTCATCTGAACTATTAGTATGAAAGAATTTAAAGAAAAGGCACCGGAAAGCTACGTTACAGAGACGCGAAAGTTCATTATTCGGAAAAATGTTTCCTCAATCGATTCGACAGGTAATCGACTGACACTTTTAGGGTGTAGCAATGTATACGGAAATTTATTCTAGGCTTTATTGAAAAATATTTACCGTTTTTTATATGAAATCGACGGTTACGTGTCCCTGACCAAGGTGAACATTCTAGGAAGACATGTTTTATATATATATATATATATATATATATATATATATATATATATATATATATATATATATATATATATATATATATTAAAACCTTTAGTGCCTTGCAGTCTGAATGAGAGAACAAAACTGTGTGTTTCTTTGGGTTATTTTTAATACAATAGGCATGCATTACAATTTCATTCCGACCAGAAGGCGCCAATGAAGCACACAGATATTAACGGTTTTAATATAGACATACGCATTTTTGTCTTCCATTTCGTCATCAGGACGCCTACATAATACCTAAAGAAGGTGAAACTCCATGGAAGTAAAAAATATTTTCCACTGTCTTATTTCTCCACTATATCTTCAAAAATACGTATCATAATTTGTGTCTGTCTACTTATCTATCTATGTATCTATCTATCTCTCTGACCAAGTGCTTAACGAAATCCATTATATATATATATATATATATATATATATATATATATATATATATATATGTGTGTGTGTGTGTGTGTGTGTATATATATATATATATATATATATATATATATGTATATATATATATATATATATATATATATATATATATAAGGCAAGATGTCTGTGTGTGTGTGTGTGTGTGTGTGTGTGTGTGTGTGTGTGTGTGCGTGCGTTAGTAAAGAACGCACGGCCGCAATTTTCGACGGATTTGCATCAAAATTTACATGCACATGCTCCAAGTTAGCGAAAAGGCCATGACCGACTTTGCATTTCCCAACTTCCATCGATAGTGGAAATAATCGATTTTTTTCATGCTTCTACGGCCGTTTCCATGTAGTTTGCAGCCATTTTCTACTGGCCAGAGTGAGAGCCTATAGCTGGCTGCCACGAATAGGCAGGAAGATTCTATTGGCCAGCGTGAGAGCCAACAGCTGACTGACACGAATGTTAACTAGCATGCTAGCATGCAAAAAAAAAAAATCGATAGCTGCATTCGTCACAAGTGGGAAAAATTTAAATCTGCATGGCACTTTACTCCAATTGGCTCATTCGCTTGCTTAAACTCAACGTTGATTCTGATTCCGCAGAACTGGGTTGGGTGTGTAAAAGTATTTGTTGTTAACATTCTTTTTTTCATTCGGTTTTTCCAGTTGCGAGTCCTTTTTTAAAGCTGATCGTTTTGTGTTCATTTTGTTTAGTTCTTTTTTCGTAACAGATTTAATGTTTAGTATAGAGTTTAGAAAAAAATCGCAGTGTGAAATAGGCAAGAAGTAAGGCATGTAGCAACATCAGCACGGCAAAGGGCACTCCTTTAAAGGCAAGGAAGGTCAAACATATTTTAAGTCAAGTGATAGCGATTGCTATATGAGTCGTACGATTTTTTAATCAAGCAGTGGCAACGCTGGGCCATGCTGCTAGTATACATATATATGTCAAGTCCCATACTGTACACACATGTTTATGTTTGTGTGAGCCCCGGCGGGCGAGCGTGTGTGTATGTGTGTCTGCGTACCTCAACGGGTGTACGGACATGCGTGTATGTTTGCGTTAGCATGAGTGACATCACGAAGAAAATTTTCCTCCCACTTCCATAATAACACCAATACACGCAACTCTACATAAATCCAAAATCTGAAAAAAAATTAGTTTGTCTGACGATCGCAAAAGCGTGAAACCCAGTGTCACAAACTCACATCAATCCAACTAAATATGTTAGCTCTATCTCTGATATTGAGAACTTTCTTATGGGCACCTCGCATATAATTTATAAATAATAATAATATATATATAATATATTGCATATATATATATATATATATATATATATCCACATGAAAAAAAAAAGCTAAAAATAATGGGAGCCTTATTAATAAAAACGAACAAACCAACATCAGCACGGCAAAAGTCTCTCCTTTAAAGGCAAGGAAGGGCAAACATATTTTAAATCAAGTGAAAGCGATTGCTGTATGAGTCGTACGATTTTTTAATCAAGCACGGGCAACGCCGGGCCATGCTGCTAGTATATATATATATGGTATATCTCAGCAAATGAGAACCCCAGGGATATTAAATTTTATGTGGAATCAACTAGAAGACTTTTTAAGGATCGATAATACAATCACATATTCTCCTTTACAAATGTTGGCAACCACAATATGACATCACATTCTAAATATTTTGGGGAGCTGAATGAGGAAGGAAAAAGAACTAAGGTTAAATCGAAATCCTAAAACAACCCAGAACTTGCCAATTTTTGAACGAACTTTGTTTTTTATATTTGCAGGAAAAATATGTATTATTGAACTTTTGACAACACCACACAGCAGTAGTTTTTTTTTTATTATTATTATTATTATTATTATTATTATTATTATTATTATTATTATTATTATTATTATTTCCTCCGCTATTATTTGTACGTGATTTATGATCAAAATAGTTTTGTCATTGCCAAATTAGCAGCCACTGTGATAGCATTTGTTTATGGGCAAACAGAATCCTCATTTACACCTACACGAAGGATCCAATTCTACGCAATTAAAACTTTTCTTAGTATGAAATTAGTGTAAAGACAGATTGTATTCAAAAAACCTGTATACACTGATATCGTGAATTTCGAAAATCTAAGAACATTTAACAAGGAGAGAAGTAAACATTCAAGAAAACCTCTGCTAAAGATGACGTGTACTGCTACACGGCCCCCAACAACTTATTCCAAGAAGATAGTTATTGTGTAAAATGTTGATCAGTACTATGACAGTTTTACATCGTCAGAGATTTATTATATTCTGAAATCATTCAAATTAGTTCGTAAACTGCATCTAACCGCAGCTATGAAATCCAAGTTTCTGGCATTTGCTAAGTAACATGAAACCCGGAGAGCTTAAGGCTGTAAAAATGTTATGTTTTCAGTTCTGTGACAGTTTTACATGGAACTCGGCCCTTCGATTAACAATCCCAAGCCGTTATCCGTTATACTGCCCACACATGAAAACTAACAGCACCTGGTATTTCCAAACTGTCACACATTTAGCTACTGACCAGCCTCAACGTTTTTTAACGTCGATGATCGCACGAGACCCGGTGTTTCAACGTAATGTGGCCGTGAGTTTCGCAAGAACTTTTACTATTACTAGAATATATCTAAATAAAATTGATATCCTTTTATTAGATCCATTGAATGAAAAATATATTCAAACCAGAATTCTCAATGTGAATCGCCACAAGTAAAAATATGAAATATTTTTACTGTATTCGATAAGTAAAAACCGTGGAAAATATTGTAAAAGATTAGAAAAAATATCCTTTGCTCTCGCTCCAAATCCTCTGTAACCCCTTGCATGCTAGTGGCTTCCAGCCTTGCCTGAGGTGAAAAGCTTAAAAATATATATATATAACACCATAATACTGTTGGACGGAAATTATGAGACAGAATATTTTAAATTTGAATTGTTTATTGAAAATTGCATTAAAACTATTGCCCTGTATAACATATTACATCATAATATAGCTAAATTGTTCAGTATAACGTCCCTTTGAAGTAAATGAATGTCTTATTTCATGGCACAATGATTTAATAATAATGTGCTTGTGCCATGAATCTTGTCCATATCTCAATTAATAAGATTTGTTAGGTCATTTGTACGATCATAATTGATATAAAAATAGATAAAAAGTGTATATGTAATTGGCCCTGATCTGGCTTCTCGTCTGCAGTCTCTCTCCTCACATAGAACCGTCGCCTCTCTCTGTCTCTTTTATAAATACTTCCATAGTAATTGCTCCGATGAGCTGCTATCGCTGGTTCACAGGATCCATGAATTCAAGCGTCCTACGAGGCTGGCATCCCGTTCCCACCCTTTCACAGTTGAAACTGTTAAATGTAGACGTCTCTTCTACTCCAGTAGCTTCATATCTCGCACCTCACGCCTATGGAACTCCCTTCCTCATTCCTGTTTCCCTGATGACTATGATCTCCAACTATTCAAGTGTAACGTCAATCGACATCTCCATTTGCCTTGATCTATCCAATATCCTTCTCCACATCCTTTCCTCTATCACTCTTATCTGCCCTCGCTCCAAATCTTCTGTGACTCCTTGCCTTGATCTATCCATTCTCCTTCTCCACATCCTTTCCTTTAACACTCCTATCTGTATTGTACACTGTAAAATTTAAAAAAAAAAAGACAAAGCCTTACAACTACTACAGGAAACCTATGCCAACAGGAAAAATTAGCATTAATGACTTTTCCAGATTTCAGATTTTGAACCAGTGATACGAAATCATGAGCCATTGCATACATAGAAAAATTCCTCTTAAGCTCATATGAGGCTGGATAAAATGTATGCACATTTCAATTACCCACACAGATATATATATAATTCTCTTGCATTTCGTCTTCTTCTTCTTCTTCTTCTTCTTCTTCTTCTTCTTCTTCTTCTTCTTCTTCTTCTTCTTCTTCTTATTATTATTATTATTATTATTATTATTATTATTATTATTAATAATAATAATAATAATAATAATAATAATCCAGAGGGCATGGACATAAATAACTTTTGCATATGTGGGAAGCATATCTATCCTGACATCAAACCGCCTGCATTCGGATAAGAAATGAGTTCAGTATATATATATATATATATATATACATATACATATATATATATATATATATATATATTTATATATATATATATATATATATATATACATATATACATATACATATATATATATATATATATATATATATATATATATATATATATATATATATATATATATATAGATAGATAGATAGATAGATAGGTAATATTAGTGGTCAATATGCAATATATATATATATGTATATAAAAACATATATATATATATATATGAAGAAATATAGTCTTAAAGTCTGCTATATTTATGGGATAAAGAGCTCAATATCAGAAATAGAGCGTGTGTAAATATAAAAGTGAACGTAGAAGTCAACACTTAGAGGCGACAGTCTGTTTCATGCTAGTGCAATCGTCAGGCAACTCCTGTTGCCTAACGATTGCACTAGCATCTGTCGCCTCTAAGTGTTGACTTCTATGTTTACTTTTATATATATATATATATATATATATATATATATATATATATATATATATATATATATATATATATATATATATTTTAATCCCCACCTTCACCTTTCGGCCATCCTGTTCTTCTTTCTTCTGTTACACCCTCTCTCTAAAGCATTCATACATCTCACTTTCAAACTTGTTTCCCACTTCCACACATACACTCTCACTAAAATTTTATTTGTTTTATTTTTTATACCCGGAGTTATATTTTCCGATTTCTTTTTTAATTTGTAGGTCTGATGAATTGGATCGTAATTACGATTCCAATGTAATAAATTATAACCATGGAATATTCGTGTTTGAGCTTTTTTATTATATATATATATATATATATATATATATATATATATATATATATATATATATATATATATATATATGCAGATAGATAGATAGATAGATAGATAGATAGATAGATAGATAGATAGATAGATAGATAGATAGATAGAAAAATAAAATAAATGGGTACAGAACTTTTTGACTTATACAGCGCGGTCATTCTTCGAGAATTAGAAGTCCTACTAGAATTCCTTATTGGCGGCCACAATCCTAAAAAGGGTTGATAATAGACATAGAAAGAAACCCACGAGAATTTCTACAGCAAGAAAGCGAGAAGAAAGGACTCTACAGCAACTGCAAGAAAACTGAATGCACGGTTAGCAAAAAGGACAGGCCAACATGCAAATTGCAGACTGGGGATACCGAAATTGAAAAAGGCGCAGCAAGTTAGATAAAACCGGAAGCATATTAACAGAGGACAGAAAGTGTGACACGGAAATCTAAGGCGCATTTGGATAGCGAAAGATGCCCTTAAAAAGCTAAGCAAAGTATGAAGAAACAGAGAAAAAACAATTGAATTGTTATGTAGGATCGATCCGCCTGTATTGCTGAAGAGAATTGAAGCAACATAAAAGTGGTCCTACAGAAGGAAGCTGAGGATACCATGGGCCGGACATGTGAGCAACCGCAAGGTTTTTAGAGAAAATGAAAGCAAAAAGGACAGTTAACACCAGGAAGAGACAGGTGAAATTTCTAGGGCGCATAATGAAAAAAGAAGGCTTGGAAATTTTTATATTCATAGAACAGACTGAAGTCAAGTCTGTCATATGAAAGCGCAACAGAACCTACCTGGCTACAAAGGGAGGAAATTGTGGAGAGCCATGATCGCCAATGTCCTCAAGGGACATAAAAGAAGAATGAGCTTGGGTAAATGGATGGGGGAACAGGGTTTACGAGAGATAATAAAAAGACAACATTTATTGAGAGCTAGAAAGAACAGGAAATTGTGGAGAGCCATGATCGCCTACGTCCTGAAGGGACACAGCACATAGAAGACAAGAATTTGCTTGAGTAAATGGCTGGCGGAATATGGTTTAGGAGAGATAACAAAAAGACAAAATTTATTAAGTGCTATAAAGGACGGGAAATTGTGGAGGGCCATGATCGTCAACGTCCTGAAGGGACAAGGCATATAGAAGAAGAATGAGCTTCAGGAAATGGATGGTGGAATATGGCTTAGGAGAAGATAACAAAAAGACAAAATTTATTAAGAGCTACATAGGACAGGAAATTGTGGAGAGCCATGATCGCCAACGCCCTGAAAGGGCATCGCAGATAGAAGAAAAATGAGCTTGAGTAAATGGATGGTGGATCAAGGTTTAGGAGAGATAACAAAAAGACAAAATTTATTAAGAGCTACATAGGACAGGTAATAGTGGAGAGCCATGATCATCAATATCTTGAATGGACGCGACATGTTGAAGAAGTACCTTAATTAATTAAGGTACACATTCATAAAATCTAATAATTATTAGATAAGAATAGCTACTTGGTTTCAGTGGAATAAAGAAAGAAGTATAGATAGCAGTGTATATCGTCTCCTGCTAACACCTCATAAATAATGGACTATTCCATTTTGATTCTGTTTCTGATCATTAGACCCGGGTTCGAATCTCAACATGGTCGATTTGTCAGGCAGGTGAATTCTTGATGTTATCGGTTTGGATGAGACGATCTCAGCGTCCGGCTACTTTGGAAAGATGGTTAAAAGACTATACCAGTGATTGATCCATCTTTGTGAGTGAAACTGTTTAGAGGAAACTCATTGGGGTCCGTCGGTGGCTGAGCTGGCACATAGACACAAGTCATCGTGACCGAGGGTTTGAGCGTGCTGGTCTTGTTCAGATTGTTGATCACGCGATATAACACGCTCCTCTTCCAGAAACTGTAACTAAGGTCTGCTCAGCGTGGTTGCAGTATAAACCACAGGTGAGCTCTGTAGATTTTGAACAGACACGAATGTGCCTGAGTAGGAATCTGCAATGAGGATTAGCTAGTAGAATGGCATCCTTTTTTTTATTCTATTTTGATTGTGTCGAAAGACATATCAAAGATGCTACCTAATTTCAATAAGAAAGATAGAAAGAAACAAACAAAGAAAAAAGAAAGAAAGAAACAGGATAGAACTATTGTAAGAAAGAAAGAACTAAAGAAACAAACAACCAAAGAAAGAAACAAAGAAAGAAACAAAGAAAGAAACAAAGAAAGAAGGAAGAACTGACGTAAAAAAAGAAAGAATGAAACAAAGAAAGAAACAAATAAACAATCAAACAAAGAACGAAGGAACGAACGAACGAAAGGAAGAAAGAAAGAACTAAGAAAGAAAGAAAGAAAGAAAGAAAGAAAGAATAACTGAAGAAAGAAAGAACTCGAGAAAGAAACAAAGAACTAATGTAAGAAAGAAACAACTCAGAATTCAGAAAGAAAGAAAGAAAGAAAGAAAAATAAGTAAAGAAAGGAGAAAGAACTAATGTAAGAAAGAATGAAAGAAAGAAAGAAAGAAAAACTAAAGAAAGAAAGAAACAAATAAACAAAGGAAGAAGAACTAATGTAAAATAGAAAGAAAGAACTCAAGAAAGAATGGAACAAAGAAAGAAACTATCAAACAAATAACGAAAGAAAGAAAGAAAGAAAGAAAGAAAGAAAGAAAGAGAGAGAGAAACTAACAAACAAGGAAGGGAAGATAGAAGTGTTTAAATTCGGTTTTAGAAAAATGGAAAACTTTGTCAATTTCAAATATTTACACGATTGTTGTTGCAATAGTTGTTTAGCTAAAATATTTTGGTGTCGTTGAACTCGCCATTATAATTCATCAGAAAAATTCAAAAAGAGAAATTTTATAGTGTCAGGTTACGTTGAATCTAGATATATATATATATATATATATATATATAGTTAAGTTACGAAAAACTTGGTAATCCGTATAGGTAGTTCCAAGGAGGATGAAATCCTGAGAGCTCAATGTAAATTCAGAGCTAATAATTTAAAGAAAAACAGACCACTTTAAGGCTCCATGTAATAATTTATTTCACCATAGCCCTTATTAAATGACGCTGGACCATCAGACTACACTTCCAAAAGGTGAAAAGAAAAATGAAATGAATATTTACACTTTTGACGGGTATATATATAGAACGCTGTTTCAGAATTGTAAAAAAATGGTAACAGATTTAAGTAGTCACAGAAAACTCTTTTTTTGTCTTTTTTTTAAAACCTGGCTCACACTGATTATTACTAAATATTTGTACATTGACCGGCACAAATATTTGAATTTTTGTATTCATATACATTAATCAAATAGAAATACATAAATTAAAAATACGCTTTTCAAAGAAGTGTGATATGATGAAGGATAAGTTTCTTCGACTTATTTTATTATTTGTTAATCTTATACGTCGTCAAAAACGTTTTTTTCGACCGAATTCGAAGACGTTACGAATCAAAAGTTGTCTCCCTTGGGTTAACATGTTGAAAGAGAGGTCGATCAATGAACACACTTAGAAAAATCCTGTAAATTTAATTTTACAAGGAAAAAATGATCATTTACATAATCTTAATAACGACTGAATGAAATATATTTCTGTTTATTATCAATACCATATTT
>OZ038516.1:12174655-12229655 GCA_964036315.1 Acanthosepion esculentum | reverse complement strand
TAGAAATAAAGAAAATACAGAAAAATAAAATATCGATAAGAGAACAAAAAGAAAAAGACAAATCTGTTTTTCTCAAAAACTAACAATTGAATTTTAGAACAAACTTGAAATATTTTATTTTTTTAACTTCTTTAATCAGTTCTCCCCGTGCAAGGCGATAATGCCACTAAGATGCAATGAACTATTGGGAAAGAATAAAAAGACTTTACACGGAACAGGAAACCCAATCCTAAACAGGGAACCATAGATAAACCACTCAACGCACTCAAGTACAGTCAATTATCAACTTCTATGTGTCATTCCAGTCGAGCGCGGTCATGGCTCTTCACTTCTCATCATAGGCAGCTCTTAGAAATGTTTACCTTTTTATTATCCGTCTCACTTCCTGATCTGCCACCCATTTACACAAACTCGTTTGATCATGGCTCTCCACTACTTCCTACCCTTTGCGGTTCTTAGCAATGTTTGCTTATTTATTTATTTATTCCCCCGTTTCTCGTTTTTTGCTATCCGTTTACACAAGGTCATTGGGTAGGTTGATCATGGCTCTCCACTACATTCCATCCTTTGTGGCTCTTAGCAATGTTTACCAGTTTATTATCCCCCCCACTCGATGTTCTACCATCCATTTACACAAACTCATTAGGTAGGCTGATAATGGCTCTCCACTACTTCTTATCATTGGTAGCTCTTAGCAATGTTTGTCTATTTACTTTCCCTCACATTCCCTGTTCTGCCACTCATTTACAGAAGCTCGTTAGACATGTCGATCATGGCTCTCCATTACTTCCTATCCTTTGTAGCTCTTAGCAATGTTTGTCTACTTACTATCCCTCCTATTCTCTGTTCTGAACACCCATTTGTAGAAGCTCGTTAGGTATGTCGATCATGGGTCTCCATTACTTCCTCTCATTTCTAGCTCTTAGCAATGTTTGCCCCTCCCATTCTCTGTTCTGCCATCCATTTACAAGAGACCGTTAGGTATGTTATTTGCGGGGTACTTTTGTTCCTCTTTCCTTCATGCTGAAATACCGAAGTTAAGCAACGTCGTGCCTGGTCAATGCCTAGATGGGTGACCGCTTGGGAATACCAGGTATTTTAAGCGTGAATGTGCGGCTGGTGTAATGGATAACACGCTTGAAATTGTTAATCGGCGAGCCTAGTTCCAATCACGAGCAGATACCCTTGGGAAATGTATGACTCCACCTTTTCTCCCCCATAGCTATGGATTAATAAGTAAAACTTGTATCACTAAATCTATTATCTCCAAAGAAAGACAAATTCTTTGAATCTAAAAATGCCACTTGTCTTTTTGCTCTATCTCCTATTCCTTGTTCTATAAGCATTCTACACAAGCTCGTTTGGAAGTTTGATCATATCCCTCCACTGCTTCTTATCCTTTGTAGCTCTTAGCAAAATTTGTCTTTTTACTAGGCTTCCCGTTCCCTGTTCTGGCATCCATTTGCAAAAGATTGTTAGATAGCTTGATCATGGCTATCCACTACTTCGTATTCTTTGTAGCTCTTATCTAGTTTTCTGGCTGTTTTTTCTCTTTTCCTCTATCTTTAAATATGTCCTGTGAGTATCAACTTTACCAAGCCTTCCTTCCTTTTTATATTTCCTAGAAATTTCAACTTTATTTATTCTGATGATAAGTATGTGTGCCTATTTTGGTTACATTTCTACTATTGTACTATATTCATGTTGCCTCAAGTCTCCTCCCTATCTGGGAGGAAAATATCCAGCATTCCTTTCCGTATAAGAGGACTGATATTACATAGCAGTCCAGCATTCTTTTCTTTGTTTCTAATGAATTTTCCGGTTTCTTAATACTTTGCTTAGATTTCAGAAGGCAACTTTTCCTATTCCAATGCGACTTCAGAGTTCTGTGTCATTTTTTGTCACCTATTTAAACACTTCTCATATAGTTAACATGTCTTACGAGTTCATGAGCCAAAGCTTCAACCGATCAGGTTATTTTCCCATAGACAAGCAACTGATGAAAGCCGGAGAGAAGAGCGACCAATACTTCGTGATAATAATAACAACAAACCCGAGGAAAATAGTCCGCGTTTTTAATAATGTTTATCATGGCTCTCCACTACTTCCTATAATTGGTAGTTCTTAGCAATGTTTGTCTATTTACCATTCCTCGCATGCCCTGTTCTGCTAATCACTTACACAAGCTCGTTAGGTATGTCGATGATGACTCTCCACCACTTCCTATCCTTTGTAGCCCTTAGCAATGTTTGCTTGTTTATTATCCCCCACCCCGATTCCCTGTTCTGCCACCCGTTAACCAAGCTCGTTAGATCGGCTGATCATGGATCTCCACGTCTTCCTATCAATCATATCTATTAGCAATGTTTGTCTATTTACTTTAAATACCATTCATTGTTCTGCCAATCACTTACACAAGCTCGTTAGGTATGTCGATCATGGCTCTCCACCACTTCCTATCTTTTTGTAACTCTTAGCAATGCTTTTCTACTTACTATCACTCCCATTCCCTTTTCTGACATCTATTTACCCAGGCTCATTGTGTGAGTTGATCATGGCTCTCCTCTATTTCCTATCCCTTGTAGTTCTTAGCGATGTTTTGCTTTTTACTATCCCTCCCATTCCTTGATCTGCCATCAATTTACATAACGTCGTTAAGTGGGTTGATCATGGCTCTCCATTACTTCCTATCCTTTGTAGTTCTTAGCGATGTTTTGCTTTTTACTATCCCTCCCATTCCTTGATCGTCCACTAGTTTACGCAAGCTCATTAAATAGGTTGATCACGGCTCTCCATTGTTTCCTCTACACCGTGCGAACGTTTAAGCTTGTTCTTGCGTATGAATATTTGCGCATCGGGTTCGAAACTAAAGGGACCTCTGCTCCAGCTTAGAAAACAGCAATTATAATTTTGAAGACATAACATTGAATACCACAATTTGTTCCATGGAACTTCAACAACTTTGATTGTGTCTATGAGTCCAGTTCCGACCGACACTCCGATTTGGACCGAAATTCCAATTCAGGCCGAAAACTGAGTTTTTCAAATCACAAACACTGCGGAAATTCAAGACCTCACGTCACAAAAAGTCTAACTCAAATTTGATTCCTTCGTACTTTGAAGAAATAAAATTGATTTCCTCAATTCATAAAATTTTTAAGATATTTTGAACTAAATTTAAAACAAGAACTATTAAATTCACAAATTTTTTCCGATTCTTTAAGCCCAATACAAATTTAAAAATTCATTTAAATCAGTTATATTAAAATTTTCATTTTTAATTATTCGCTCCTCAACCGGACACAAAACCCAATGCTGGCTGTTCAAGCCGATTTTAAATAGTCTGTTCAACGTGATACCAAATCAGTATAATAATGGCTATATTGAGATTGTGTAACCCAGTCAGACAGAATATGACTTTTAATTTTTGTCTTACATTTTCAAATTCATTTTCAGACACACACACACACATACACACACACATATATATATATATATATATATATATATATATATATATATATATATCACCAACTAATTATCCATAAAATTATATTGGAAGAGATGAAAACAAGGAAAAGAAACTTATCGACAGCATTGATCGACTACAGAAGTCCTTCAACTGAGTACGACTCTCATGAATAGAAAAGGGCATACAAATATATAAAACATGTCCCACGACGCTCAAATGCATAACAGGAAGCATGAGAGACTGGACCATTAACATCGAGACAAATCTATATTAAAAGCGAGATCTTCCAAGAAGACTCATTATCACCATTACTCTTCTGCCTTGCATTAGCGCCACTCAGCTGCCTACTGAATGAAACAAGACACAGAATGGTAAACCGAATCACCTATTTTATATTGATGACTTTAAAACGTTTACCAAGGATGGTAACCAGAAGAAAAACCTAATCACCATTGTCAAAACTTTCAGCGAAGACATTAGGATAGAGTTCGGTATAGACAAATGTAACAAAGCCATCTTCAAAGGTGGTTAACTAACGAAAACTACGGATTTTGACCTTGATATCAACAAGACTAATGAACTAGACCAAGATGGCGCATACAAATACTTAAGAATTAAAGAAGAAGACGGAATACAACATTCAATTATGAAGAAAAAGACCCGAAAAGGATATTCTAGAAGAGTTTGTTTGATACTAGAAAGCGAACTTAATGGGGGCCAATAAAATGAAGGCTATCAGAACTTAGCTCTACCCGTAATAACACACAGCTCCAACATTATTAAATGGAAGTTGAATGATATTAAAAGATTTGAGGGTAAAACCAGAAAAATGCTTACCCAAATGAGGATGCCACACCTGAAATCAGCTGTTGATAGGCTGTATGTACCAAGAGCTTTAGGAATAAACTTCACAACCAGATTCTATCAGTCACATAATCAATGATGGAACTAGCCCGAAATGCAGGATCTGCGGAAAATATGATGAAACTGTCGACCATGTTATCTCAGGATGTCCGGAACTGGCCAAAAATTAATATACCAAAAGACATAACAAGGTAGGGACATATGTGCACTGGAAGATATGCAAGAAGCACAAAATCAAAACCAATGAGAGATGGTATGAGCACCAACCAGACACAGTTATCCAAAATAACGATGTAACTATCTTCTGGTAGATGCCAATTCAAACTGACTGGGAAATAAAAGCCATCAGACATGATATCATAAAACACAAGAAAGTCAGCAAGTGTATGTTTATTGACACAGCAGTACCATCTGTGAGAAACACCTCCATGAAAATTATCGAGAACTTCTCCAAATACAAGCACCTGGAGATTGAGATTAACAGGATGTGGGGAATAAAGACTAAGGCTGTACCAATAGTAATCGGAGCTCTAGTCCTCGTTAGGAAAGGAATGGACAATTTTACCAACAGTGTCTCAGGTAAAATCAATATACAAGTTGCTCAGGAGATCGCCCTACTAAGAGCATCCCATATACTAAGAAAAGTGCTATCAATTAAATAAGGATTCTCCGAAAGGGCCTAAGGACCATAGATTGGACCCGGCTCTACAGGATACAAAGAAGAAAAACATAACATACACAAATGATAATGATATTAATAGTAAGGGTGTGGGGGATGCAAACTGAGAGTTTACCAATAGTAATCGGAGCACTGGGCCTCGTGAGAAAATGAATGGCCAATTTTACTAACAGTGCCCTAGGTAACATCATCATTCAAGTTGCCCAGAAGATCTCCCTACTAGGAACATCCAATATACTAAGAAAAGTGCTATCAATTAAATAACGATTCTCCGATAGGGCCTATGGAACATAGTTTGGACCCGGCTCTACAGGATACAAAGCAGGTAACATAACATACACAAATGATAATGGTACTACTTTCAGTTTTCATTCCCCACATCCTTACTATTATAGTAAGGATGTGGGGAATGAAAACTGAGACTGTACCAATAGCAATCGGAGCACTGGGCCTCGTGAGAAAATGAATGGCCAATTTTACTAACAGTGCCCTACGTAACATCATCATTCAAGTTGCCCAGAAGATCTCCCTACTAGGAACATCCAATATACTAAGAAAAGTGCTATCAATTAAATAACGATTCTCCGAAAGGGCCTAAGGACCGTAGTTTGGACCCGGCTCTACAGGAAACAAAGCAGGAAACGTAGCATACGCAAATTATAATAATAATAATAATAATAATAATAATAATAATAATAATATACACCGGAAACTATGCACCTTTTAGAAAATTGCAATAAATTGTTATGAACATCACCCAGACCTGGTTACAGATATAGGACACGCAAGAGTTTTATGGGACTTTACACACAGAGAGTACAATCAAAGTTAATTGCCCAGACATCAAGATCAAAGACCAGAAAAATACTTATTGACATTGCAGTCCCTGCAGATTATATGTATCTTTGAAGATCTTAAAAAAATATTTCAAAATAGAATAACATTGCAGTGAAAATCTAAAAATTACGCACATCAGAGCATCAATAATTTCATTTCTAGTTGGAGCAAGCGGATTGATTGGAAAATGTCCCGATAGACTCATTGAAAAATTTCTGGTAGCCCAAACCTAAAAGATATAAAGTACAGTTCACACATTACAAATAGCTTTATCTATGTAAAATGTGTGTGATCTTAAGTTTGTTTTCCTTTTTTGTCTTTTTTTGTTTTGTTTTGTTTTTTGTCTATATTTCTGAGGTGAAGTATTATGTACATTATTTACATTATTCGGACTATTGTCCTCATCTTTGTCGCCATATTTATTACAATGTTTCGGCGTGGTACGCTCCGGCATTCTTCAGGTGGTTGGAATGTCGAACTGAACCCTTTATTTCACTCACTGGGTTAGACTGTTCTAGTTCCACGTGCCATGTTTAATGGATGTCAGTTATCAGTTATCTCCTGTTAATTTCACTCTGAACGTTCTCCACTGCCTTAACCGGGTATTGAACTCACACTCTTTGGGTCCTGTCACTGGATCTAACCAACGCCTTTATCCATTGTGCCATGTGTCCTTCAGGAAAATATCATGAAGTCGTTTCTGAACTTAGTTCTCTTGTTGAGACCCGGATGCAAGTATATACATTGGAAATCCAAGTAAATAATAATAAAAACTAGTTTTATCTTGTGAAAATTCCATGGTTTTCCTATTTCAAATTTGTGATGAATCTTAATTTTTAAGTTAATGCTTGATTAAGCATGTGGTGATTTCTACCACAATAAATTATCCGTGGAATTTTCCCAATCACGTCGTTAAATATTTGAGCTTAACAACTTTTATACAATATTACAATAACAATCCTAGATATAAAAATTGATCCTTATTTTAACATGAAATGGGTACAAATAAAAAGATGTAAAATTGAAAATTACTTCCATTTCATTGAAAGGTACTTTAAAAACTTGTCTCTCTTTATTTATTTATTTCATTTTCTCACTGAAACCAAGTAGCGTCTTTGATATATCTTTTGTCTTGCCAAGCGAGAAAAACGGAATTGCCCATTATTTATGAGAAATAAAAAAAATATGTACACTTGAGTACGGCTCACACATTACGAAGAGTTTATTCTATGTAAAATGTGTTTGAACTTAGATTTTCCTTTTTAAAAAATGATTACTGGAAAATGCCAGGAAGCCAATTCTGACCTTATGTCTCTTGTTAGGACCCGGAAGCAAATGTGTATACAACAAAAATCCAAGAAAATAATAATAATAATAATAATAATAATAATAATAATAAGCATGAATTTATCGTTTCCAGCAAATAGGGTATTTTTTGTGTAAAGTCATTTCAAAATTGACGATTGGCATAAAATTGCGTATATCTGTTTTTTTTTCCCTGCCAGCAGCAGTCATTTACAATTGAAAATCAGTGAAAGATGTCCAAGAAAAAGGCAAGTGACATTTCGCAAATAAACAACTATTCCCCCTTTTATATAAAAAAAAATAACTCACTACCTTTGTTCGATAACAATTTTAAAACAAAATTCTCCAAATTGGTTTTGATTCGATGGAGAAGACATTTCGCGTAATTTCTTCTAATCTAATCGAATTTTAAATTGGTTGATTTTTTTGTTTTTTTTGCTTCGTATTTTTCGTGACCATTTACATGAAAAATCCTTTTTCAAATGGTCGTTGAGGTAAACTCGGGAACTATGGTCTTTTTTTTTTATAATTTCTCCCAAATATAGCAAAAAAACCACTATGACAGGAACAGCTAAAGGTTAGAAAGCATAAGAGAAAAATATTAAGGAGAGAAAAAAATAAAAGAATACGGATTAAGAAGACAGAAGATAACGATTGACATTGCATTTAAATTTTTCAAGATCAAATTGAGAATATGAGAAAAAGAAAACACTATTAAGGAGAGAGGACAATAAAAGAACAAGAATTAAGAAGACAGAAGATAACGATTGACATTGCATTTAAATTTTAGAAGATCAAATTGAGAATATGAGAAAAAGAAAACACTATTAAGGAGAGAGGACAATAAAAGAACAAGTATTAAGAAGACAGAAGATAACGATTGACATTGCATTTAAATTTTTGAAGATCAAATTGAGAATATGAGAAAAAGAAAACCCTATTAAGGAGAGAGGACAATAAAAGAACAAGATTTAAGAACACAGAAGACAACGATTGACATTGCATTTAAATTTTTGATGATCAAAGTTGACTGGAAATCAAGACGGTTGGTGTCGGTTCCGCAAGAGTTGTAAATCTTAATAGAGAACTTATGGTTATATCTATTCGTTTCAAATTTAAAATGGTTAGATCTTACCGCCAATCACGTAGTATTCTACAAATCATAACACTTACCATTGGTTTATTTATAGAAACGGCATATGGAATCTATGTTTGCGCGGTGCGAATGAGAATGAAGCTTATATGCCAGGCCAGGACCTATAATATTGCAGATTCTTCTTTGTATTTCAAAAATAATATCTAAATACACCAGACTAGATGTGTCAGTAATATTCAATAATTACTTTTCGATCATCCTCAGAAAATACAAAATGTTTATTCACAGGCTTCGTCTTCATGTCATGTCACGGAAGGAGATAGTTGATCATCGCCCTCCACTACTTCCTGTCTTTTGTTACTCGAAGTAACTGTTGATCCTTTACCATGCCCTTTTATCTTTTTCTTGTTTTTTAATCCATTAACATATTCTCAATCTTCTTTTATGCGCCATGTCAATTCAGAATGTAGGCGGTCATGGCTCTCCACAGCTTCCTGGTTTTAGTTTCTCTGATAAACTTATGAGCATTTACTCTCTTTCTGCTTCTCTGTTTTGACATCCATTTACCTCAGTATGTGGGATTTATGGCTCTCCACAGCTTCCTGTTTGTTTTGCTCGATGTAACATGCGAATCTTGATCTTCACCCATCATGTTCTGCCATTCATTCAGTTATTCTCCTTGTCATTTGATGGAATTGGGTGATTGTGTCTCTCCACATTTTCCTATTTTTCGTGTCTTTTCATAACTTTTAACTCCTTACCATAGATCTATGATTTAGTTCTACCATCCATTTCTAATGCGGATACGTACCATTTCCCTTTAGGATTGAGGAGATCTTGGGCGATCGTGGCTCTCCACAAATGCTAGTTTAGATTTCAAAGTAATTTAGACCGTTTACATGTTGTATTACTTTTCTCATAGATTCCATTTATTTAAGCGACATGTCGCGCCGTGATATTGAAGTCCATGCCTCTCCGCATCGTCCACACTAAGTTTTAAGACAAAAACATATCTAGTCAGCCATTATATGTGGCCAAAAAATAAATTACCTAAAATTAATAATTTTGAATATACATAGTATATGTATAATGTAAATGGATTGCTAATGATTTTACTATAGGAATTCATTGAAAATGAGGAAGAAAGGGATTGTCAGTGGTCAGGAATGAAAGCAAGCATTATTGATAGAATAGGACTGTTATATGTATAATGGAAATGCATTGCTAATGATTTTACTATAGGAATGCATTGAAAATCAGGAAGAAAGGGATTGTCAGTGGTCAGGAACGAAGGCAAGCATTACTGATAGAATAGGGCTATTAGATGTATAATTTAAAAGCATTGCTAATGATTTTACTATAGGAATGCATTGAAAATCAGGAAGAAAGGGATTGTCAGTGGTCAGGAACGAAGGCAAGCATTACTGATAGAATAGGGCTATTATATGAATAATTTAAAAGCATTGCTAATGATTTTACTATAGGAAGGCATTGAAAATCAGGAAGAAAGGGATCGTCGGTGGTCAGGAATTAATACAAGCATTACTGATAGAATAGGGCTATTATATGTATAATGTAAATGCATTGCTAATGATTTTACTATAGGAATGCATTGAAAATCAGGAAGAAAGGGATTGTCAGTGGTCAGGAATGAAGGCAAGCATTACTGATAGAATAGGGCTATTATATGTAGAATGGAAATGCATTGGTAATGATTTTATTATAGGAATGCATTGAAAATCAGGAAGAAAGGGATTGTCAGTGGTCAGGAATGGATGCCATCATTGTTGGCATACGTATACGTATAAGAAGTTGTATTTTTATTCCCAATTTTTTTCTTTTACTCTAAGAAAAATATAGTCTGTTTAACACTTTACATTTCGGTTTTGGCGTCTGTTACATTCTGGCACGTCCCCTCCGCTTACCGGAAGTGTTTATTTCCATTCGGACTATATTTTAACGCTTGCATGAATCTTACCAAAATGCAGCAATTAACACCTATAATTGCATTCATTTAGATACGCCACGGCTTTAAACACATTTTTTGTGAAAATAAATTCTTTTTGTGGTTTCAAACTTGTGGACCAGTTGACTGGCAAATTTTGGCCAAGTTTCAAAATGATTTAATTTTTTATATAGCGGGTCTGCAGGCAAATACTGCACAGATATCTGTCGGTGGTCTCTCCAATCGTACCTTTTATTCCACGATCATGCCTTCCTATACACTTTATTACTTCAATGGCCGGGGACGTGCCGAAATCTGTCGTTTGATGTTTGTGGCTGCTGGCGTCCAGTTCAAGGACAAGAGAATTGAGTTCAACGAGTGGAACGCATTCAAAAGCAGTGAGTCATTTGAAATTTTATAAATACCGGAACCTTCAGATCTCTACGCGATTCTGTGTAGCAATCTGCTAGTTAGATTTGAAATATTTGATCTATTATTACTCTTATTATTATTATTATTATTATTATTATTATTAATAATAATAATAATAATAATAATAATAATAATAATAATAATAATAATACAATTTCCAATATTTTTCAACGCTTAAGAGAAGTGCGCAATTTAAAAAAAGAAAAAGACGTTATTTCCTTAAATCGGACTCTTTTCTAAAATATTATTATTATTATTGTTGTTGTTGTTCTTGTTGTTGTTGTTGTTGTCGTCGTCGTTGTTGTTGTTTTATTTCCTTCTGTATAATCATTTCTTTCCGTGTCTCGACCAATGACCTAAAGTCAGAAATGGCATCATGACATTTTGCACAGAGCCGGTTTGAAAGAATAAAGAATTACTTGGATAAAGCCCTTCATAAGTTGTGGCCTGTACTTGCGAGAACAATTTTTTTATAATAATAATAATAATAATAATAATAATAATAATAATAATGATAATAATAATAATAATAATTGGAGCCCTTGGGCTGGTTGGAAAAGATTCAAGTAGGCTGGTTGAGGGGATCCCTGGAAGTCCATGCCTCAAAAAATTGTTCTGACAAGTACAGCCCACACTTTACGAAGGGCTTTATCTATGTAATTATTTTTTATTTTATTTTATTTTATTTTTTTTGCAGTGGAAAGTGTCATGATAGCATTTCTAACCTTAGGTCCCTGGGCAGGAATGTGTAAACGTAAGATATCAAAGAAAATAAAAATAATAATAATAATACAATTTCCAATATTTTTCAACGCTTAAGAGAAGTGCGCAATTTAAGAAAAGAAAAAGACGTTATTTTCTTAAATCGGGCTCTTTTCTAAAATATTATTATTATTATTATTATTATTATTATTATTATTATTATTGTTGTTGTTGTTGTTGTTGTTGTTGTCGTTGTTGTTTTATTTCCTTTTGTATAATCATTTCTTTCCGTGTCTCGACCAATGATCTAAAGTCAGAAATGGCATCATGACATTTTACACAGAGCAGGTTTGAAAGAATCGCAAATATTTTACTTGGATAAAGCCCTTCATAAGTTGTGGCCTGTACTTGCGAAAACATTTCAATGTCTCTCAGCATATTGCACTTTCAATTGATGAGAATACTTTCTTAGGTTATATTTTAACGCGGTAACAACAAATAGCATCAACATGATGGAGAAAACCAAAACAGAACCCAAGAACCAACTGTTGTATCAAAAATTATGAAAACGAAAGCCAAGGAAAATCCCCTTGAACAGGTGAAACAACGCTGACAAGACAAATCTCTGCATGGCTAATATCGAGAACGTGCGATATACATACAAATACACATACTACGGCATACGAACATACCTACATATATACATAAATATATAATCATATATAAATACCTATATATTTCTAAACCTCATTGAAAAACATTTCCCCAAATCTGAAACCAACTCACTTAGTAAAATATTTAACCCCAATACGCTTAAGTTAAGCTATAGTTGTGCAGATAACCTAGAGAAAATAATTAAAAAACATAACAACATAATCTTCAGCAAGTATACGGATTCGGAGAGCCTGACAACCCACAAGGTTGCGAAAAGCAACACTAAGCAAAATGACACAAATAATAAATCATGTAACTGTAGGAATCCCAATAATTGTTCACTAACAAATAATTGTTTAACTAGCTCTGTAGTTTATCTCAGTACAATATCAACACTAGAAAATCCAAATATAAAGAAATTCTACATAGGTTGCACCATGAGACCATTCAAGGAACGCTGGCGGGGTCATATGCAATCTTTTAATAATAGTAACTATAAATATATGACTTCATTTTCCAAATAGTTTTGGAGTCTAAAAGAAAACACCTAAGGTTAAATGGAAATTGATTAGAAAAGCCCGGACATGTAACTCCCTATATGCCCCGTGTTACCTATGCCATAACGAGAAACTTGAAATAATTAGTTTTAAAAATAAGACTGATCTTTTAAATCAAAGATATGAACTAACAGTTAAATGTAAACATCTTTTTAAGTTTAACTTAGTATAGAGATCATACAATTTCAATGATAATGATAAGTTAAATTTAATAAACTATTACCTTTATAACATGATGGTCATCTTGTCGATATGAATGTGTATTGTGTACTTACAAAGTGTTACACGTGTCTGTATTTGTATATATATATATTTGTATGTTATGTATGTGTGTTTGTAATTTTGGATGTGTATGTGTGTATATAGGGGTGTATATATATGTTAGTAGTTTTTTTTTGTTTTTTGTTTATATGTGTGTATATTGACACTGATCATATGTTAACCTGTTTATGTGTACGATTAGGGATGTAAACTTTGGTACGTGTGTAAGTATATGTTTATGCATATGGATATGTATGTGTACTTGTGTGTTTGTGTGTAAATGTGTATATATATATATATGTATATATATGTATATGTCAGTGTATGTATGTGTGTATATGTGTCTGTGTATATGTATCTATATGTATATATATATATATATATATATGTATGTACGTATGTGAGTGTGTGTGTGTGTATGTATGTATGTGTAAATGTATTCGTTTAAATATGTATGTATATGTGTTTGTATATATGTATATATATATGTGTGTGGGTATTTATATGTATACGCTCGGATGTGGGTGTACTTATATATATATATATATATCTGGATGTGTTGATATGGATATTTATATATGATTATATATTTATGTATATATGGATGTATGTTCGTATGTCGTAGTATGTGTATTTGTATGTATACCTTAGTTTCTGTATCATAGATACATGTATGATACGTATCTATGTATCATAGATACTAACTAAAATCTAATTTTGTTTGGTAAGGAGTTTTTAATTGCTTATAGACTGTCTGTTGTTATTTTTAAAAAATATTATAAACTTTCAATGTATTTTATCATCAATAAGTTAATATTGTTAGAATATATGCAGGTCTCTGTATACATATTCTTTTCCTTTTTTTGTGTGTGTGTCTATATGTTTATATATATATATATATGTATATATAAATAAAAAGGAAAGAACAGTAAGATATAAAATCCGGTGTTCTTATAGATATTTTTATTTTTACACAATAGTGCTCTATGTAAATTTAAATTTACAGAGCATTAATATTATAAATTAATAGATTTAAAATATGGTTTTACCGCTACACAGTGATAACCATGTTTCAGAAATGGAAGCTAAATTCAGGGGCTTTAGCTTCCATTTCTGAAACATGGTTATCACTGTGTAGCGGTAAAACCATATTTTAAATCTAATAATTTATAATATATATATATATATATATATATATATATATATATATATATATATATATATATATATATACGTATGTATTTGTGTATATATGTATACGTGGGTGTGTATATGCGTATATATATTTATATAGTTTTAATTTACGTTTGTTTGATTTTTCATGTATATGCGTGTATTTGTAAATGTCTGTTTATATGTTTAGTTTATATGCATATATGTATACGTGCGTATGTATGTATGTGTAGGTGTGTATGTGTATGTATGTATGTATTTGTATATATGTGCATCTTTGTGTATATATATTTGTACCTGCTTTATTTATTTTTTACGTTGCTTTATGGGTCGATATATTTATACGTGCTATATTTATTTTTTCATGTAGTGTGTGGAAAACTATATGGTTAAAATATATATATATATATATATATATATATATATATATATATATATATATATATATTTATATATATTTATTTGTTTAAATTTTTTTTTTTTTTACTAATTTTATCTATATATATATATATATATATTTGCCCAAATTAGTTATATTTCAAGTTAGAATTCGTTTAATAACATTAAGCTCCGAATATGTTTTAGCTATTACGTCTGATTGTCTATGTCAATGTGTATGTATGTGCCTGTGTTTATCGATGTATATGTATAAGGAAAGTGCATGCACGTTTGGTTGTGTGTGTGTGTTTGTGTGTGTGTGTGTCTGTTCGTTTTTTTTGTTTGTTTTTTTTTAATTTTTTTTTTTTTTTATCAAGGGTCGTGTCTCGTCACCATTTTTTTTTGTGTGTATATATATCTAAATATGTCTGGCCGCTTATGTATTATAACCTGAGTGTGTTTGAATTGTTTTACGTTTCAGTTGAAGTAAACTGTAAAATGTATACATTTCTGTCTGGAGTTATCAGCATCCTTCTTAACATAATTTCAATAAAAAATAAATTAAATAACATATGTATTTTTTATTTTCTCCTCAGTAATTCTACAATTTTAAACTTAATAGAGATTAGATTTAGATTTCTAAATAGGTAATTTTTTACTTTTAATTTTAATTTAAAATTTTATAAATATTTTAATATCTATGATAACCTTGCTTCGTTGTCAAATTTTTTGAATTACCACATACTTGTATTTTGATTGGTCATTCTAGCTTATGTAACAGCGTTTACTCCTAGCTAAGGATCGTTAATTAATTTGAAACTTTTAAAACCATTTATTCTACATTCAGCATCATCACTTGATCAGACACTGGGAGTGTTGAAATGAAATGGCTATTTTTGTAGTGATTTTATAACATATTTATGTTATAATATTTAAATAAATGATTATATCTGCTCTACTCTGTATTGAGCACTCTTTAAAGAATAATAATTGTTGGTTATTGGAATTTATTCCGTATATACCAATCCCACACTTGTATATATATATATATATATATATATATATATATATATATATATATATATTCGCGTTTTGTTTGTTTCTCTTATATATATATATATATATATATATATATATATATATATATATATATATATATATATATATATATATAGTCAAACCTAATGAGCCAGACTGATCTGCCTAAATGAAACCTTGGTAGGTTTTACTGGCTCATTAGGTTTGACTAGGTTTGCTCTACGTTTGTATCGAGCTCTTTAGTTAGTTGTTTACTCGTATTGGGGTTTGGGGGGGCTTGAACCTGTATCTGTGCGATTATATTCGACAGACTTTCATGTTCCTGGCTCTTTCTTTTTTGAAACCTTTTTTTCTTTTCGAGATTGATTTGGCTATTGTTAAATCAAGAATTCGAAGGTTTTTCGACACGAGTATAGTTACCTATATATATATATATATATATATATATATATATATATGGTATTACTTAATTCAGTTTCACAATCAAGTCCTTTGATGAATGGATGCAATTAAGGGAAAAATTTAATTTTCTTTACATTATTTACAGTCAAACAGTTATCTTCATTTTGGTTGTTAATGTTCCTACGCTTCAGCCGATATATTCTCTGGTCTTCTTCCGGTGTCTTTCGATCTGTTTCTTTCAAAGTATTATAATATGAACCCTTTATTTACATCAGCGAAAAGTACTAAAATGGAACACGACGAGATATCCCTAACCCTAAAAACTACATCCAGCAGCGTGAGATTGGAGGATTTCAGATGGGTGGAGCCATCTCTTCATTTCTATTGTTCCCTGGTTCATTCTTACCCGGGTTGGTAGCACCTGTGAAGAATCCCAGTTATAGGCAAACAGTGAACACCCAAACTGGGGTTCAAATACTATGAAAGTATAAAAATAGATCGTTATAGTAAAAATAACAGCAATAGAGTATTTTTTTAAATTACCAGCAATACATTTGACTCTCGAGAAAAACCCTCTTTCAAAAAATACGTCAATGAAACCTGATCACCTTTAAAATGAATTCTTACAAAGAAGATATATTGTATTCATACGTACCTTTCCAAAAATCTTGTCGGTATTAAATAACTCATTGAGGTGTTGATATGCCATAAAACAAAATAAACAAAATCAAACCATACTGTTTTATATGCATATCTTGTTTGGTCTCAGTAGTTAGCGTTCAACCAGACTAGCTCGTTATCCATTACCCCACTCCGAGAATTTCGTACTTAAATTCTCATTTATTTTGCTTCCCGTAACATTAGAAAATTCTTCGTCACCTTAGACCTTTTCGGATACCTCCTTGGCCATTGTTTTGTATTAATGGAAACAGGAGATACAAAGTTTGACTCCTTAAATAGGATAAAATTTTAAAAAAACAATGTCTTGTATCTTCGCATCGAGTTCGCGGAAAAGCGATTAAATCAAATAATCCCAAACCCATTGAGGTGTTGATATGCCGTAAAACAAAATAAACCCAAACCCTGATCTACAAACTCATTTCTTATAAAGAATACATATTATAGTCATATAAACCTGTCCGAAAATCTTGTCATCATTCAATAACCCACTGAGGTGTTGATATGTCGTAAAATAAAATAAACCGAACCAAACTTAACACTAATCCTAATGATGGACATGTACAACGGAATGAGAAAATCCTCCCCTGTTGACTAAATAATGTGTTCATTTCGAAATAGTCTGAGTGCTACCTTAATAGGCAAACACCTGAAGAATGCCGGTGGGTACAACGGCCGAAACGTCGCTATAATAACAAAAAAGACGAGGACATTAACCTGTAGGCGTGGAAAGTCATGATGACAAACTGGGAGTAGATTGTTGAGTTGAGCTGAACCTTTTCTTTACCATTATTTTCTTACCGTATTCATATCTTCACAGAGATGCCTTGTTCGATGCTGCCGGTCTTGGAGATCGACGGGAAAATGCAGATTCCTCAGAGTATGGCTATAGCCAGATTCCTCGCCAGAGAATTCGGTAAGAGAATTACAGATTTTTTTTTTCCCCCAATTAGCTGCTCGGAAAGCTGGTTCGGTATTTTTCTCCCCAGAATCTGTCTTTCATATGTATTTATTTTCCACCCTTCAACCTCTCTCTCTCTCTCTCTCTCTCTCTCTCTCTCTCTCTCTCTCTCTCTCTCTCTCTCTCTCTCTCTCTCTCTCTCTCTTGATTGGCTACCTTATGGCGCATAAACAAAAAGAAGTTGTGAGCTACTTGCTTTCATGGATTTCAGATTGCTTATTTGGTGGGTAGAGTGAGTGTGTCTCGAAATAGCTCAGAGCTATTTATTGTCACTGTTGTTGTATATTGCCACTGGGCTCAAATATGGCGACGAATATTTATATATATAAACATATTATTTGTTCGGCAAATGGATAGTGTGAGGAAAAACTTCTGTGGACCTCTAGCCAGGTTCTCTGTCCAGATCAAGAATCGGACCGGATATATAACATTTAGACACCTACGCAACTTCACGTAGCTATGCCGTCTTCTGTTATGTCGCCTACGCAACTTCATGTGACCACACAAACACACATTTCCGCTGATGTCACTTGTGCGCCCTGTTTATTTTTGCATATAGGATGCATTTCCTGTTTATACTATCTCCAACTATGATTACGGTTTATACACCGATGCAGCGGAAGTAAGGCGAAATATCTTTCCTCAACCAATATCCAACAAATGTACCCCAATGTAAACAATAACTGTTCTATGATCTGGCTTGGATAAGGTGATATTTAAGACATTCTTTATGTTTGTACGTTATTTTTATAGATCAAATATTTAAGTAAATGCTCTGTTTATAATAAACAGTATTAACAACAATTACCGGCCTGAGGAATATCCATAGAAAATATGCATCCTCCGACAGGAATCGAACCTGTATCGTATACGAAACCGTTATATAGCCTGACGTGCATAACCGATTGGGCCACAGAGGAGCGTTCGGTTAGCAAGGTTTATTTTACTGTTTCTAAACTACAATTCAAGCAGGTCAATGTTGTTAATACTGTTTATTATAAACAGAGCATTTACTTAAATATTTATATCTATAAAAAGAACGTATAAACATGTCTTAAATAATTGCCGGACTTTGTCTATTTCATAATGTAAAAGGTGATATGATACTTTTTTTTTTTAATTTTTTGCAGGTTTCCATGGCAAAACCAACGTTGAAATGGCAAAAGTTGATTACATTTGTGATTGCTTTTACGACCTTTTTCATGATTATATGAGGATGTATCATGAAAAGAACGGCAAGATCCGAGTAAGTAAGATCAATAATAATAAATATTTCCCCATTGATTGGAATAGAACGTTTTACTTGAACAATCACGGAATAATTCGAATAGTCTACGTAATGTCCATTTCACACTCTCCACCCGTGGAAGTCTTTTCCCGCTTCTGGCTTTCCAATTATATTTGATCTTCATAAATCTAAATTCTTTATCAATCGCCGCCTTCCTATTCTTTTTATAGTCATTTCGCCTCAGTAAATGTGTATCACTTTCATTCTCTGCCAGAATCCCTTTGCGTCTCAGTTGCTTTATCGCCTTGCTAGTTGGGAAATGCTAAAGAAAGAACTATAAATTCAAGTTGTTTTTACGAAAGCATGACCACGGAGTTATCGAATGATTGACTAATACAATAATTGTTGTCCAGACGCCAGAAGGTTGATTGAAAAATTTACAAAACTTTGAGTCGACTGTCGATAAGCATTATTTTCTCTAATTTAATGATTATCATTACTGTCATCTAAAATACCAGTTCTGTGTGAACAGTAACGGGACTGTGTGTGCTATGTGAACTATGGGGTCCAGAGTTAATTCTTACCACAGGGTCAGACTATAAAGCCTGCAAAAAGATCCTGCGACGTTTTGTTCACTCAGCGCGACAGGACAAATCGTGTATGTTTTTTCGCGAGGATGCAACGCCCTGGGCAGCCGGTAGTTCTTGGCCCAGCAGAACATCGCCGACCAGAATAATCTCTCTATACACCTGATCTTGCGCCGTGTGATTTTTTTTCTTTTCCCTGGGATCTATTATTTTTACTTTTTTAAGCCTGATTTGTTATTATTTTAAATCCGGTTATATGCTTGCATATGTAAATAATTCATTATATGCAAATGCGCATATGTAAACGTTAGAAATTGTAGTTCGTAATCCTGATTAGTTTTTATATGTTACGTAACATTTAATTTAAAAGAGGGTTCAATACAGTGTAGAGCTAAATATTATTTATTTTAGGATATCAAAACATGTCAAAAAACGCTACATATATAATTGTGTCTTTGGGCAACAATCCTTCCGTTATACAAGTTTCATTAAAAGTGAGTGACATGCTTCTGCGGTATATTTTGTTATTTTTAATTTAATTATTGTTTTGTGCTGATAAAATTTTCTGGACGTAAATTCTATATATATCGAGGCATGGAATTAAGGACTGGGCAGATCTTACCAAAATATGACAGCACTACTCCATTTTCAGCTTGATCCGGCTCTTATATAGGTAGAGGATAGCAAGTTTGGAGCAGTACAGGATGCCGACCATTTTACTTGAATCTTATGTAGCGAAGGAATCATATTTTTAAAAACAAATTATAATATATAGGAATTCCTGCTCAAATACACAATTCTACATATATATATATATATATATATATATATATATATATATATAGTGTAACCCGGATATAAGAGAGTTGTCGGGACCCGAGAATAAGTCTCTTATATCCGGGTTTCTCTTATATACGGGTTTGGTCTATTTTGTTTTATTAACACAGGGTCTAATTTGGGGCCAGGGAAAGTATCTCTTATATCCGGGTTTCTCTTATATTCGGGTCTCTTATATCCGGGTTACACTGTATATATATAATTGTGTATTTGTGCAGGAAATCCTCTTTTACTGTTATTGAAAACGGATAGCAAAGTACGGTGCTTAATATTTTTTATTTAATTATTCTTGTGTGCTAATTTATTTTTACTTTTAACTAAAATTGTAGATTGTTTTATGCCTGTATTTATGCATTAATAAACAATAAAAACTAACACTCCATAATATTAACTATGAACACGGCCACAATGTGCTATCCGTGTTTCGAAAATAAAACATTCCTCCAGATACATACATTAAATAATCCATACATTCAATTAAAAGTAAAAAAATAAAAGCATCCTTGGTACTGGCTAAAGGTATAGACGAAAGCGCTTGGACCTACAAAGCATTATTATATATTTACTTGGCGGCGGTGTTTGACCTTTCAATTGTAAACAAAACTAAGGTGTACAGTATATAAAGTACGATACGTGAGAAAGTAGCTGTGAGATATCTATTTTTTTTTATTAATATATCTATATTAAGTATATATTTATTTATGCCATATATACATGTTTATAGTATTTACATTATAATCAGAAATATGGTATTTATAGTGGTTTTATACCTCAAACTGGATCCCTTCTCATCTACGTACAATAGCTTTAACAGACCTTGCTTTCTCTAGTATTCCAGTGATGGGAGGTTTTTCTATATATATATATATATTACCAACGCCTTTCGACTTTTTGTTTCAAATTAAATGTAAGGATTTTCCTTTGCAACATGCATTTATGAACAGAAGCAAAAATATTGTTAGGGTTTCATTTTTTAACTATAAGAAAGCCCAAAAATATTTTCAAGATAGCCATAAAATGTTTTTAAATTTAAAAAAAAATAAAATAAAACGATTACGGGATAACCTTCTATTATTTTAAATACATAAATAATTCGTCAGATTAAAAATTAAAATAATAAATATTAAAATATAAAGAAATGAGAAAAGTCAATAACATCGTTCACGCAATTTTGTTTATTAAATTACATCACTTACCATAGTTTATCTTGACCTTTACCCTTAGTTTTTACTTGAAGAATTCGATGTTAACTTACAATAAGAATTGATGTTACATTACAATATGAATCGATGTTATGTTACAATTTTCGATGTTATGTAACAATAAGAATCGATGTTATGTTACAATAAGAATTGATATTATGTTACAATATGAATCGAGGTTATACTACTATATGAATCGAAGTTATGTTACAATATGAACCGATCTTGTGTTATAATGTTAATCGATGTTATGTTACAATGTTTCGATGTTATGTAACAATAAGAATCGATGTGATGTTACAATATGAATCGATGTTATCTTACAATATGAATCGATGTTATGTTACAATATGAATCGATGTTATGTTACAATATAAATCGATGTTATGTTACAATAAGAATCGATGTGATGTTACAATATGAATCGATGTTATCTTACAATATGAATCGATGTTATGTTACAATATGAATCGATGTTATGTTACAATATAAATCGATGTTATGTTACAATAAGAATCGATGTGATGTTACAATATGAATCGATGATATATTACAATATGAATAGATGTTATGTTACAATATGACTCGATGTTATCTTACAATATGAATCGATGTTATGTTACAATATGAATCGATGTTATGTTACAATATGAATCGATGTTATGTTACAATATGACTCGATGTTATCTTACAATATGAATCGATGTTATGTTACAATATGATTCGATGTTATGTTACAATATGAATCGATGTTATGTTACAATAAGAATCGATGTTATGTTATAATATGTTTCGATGTTATCTTGCAAAATAATATCCTTACATTTGAGTTCATACAATCCACCACATGTCGAAATGATTCCTGAACTTTTAAATGCACATACACTGTGCGTGCGTGTGTGTGTCTCCGTGTGTGTGTCTCCATGTGTGTGCGTATATGCGTCTCCGCCTCTGGGTGTGTGTGTGTTTTTGTGTGTCTCCGTGTGTGTGTGTGTGTGTGTGTGTGTGTGTGTGTGTGTGTGTGTGTGTGTGTGTTCTGATTACCTTATGTGTATTTAATTTTTTCTATTCACAGAATGAATTGCATCATGGTTTTGTGAAGACCTGTCTTCGAGTTCTTCCTTTTATGGAGAAAACACTGGCTCTTCAAAATAGAGGCAGCCAATTCTTCATGGGTAACGAGGTATGCTTCAACGATGGCATCTGAAAACACGCCAAAATATTTCTAATACAAACGAGATCAAATACTATTCTCTCTCACTCTTGCTCTCTGTCTCTCTCTGACATATATATATATATATACATACATATATATATATATATATATATATATATATATATTACATGAATCATTCATACAAAAACAGATGTCATGTAAATTGAACTGCACCACATACTTGATATATATATATATATATATATATATATATATATATATATATATATATATATATATATATATATATATATTGAACGATAAATATTATTAAAAAAGTTAAAATCTTCAGACACACTGGGTTGTAGATTAATATTCTTTGGTTTTTATTATTATTATTTCATTTAGATTCCTCGACTAGTTTCGGCCAACATGGCCATCATCAGGAGAAAAATATTTCTGCTTGCTGATAGCAGTAAACTACAGAAATGAATCTATATATGAAATGACTCTAAATATGTATATATATTCTATATATATTCTATATATGAAATTAATCTAAATATATATATAAATATATATATATATATAAACATATATATATATATATATATATATATATATATATATATATATATATATATATATACTGACTTTGCTTCCTAAGTTCGAGAATGATTTGTTGCCAACAATAATGGGAACGATTGGGAAGTTATGGCAGGTGATTTACACCGTTGACTTGCTTAGTTGTAAGCCTTTGTTGATGGACAATTTCCGTTTTCTTTATACTTATAGTTAATCCCAATGCATTGCAAGCGATAGAATATGATTCTCGTACTTAGGAAGCAAAGTCAATTCAAGTGCCTCTTTGGATGGCGAGATAGTTAACCGAATATCAAAGACAACCAAGGCCTTTGAGAAGCTTTAGCATCGCCTATGGGGTGCTCATGGGATTTCGTTGAAAAAGAAAATCAGTGTTTATCGAGCAGTTATTCTCGCCACACTTCTTGATGAGTCAAAATCGTGGACGCCATACAGAACACACATCAATCATCTTGATGCTTTTTATAAACGCTGCCTTCGTTCAATATGAGGTTATACATGGCAGGAGAAAATCTCTAACCCTGATCTTTTCATCAAATGTGGCGTCGGTGGTATCGAATCCTTTTTGAAGTAATCACAGTTCAGATGGGCTGGTCATGTCATCAGAATGAGTGATGATAAGATGCCTAAAATCCTCATATATAACCAACTTTTTCATGGTAAGCATAACGTAGGCCGTCCTTGGTTACGCTTCAAGGACAAACTTAAATACAATTTAAATTCTGCAGACATCCCTATAGAGGAGTTAAAACTTGAAAACCGAGCAAACTGGAGAAACACCTGCCCCCGAGGTATAACTAACTTTGAAAAGAATCGTCTCAACCATCTGAGAGAAGTAATAACCAGTATTTAATCTAGGGCTAATACATCAACCCATATGACAGTTAACCCTTCAGTATGTCCCTCGTGTGGACTTGTTTACAAATCCCGTGCAGGATTGTTGTCTCATACGAATCATAAACATAACAACTGAACTGAAAGACACCCATACGTCGAAAACAACAGGAGAGTGCATCATATCATATCATATATTGACTGTGGTTCGGCGAGGTTGAACTCCGCGATAATAACACACGAGGACTGTCGTTCGGAGTTTCCGTGACAAGATTTTGCGCCGTTACTTTTTATCGACAGATCCCAAATGTGTGGATGGTCCGTCACAAGCCTTATCCGCTTGAAACAAATCATTATGTGATTTTCTGACAACTACATCTAATTAGTTCCACACATATCCAGCTACCGCGAAAAACTCAACTTCATCTTGGCACTTGGAATGTACGAACTCTCCAAGACAACAACTCAGCACCAGAAAGAAAAACAGCTCTGCTCGCATTGGAGCTAAAGAAGTACAGCATTGATATAGCTGCACTGAGAAGTAACCATCAGTCGACTACATGAAACGAGAAAGCAAAATAAGACATCTAAGAGTGTTCCTGCTGCACTTGGATACAATTTATTCTCCTGTACTGTTTGTCGTTTTTTGTGTAATTCTCGAGTCGGTCTCAAAAGTCATGCTCGTCATAGGCATGCAGATAATTAGTTCGTCGGATAATTCTCGACGAGAGAATCCATAGCGTTAACATAACGATATATAAATTTTTATATCCAGAAGAATATTGGGTAAAAATTGGCTGTTTCATGCGAGACGCAATCGTCAGGCCACATGTGTTGCGTTTTGAGTTTTTCTCGGCTATTTATATACACGGGTCAGTGCTGCATTGTGGGTAGTACTTTCTAACGATTATTTTAGAGGGAGTGGTTTGTTTATTTATTTAGGTTAATTTATGTTACTGCATTTATTTATTTTTATTTTGTTTTATATATTTATTTATTCTTTTCGGTTTTCGATGTTTTAGTAACATAGTAAAAACTTTTCAGATTAGTTCAGATCGTTTATTTAATAGTTTGCTTTGGTCTGGGAAGGTAATTAAATGAATTTTTTCGTCCAATTTTTGGATTGATTGCTGTAGTCTATTCGAACTGTTATTTTGGTTGAGGGGAGTTATTTTTTATTTGTTTATTATTTAATTTATTTTTTTGGTTTGATTATTTTTACTTGTTTTTGATTATTTATTTCTTTTTTATTTATTATAACGCTTATTTTATCGGAGCCGTTTGTTAATTTGATTATTTTTTTGGATTAATTTATTTTACTTGTTTTTTTTTCTTATTTTTATTTTGTATATTTGTATTGATTTTCCCACGGTATCGCCGTTAACTTTATACTGACCTTGTATCATATTAGTTACCGACGTGAGCGAACTGAACAATAACCTTTCTCGCCCTTTTGGCCGGGATCAATCTGTAGTATCAGTTTTCATCAGCTTAATCTGATTCTCACTCTCTACTTCAATTATTCTACTTTCTTTCATTTTTCTCACTGAAACCAAGTAACGACTTTCCCCTCTTCCCACGCAATCAAAACGGATGTGGTATTGGCAGAGCGTAACGGTCGTGCGAAATAAAGAAGGGAGGGAGATTCACAATTATTATAGTAAAATAATAACATGATTTTTTTTTCGTCTTTTTCAGATGAAGATCTGCGATATGATGTGTTACTGTGCCCTGGAAAACCCACTCAAGGAAAATGCAAATCTCTTGAACGAGTTTCCAAAGCTGAAAGCACTTATGGCCCGGGTTGCATCACACCCGAAAATTGCAGCCTACTTCAGCAAACGCTCGAAAACTGATTTCTAGTTGACCGATTGTCTTTGTCAGCTGTGACCGACGTGAAGAGGGCATACGAAAAATTAGAACCTGAAAACGAAAAAGATTTACTTGAAGAAAGATTAAAATGAATTAAAGGCTTTTTGACATTAAAAAAATCATTTTTGCTTTCCATTTTCTCTTTGATTTTCCTATACGCAATATATATATACATATATATATATATATATATATATATATATATATATATATATATATATATATGGCACACAGCTTTTATAGAAATCTGTGGGGTTAACCTTCAAGATAGAACATTTAACGCAGACTTGTTTAACAGGTGTAATATTGGCGGAACCGAGACTTTTTTGTCATACAGTCTAAGTTACGGTGGACTGGTCATGTCTTGAGAATGTCTGATGACAGGATACCCAAGATCGTAATGTACTGCCAGTTAGATCAGGGCTACAGGAATGTAGGACGCCCATGGCTAAGATACAAAGACAAGCTGAAGAGCAAGTTGTCAGCTGTCAATATACCACATAACACCCTCGAGCGCTTAGCTTTGGAGCGGGAAGAATGGAGATAAGCGTGTTTTAGTTTTCAATCTGTTTGTCTGAATTGTTTTCAAGAAGCGAGAGAAAGATCAAAAAGGAAAGCCAATATAATAGTCATCTCATCTCATCCACATCCCTTGCTATATATATATATATATATATATATATATATATATATATATATATCAAGAAAGTATACGTGGCTTCTCATTATGCTATATATATATATATATATATATATATATATATATATATATATATATATATATATATAGCATAATGAGAAGCCACGTATACTTTCTTGATATGTATATAATAAGGAGAAAACAACTGAAAAGTTGCAAATTTTAAAAAATTGAATTTTTTTTGTGAAAGTATTTATTTATATTTTTTTATATATACATATTTGATATTTCAGATCTGCTCCGATCTTTCATTTACGTTAGAAATATTCAAACACAGTTGCATTCCACATCACGTGACGGCCGCGTCTCGCGACGGACGCTACTTGTAAACAAACTTCTGAATACAGTTATTTCTGATGAAAGATCGGGGCAGATCTGAAATATCAAATATATATATATATAGGGAACCAGATTTACGTTTGGTAGATTAAGATATTGATTCGATGTATTTGTTCCAGCTCAGGTCAGTGGACAGCGTGAAACCATGCAGACGCAGAGACGGGCTCTATTGGCGTTGGGTACCATCCATTCTGATGAGATGCAGGTAGGGTACTCTGTGGTGACTAAATGAGAGCAGTTTCCTTTTGAACGCATTAAAGTTTACCAAGCATTTCCTGCCCCAGCCAACCCGTCGATTCACCTGTCTTCTCTGTCGCTACACAAAAGTGAAAAGTTCATTCTCGCATCAACCACGGTGAGTCATGTTACCATTCCCCAACTTTCAGTCAATGAGAAAGACCTAAGAACGAATCGGCCGAAACATATGGAAACATGAGAATATTAGATACGTGATGATTTACAGTATTTCCCAATCGTTATATTTAGCATCCATTTTACGTGTTGATAGAAATATTAAAAAATATCTTAAGTGCCTTAGAGGCTTTATCGCCTTGCTTGGAGTCAAATGCTTAAAAAAATTTATGGAAATTTTTTTAGGGACGGAAGACACGGTGGAGTAATGGATAATGACTCGGATTGAGAAATCAAGTTCGAATTCCTGTCGAATCCATTATCCTCACTTACGTGCTAATACCCCTAGCAAAGGTATGAATCCTCTTCTTCTCCCCCCCCCCAGCCACCAGGTATGGGTAAATAGTAGGGCAGACCGGGTTTTATAGCCTGGGTGGCAACTATTCTACCGCAGAAAGAAATGGCAACTTACTGCGGGAAAAAATGTGCCTCGTGAATCCTGTTCGAAAGATACATGATCGCCTAAGCGTGTAAAAACCATGGCGCATAACTGGCTGTATGTCGTGGCATCATAGTTGTATATAGAGGTATGTATATATGGAGGTATCTTCAAGAAAATTTATTTATGTCAATGATGACTACCTACCTGAAGCTTTGAATGCATTTACAGTTAATTTAAACTCTTTAATTAGTAATTGACTGCTTTCTGTTAAAGAAAATGTCGGGGGGGGGGGGTCTTAACACTAGAGTTGCAACCTGTGCATTAATTCCTGAAATACGTTACATGTTTTGCTAATTCCGCTCTGAATGACGAAGTCGCCGAAACAGTTAATTTCTTTATAAGTAAATATGTGCACGGATGTAAAAAACAGTTTTGCCTGCAGAACTTGTGACCAGCGGAAATCAATTTGCGGTAAGCAGCACTTCCATCAGACCGATTCAATAGTCAGACCTCTAACTACTGTCTGTTCGACAACCTTGGTTAAAATAAAAACGTACTCAGCTCGAAGCTTTAGACATTAAGAATGACTGAGGTTTCCTCGCTAGAAATAATTTCTTCTTTAAGCTAAAAAGTAAACTTTTTTTTCTATTTGATATCTGTCTAGAGTTCCATTATTTCATTTGTCCTTTAAAGAAGCCTTATTTGACTCTTTATCTCTTCAATTGCCACGGACGAGACGAAAAATGTCGATAGCTATTCGTAGCTGGAGGGGTTCACTGCATAAAAAGCTAAACTCCCACGTTTTGACCAACATTTATTTTTTCTTTAGCAATCTAACTCGTCATGTACATGTTTCAATATGTAAAAAATATGTATATAAGACACAGATTGGTAGTTAATTACAAAAGTGTACAAAAATCATGTCTTAACCGGGGCAAGGAATGGCATGTTAATGCTAACGACTCCAAAGAAAAACATTCTGTTAAACATGTGGGAGATACCGTTCTGCCCTTCATGACTCTAGAGGCGTTACTCGTGTGCCTCCTCAGGATTAAAATCTCCTAATGTTTCATTACAGCTACCGACCGCCATAAAGGTATATAGTAGTGGTTGGACTGTGTCCACCTGAAAGGTGATTCTTTGTTTAGAAAATCTCAATGAGCTGCTGATATATATATATATATATATATATATATATATATATATATATATATATATATATATATATATATATATTAAATAAAAACAGACCACTTTAAGGTTCCTTGTAATGAATTATTTCACCACAGCCCTTTTAAAGGACCGCGAATCATCAGACTTTACTTCAACTTTTGGAAGTAAAGTCTGATGATCCGCGGTCTTTTAAAAGGGCTGTGGTGAAATAATTTATTACAAGGAACCTTAAAGTGGTCTGTTTTTATTTACATTATTAGCTCTGATTTACATTGAGCTCTCTGGATTTGATCCTCCTTGGGTCTACCCATACGGATTACCTAGTTTTTCGTAAACTATATATATATATATATATATATATATATATATATATATATATATATATTGTGTGTATTAAGCAGCATTTTTTCATTCATACATGTTTCATTAAATTATCAGACGATATGAAAAGAACTTACATAAAATATATAGACAACACTTATCTATATTATTTAATGAAACATTTATGAATATATATATATATATATATTTAAGACATGTTTTATATTTATACGGTCTTAAATAATTGTCGGACTTTGTCCATTTCATAATGTATGACGTTATTCGGATACGCATTGAGCAGATATGAATGAAAGAGAAAATAAAATAACAGTAAAATCGACCTTGCTAACCGAACGCCCCTCTGTGGCACAATCGGTTTAGGCACGTCAGGCTATATCACGGTTCCGTATAGGATACAGTTTCGATTCCTGTCGGAAGACGCATATTTTCTATGAAAATTTCTGTTTATTATAAACAGAGCATTTACTTAAATATGTGTATCTATAAAAAGAACGTATAAATATAAAAAAAAATTAAATAATTGTCGGACTTTCTCCATCTCATAATGTATGATATATATATATATATATATATATATATATATATATATATATATATATATATATATATATATATATATATATATATATATAGGAATATCAAACACTTAAAATCCCATAGGTAATAATTTTTATTTTATTTCAGGAGAGCTCTAATAAAAGGCCATTCTCAATCTTCAAGACCTACAAACAAACCACAAATAAAATGGAAAAATATTCCGGGTTAAAATCAAGCGATTTGCTATCTTATTTAGAGAGTGGAAAAAGACAGAGAGTGTTAACCTATTTTAATATACTGACCTCGGTATGTCATTTGAGGATGTTGGAAAGGCATAAAATGTAGTTAGTTCAGTGTGAATTGGTAACAATCCCGTCTGGTTCTGTCAAAGACCAAAATTCCAATGCTGATATATTTCATTCAACAAATTATTTGTAAATAATATCAAAAGAGAACATTTAGAAAGATTTAGAAATTAGCGGGAAAATTTTCATAAGCTTTTTACATAATTAGCCTAGAATTTTTTTTTCATGCGTGTACGCAATCTTCAGGCCATGTGTATTTTGTGGTGGCTCGACTATTTATATAATCTTGTCGTTGCCACTAACCCAATAACCGTTAGGATAATACAATAAACAGAAAATACCTTGCAACTGATAATACCCCATTGTCCAACATATATAAATATATATATATATTACTTCAAACATTACTATAGGTGATAGTACGTATTTGAAATAGAAGCTTCATTTTTATTTATTGAACAATGTATATTAGCCGTTTAATAAAGAAATTTCATTATTCCAAATACGAAGTATACACTGTCATAACGCTTAAAGTAATAAAAAAACGTATAGATATATATAAAGAATTAATGAATTTATTTTCTCGCCACAGGTTTTATATATATATATATGTGTGTGTGTGTGTGTGTGTGTGTGTGTGTGTATGTGTGTATGTCGAGTGTATGTCGAGTGTGTGTGTGTGTGTCTGTCTGTCTGTCTGTATGTGTGTGTGAGTGAGTTGATTTATTGAATGATTTGTTTTATACGGCGTGTCAATTTTTTTTTAGATTGTTTAAAGCCGTAAAATATTTTTTTTTTAAATTGAAAGAATTTTAGGGAGATAATAAGAACTAGACCAGTCTACCACAGGGAGCGAATTAAATGGTTGAGTTCGACATTCCAACCACCTGAAGAACGCCGGAGTGTACAACGGCCGAAACGTTGTATTAATATGGCGACAACGATGAGGACAATAGTCCGAATAATGTAAATAGTGTACATAAAACCTCATCTCAGAAATATAGACAGATACTGAATGCATTTACATTATACATATAATAGCCCTATTCTATCAGTAATGCTTGCCTTCATTCCTGACCACTGACAATCCTTTTCTTCCTAATTTTCAATGCTCTTATATTTTTCCTACTAATTGGTAAGTTAGTAATTTTGACATTGTGCAAAACTAAACTGAATCTATCACATATAATTTCGAAAATTTAATGAGCTTTTCTGATTGGCATTACACTATGATTTTGCCTTGTTCCAAACTAAGCTAAGTTTAATAAAAATAAATTAAATAACTTGGGGAAGGGGCTTACTATTAACAAGTCTGTTTCATTATTTCTAGGTAGAAGTGATGGTGATCCCCACTGTTTGCCCCAGTTTCTGGGGCCATGTGTAAAACTGCGCTAAGCTTTGTATATCGCAATGGTTTACAATACGTTAAGCTCTTATGAAAATAATATACATATATATATATATATATATATATATATATATATATATATATATATATATAGGAAAAGGTTAAACCACAACCTGATAAATGGTTTCAAAATTCACACACACACACACAAACACAGACACATATATATATATATATATATATATATATATATATATATATGAATTTTGGAACCATTTCTTCTCAGGTTATGGTTTAACCTTTTCCTGCCAGGACAGATGTGACATTTGTGTCAAAACAATTACGAATTTAATCGCCATTTAGCGAACTAGATGCGAATCTAGAAGACATTGTTATTTCATATTATCCTATTTTCTTTAAGCAGACAACCTTGGCCTCTCCTGTTTCCATTAATACAAAAAAAATGGTCAAGGATGAATCCGATGAAGTAGTAAGGCGAGGAAGAATGTTGTAATGTTAGGGGAAGCAAAATAAATGAGAGTTTAATTACGAAATTCTCGGAGTGGTGTAATGGATAACGAGCTAGTCTGGTTGAGCAATTACTACTGAGAAACAATAAGACATGCAGAAGACACAGTATTGATTTGATTTGGTTTATTCTGTTTTACGGCATATCAACAGCTCAATGGGTTATTTAATGCCGACAATATTTTAGGATGGGTTCCTATAAAGAGAATATATATTCTTTCTAAGAAATCGGTTTGTACATCAAGTTTCATTGGCGCATATTTTAAAGATTTTTTTTTTTTTTTTGTCGAGAGTCAAATGTATTACTGGTATTTATAAAAAAGAACTCTATTGCTGATATTTTTACTATAAAAATATTCTTCTTCTTCTTCTTCTTCTTCTTCTTCTTCTTCTTCTTCTTCTTCTTCTTCTTCTTCTTCTTCTTCTATATGTCGTGTCACTTTACGCCGTTGGTGATCACAGCTCTTCACAATTTCCTGCCTCTTCGCTATGAAGATTGTGCGTCGTTTTCCTCTGTTCCTCTTGCAGCTAATTTTTCTAGCGCGCATCTGGTTTGTCCAAGTCGTCTTTCCTCATCATACACCCTGGAAATTGAAACTGTTTTCTTGGTCTCTAAGAATCCTGTTTGTTTCAATTTTCTTTAAACTTTCATCGTTACTCGCAGGTATTCTCAGCATCCTTCTGTGGACGAACTTCAAGTCTCTTCTTCATCTGTGAGGAGAGTGTCCACTATTAATTGCCATATACACCCTTGTGCAAATTAATTGAAACAAACGCTTTCGTTTCCTTTCATTCAACATACGAAATTTGTTCGGCCTTGAAAAAATTGCGTCATCCGTGATTGCATCAGATTCTTTTCACGCCCAGACACTATTGTCTCGACTGTCGATTAGTTGTCCTACGGTCATTGTCTGCGATAGATGTTACTCCAAGGAATCGTACGAAAATTGTAACGCTGCACGTACACACTGGCAAGCCTTGCCAGTGAGCAAACCAAAGTACGATAGACTGACTCCGAAGCTGATTTAAATCCAATCGAGAATCTATGGTTAATCTGCAAGGAACGACTACGAGGAATGGATATACGAAGTACTAACATGTGCACTGGGTTATGTTTCATCGGAAAAAATACGAAAGAAAAGTAAATAAGAACGTATGTATTCGTTTTGTTTCAATTAATTTGCACAAGGCTGGAGGAGGACAGCTATCACATAATTGTCCACTATTCCTTTCTTTATTTCTAATGACATTTTTCCTTTTCTTAATATTTTGCTTAGCTTTTGGAAGGCATTTTCCTTATACAAATGCGCTTTCGAATATTGGTGTCGCTATTTCTGTGCTCCATTAAAGCACATTGCTTCATTTGGATTCTCGAATTTGTAGATCGAAACTTGGGAAGTTCCTTTCACTGACAACCATAGATTCTATTTTCTTACATTAAGGGTGTATTCCTTTCTTCTAGCTTTCCTTGCCTACCTTCTGTAGGAGATCCTGTAGTTTCCTTTTTGTGTCTGGTATCAACTGTGTCATCTTCTTATTTTATATTGTTAAGATGGTGTCCGCCAATAAATAACTAACTGTAAATCTCCAGCACTATCCATACTGCTCTTTTGTCCTGGGTATGACGATAAACTGCATACGGCAGCAAATCGCGAAACTAGAGTTTTTGATGACCGTGAAACAACCTCTTAATTGCTGTTGTTCCCAGATTCTATAACTAACCAAATACCTATACAACAGGCACAGAAAGAATCAGTTGTTCGTTTTGTTTGTTTAACGGCATATCAACTCCTTATGTGTCGCTTAAGGCCATTTACAAATGTGTTCCGGAAAATTTGTTTTCAAAAATGTATTGCTTGTATTGTCTTTTGTGTTTTAGACTTATTTCCTGTAACAGTTTTTCCTTACAAAAATGTATTCCCGGTAATATTTTTCCTTGCAAAAATGTATTACTGGTCGTATTTTTGCTTACAAAATTTTATTACTAGTATTATTTTCCTTTCCAAAATGTATTGCTGGTAATATTTTTTCATACAAAATGTATTATTCGTAATATTTTCCCTTACAAAAATGCATTACTGGTAATACTTTTTCTTACAAAAATGTACTATTGGTAACATATTTCCTTACAAAAAATTATTACTAGTAATATTTTTTCCTTAAAAAAATGTATTATTCTTAATATTTTCCTTACAAATGCGTATTACTGGTAACAATTGTTCGTACAAAATGTATTTTTCGTAATATTTCTCCTTAGAAAAGCGTATTACTGGTAAAATTTGTTCATACAAAATTTATTATTCTTAATATTTTTCCTTACAAACCTCATTACAGGTGGTAATTGTTCATACAAAATGTATTAACCGTAATATTTTTCCTTACAAAAGCGTATTACTGGTAATAATTGTTCATACAAAATGTATTATTCGTAATATTTTTCCATACAAAAATGCATTACTGGTAATACTTTTTCTTACAAAAATGTACTATTGGTAATATATTTCCTTACAAAAATGTATTACTGGTAACATATTTCCTTACAAAAAATTATTACTAGTAATATATTTTCCTTAAAAAATGTATTATTATTAATATTTTCCTTACAAATGCGTATTACTGGTAATAATTGTTCATACAAAATGTATTATTCGTAATATTCTTCTTTACAAGGCACATTATTGGTAATAATTCTTTATACAAAATGTATTATTCGTAATATTTTTCCTTACAAAAGCGTATTACTGGTAATAAGTGTTCATACAAAATGTATTATTCGTAATATTCTTCTTTACAAGGCACATTATTGGTAATAATTCTTCATACAAAATGTATTATTCGTAATATTTTTCCTTACAAAAGCGTATTACTGGTAATAATTGTTCATACAAAATGTATTATTCGGAATATTTTTCCTTACAAATGCGCATTCCTGGTAATAATCGTTCATACAAAATGTATTATTCGGAATATTTTTCCTTACAAATGCGCATTCCTGGTAATAATTGTTCATACAAAATGTATTATTCGGAATATTTTTCCTTACAAATGCGCATTCCTGGTAATAATCGTTCATACAAAATGTATTATTCGGAATATTTTTCCTTACAAATGCGCATTCCTGGTAATAATTGTTCATACAAAATGTATTATTCGGAATATTTTTCCTTACAAATGCGCATTCCTGGTAATAATCGTTCATACAAAATGTATTATTCGGAATATTTTTCCTTACAAATGCGCATTCCTGGTAATAATCGTTCATACAAAATGTATTATTCGGAATATTTTTCCTTACAAATGCGCATTCCTGGTAATAATCGTTCATACAAAATGTATTATTCGGAATATTTTTTTGTTACAAAAGCGTATTACTGGTAATAATTGTTCATACAAATGTATTATTCGTAATATTTTTCCTTACAAAAATCCATTTCTAGTACTATTATTCCTTACTATAATGTGTATATAAACCGCGACACGCAACGTGAATACAATATGGTCACGGACCCCGTGTCCTGGTAGAGTCCCCCATGGCAGTAAGGATTGAGAGATGAGAGCAGGCTAAGCATGAGACATTGAGAAAATGGGTGCCATTTTCAGAATACTTGGTGGGACGTGACATTGCGCATTGCTCGAATGTTAATTAAGGGTGTAGTGAAACAATACTCATAGACAATGCATCTACAAAAATATATATCGGAATAAGAGAGGCAAAGGGAAACAGAGTATCCTATTACACAAGCTTGTCTAAATTGATGTCAGAAACGGAAGTGAAAGGTACAGCGTTAAAACTTACTAAATGCTACAAAGGATAGGAAGTTGAGTCTGAAAGGGACACGGCAAGAAGAAGAAAAAGCTCTTGATAGGTAAACATGAAACACAGATGCTAGAAAAAAATTAAAAGAAACAAAAAATAGAAGAAAAAATTGCAAAATAATCGAAAGCACACGACATTTCTCATTATGGCGGTGAAATTTTCAAATTTCGATATGATTGGTGTTATGATCTAGGAATTACGATTTATGAGCTCAAAATCGGTTCGGGTTTTTAAAAGAATAGCGTCCAGCCTTACTACGAACTAAAAAGAGTAGGAAGTTTAAGATGGCCATGATATCCCACTTCCTGAACAGACTCGACAAGAAGAAGAAAAAGAAGATTCTCTTCATATGTAACCATTAGACACGTCTGGTAAAACGAATCGAAAGAAAAATATAGGACTATAAATTGCGAAGAGTAAATGATTAAAGGCAGACGACATTTCTCATTACTGTACTGAAATGTCAAATCTCGATATGATTGGAGTTACGTTTTGGGAGCTCAACATCATCTCTGATGTTTGAAAGAAGAATAGGGTACAGTCTTACTACGAGCTACAAAGGAGAGGACGTTGAAGAAGGTGATTATATCATATTTGCAGAACAAATAGAAGAAGAAGAAGAAGAAGAAGAAGAAGAAGAAGAAGAAGAAGAAGAAGAAGAAGAAGAAGAAGAAGAAGAAGAAGAAGAAGAAAAGAACATATTTTCAGAATACATCGATTGTCAATGCATACACACTTTTTAAAGGAGAAGAAAACGAAGAAAAAAAAGAAGAAGCTCTTTATAGGTAGCCATTACTTGTCTGGTAGAAAGAAACAAAAAAAAACAGTGAAAATTGCGAAGGAAAGTAATCGACTAGTAAACGACAATTCTCATTACGGTGCTGAAAATTTAAATCTCGATATGACTGGAGTTTTGATCTGGGAGTTACGATTTATGAACTCAAAATGCTCTCGAATTTTTAAACGCAGCATGTTCGGTGCCTAGATTTTGGCTCTAAAAGTTACAACAATTATAGATTTTGGCCAATGCGAAGTTTCTACACATACAACCTTGAGCAAATTAATTGAAACAAAACGAATAACTCCGTTATTATTTACTTTTTTTATATTATTCTAATGAAACATATCCCAGTGTACATGTTAGTACTTCGTTTGTCCATCCAACAAAGTCAGATTGTCGATTTGATTTAAATTAGCTGAGATTCCTGGCCAATCTATGCCTTTCTTCTTGTTTGTGTCTGAGTGCAGCCAAAAAAAAAACCGCGAAGGACCTTTTGCAAGCTGGCAAAGAAAGAAAAGTTTAAAATAAACGCCACGGAAAGACATTATTACTCGAGCCACGTTTACAGTAATTTTAATGGATCTAAAACTAAACTTCTCCCAATTTATTCTCAGAGAGAACCGTATCTGCCTTCTATCACCAAGGCTGATGCTAACCTATAAGAAACTGACTCGCTGCGTCGTCTCCAGCTAACATTCCCAGGCGATACGAAATGGAAAGCTGCTCAGTTATCTCCCTTTAACAAAACTCTCCAAGTTCATGTTCATCTCTGCTGCAGCCAGGTATTGAACTCACATCTCTTTAGTTAAAGTCATTTGATTCAATCAACGCTTTTACCCACTAGGCGATGTCAGATAGTTGATACTGAGGCATCCAGAAGAGGCATTGCATTTGGAACAAGATCAATCTACCGCTGTAGACTAAATAAATACTTCGGTTCGAAATTCCAATAACCTGAAGAAGGCTAGAGCGTACAACGGCCGAAACATATTAAATATGGCAACAAAGATTATCCCTACAGTCCAAACAATATAAAGAGTTTAAATAATTACAATACCTCATCTCAGAAATATAGACATAAACTGAAGAAAGCGTAGCGTATAACGGCCGAAACGTCGTGAATATAGCAATTAAGATGAGGACAAAAACCAGAACATTGTAAATAGTTACAATACCTCATTTCAGAAAAATAGACAAGTCCTGAAGAATGTCGGGGCATAAACCGACCGAAACGTTGTGTATATGGCATCGAATGTGAGGACAATAGTCCAAATAATGTAAATAGTGTAAATAATTACAATACCGTATCTCAGAAATATAGACAGATCCTGAAGAAGGTCGGAGTGTACACCGACCGAAACGTTGTGAATATGACATCAGATGTGAGGACAATAGTCCCAATAATATAAATAGTGTAAATAATTACAATACCGCATCTCAGAAATATAGACAGATTCGGAAGAAGATCGGAGCGTACACCGACCGAAACGTTGTGAATATGGCATCGAATATGAGGACAATAGTCCAAATAATGTAAATAATTACAATAGCGCATCTCAGAAATATAGACACATCCTGAAGAAGGTCTGAACATACACCAACCGAAACGTTGTGAATATGGCATCGAATGTGAGGACAACAGTCCAAATTATATAAATATTCTAAATAGTTACAATACCTCATCTCAGAAATATAGACAGGTCCTGAAGAAGGCCGGAGCATACACCGACCGAAATGTTGTGAATATGGCATCGAATATGCGAACAATCGTCCAAATAATGTAAATAATTAGAATACCGCATCTCAGAAATATAGACACATCCTGAAGAAGGTCGGATCATACACCGACCGAAACGTTGTGAATATGGCATCGAATGTGAGGACAACAGTCCAAATAATGTAAATAATTACAATACCGCATCTCAGAAATATAGACATATCCTGTAGAAGGTCGGAGCATACTCGTTCTGAATAGACAGATATGAAATTAAATGTTAGCTAAGACTGTTAAAAACAGAAATTGCTGGTTAAAGTTGCACTGACATTTAAACAAAGGCCTCGACTGCGAAAATAAGGGGAAATTAATGCGACAATACGAAATAACATTCGTCATTTCAAATTGCTAGGAATCAAAAATATGACCTACATGTTCCCGATTCCAATAAATACGCCATTGCGGATCGGATTTCACACTTTAACTTTTTAAATAATGACCTGAAAATTATACTCTCTTTTGGCAGAAAAAATAGGAAGTACAAAATGGCGTTCTTATTTTACGTCCTGAGATCATTGAACAGATAATGTGAGGACCTAAGCTATTTGGATTTAATATAAGAATACCCTACAACAATAATAAAAATGAATGTTCTCTACAAGTGCTTCAACTAGTAGGACTTAGGATAAAATATTACTGAAACTAGTGATGGCGCGTACTATAAATCCATGAGAAAAAAAGTACAAAGAAACCGTACGGAACCTTAGATCGTCCAAGGAAAGCAAACTCACATTTTTAAAATTGGACTGCGTGAACCTTTACATTAATGGGTTAAATCTAAAACACATATACGCGCGCATATACATATATATATAAAAATAAACATATAACAAACTATTTCTAATTCTAACAGTTGAAATATAATCCTTGAAAATGGCTAAATGTATAGCCGAAAGCGCTCGGATAAAAAGAACATTCGGACAGTTTTTGTATAATTTATCATCTGAAAAGTAAAACATTATTAGATCCCACGAGAAATTATATAAGAACCTAATTAAAAGCAGCTTGTCAGTCGTTTTAAATGAAATAGGCATGAAAGAAATATTGCTGCCTAAATAAACAAATATATATATATATATATATATATATATATATATATATATATATATATATATATATATATATATCACAGCAATAAACGTATGAAGCTTGATATTACTAGACATTAAAAACGGGCGAAGCAACCGGTTTCGCTCCCGCTCATCAGGCTTACAACAGGAGATATAATTTAAATAGTTATTTCACCTTAAGGTCCTGGAGGCACTTTACATCGGGTCCCGCAAGCCTTCCTTGTGCAAACAACGGGAGTGTTTGTTGGGGCTCGCTGTCATTTGCCTCTAGCTTCTTTTGCTCATTTTTCCCTCCTCCTCCACATTTCCTTTTCATTGTACATTTTCTGTGTTTCTTAATTTAAATTAAATCTCCCGTTGAACGCCTGACGAGCGGGAGCGAAACCAGTTGCTTCGCCCGTTTTTAATATGTCTAGTAATATCAAGCTTCATACGTTTATTGCAGTGATAAAATTTTGTACCTTCAAAAATATCTTTAAATATATATATATATATATATGTGTGTGTGTGTGTGTTTGTGTGTGTGTATGTGTGTGTGTGTGTGTGTGTGTATTTGTGTGTGTTTGTGTGTGTGTTTAGGCAGCAAATTCTCTTTTAGGTATGTCTGACTACAAATAATCCTTTCATATTCTCAAATATTTTTCGTATATTGCAATTGCATAATGCAGTTTGGCTTATTCAATTGTAATATACGGAAAAATATTCGTGAAAATGAAAGGATTATAATTAAAATAAGCATAATATCTGTAATTTTTTTGTCAATCAAACATGCCTAAAGATATATATATATATATATATATATATATATATATATATATATATATTAGCGATGAGGTTTGGCAACTATTTACACTACATTGTTTGGACTGTTGTCCTGGTCTTTATTGTCATATTTCGGCCATCGTACGCTTCGGACTTCTTCAGGATTTGTCTACTTCTAAGATGAGGTATTGCGACTATTTCGATACCGTTCCACCAGACTTGTTGGATATCGGTTGAGGAAGACCTTTGACCTCACTTTCGCTTCATCAAAAAGTAAGCGATTGTCAGAAGGGGTGAAGCATAAACATGAAATGGCTAAAATAAATGTCCTGAACCTTAAATAAATAGGTCGCAAAGATGTCCTGTGCGGGAGTAAATGTCTCCTTGTGTGGGCGCATGCTGGAAAAAGTTGTAGCCATGTAAATTTGCGTGGGTGTCCAAATGTTATAAAAACGGTCCAACTCTTGGACTGAGAGAGAGGCTGGCTAGAGTTTCACCGAAGTTTTCGTCTCAGTCAGTTCCTGTGTGCACAATGCTTACCTCTTTGATTCTCCTTCTCCTACCTAAATACCGCAACTCGAGCAATAAAGCTATTTATATATATTTATATATATATAAATTTCCGTCGCTTTATTTGTGTCCAGCCGCAATATACAATATTTAAAAATAATTTTTGGTTTTTAAATTTATTATTATTATAGCTTTAAATTTATTATTATTATAGCTTTCTCACTCTGTTGCTTCTGTTTCTTTCGTTTTCACAAACAATCTTTTGTCATCTGGAGACGGCCTCTTTTTTTTTTTCGCGGAAGTTTTATCTATATCACATACGCGTTAAACGCATGCGCAGTTAGATTATAAGAGTAACAGCTCTGAATAGTTTAAGCGAGAGAGAAAAACGCTAAAAAATAATACCTGTAAAATATTTCTCCTTTGTAAGTAGCAAAACGAACCAAAATAATTTGTTTTCAAATATTCCATATCCTCGTCACTTTAGAACAACAATTCGTTTTTTTTTGTTTTTTTTATAAATTTCTTCCCATTTCTGAAATTTCACAAAAACAAAAGGTGCCATTTTAAAACAGAATTTTCAGAAAACATCCAGCCAACAGAATTTTTTTTGTTGAACGTATGAAAAAAAAGAGGATAAGTCTTTGAAATGTGTGAAGTGAATTTAGAAACAGGAATATAACACAAAACAAACTAGAAGTTAGAACATCGACGTTTATCAGGAAAAGATCGTAAAAGCTTACATTGAAGACATCAAAGCAAATATGTCGAACTATTTTTTGATATATGCATATATATACCGGGTGTCACAGAAAAATTATTCAAATTGTGTGACATCAAAATTGTCCAACTGTTTGATTAAGATTTGAACTGTTGTATCTTAGAAATGATTAAAGATATCTTAATGGAATTCTCCGAGGTTTTTATAACACTATTGATATTCGAGCAATAACAATGTATAATTACTCTCCAAGATTAAGGGAGATATCGTGTGAAAATTGATCATAAAAGAAAATTACATGTAACTAAGTCTATACATATATATGTATTGCAGTCTGTTCATTATCTATGTTAGTCTGTTCACATCTATCTATCTATCTACGTAAGCAAGTATTTTCATAACTATCTATCGCAGTCTGTACACTACCTATCTATCTGTGTAACAAAGGCTATTCATATCTTTCTACCTAGCTATCTCAACCTGTTCACTATATATATATATATATATATATATATATATATATAAAATTGAACATAGAAGTCAACACTTAGAGGCGACAGTCTGTTTCATGCTAGATGCAATCGTCAGGCAACTAATGTTGTTATTTTTCTCGGCTATTTATATATACGTGGTGCATTGTGGGTATTTTGGCGGTTACTTTTACCGGAAGTCGTTTATTTGTTTATTTATTTATTTGTGTCAAATTATTTTGAATTTATTTTCTTAAATTATTCTAATTTTAATTTTTATCTTATTTATTTTTTATTTCTTTATTTTTTTTTATTTTGTCGGTGTTTTTATTAACGTAGTAAAAATTTGTTTATATAGCTTATTTTGGGTAGTCTATTATGGTGGTTATTTTACCGGAAGTCTTTTATTTGCTTATTTATTTGGGTCAAATTGTTTTGCTTGTTTTTATTCATTTTAATTTTATTTTTTATCTCATATATTTATTTATTTATTATTTATTTATTTACTTTTATTTTGATCGCTGTTTTTGTTAACGTAATAAAAATTTGTTTATATAGCTTATTTTGGGTAGTCTATTATGGTGGTTATTTTACCGGAAGTCTTTTATTTGCTTATTTATTTGGGTCAAATTGTTTTGCTTGTTTTTATTCATTTTAATTTTATTTTTTATCTTATATATTTATTTATTTATTATTTATTTATTTACTTTTATTTTGATCGGTGTCTTTGCTAACGTAATAAAAATTTGTTTATATAGCTTATTTAATAGTTTTGTTTTTGTTTGGGGAGATATTAAAGCTATTTCTTGAATTTTGGGGTTGATTGTTGTGGTTTGTTCTGACTATTATTTTGGCGGGAACAGTTTTTAATTTATTTATTTGGATTGATTATCTATTTGTTTTTTTATAAACGGCTAGTTTATCGTAATTGGTTGTAAGTTTATTTATACATTTGGATGTATTTAGATCAATTTATTATACTTGTTGTTATTTATTTGTTACACTGTATATTTTCTCTTTTTGGTTTTCGATTTTTAAGTAATGCAGTATATTATTTTTTATTCATTTTTTTATCGTTATATAACAGTTATAGCTATTTTTCATCCGATTTTTTGTTTTGATTTTTTATAGTTTAATTTTTTGGTCATAATAGTTTGCTAATTTGTTTATTATTTACTATATTTATTGATTTTGTTCCTTATTTTTTATTCTATTTCGTTTATTCTAACAGGTTTAATTTGCTAATTTGTTTGGATTAATTTATTTTGCTTATTTTATTGTCATTTTGTTTGTTTATGTATTTATTTATTTTTTCCGTCTCCGATTTTTAAGTGCCGTGATCCCCTAAGCCCTGAAAGGACAATAAAGAAGAAAGATACAATAGAGCTATTTCATCTAAAATATGTTCGCTATAGCTTTGCAGAAAAATTTAAAAAGATCGAAAACGGAAAAAATAAATAAATACATAAACAAACAAAATGACAATAAAATAAGCAAAATAAATTAATATATCGCAACCTGTTAATTATCATAGTCTGATTATATATATATATATATATATATATATATATATATATATATATATATATATATATATATATATATGTCTTGGTTTGAGCATTATCTATGTAACTAAATTTGTTCATATCTATCTATCTATCTATCTAGCGCAGTATGTTCAATATCTATGTGTCTATCTAAGTCTGATCACTATTTATCTATCTATTTACGTATCTATCTTTCTCTCGCAGTTTGTTTAATATCTATCTGTGTAACTAAGAACATTCATATGTGTCGATATGTCTATCTCAGTCTGTTCACTATCTATCTAACTATCTGTCTGTCTATCTATCTATCTATCGCAGTCTGTTAAGATCTATCTATCCATTTTACTCTGTTCATATCTATCTATCTATCTATCTATCTATGGCAGTCTGTTAAGATCTATCTATCCATTTCACTCTGTTCATATCTATCTATCTATCTATCTATCCATCTATCTATCTATGGGAGTCTGTTAAGATCTATCTATTCATTTCACTCTGTTCATATCTATCTATCTATCTATCCATCTATCTATCTATGGCAGTCTGTTAAGATCTACCTATCCATTTCACTCTGTTCATATCTATCTATCTATCTATCTATCTATCTATCTATCTATCTATCTATCTATGGCAGTCTGTTAAGATCTACCTATCCATTTCACTCTGTTCATATCTATCTATCTATCTATCTATCTATCTATATATGGCAGTCTGTTAAGATCTACCTATCCATTTCACTCTGTTCATATCTATCTATCTATCTATCTATCTATCTATGGTAGTCTGTTAAGATCTATCTATCCATTTCACTCTGTTCCTATCTATATATCTATCTATGGCAATCTGTTAAGATCTACCAATCCATTTCACTCTGTTCCTATCTATCTATCTATCTATCTATCTATCTATCTATGGCAGTCTGTTAAGATCTATCTATCCATTTCACTCTGTTCATATCTATCTATCTATCTATCTATCCATCTATCTATCTATGGCAGTCTGTTAAGATCTATCTATTCATTTCACTCTGTTCATATATATTTATCTATCTATCTATCTATCTATCTATCTATCTATCTATCTATCTATCTATCTATCTATGGTAGTCTGTTAAGATCTATCTATCCATTTCACTCTGTTCCTATCTATCTATCTATCTATCTATGGCAATCTGTTAAGATCTACCAATCCATTTCACTCTGTTCCTATCTATCTATCTATCTATCTATCTATATATGGCAGTCTGTTAAGATCTACCTATCCATTTCACTCTGTTCATATCTATCTATCTATCTATCTATCTATCTATGGTAGTCTGTTAAGATCTATCTATCCATTTCACTCTGTTCCTATCTATCTATCTATCTATGGCAATCTGTTAAGATCTACCAATCCATTTCACTCTGTTCCTATCTATCTATCTATCTATCTATCTATCTATGGCAGTCTGTTAAGATCTATCTATCCATTTCACTCTGTTCATATCTATCTATCTATCTATCTATCCATCTATCTATCTATGGCAGTCTGTTAAGATCTATCTATTCATTTCACTCTGTTCATATATATTTATCTATCTATCTATCTATCTATCTATCTATCTATCTATCTATGGTAGTCTGTTAAGATCTATCTATCCATTTCACTCTGTTCCTATCTATCTATCTATCTATCTATGGCAATCTGTTAAGATCTACCAATCCATTTCACTCTGTTCCTATCTATCTATCTATCTATCTATCTATCTATCTATCTATCTCTCTATCTATCTTTCTATCTATGGCAGTCTGTTAAGATCTCTCCATCCATTTCACTCTGTTCATATCTATCTATCTATCTATCTATCTATCTATCTATCTATCTATGGCAGTCTATTAAGATCTACCTATCCATTTCACTCTGTTCATATCTATCTATCTATCTATCTATCTATCTATCTATCTATCTATCTATGGCAATCTGTTAAGATCTATCTATCCATTTCACTCTGTTCATATCTATCTATCTATCTATGGCAGTCTGTTAAGATCTACCTATCCATTTCACTCTGTTCATATCTATCTATCTATCTATCTATCTATCTATCTATCTATCTATCTATCTATCTATCTATCTATGGCAGTCTGTTAAGATCTATCTATCCATTTCACTCTGTTCATATCTATCTATCTATCTATCTATCTATCTATCTATCTATCTATCTATGGCAGTCTGTTAAGATCTATCTATCCATTTCACTCTGTTCATATCTATCTATCTATCTATCTATCTATCTATCTATCTATCTATCTATCTATCTATCTATCTATCTATCCAACCATTATATAAAATAAATTGAATAGGCGTTTAGACAGCCATCCAAGCTCGATGGTAATTCGCATTTTACTAATACAACCCTAATTAAAACTATAACGTAATTGTTTACGGAGACATTACTTCTTTAATATTGCCAACTATAAACACACGTTAAAAACATATCACATCACCAACTTGTATATAATCCATTCTTACAGAATTTTACGTATGTTTATCTAAGACAAACGGAGGTTACGTTAAAGAAGTTTTCAAATCAACATGTGAAAAACCAACAGACATAATATCTCGAAAACATACACAGAAAAAACTCAAATACAGACACGCGAACTTACGAATATACATTATCGTCAACATATTTTAGATAAAATAGCTCTATTGTATCTTTCTTCTTTATTGTACCTTGTCCTTTCAGGGCTTAGGGGATCACGGCACTCCACCTCGTCCTGTTCCCTGTAGTTTTGTCTTGTTATTTCTCCTAAGTCCTGTTCATCAAGTATGTTTCGCGTTTCTCTTTCTCTTGATCTGACCTGTGAGTAGCAGCTTTTCCAAGCCCTCCTTCCTCATTACATGCCCCAGACTTTTCAACTAACTCTGCCTAATGGTTAAGTATAAGTTTTCTTTTTGTTTCCATTCTCTCCCAAAATACGTCGTTGTTCACATAGATAGATAAACAGAGAGATATGAAACGAATTGGTATATATATATATATATATATATATATATATATAAGTGAACATAGAAGTCAACACTTAGAGGCGACATATATATATATATATATATATATATATATATATATATATATATATATATATATATATATATAAAGAAATATAGTCTTAAATTGTGCTATATTTATGGGATAAAGTGCTCAATATCAGAGATAGAGTGTGTGTAAATATAAAAGTGAACATAGAAGTTAACACTTAGAGGCGACAGTCTGTTTCATGCTAGATGCAATCGGCAGGCCACGAACAGCACTCTTGGCCTGACGATTGCATCTAGCATGAAACAGACTGTCGCCTCTAAGTGTTGACTTCTATGTTCACTTTTATATTTATTTATATATATATATGTATATATATATATATATATGTGTGTGTGTGTGTGTGTGTGTGTGTGTGTGTGTGTGTGTAAAGAGAAAGAGAGAGAGAGAGAGGAAGAAACAGACGCAGATAGATCGATAGATAGATAGATACGGACAGGCTGCAGTAGATAGTTATTGAAAGAAAGAAAGAAAGAAAGAAAGAAAGAAAGAAAGAAAGAAAAAAAGAAAAAGAAATAAAGAAAGAAAAACAGGCAGACAGACAGACATTCTGTTTTCCTTTCAAACGCTGTCTATAAAGCAAAAAAATACGTTAAGTGGTTATCGATTTTCACCCGGGTTAAGATACGAAACACAATTTGTGTTTTGTTTGAATCCTTTATTCGTAAAACAGTCTTTGTCATTTTGCTTATATAATTAAACCCGATTCTTATTCCTGATTATCCTTTCACACCCCCGTTTATTTTTTATACATTTTTCTTCCTTACGCGGCGGGTGGCCAATTCTACCTGCAAATTAACTCTTTTCTCTGAAGAAGAAACACGTCAAGGAACAAATCAAAAACTCAAAGCTCTATTTTCGAAACGCCTACTTCGAGACGGAAATCAACATGTCGAAAGAATAAGATTGCAGTTGCATGCATAAAGGACGCTAAACTATACGAATTTGTTAAGGAAATGAGTTGGTAAGGCATAAATTAAAACAATGGAAATTAGTTTTCTTTAATTGTTTTTCCTACATTGGAAAACATTTGAAAAATACAATACTTATTTCGATTGGATATGTAAATTGACGATACTGAACCGAGAACGTTAAGAATATGAAAAGAAAACTTTGAGGCAATTTATTTAAAAGGAGCTCCTTAATAACATTACATCCTGCATGAAATGCAAAATAACTGGAATAAATAAGAAAAAGTGTCTATATTCTGAGATTCAACAATTAACCCCAACTTTGTTGTCATATTCACGACGTTTCAGCAGTTGTATGCTTCGCCCTTCTTCAGGTAATTAGAATATCGGAACGAGCGCTTTATTTTGCCCACCGGGGAAGAATAAATAAAGGGTTCGGTTCGAAATTGTAAAGTATATCACATGAAGAAAGCTGGAGCTTACAACGGCCGAAGCGTCGTGAATATGACATCAAAGATGAGGACAACATTTCGAACAATGTAAATAGTGTAAATAGTTACAATAACTCATCTCAGAATTATATACAAATCCTGAAAATGGCCGGATCGTACAACAGCCGAAACGTCATGAATATGACAACAAAGATGAGAACAACGGTCAAAACATAGTAAATATTGCAAATAGTAGAATAATACCTCATCTCAGAAATATAGACAGATCCTGAGCGTAAAACGGCTGAAACGTCGTAAATATGACATGAAATTTGAGGACAACAGTTCAGGAAATCTAAATAGTGCAAATAGACAAGGAATAAGTTTAAATTTACTGATTTTTTTAAATATTTTATCGGAGATTCCCTGTGCGTTTTTTTAAATAAATATTGACGTCATCTTTGTTGTTCCTATCCCAACGTTTAGGGCGTGGTACCCTTCGGCTTCATCAATATATTGGTCTGGGTAACCTTCAGGAAAATTTATTTAATGTACGCTGTTAGACTGTTCTCGTTCCACTGCCCGTGTCTAGGGACATCTCGTCTTGTTCTTGTTCTTACTACTGCTCAGTTATTGCTTGCCCTGTAGGTTACCCGGGAAAATATCTTCATGGAATTCTGAACTGAAACCTTTATTTAATCTACAGAGATTCATTGTTCTCGTCCCACTGCCCATGTCTCGAGATATGGGTAACCTACAGGGCGAGCAATAATTGAGCAATACTAAAAATAAGAACTAAACGAGATCTCGTTTAGTTCTTATTTTTAGTATTGCTCAATTATTTCTCGCCCTGTAGGTTACCCATATCGATATAATCAGGGAATTCTGAACTGAAGACTTTATTTAATGTACGCGGTTAGACTGTTCTCGTTCTACTGTCTATGTCTCGGGATATCTCGTCTCTTATTTTTAGTACTGATCAGTTATTGCTCACCCGATTCAAAGTACGCAAAGCCCAACGCAAGCATCGAACTCACAAGTAGATTAAATAAATAATCATCCTCTGTTTCTTTATATCACGTTCTTTTATTGCCCTCTCTGCTTAGTAATGTAATTTTATCAAAAACTTTCCCACTCGCAACGTATTTTTTTTATTCAGATAAATGTGTATACGGTAATGCGTTGAGATACGAGTTGAAGTCGTTCCAAGACTGATTTCGTAACTCAAAAGACGCGTATCTCAAATCAAGTTTCCCCATTGAAATTAATGGGAATAATTCCGATCCATCCTAAGTACCTAAAAATCAACCCTATTTTCCTAAAAAAAATTGTATTTGTGAGTTTCTTACAAGCAGAAACGTGTGACTAAAAACGTAATGTACTTTACTAACAATAAAATATATGAGGAAAAACAAATTCTAAAGAAATAACCCGTACTAAACGTCATATCATTTGCAGCCCTTAATAAATTCTGTCTTTTTGTTATCTCTCTTAAAGCTTGTTCCGCCATCCATTAACTTAAGCTCATTCTAATCCTTTTATGTGCTGTCTCCCTTCAGGATATTGATGATAATGGCTCTCCACTATTTCTTGTCCTTTGTAGCTCTTAATAAATGTTGTCTTTTTGCTATCTCTCTTAAACCTTGTTCCGCCATCCATTTACTTAAGCTCATTCTAATCCTTTTGTGTCGTGTCCCTTCAGGATATTGATGATAATGGCTCTCCACTATTTCTTGTCCTTTGTAGCTCTTAATAAATGTCGTCTTTTTGCTATCTCTCCTAAACCTTCTTTCAAGATCCATTCAGTCAAGCTCGTTGTTTTGCGACGACCCCATTGCCTTAAATCTGTCCTACGCGTATCAAAATCTCCAAGCCCTCTGTATTATGTTCCCTCGAATTTTCAGCTGTCTCTTCCTGATATTAAACGGGGAGGGTGCGAGGGATGAGCTTGATTTATACGTTCCCCAGGAGCATTTGGGCCTAAATTAATATAACGAACTCGAGTGGAATTGGAATACGTCTCCCTGATTAACAATTCCCAGTAATTATTCTTTACACCTCCCACGCACACAAGCTTGCATCACCTATTATTCCAAATCGGTCACCCATCTAGGTATTGATTAGGCTCGACGTTGCTTAACTTCTGTGTTAAGCCCATTATGCCACACGCATATCCAAGCGTACAGTTTCTGGTATTCAGTCCACCGTCTGGTCACCGTGGTGAGTAGGCCGGTGACTGGACAGATTCAACTAAGCGAATCTGACCGATAAGCTCTTCCCCCTTCCCAACTCCACGATCATTTTCCCATCCCGGGTCTGGAAATACGAATGGACGGTATCGAAACCACGCGACGGACAAGACCGTTTTCTGCCAAGGGGAGCCCAGAACTGATACCGATCGAAAAATTGACTGTTGATATAGACCAGTACACAGATACATATTGTTTCCGGTTTTGCTGTGACTTGACCCCCCCCAAAAAAAAAAAATAAAACAGCCCACCCGCTCTTTTACTTCCACGTTCCTCATAGGTCAAAATGCCCGATTAGTAAACCGAATATCAAAATGAACCATTTGTTGGCTATCAAGCAGAAACACTTAAGATCGGGATAAATCCACCTCCGCACTTTCTACGCCGGTGTCCATAGTGTTACAACTCAGATCGACAAGCAGCTGATGAATGCCAGTGGAAATGTCGAAACATTGTGATAACAACAACAAAGATGAGGACAATAGTCAGCGGGAAAATAATATAACAATTTGAGGTTTATCAATTACAGGAAATGGTTTGTGGTTTTCTAGAAATGCCATCCACATTGTTGGACGATATTTATTACACTTGATGCCGTTGGTCTGTAACTTGAGAAAAATCAACATACTTTCGTTAATATTGTTTTTAGGATAATAAAGGGTTAAAATGTAAACACGGTGTCTGTCTGAAAAGTGACGAGCTATTTATAATTAACAAAAAATATATATGTCTAGATTTCTGAGATGAGATATTGTAACTATTTAAATTATTTACGTTGTTCGGACTGTTGTCCTCATCTTTATTGCCATATTCACGAGATTTAGGCCGCTGTACGCTCCGGCCTTCTTCAGCATCTGTCTATATTTCTGAGATGAGGTATTGTAATTATTTACACTATTTACATTACTTTTGTTTTCATCTTTGTTGTCACACTCACGACGTTTCCGACGCTGTACGCTCCAGCCTTCTTCGGGATCTGTCTATATTCCTGAAAGGATTCATTGTAACTATTTACTCTATTTACATTGTACGAGCTGTTGTCCCCATCTTTGATGCCATAATCACAACGTTTCGGCCGTTGTATGCTCCGGCCTTCTTCAGCATATGCCTATATTTCTGGGATTAGGTATTGTAACTATTTACACTATTTACATTGTTCGGGGTGTTGTCTTCATCTTTACTGCCATATTCATATTCTATATTTCTGAGATGAGGTATTGTAACTTTTTACACTATTAACATCGTTCGGACTATTGTCCTCATATTTGTTGCAATATTTACAGGGTTTCAGCAGTTGTACGCTCCGGCCTTCTTCCCGATCTGTTTATATTTCTGAGATGAGTTAATGTAACTATTTACACTATTTATATTGTTCGGACTGTTGTCCTCATCTTTATTGCCATATTCACAAGGTTTCGGCCGTTGTACGCTCCGGCCTTCTTCAGGATCTATCTATATTGACCTATTGCAATTACTTACACTATTTACATTGTTCGGACTGTTGTCCTCATCTTTGTTATCCAATTCACGACGTTTTTGCTGTTGCACACTGCGACATTCTTCAGGTTATACTTAGGTCACGTGGGGGTAGAACAATCTACCCCCGTGGACTAAATAAAAGGTTCGGATGGAAATTTTAACAAATATCACCTGAAGAAGGCCGGAGCGTACAACGGCCGAAACGTTGTAAATATGGCACTAAAGATGAGGACAGCAGTCCGAAAATTGTAAATAGTGTAATTAGTTACAATTCTTCATCTCAGAATTATAAGCATATGCTGAAGAAGAGCAGAGCGTGCAACGGCCGAATCGTCGTGAATATAGCAATAAAGATGAGGACAACAGTCTGAACAATGTAAATAGTGTATATAAAAATATATAGATTATCCTGATTTGGCTAATCCCAATTTCAAATCTGTAAAATACCCGTCGTGATTGCAAGCATATATATATCTCAGCATTCATTTTTCTGTATAATATGTAACACCCTCTTTGGTGATTACAGCTCTTTGAGAACATTTGCATTAATTTAATAAAAGACATCCAAATCTTGAAAGCAGAGCTTTATTTGAGAAAAATGGCATTACCAATCTTGATATTATCCTTAAGGCATCGAGAAACCGTTAGCATCGATGACTGCTTCAATACGAACACTGAACTGTTGACATGCCAAAATCAGATGACCTTTAATTATTGTGCGCTAATGATGGCGAACCTCAGAGCGTTGATTGAGTTCCTTCTAGACTACGACCCATACGTAGTAGTCCAACGGATCTAAGTCTAGAGAACCAAGTTTGGCTTGACCTGATCGTGAAGATAGTAACTCACCCATACTTGCATTGTCTCGGCTCTTATTAGACAGCACAGTCTATTGGTGACAAGTGTAAGGTCATCCATTCCTAACGAAGTCTATCCAAGACACAACAAACCCAAAACATCTTTACAGTAAACAGCTTTAACCCTCAAGCTCTGTGGAAATAACTGAGAAGACATGTCGTCCATTGTTGCTGAGAACTCCTAGAAACAAAAATAACACAGAAAAACTTCAGATATTTTATAGTGATTCACTTCTCTCTCGACTAGACCTCATACCTAGTAGGCCAACTGATTCAGGTCTGGGAGTTCGGAGGCCATGTTTGTTGTGAAGTGATCTTGGAGATTGTAACTCATCCACTCTTGGCTCGTCTTGGCCTTATTAGAGTCTTATTAGTATATACGGTCTTCCTTCGCTCACGCTATCTATCCAAGGCCTCACAGATCTTCAGCCTGCGGCGCATCCTCAAACAACGCTGGGCATACCAACAACCAACAGTCCTCTGCTTCGTCGACTTTGCGCCTGCCTTCGACTCCGGTAATAGAGGCCCACTCTGGCGTATCATGGAGGCCGATGGCATGCCCGCTAAACTCCTTCGTCTCATCAAGGGCTACTACCGACCGATGCGAGCCCGTGTTCGTGCTTATGGTGAGGAGTCGGGGTCGTTTGAGGTGAAGACTAGTGTGTGGCAAGAGTGTGCCCTATCCCCTACCCTATTCAGCTATACAATCGACTGCATCCTCAGCAGGGCCCTTCGGGACTACGCTGGAGTTGCGGTTGATCTGGCCTAAGCGGACGGCATTGTCATGGTCGGATCAAACTGTGACGATGTGCAAGCAGCGCTCAACCGTGTGCAAACTGCAGCACGGATGTGGGTATGACCATCAATACCTCGAAGAGCAAAGTTATGCCATCCTGTTTGATCCGATCAACTGGCAGCCAATGACGCTGGACGTGCAGTCTTTCGTCTATCTCGGTTCAACCATTATACCATCCGGGCAGTCTGCTGCTGAGGTTGAACGCCATATAGGAGCTGCAAGGTCCGCATTCGTGCGTTTCAAACGGTCACTGTGGGGGCGACGAGAGATTTCTACGGCTACGAAGGGGCGCATCTATCAGGCTATTGTTCGGACTATCCTTCTCTATGGCTGCGAAACGTGGCCACTTAGAGCGGTTGACTTACGAAGGCTTGAAGTGTTCGACAACGATTGCCTTCGCTGCATTCTACGATGCCGCCGAATCGATCGTGTGCCCACAACCACTCTGCGTCGTCGCCTGACTCTCCGTCCTCTTCCACCCGTCCTGCTCCAGCGTCGTCTCTGATGGTTCGGGCATGCAGCTCGACGCTCGGAGGGAGAGCTAATCCGCAATGTACTTCTCCCTACTTCTCTCCCTGGCTGGCGAAGGCGTGTCGGTGGGCAGCTGAAGACGTGGGCTAGCACGATCAAGGATGACCTAGCAGTACTATCGGGTCCACAAGAGATGGTCTTCGAGGATGGAATCGCGAGTGGCTCCCCATTTCGTGTGACATGGCTCAGGATCGGCGGGCGTGGGCAGCGATTGTCCGTGACTCTGTACTGGCCCGGGAGGAAGCCGGTTCAACCCGACCTGGGTGAAAACCGATACAGATAGACAGACAGAAGGCCTCACAGTCCTCTCCAACTCATCTTTATAGTCAGCGGCATTGACCTTTAAATCCTGAGGAAAGAATTGTGGACGTATGGTATCACTCGTTGCTGAGAACTCTTAGAACCATCACAGCAGCTGCCGAAAACATCGTGAACATTCAAATATAATCCTTTATGTGAGAGTCTTTATGTGAGAGTCTTTATGTGAGAGTCTATGTGATATACAACAGTTGGAAAAGTGTAAAAATGATTTACCAAAATGAGTCCAGAAATTAAAATTAAGCATTACCCGATAGACTTAAAAATCACTGACTTTTCAGACTTGCAATTGGCGCTCTAAGACTTTTCATACAGGCATTTAGAATAGTAATTTCAATTAATGACAGGTTAATTTTAACCGTTGCCCTATCCTGATGTCAGGTGAAAGAGTAGATTGTAACTCATCCATCTTGGATCGTCTTGGGCTAATTAGAGTTTTGTTGATATGTACAGACCTCCTTTGCCTACGCTCTCTATCTAAGACCTCACATCCATCTCCAACATATCCTTATATTCAGTAGCGTTTACCCTTAACCCCGGAGGACCGAATTGAGGAGGTATAGCATCCTCCATTGCTGAAGACTCCCAGAAACAAAAATAACACAGAAAAACTTCAGAGATTTTATAATGATTCACTTCTCTCTCGACTAGACCTCGTACCAAATAGGCTTAACTGATTCAGGTCTGGGAGTTCCGAGGCCATGTTTGGTGTGAAGTGAACTTGCAGACAACGTAATAATAAAGAATAGAGAAATAATGAATGTAAATAAATTTATTTGTGCAAAGCGCAAACAAATATTTTTTTTAACTTCCTGCACTGGAATTAAAAGCGGACATTTAAAAAAAATGGTGAGACCACATCCGAAGCGAAACTGATTTTATTTTAAATAATTTTGCTTTCTTATGAGACATTTTAAAAATCACTGACACCTCTCAGCGATGTGATATCATAGACAGGTTTTTATAAAAAAAAAATCAAATCGACATGGATTTTAGCCATTAACAAACTAGGCATGTTATGGACTTCCCTGGGGACGAACAGCTCCAATTTCTTTGATAAACCGTTTAGAATTCTGACG
>OZ038516.1:12154655-12169655 GCA_964036315.1 Acanthosepion esculentum | reverse complement strand
ATTAAATATTATTAAATATTGTTTGCGAGAGTGATTCTTGCCATATAATTAACTTCATTATTTGTTTTTCGTATGAATGATTTACGTTATATAAATTGAACACGCACCACATATATATATATATATATGTGTGTGTGTGTGTGTGAGTGTGTGTGAATTACAATTAATGAGATCCAAACGAAAAACCTTATAGAGATGAGCATTTCATCAATGAGAAAGAAGTTTTTTTCCCTGGACTTATCAATGCAAATACATTTTTAGTAAATGTATCTGTGTTGAGATATCCAGGGAAAATTTTTGTTGTTTATTTTTAGGGATCCTGCAACAACATTGTTGGATGTTATGATTTTATCAACATATTTCTTTAGGGGTTCAGTGGTGTTCTTATTCAATTTAGTAAATTTAGAACGATTATCAATAAGATGCTGAAGTTTTTTTGTGATAATCCAATTTATCCCAAATTACGTAAATATTGGATTTATCAGCTTTTCTGTTGACGAAATTAGGCTTATTTTTTGAAATCTTTAGCAGCAATTTTGAGTTTTGTTGGAATGGTCTTTTTTTTTTCAAATTACGTGGAATATAATCTTCTAATAAAACAACTTTAACATAGAATACCACTGAATCTCTAAAGAAATATGTTAATAAAATTCATAACATCCAACAATGCCGTTGCAGGATCCTTAAAAATAAGCAAAATTATTGTGGATTACCAACCTGGCTACTTATATGGTAATGCTATATATATATATATATATATATATATATATATATATATATATATATATATATTTAAAGACATTTTATGATATGTTTAACGTTCTTTTTATAGATACAAGTATTTAAGAAAATGCTCTGTTTATAATAAACAGTATTAAATAACATTTACCGGCCTGAATGTCCGAGAAATTTTCATAGAAACATATCATAAAATGTCTTTAAATAAATTGTCGGACTTTGTCCAATTCATATATATATATATATATATATATATATATATATATATATATATATATATATATATATATATGTGTGTGTGTGTGTATGTTTTTTTTAATATATATATATATATATATATATATATATGTCTGTCTATATTTCTGAGATGAGGTATTATGTACAGTATTTACATTAGTTGGACTATTGTCCTCATCTTTGTCGCCATTTTTGTGACAAAAATGGCGACAAAGATGAGGACAATAGTCCGACTAATGTAAATACTATATATATATATATGTATATATATATATATATATATATATATATGTGTGTGTGTGTGTGTGTGTGTGTGTGTGTGTGTCCGTTTTGAACAATAAAAAATATCAAAAAATTAAAATCCTCAGACACACTGGCTTGTATATTAATATTCTTTTGTTTTTATTATTATTTCAGATTCCTCGACTAGTTTCGGCCAACATAGCCATCGTCAGGAGAAAAAAAATCTGCTTGCTGGTAGCAGTGAACTACAGAAAATCTATCTATCTATCTATCTATCTCTCTCTCTCTCTCTCTATATATATATATATATATATATATATAGAGAGAGAGAGAGAGAGAGAGAGAGAGAGAGTGCAAAAATGTCCATATTTTCCATTGTCCCTAGTGATTTCGACCAGTGCTTTAGCCATTTTCAAGGGCGTTTGTTTTAGGTGCTGTTAATTTCTCTTCATGTTTTGACTGGTTAAGATGTATTAATTTTTGTGTAATTTTGAATTCTATTAGGAACGTTTATTCCGAGCCTTCGTATGTCGAGCTCGACTGGAAATCGAGTGAGTGTCTTTCTATTTTAAACATTCAAATCACTATTCCCACAGTTAATTAACGTGAGTTTGATAGTGGGTGAGAGGTGTTTTATACACGGGGCCGTTCCGATAACGAGATGTTTCCGATAATATGATTTATATAGAATTTTATTGCTTTTTACTAGAATGTTTCTTAAGAGTTATTGTAAATTGTATAATGTATACTTACAGAGAGTTTACCGTTTTTCTCGTGGTACATTTTCATATAATCATCCAGAATTTCATATAAACAATCAGTGATGTATTCAACTCGAGCCATGTCCACGTTGGTTTTAGCATGAAACCCTAAAAATATATCAAAGACAGTTTGTTTTACGAGTTTTTCATTCATCTTAAATATAATCACTTTTTTTATCAGAACTCCGATCGTTCTGTGCATGACGACAAACTTCAAACGATAGCAAGACCTCTTATCAGGAGATTGGCGCATGGAACCACTTCTTAATTGTGGTTATTCCCAGGTCCACGTTGATCCGGGGTGGTAGCACCTGTTAGGGTCCCAGCCATGGGCAAATAGTGAACCACCACCCAAATGACCAACAATACATTTTTATAGTAAAATGAGCAGCAATAATTTTTTTAATAAAATTACCAATTCTTGTATTCATATGCAAATATCCACCTTATAAATAGCGGTTGATACAGCTGGAGGTTAAACAAATCTTAACGTTTTGGTTGGGATTTGTGTTGTTCGAATATTATCCCAAGCCTTAGGCGACTTCCCAACCTCCAGGCAGTACCTCTCCCTCGAGAGGAGACTGTGTTAATTGACCAGTGCTTGAAGCGTCCCCAAGAGAGGAAGTACCGATAATGCTTGGAAATTTTGCACGGTATGGCACGGGTCGAATAGAGAGAAACAAAGACAAGGGAAAACATCGGGTGACATACATGGCGGACTTAAGCAAGTGGATGACAGAACGTGGTCTGGTGGAGGAAGCAGAGGGAAGGAACTTGCTGGGAGCTGCAAGGGATAGACGAAGGTGGAGAGCCAGGAACGCCTACGTCCTAAAAGGACATGGCACAAAAAAGAAAGAAATAATGCTCAAATACAGTGGCTTGCCAAGACACTTTACACTCAAATTAATAAAATTGCATAATTCTTACTTAGTTATTTGGATATTATCATTATTGACTCTACTGAATCTGACTATATCGCCAATACCACTAGCAGCAGCTGTTCCGTAATTCTTCAGTCTTCGATTTCATATGTTGGCAGTGAATATTCAGAAAAAAATATGGCCCCTTTTATACACGTCGTATTGAATATTTCGAGCCTTCTAATTGGTGAACTATAAAATGAGTCAGCTCATTTTGGTTGGCTCACTAGTATATAACCTACCCAAAAACTCCAACAATCATTAAAGACCTTTTGGAAAAATCGGACCCCGTTTTACGGGAAAATCTGCTACAAATCGAAAAGTAAAAATAGACGCAATAAAACTAAGATATTATATCATTAGAGAAGCTTTTAATTGCTTTTATGTATAATATACAGACACTGTATATCTTGATAACAACTGAGAATATCAAACACAAATTACATATCCTGAAAGCTAATATTTCCACGTTTATATGCAGGTGTTTACAGGTGTTCAAACAATGAGGAGACTTATACTTAACATCAGGTAGTGTCAGCTGAAGTTTCTGGGACGTATAATGAGAAACGAGATGCTGGAGAATCTGATACAGACGGATAGAATAGAGGGAAAGAAAGACAAGGGAAAACAAGGCGTGGCATACATGATGGGCTTAAGCAAGGGGGTGATAGAACGTTGTCTGAGGGGAGGAACTTGTTGAGAGCTGCAAGGAATAGTGAGAGGGGGAGAGCCATGAGCGCCTACGTCCTGAAAGGACATGGCACATAGAAAAAAAGAAAGAAAAGATGGCCGTTAAACACACTTTATACCTAGACACATCCCGTTAAGACGTGGGCGGCCTGCTAAATTGTAGAATTTTTAACCTTTTATCTGTGATTGTTGTTCATTGAATATTAACCCAAGCCCCGGGGGGTTCACCCCAGGCAGTACATCTACCTGAGGAGGGAGCTGGGTTTACTATACAGATCACCATTTCTATTCTATCCTCTATTACTATATAGATCACCATTTCTGTTCTATCCTCTATTACTATACGGATCACCATTTCTATTCTATCCTCTATTACTATACAGATCACCATTTCTATTCTATCCTCTATTACTATTCAGATCACCATTTCTATTCTATCCTCTATTACTATACAGATCACCATTTCTATTCTATCCTCTATTACTATACGGATCACCATTTCTATTCTAGCCTCTATTACTATATAGATCACCATTTCTGTTCTATCCTCTATTACTATACAGATCACCATTTCTATTCTATCCTCTATTACTATACGGATCACCATTTCTATTCTATCCTCTATTACTATACGATCACCATTTCTATTCTATCCTCTATTACTATACGGATCACCATTTCTATTCTATCCTCTATTACTATACGGATCACCATTTCTATTCTATCCTCTATTACTATATAGATCACCATTTCTGTTCTATCCTCTATTACTATACAGATCACCATTTCTATTCTATCCTCTATTACTATTCGGATCACCATTTCTATTCTATCCTCTATTACTATATAGATCACCATTTCTGTTCTATCCTATATTACTATACAGATCACCATTTCTATTCTATCCTCAATTACTACACAGATCACCATTTCTATTCTATCCTCTATTACTATTCGGATCACCATTTCTATTCTATCCTCTATTACTACACAGATCACCATTTCTGTTCTATCCTATATTACTATACAGATCACCATTTCTATTCTATCCTCTATTACTATACGGATCACCATTTCTGTTCTATCCTCTATTACTATATAGATCACCATTTCTGTTCTATCCTCTATTACTATATAGATCACCATTTCTATTCTATCCTCAATTACTACACAGATCACCATTTCTATTCTATCCTCTATTACTATATAGATCACCATTTCTGTTCTATCCTCTATTACTATATAGATCACCATTTCTGTTCTATCCTCTATTACTATATAGATCACTATTTCTGTTCTATCCTCTATTACTATATAGATCACCATTTCTGTTCTATCCTCTATTACTATATAGATCACCATTTCTGTTCTATCCTCTATTACTATACAGATCACCATTTCTGTTCTATCCTCTATTACTATACGGATCACCATTTCTGTTCTATCCTCTATTACTATACGATCACCATTTCTATTCTATCCTCTATTACTATACGATCACCATTTCTATTCTATCCTCTATTACTATACAGATCACCATTTCTGTTCTATCCTCTATTACTATACGGATCACCATTTCTGTTCTATCCTCTATTACTATACGGATCACCATTTCTGTTCTATCCTATATTACTATACAGATCACCATTTCTATTCTATCCTCTATTACTATTCGGATCACCATTTCTATTCTATCCTCTATTACTATACGGATCACCATTTCTGTTCTATCCTCTATTACTATACGGATCACCATTTCTATTCTATCCTCTATTACGATACAGATCACCAGGTTCATAGTAAGGAGCCGCATAAATGAAACTCTCTTTTTAATCGTTTCCGCTTTCCATCAGCATGGCTGATCCAAACCTCCCGAAGAGTGATTCACTGCGACTCCTCGGGCTAAATCTTTCCAATGGCTTGAAGTGGAAGGATTATGTGGAATCCACTGCTCGAACTGCTGTTAGAAAACTGTTTCAATGCGCCGTGCTAGACAATTTTTACACTTCCGAAACTATTATGCACATCCATTAGTCTTCCATTAAACATTACATTGAATGTTTCTGTCACATCCGGTATAATATCACTGCTATGTATCTTTTTAACTTCCAGTGAGCTTCCTCCTGTACAAAGTCCGGGATGCATTTGAAGTAAAGGTTTACAGTGTAAGAGGTCCTGATAATGGTTAACTCTAGATTTTAACAGGCTAAGATTCTAGTGATCAATGGAAGCATCATCTTGTTAGTTTCCTCCACAAAACAGCGGTTCGTGGGTAGCAGCTGCTCGAGTGGAAATTTCATCTCACTACTGGAATACGAAGGGATTGAGCGTGCTTCGCTACAATGGGCGTGGCATGGTGGATCCTAGCCGCAAAGGTTAGAACTTGGGGAACTAAGGAATATAGTTCGTATGAGCACTTTCCAGGGAAATAGCGATAGAGTAGTGAGAGGCTCTCCACATCCCGTCTGTAAGAGAGAGGCTGGAAAATAATTTGTCACCTACAAGGACTATCAAGACAGTGGGTCCCAGCCGTGATGGTAAGAACTGGTGAAACTAAGGACTGTAGTTCGTCTGACCACTTTCCTTGGAAGTAGCGATAGAACAGTAAGAGGCTTTTCACACCCCGCCTGTGAGAGAGAGGTTGGAGGCTGGAAAATAATTTGTCACCTACAAGGATGTGTAGATGCTTTTGGACTCTATCGAGACTGGAATATCAAGTCTGGGCAGCTCCTGCCCAAATATGACAGCAGTACTCCATTTTAGGCCTGATCCGGCTATTGTAAAAACAGGGGATAACACGAGGTGTCAGGTTCTTACTGATGTAAAGGGAACTGACCATTATTTCCAGACTCTTTAGGAATGAACCGTGTCCAGGTTGAAATTAAGACCAAATTATCTTTCAAGGTCTCCCTGAGGGGATATCATTCCGTATGCTTGGTTGTAGTTCAGGTTCCAATCGGCGATGATGTAATATATATAGAAGTACTTGACAAAATCCAAAGAAGAGACTGCAATGTTATTGGTCCTGACCCGGCATCTAGGCTTCAGTCAGTTTCTATAAATATGTTCATGATAATTGCTTTGATGTTCTTTTCTTCTTGGTACCGATATTTTAAGAATTTTAACGCACTGCTAGATTTCCAGTTGGTCTCACCAATTTACAGTTGAACTGGTTGGATGTCACCCAAGTTCTATGCTAACAGTTTCTTTTTTCGGAATTCTCGCTTGGGGAACTCCCTTCCTGTTTCCTGATTTCCTGTCAACTGCGATCATCATAAATCTTTAATGCAATATCAGTGTCTGTGAATTATGTTCTTTATTATCTTCTCTCCTTAACAGGTCCTGGGTATGACGATAAACTACAACAGGCAGCAATGTCTCTGATTAGTAGATTGATGAGATTGAGGAGCATAGAACCACATTTTAATTGCTATTGTTCCCGGGTCCACCATGACACAGGGTGGTAGCACCTGTTAGGGTCCTAGCTATGGGCAAATAGTTAATACCAAACAAAAAGTCAAGACCGTGAATGTATAAAAATACATTTTTATAGTAAAAGACCAGCGATATATTTTATTTAATAAATGACCAACAAGATATATTTATAATAAAATTCCCGGCAATACATTTTATATTAGAAACAACAGCTCATTTCATCTCTAGTTGAAGGCGTATGATTGATTCAAAATATATTTAGTTGAAGCTATAAAATTGCTTTCAACATATTTAGATTTGGATATTAAATAACCCATATAGGCATTGATATGTCGCTAAAAAGATCAAACAAAAACTCTCCTTAATAATTTTTTTTTCAGATTATTTTATTCTCTGTAACCCGCTTGCGTCTTAGTGGCTATATCGCCTTGATTGGAGTTAAAAGCTTAAAAAATAGGAAATACATTTAGAGAGACCGTGAATGCCTAGGTATCATATGCATGTAGCGATATCTTCAAGAAAATTTATTTCTGTCACTGATAAATACCTGCTTGAATCTATCAATGCACCTCCGATCAATTTAAACGTTTTAATTAGTAATTGAGTGTTTTAATTAGTAATTGACTGCTTTCTTTTAAAGAAAATCGAGGCAGGTGTTAACACCAGAGATGCATCTTGTGCATTAATTCCTGCAATAGACTTTCTACCTGCTAATCAGCCCTCTGGATGACGAAGGCGTCGAAACAATTAATCTCTTTAAATATAAATATATCAAGGGATGTGAAGGAGAATTTTACCTGCAGACATTGTGATCAGCGGAAATTAATTTGCAGTAAGCAGCACCGCCATCAGACCGATTCACCAGTCACCCCCTCCAACGCCTGTCTGTTCGAAAAACCTTGGTTAAATGATCTGAGAACTTTCTTTGGAAAATCGCTAATAAAAAGCAGAATCATGTAAAGACAGAGGACAGGGACTTGGGGGACGGTTATACGATATTTACAAGAGCCAGATCATCTTTTAAATGGAGTATTGCTACCAACTAATCACTTGCCTGTTCAAAAAAATCCTTGGGAGCTTGAGGTTGACGAATTATTTTCCACCATACAACCACTTTCCCAAAGAAAAAAACATCGCAAAACTCTTGTGACTCTAACGGTAATTCCATAGCAAGTGTTTTCAGTAGCAGCATCCATTAACCCCACCAAGTCTAACCTTTGAAGCTGGGACGTGAAATTCAACGTACACAAGGATGAATCATCCTCGTTTCCTTCGTATTCGATTAGTAAGGAGGAAGAACTTCGTTCAAAGAACTGATGATTTGTGGAACACACTCCGGACAGAATGTTTTCCCAGTCACTAAATCTTGACCTCTTCAAGTCTAGGGTTAACCGTTATCTTTTCCTTTCGTATTCCAATAGTAAAGAGGAAGTTCCATTCGGACAGATTCTTCCCAAGAACTGCTGCTTTATTGAACAGACTCCCGTCAGGATGTTTTCCCAATCACTTCAATCTCGACCCCTTCAAGTCTAGGGTTAACCGTTATCTTTTCCTTGCGTATTCCAGTAGTAAGGAGGAAGTTCCATTCGAACACCTTCTTCCCAAGAACTGCTGCTTTGTTGAACAAACTCTCGGCAGGATGTTTTCCTAATCACTACAATCTTGACCTCTTCAAGTCTAGGGTTAACCGTTATCTTTTCCTTTCGTATTCCAATAGTAAGAAGTAAGTTCCATTCGGACAGATTCTTCCCAAGAACTCCTGCTTTGTTGAACAGACTCCCGGCAGGATGTTTTTCCAATCACTACAATCTTGTCCTCTTCAAGTCTAGGGTTAACCGTTATCTTTTCCTTTCGTATTCCAATAGTAAGAAGTAAGTTCCATTCGGACAGCTTCTTCCCAAGAACTGCTGATTTGTAGAACAGACTGCCGGCAGGATGTTTTCCCAATCACTACAATCTTGACCTCTTCAAGTCTAGGGTTAACCGTTATCTTTTCCTTTCGTATTCCAATAGTAAGAAGTAAGTTCCATTCGGACAGATTCTTCCCAAGAACTGCTGCTTTGTTGAACAGACTCCCGGCAGGATGTTTTCCCAATCACTACAATCTTGACCTCTTCAAGTCTAGGGTTAACCGTTATCTTTTCCTTGCGTATTCCAATAGTAAGAAGTAAGTTCCATTCGGACAGATTCTTCCCAAGAACTGCTGCCTTGTTGAACAGACTCCCGGCAGGATGTTTTCCCAATCTCTACAATCTTGACCTCTTCAAGTCTAGGGTTAACCGTTATCTTTTCCTTTCGTATTCCAATAGTAAGAAGTAAGTTCCATTCGGACAGCTTCTTCCCAAGAACTGCTGCTTTGTTGAACAGACTCCCGGCAGGATGTTTTCCCAATCACTACAATCTTGACCTCTTCAAGTCTAGGCTTAACCACTATCTTTTCCTTTCGTATTCCAATAGTAAGAAGTAAGTTCCATTCGGACAGCTTCTTCCCAAGAACTGCTGCCTTGTTGAACAGACTCCCGGCAGGATGTTTTCCCAATCACTACAATCTTGACCTCTTCAAGTCTAGGGTTAACCGTTATCTTTTCCTTTCGTATTCCAATAGTAAGAAGTAAGTTCCATTCGGACAGATTCTTCCCAAGAACTGCTGCTTTGTTGAACAGACTCCCGGCAGGATGTTTTCCCAATCACTACAATCTTGACCTCTTCAAGTCTAGGGTTAACCGTTATCTTTTCCTTTCGTATTCCAATGGTAAGAAGTAAGTTCCATTCGGACAGCTTCTTCCCAAGAACTGCTGCTTTGTTGAACAGACTCCCGGCAGGATGTTTTCCCAATCACTACAATCTTGACCTCTTCAAGTCTAGGGTTAACCGTTATCTTTTCCTTTCGTATTCCAATGGTAAGAAGTAAGTTCCATTCGGACAGCTTCTTCCCAAGAACTGCTGCTTTGTAGAACAGACTCCCGGCAGGATGTTTTCCCAATCACTACAATCTTGACCTCTTCAAGTCTAGGGTTAACCGTTATCTTTTTATTTCGTATTCCAATAGTAAGAAGTAAGTTCCATTCGGACAGCTTCTTCCCAAGAACTGCTGCTTTGTTGAACAGACTCCCGGCAGGATGTTTTCCCAATCACTACAATCTTGACCTCTTCAAGTCTAGGGTTAACCGTTATCTTTTCCTTTCGTATTCCAATAGTAAGAAGTAAGTTCCATTCGGACAGCTTCTTCCGAAGAACTGCTGCTTTGTTGAACAGACTCCCGGCAGGATGTTTTCCCAATCACTACAATCTTGACCTCTTCAAGTCTAGGGTTAACCGTTATCTTTTCCTTTCGTATTCCAATAGTAAGAAGTAAGTTCCATTCGGACAGCTTCTTGCCAAGAACTGCTGCTTTGTAGAACAGACTCCCGGCAGGATGTTTTCCCAATCACTACAATCTTGACCTCTTCAAGTCTAGGGTTAACCGTTATCTTTTTATTTCGTATTCCAATAGTAAGAAGTAAGTTCCATTCGGACAGCTTCTTCCGAAGAACTGCTGCTTTGTTGAACAGACTCCCGGCAGGATGTTTTCCCAATCACTACAATCTTGACCTCTTCAAGTCTAGCGTTAACCGTTATCTTTTCCTTTCGTATTCCAATAGTAAGAAGTAAGTTCCATTCGGACAGCTTCTTCCCAAGAACTGCTGCTTTGTTGAACAGACTCCCGGCAGGATGTTTTCCCAATCACTACAATCTTGACCTCTTCAAGTCTAGGGTTAACCGTTATCTTTTCCTTTCGTATTCCAATAGTAAGAAGTAAGTTCAATTCGGTCAGCTTCTTCCCAAGAACTGCTGCTTTGTTGAACAGACTCCCGGCAGGATGTTTTCCCAATCACTACAATCTTGACCTCTTCAAGTCTAGGGTTAACCGTTATCTTTTCCTTTCGTATTCCAATGGTAAGAAGTAAGTTCCATTCGGACAGATTCTTCCCAAGAACTGCTGCTTTGTTGAACAGACTCCCGGCAGGATGTTTTCCCAATCACTACAATCTTGACCTCTTCAAGTCTAGGGTTAACCGTTATCTTTTCCTTTCGTATTCCAATAGTAAGAAGTAAGTTCCATTCGGACAGATTCTTCCCAAGAACTGCTGCTTTGTTGAACAGACTCCCGGCAGGATGTTTTCCCAATCACTACAATCTTGACCTCTTCAAGTCTAGGGTTAACCGTTATCTTTTCCTTTCGTATTCCAATGGTAAGAAGTAAGTTCCATTCGGACAGCTTCTTCCCAAGAACTGCTGCTTTGTTGAACAGACTCCCGGCAGGATGTTTTCCCAATCACTACAATCTTGACCTCTTCAAGTCTAGGGTTAACCGTTATCTTTTCCTTTCGTATTCCAATGGTAAGAAGTAAGTTCCATTCGGACAGCTTCTTCCCAAGAACTGCTGCTTTGTAGAACAGACTCCCGGCAGGATGTTTTCCCAATCACTACAATCTTGACCTCTTCAAGTCTAGGGTTAACCGTTATCTTTTTATTTCGTATTCCAATAGTAAGAAGTAAGTTCCATTCGGACAGCTTCTTCCCAAGAACTGCTGCTTTGTTGAACAGACTCCCGGCAGGATGTTTTCCCAATCACTACAATCTTGACCTCTTCAAGTCTAGGGTTAACCGTTATCTTTTCCTTTCGTATTCCAATAGTAAGAAGTAAGTTCCATTCGGACAGCTTCTTCCGAAGAACTGCTGCTTTGTTGAACAGACTCCCGGCAGGATGTTTTCCCAATCACTACAATCTTGACCTCTTCAAGTCTAGCGTTAACCGTTATCTTTTCCTTTCGTATTCCAATAGTAAGAAGTAAGTTCCATTCGGACAGCTTCTTCCCAAGAACTGCTGCTTTGTTGAACAGACTCCCGGCAGGATGTTTTCCCAATCACTACAATCTTGACCTCTTCAAGTCTAGGGTTAACCGTTATCTTTTCCTTTCGTATTCCAATAGTAAGAAGTAAGTTCAATTCGGTCAGCTTCTTCCCAAGAACTGCTGCTTTGTTGAACAGACTCCCGGCAGGATGTTTTCCCAATCACTACAATCTTGACCTCTTCAAGTCTAGGGTTAACCGTTATCTTTTCCTTTCGTATTCCAATGGTAAGAAGTAAGTTCCATTCGGACAGATTCTTCCCAAGAACTGCTGCTTTGTTGAACAGACTCCCGGCAGGATGTTTTCCCAATCACTACAATCTTGACCTCTTCAAGTCTAGGGTTAACCGTTATCTTTTCCTTTCGTATTCCAATAGTAAGAAGTAAGTTCCATTCGGACAGATTCTTCCCAAGAACTGCTGCTTTGTTGAACAGACTCCCGGCAGGATGTTTTCCCAATCACTACAATCTTCACCTCTTCAAGTCTAGGGTTAACCGTTATCGTTTCCTTTCGTATTCCCATAGTAAGAAGTAAGTTCCATTCGGACAGATTCTTCCCAAGAACTGCTGCCTTGTTGAACAGACTCCCGGCAGGATGTTTTCCCAATCACTACAATCTTGACCTCTTCAAGTCTAGGGTTAACCGTTATCTTTTCCTTTCGTATTCCAATAGTAAGAAGTAAGTTCCATTCGGACAGATTCTTCCCAAGAACTGCTGCTTTGTTGAACAGACTCCCGGCAGGATGTTTTCCCAATCACTACAATCTTGACCTCTTCAAGTCTAGGGTTAACCGTTATCTTTTCCTTTCGTATTCCAATAGTAAGAAGTAAGTTCCATTCGGACAGCTTCTTCCCAAGAACTGCTGCTTTGTTGAACAGACTCCCGGCAGGATGTTTTCCCAATCTCTTCAATCATGACGTTTTCTAGGATCAACCCTTCTCTTACTTGCATAACCTCATGATGATCAGCCTTTTACTCTACTCATACAACACCACGCAGTAACCCTTTACCTTGAGTGGCTCTTGGGGTCTGTATTCTTTAAACCTTAGTCTGAAAGGACTACGCTTACTTCCTTCTTTATTATTATTATTATTATTATTATTACTAATACTACTACTATATGTTCGGCAATGGTCAAATGCTGCTGCTATAGCTGGTGTTGTGATACTACTAGATGTCATCATTCCATTCATATTCCATTAATAAGAAGAAAGTTGTTCGCTAGAATGCTTTCCCGATCACCGTAATCTTGACTTCTTCAAGTCGAGACGTAACTGTTATCTTCTCTACATACATCCGGGTGCAAATTAATTGAAAAGGAAAGGAAAAATAACGTTATTATTTATTTTTTCTCGTATTTTTCCAATGAAACATGAACCAGTGCACATGTAAGTACTACATATGTCCATTCCACGAAGTCGTTCCTTGCAGATTAACCGCAGATTCTCGATTGGATTTAAAATCAGAAAAGTTTCCGGAACAATCTACAATACTTTGATTTGCTCACTGGTAAGGCATGCCTGTGTTTATTGCAGCATTACAATTTTCGTACGCTTCCCTGGAGTAACGTCCATCGCAGACAATGGCAGTAAGACAACTAATCGACAGTAGAGACAATAGTGTGCATGATAAAAATCAGATACAATCACGGATGACGCAATATTTTTCAAGGCCAAAAAAATTGTATCGTAGACTCTGAAAATAGATTCATATTACTGAACACCACTGCAAATGACCTGAGGTGAGAAAAAATAGAAATCGATTACACCCTGTCATTCCTGTGGGTCTAAAGCTGACCGTATGGTGAAAGAAAGGAAATTAAAGCAGTTGTTTCAATTAATTTGCACAAGAGTTTGCATTCTCTTCCGTGCATACTACACCACACAATAACTCTGTGTAGTTTTACATCTCATATATACTCAGCTAGCTCTCTGATTTCCAATTCCAGTTTGTTAACCATTACGCCACTCGCAACAGCTGCACACCTAAGCTTACAAAACCATGTATTCGCAAGTGGTTACCCATTAAGTACCGACCAGGTTCGACGTTGCTTAACATCAGTGATTATACGAGAAACATTGATTCTCTGTGATATGACCGTAATACATACCAGCCGCACATCCTATCTTATAACACCTGGTATTCGCAAGCAGTCCCCCATATAGGTACTGACCGTGTTCGAGGTTGCTTAACTTCAGTGATCGTATGATAATCGGTGTTTCTATGTGGTATAATTGTAAGACATACCAACTACACAGACAAGCTTGCAACACGTGGTATTCACAAGCGGTCACCCATCTAGTTTCTTACCGGGTTCGACGTTGCTTAACTCCAATGTTCGTATGAGAATCATTGTTTTTACGGGAGATGACTGACAGCCCATTTTACAAGCCACACATCCAATGTTACAACACAAAGTATTCGCAAGCGATCACCCTTCGAGGTTCTGAGCGGGTTCAACGTTGCTTAACGAAATCTTGTATTCCGGCACTGACCGCTGTTTTAACGTCATATGGATGTAAGACCCCGTACAGCGTCGATGGACAAATTTGTCAGTAGAATTTAACTTTTTGTTGAACATATTAACACGTCTTTATTTATACTTACCGAATTCGCGCGCCAGATATCTGGCAATGGACATGCTTTGAGGAAACTGTTGCTTAGAGTCGACCTCTAACATTGGCAGCGATGCTGTTGGCATTTCTACAAAGAAACACAACAAAAGGAAACGTTGGTGCTGTGTTTATTGCAAAAGAAAATACCTAAATGAAAGAAATATCGCATTTAGACAACGCATTTATTTTCTAGAAACCAATAAAAACTGTCACAATTTTACTTAAGACAACGTATATCATATTTGTTGTTCTTGCCAAATTCTGGAGAAACAATCTCAAAGATTACTTTTGACAAGCTGTCGATTTACAAAAATATATGTTTTATCACATGACAGGTTATTTTTAATGCTGACCCATTTTTGAGTAGATGTTTCGTTTATTTATTAAACAGTATATTTATATATTTTCATCCACCGGCCTGAATATATGGGAAATATATATATATATATATATTATGAAATGGACAAA
>OZ038516.1:12064655-12149655 GCA_964036315.1 Acanthosepion esculentum | reverse complement strand
CACATTTTTGAGATTTCAATTTTAAGGTTGTTGTATTATAATAGTTTTTTGAAGATATTATCATTATTATTATTATTATTATCATTATCATTATTATTATCATTTGTCTATGTTATGTTTACTGCTTTTTATCCTGTAGAGTTGGATCCAAACTATGGTTCTTTGACCGTATTGGAGGATTGTCATTTAATTGATAGCACTTTTCTTGGTATATGAGATGTTCCTAGTAGCCGATTTTCTGGGCAACATGTATTTTGATGTTACCTGGGACACTGTTAGTAAAATTGTCAATTCCTTTTCTCACGTGGCCCAGAGCTCCGATTACTATTGGTACAGTCCCAGTCTTCTTTCCCCACATCCTGTTAATCCCGATCTCCAGGTCCTTGTATTTGGACAATTTCTCGATAATTTTCATGGAGGTGTTTCGTGCAGATGGTACTGCTATGTCAATAAGCAGACACTTACTGAATTTCTTGTCTTTTATGATAATATCAGGTCTGTTGGCTGTTATTTCCTTGTCAGTTTGAATTGGCATGTCCCAGAGGATAGTTACATCGTTATTTTGGGTAATTGTGTCTGGTTGGTGGTCATACCATCTCTCAGTGGTTTTGATTTTGTGCTTCTTGCATATCTTCCAGTGCACATATGTCGCTACCTTGTTATGTTACTCATTTTCTGCTAGATGTATTATTATTATTATTATTGTTATTATTATTATTATTATTATTATTGCAGAATGTGATATATAAATTTCTATATATCAGAACAATTTAATTCAATGACAAAATGTAAAATTTCTGTGAGACGCGTTTCCTCCTCTGCAAGAACTTCATCAGACTAAAGCAATGTTTTTCTTGATTAAATTATACCTGTCTTGTTTTGGAACGGGGAAATATATAAACGCGAGAGTCTGTTATAATTACCTGCCGAGAATAAAACCTGAAGAATTTAAAGTTTTTGAGTGTAATTTTTTGCCAAACGTGTCTGGACTCACAGCTTAGCCAATCTCATTCAATTACACTAAGCTTTTAATTTTCTGTCTGAATTTCTGTGACGAGGAGGTAACATTATTTACACTATTTACATTCAAAACCGTTGCACTTATCTTTGGTGTTTTATCACAACGTTTCGGCCGTTGTTTTCTCCATCAGGTGTATATCGATCTGCGTAAACTGGTGGGTCGTGAATTTGATGATAAAGCATTTAGTTGGGTAACATAGAGGAAATTCAGTTCAAACTTCTCAGTAGGCCACCTGAAGAAGGCCGGGGAGTACAACGGCTGAAACATTTTGAAAACAACAGCAACAACATCAAAGATGAGGACAATAGTCCGCATGTAAATAGTGTAGATAAAAATGAACGTATTTCAGATGAAGAACAAGTTGAGGTGAAGCGGAAGAGGAAAGGGAAGAAGGGATTATGAAAAAATGCATGACGGGATACTTACTGCTTTTCCATTGGTCCCATTCATTGTGTTCGATCCTCTTGTCCGTATATTGAACAGCGGCTGCCGCAAAAAGCAGACGACAAATTTCGGCTCGTCCGCGTCCATTGAAATAGTATAGAGTGTAAGAAGGCATGATTGCGTTTTCCCTGTAAAAGCGTTAATTTAAACCTGCAGACGAATTTCTGACTTGGTCGGTTCAAACTGCATTTAACAACGGCACAGAACAGGTGACGTCTTTATAACCAGATGTGCATCTAAATTGCAGTGTTTCGTTTATATATAGATGATGTCCATAATTTCTCTTGGTGTTGGTCAGCCGAATAATTAGGTATAATTTGCGGCTATGGATTAATGTTTGTTTTTTTTTATTTGTAATGCTATTTCCGTACTTATTTCTAAGCTGATTATACGATGCCGTTTTAAAATAATCTGTAATGTTTGCGGCACAGACGGGTCGGTATGAGTCGTCTGTTGACTGCCTTCTATGACCAAAGATAATCCTTTCATGTTTCGCCTGTTGGTTGAGCTTACTCCACGGCGGCAGCAACAACTGAACTGAAGTAAAACCCACCTGACAAAAGGGGTCACATTCCTGGTGAATACATACAAATTCTAGTATACCCCGATCAATATATTCGTTTCACTACATGATATATGATATATATAGAGAAATGTATTTGCATTATACATATAAATGCCTTTTCTATCAGTAATGCTTGCCTTAATTCCTGACCACTGACAATCCCTTTCTTCCTGATTTTCAAAGCATTCCTATAGTAAAATCATTAGCAATGCATTTACATTATACATATAATAGCCCTATTCTATCAGTAATGCTTGCCTTCATTCCTGACCACTGACAATCCCTTTCTTCCTGATTTTCAATATATTCTTATAGTGATATTATTAGCAATGCATTTACATTATACATATAATAGCCCTATTCTATCAGCAATGATTGCTTTCATTCCTGACCACTGACAATCCCTTTCTTCCTCATTTCCAATGCATTCCTATAGTAAAATCATTATCAATGCATTTACATTATACATATAATAGCCCTATTCTATCAGCAATGCTTGCCTTCATTCCTGACCACTGACAATCCCTTTCTTCCTGATTTTCAATGCATTCCTATAGTAAAATCATTAGCAATGCATTTACATTATACATATAATAGCCCTATTGTATCAGTAATGCTTTTCTTCATTCCTGACCACTGAAAATCCCTTTCTTCCTGATTTTCAATATATTCCTATAGTGATATTATTAGCAATGCATTTACATTATACTTATAATAGCCCTATTCTATCAGCAATGATTGCTTTCATTCCTGACCACTGACAATCCCTTTCTTCCTCATTTCCAATGCATTCCTATAGTAAAATCATTATCAATGCATTTACATTATACATATAATAGCCCTATTCTATCAGTAATGCTTGTCTTCATTCCTGACCACTGACAATCCCTTTCTTCCTGATTTTCAATGTATTTCGCTAGTAAAATCATTAACAATGCGTTTAAATTTACAGATAATAGCCATGATATGATACATGATATATGATATATATACCTATAGTAAAATCATTAGCAATACATTTTCATTAGATATATAATAGCCCTATTCTACCAGTAATGCTTGCCTTCATTCCTGACCACTGACAATCCCTTTCTTCCTGATTTTCAATGTATTTCGCTAGTAAAATCATTAACAATGCGTTTAGATTTACAGATAATAGCCATATTTTATCAGTAATGCTTAGCTTCATTCCTGACCACTGACAATCCCTTTCTTCCTCATTTATAATGCATTCCTGTAGTAAAATCATTAGCAATGCATTTACATTATACATAAATATAGGACATCTGTGTATATATTTCTGGAAATTATAAACCTAACGTCTCTGCAATCATTTTTTACCGGTGCTTATATTGCAATTTTCTGTTATTATTATTGCATACACATATGTTCTCAAGGACACGTGGTCCAGTGGATAAAGCATTGTTTAGATCCATTGACTAGACCCAAGGAATTGTGAGTTCAATACCAGGCTACAGTGAACCAAAACTTGGAGAGTTGACTTAAATGGAACTAACTGAGTTATCTTGAAGAGGCATGACACGTGAAACTAGACGAATCTACCACGGTGGACAAAATAAAGGCTTTTGTTCGAAATTCAAATCACGTGAAAGAAGGACGGAGCGTACAATGGCCGAAATGTTGTGAATATGGCAATGAAGATAAGGATAACAGTACTCCTCCCCTGTACTACGCAAGCTCCATTTTCTTATTATAATGGCAATACCTGCATCCAAACGCATTGCGTCAATATAAGAAACCCATTAAGCCCGGTTTTCCAAAAGTTTTACATCTCTCATATGGAAAACAAATGTTTGAACAACTAACAAACGACATATTTACACAAGGTACGTTTACGACATTGTTGTCTTGATAAAAATAATGACAAAATTATAAATCTTAAATGGACTTTTGAAAAAAGCTCAGGTCGCATCGGAGTCAGTCTCGTGATAAAACAAAAACTTTGTCTTGGGGTAGAGGGTGACAAGACCTCCGTGTTCGGGCAGAAAGTGACTCAGTCGGGGTTACGTCTTCGGAAAGAGACACGGCTGAGAAAATCAGACAAGTAATGTACCTGAGCCCGATTTTGCGGGGGCTGAGTGAATTTTGACCGACGCCCCGAGTGGAAACGCTAGGATTACGCACACTTGATCGCATCTCAGTCGGGTTACCGGTAAATAATAGTCGCAGTGGAGTCGAGCAGAGGTTGACTCAGTCGGAGTTCTGTCTTCGGATAGAGCGTGGGCTGAGAAAAACAGACAAATAATCTACGATGAGGCCGCTTTTGCGGGGACTGGGTAAATTTTGACTCGTGGCCCGGGTGGAAACGCAGAAAACTTGACCTTTTAACAGAAGAATCGTGATGAAATCGATCATAAACAAAACTTACATATTCATCATTAATTAATCATAGCTAGGATCGGAAGCTCATGAAAGATTGAAATAAAGTTCAAATATATATTTATATATATATTTCCAGGATCATTTTGCAAATTATTCAAGATTATCTTCGTCCTCTCTAATCTTCTAACTTTCTTACCTGGAGTAACATGTGTCTTTTCTCTGCTCAGTGAAATTCACCTCTCCCGAGCCAAACGTCTTATGGATTGAGTTGGATCTTTTCTAATTGATCTCTTCAGCTCTAAGTTGAAATGATGATCCTTCTTCCTACGGTGACCTCCTGATCCAGTTTTCCTCTCTACTGTTCCCTATTTTTTAAACTTATTCACTGTACTCTTGAATTGACTTTGAAGATGGAATCCAGAATATGAATGTTGGTACCATTTCTGAAGGCCTGAATGAACATTTCCTCACACCACTGCTCAGTTGAGAAGGCAGTGTGGCTGAGACAAAACGATTTTAACCTGTTCTCTTTCTAGCTGAATGACTCAAATGGTATCAAGATGGCTAAACATCTTATATGAAAACCTAGAAAAACAATTTTTTTTTCTAAGAAATTTGCTGTTTTATTAGGTATTAAACATTTTGTTGAATGGACCATTACGATGTAACACGATTTGGACAATTTTGCTGTTACACTCGGTATATATATATATATATATATATATATATATATATATAGAGAGAGAGAGAGAGAGAGAGAGAGATAGATAGATAGATAGATAGATAGATAGATAGATAGATAGATAATGAACAGACTGCGATAGATAGATAGATAGATAGATAGATAGATAGATAGATAGATAGATAGATAGATAGATATGAACAGACAAAGATAGATATGAACAGACAAAGACAGATGACGAACAGACTGAGATAGATAGATAGATAGATAGATAGATAGATAGATAGATAGATAGATAGATAGATAGATAGATAGATAGATAGATAGATAGATAATGAACAGACTGCGATAGATAGATAGATAGATAGATAGATAGATAGATAGATAGATAGATAGATAGATAGATAGATAGATATGAACAAAGATAGATGATGCGCAGACTGCGATAGATAGATAGATAGATAGATAGATAGATAGATAGATAGATAGATAGATAGATAGATAGATATGAACAGACAAAGATAGATATGAACAGACAAAGACAGATGACGAACAGACTGAGATAGATAGATAGATAGATAGATAGATAGATAGATAGATAATGAACAGACTGCGATAGATAGATAGATAGATAGATAGATAGATAGATAGATAGATAGATAGATAGATAGATAGATATGAACAAAGATAGATGATGCGCAGACTGCGATAGATAGATAGTAAGATAGATAGATAGATAGATAGATAGATAGATAGATAGATAGATAGATAGATAGATAGATAGATAGATATTGGCCAAGTATCTCTTGTGAAGTACAGATCCAACTAATTCATTCCGGTCTATTTAATATTTTATTCACCCAAGCATGAAAACTAATCAAGCCTCAATGAAAGATATGTGTTTCTTCAGGAACGCCAACCAGTCGTACACTTAACGACAATATAGTTCCACTTGCTGTTCCACTAACAGACACAATGGTGCCATGCCTACCCAGGGACCTGATGATGGATTTAGCAAAGTTGCTTCGAAGTCTGCACTGTGTTCTGAAACAAGCGCAAATAGGCTTTCATTAGCCGCCCGGATTATGCGTAAATAATTTACTGGTTTTTGCTTATAGCGCAATTACTCCGTAGCAGTTCTAATCGCAAGAATCTTTAGCAAAATCATTTATATGAAGACCGTGTAAACTCGACTCTAGGGCGAATCTTAATGATCAGTTTTTACGCAAAAAAAATAGGGAAATCGCACTATACACAGGTAATTTGAAAAGTCTAAAAATCATTCCTTTTCTGTGACCGATTGCACTATACACAGGTAGACTTTTCCTGGTAGCGTTAAAATTCATGATAAAGCTTTTTCAGGTAACGTGGTATATACCTTTTGTATTAAAATTAAAATCTATTCGCATACACTCATATATATATATATATATATATATATATATATATATATATATATATATATATTTGTGTATTTAGGCAGCAATCCTTCTTTCATGCACATTTCATTAAAAACGACTGACAAGGTGCTTTTATTTAGTTTTTTTATACAATTTCTCATGCGATCTAATAATGTTTTTCTTTTCGGATGATAAATTATATAAAAACTGTCCGAATGTTCTTTTTATCCGACGCTTTCGGCTATGCATTTAGCCATTTTCAAGGATTATATTTCAACTGTTAGAATTAGAAATAGTTTGTTATATGTATGTTTTATAAAATGTTTCTTTTTTTTTGTTTCAAAACACGGTCAAGATATTATGTCCATGTTCAAAGTTAATATTATTAAGTGTTGGTTTCTTTATTTTTATTAATAAGGCTTCCATTATTTTTAGCCTTTTTTGCATGTGGATGATGCTATTATATTAGTGCCTTTTAACCGATTCGGCCACTGAGGATCGTTCGAATTTACTGCTTTTAAACTTCAATCTTCCATGAATCTCTCAGGTACATTCATAACTGTTCATGGCGTATCAAATGTAAACAAATGACGTCACACATTATGAAATGGACAAAGTCTGACAATTATTTAAAGACATGTTTATGTTTAACATTCTTTTTATAGATACAAATATTTAAGTAAATGTTCTGTTTTTTATAAACAAAGCATTTACTTAAAGATTTGTATTTATAAAAAGAATGTTAAACATAAAAATATCTTAAAATAATTGTCGGAATTTGTCCATTTCAAATATATATATATATACATATATATATATATATATATATATATTATAATAAAAGGAAAGAACAGTATGATATGTAATCCGGTGTTCTTATTGTTATTTTTATTTTTACAAAACAGTGCTCAGTGTAAATTTACAGAGCATAAATATTATAAATTAACTGATTTAAAATATGGTTTCTTAGCTACACAGAAATTACGATGTTTCAAAAACCGAAATTTAATTATATAATTAAATTAAAATCATTAGTTCTGTTTCATCTTCAAGCGAATTTTGGAATCTCGTTGCCTATCTGCAGCTCCAAAATGTGCTTGAAGATGGAACAGAACTAATGCTTTTAATTTAATTATTTAATTAAATTTGAAGTTTTTAGCTTCGGTTTTTGAAACATGGTAATTCCTGTGTAGCGAAGAAACCATATTTTAAATCAGTTAATTTATAATATATATATATATGTGTGTGTGTATGTTTGTTTGTGTGTGTGTGTGTGTGTGTGTGTGTGTGTGTCTGTGTGTGTGTGTGTCCTGTGACAATATTTGGCGGTATACTTAAAAGGATCGCGCGTCACACCGGCTGGCAATCACTTATCTAAATTCATAGCATCTTCATTAATCCAGCAATCTATTTTCTCTCTCTCCGTCCTTACAAACCGTTCAGTAAATGATAGAGACTAAAATGTTGATGATATTTTTACCAGCAATTTTTTAACGGAATTCTTTTATCAAAATGCATCGCATTATCATAATCAACTCATCAAAATTATTTCCCTTCTTTTCTCTGACCATCCGCTAAATTATGTATTTCAGAATGTCAGCTTGTTGCCAATGTCTCCACGACGTTTCAACGAAATATTTTATCCGGAATTCACAGTGCCATTATTCAGCCATCAAAGTATTATCCTTTTGATTTCTCAGATCTTATGACGCTTGAGATCAAAAGTTTTAATTTTGTAATAAAAAAAGGCGATTCTTCAGGGGATTCTAGTGAGTCTTTCAATAGAGTTTAGATATGTTTATATTTATCGATCTCAGAAAAAGAAGAAAAAATGATTTAAAAATAGACTATTATATTGGCAAACATAGACCTTCGCATACGAAAAAAGGGAGCGTCATAGCTGGGATCATAACGTATTATCAGTCAGGACAGGGTGGACCGAGTAAAAACAGCAATTAGGAAGTGGTTTTGCCTTCCTCAAAACCTCCCGATCAGGGGCCTTGATGTTTGATAAAAGATTGGACGGTAACTTTTGCATCAATATAATTAAATTCTACCAGTATTCTTCATAATTTACTCTGCTTTCAGATCCTGCACAAATCTCAAATGTCAGATCATATTTTTTATTTCATTAATCAAACTGACGACAGATAGAGATTAAATTGTTTTCGTACAAGATGAAAAAGTTACATTAAAAAAAGAATAATATTTACACAATTTATAACAGATGCATATCATGAAGTCCGGCAATGTATTTAGAGATTCTTCATAAAACCTAATCACTGCAATGCTATCATTCTTCATCTGGCATCTCAGCTTCAGTGAATTCCCTACAACATTAACGGAGCTTTCCTGCGCCTTTTACACAAATATTTACAAAAATTTCAATGCAATGACAATTGTTATTTCCGCATTCTTAAGGGAAAATTTACTGTTTTAAAATTGTTATAACTAACTTTATATTGTGTATATAGATTTAAATTTTTGTACACTTCGACCATTTTACTGTTAATATCCACTCGTTTAAAGCCTTCAAAATCATCATCGTAGTCCTAATCAAAGAAAAACTCCTGAATAAAGGCTTCATTGGATCTTGCTGTGGCCATTTTTGTTTAGAAAACATTGTGAAAAAAATGAACATGTGTTTAATCGATGTTACACCTTGTGTAGAGTCTAGAATTCAAAATGACATTAGAAAATGGAAGTTTAACCTTCTTCCAAAGCAGTTGTAGTCCATTTCCAACTTAAAATAACGGAAATAACAGTTGACAAGTGTTTCTTTATAGCAACTGTCTCAATGCGACAGAATGCGACTAGAGTAACAAAGGGAGAGAACTCTACGGCGACAATTTTCGCCTGCACCGTGGTTAAGTTAATTTATTAATCCGACAACTTTAATCTCTTTAAATGTTATTTTTATGGATACTCATATTTAAGTAGACTTCTGGTTTATTTATTAAGCAGTACATTTATTCATTTTCGTCTACCGGCCTGAATATTCAAGGATCTTCTTAAATGAAAATAAGCGCTCCCCGGCAGCCTTAAAAAGATTTCTCGAACATTCGGTAGGCGAAAATAAATAAATTTCATCCGTTTAAAGTGTTAAAATCTTTCGAATTAATGAACTAAAAATCATTTCCACCAGTTCAGATCATTACAGGTATGAGCCGTTCACAGAGTCTGATCATCCTGATCCCTTCGTATTCCATCGTAAAAAAAAGGTAGTTCCACCCATACAGCTTCAACTGGCTACATTGCACAGGAAGTCTCTCGATGCTTTCTCGATTTCTGTAATCTTAATTTGTTCATTCCGAGAGTAAACTCTTATCAATCCTACATGTCTTCATGATGTTGTGATATTCACGACGTTTCGGCCACTGTACGATCCGGCCTTCTTCAGGATCTGTCTATATTTCCGACATGAGTTATTGTAACCATTTACACTATTTATATTGTTCGGCCTGTTGTCCTCATCTCTGTTATGATATTCACGACGTTTCGGCCGCAGTACGATCCGGCCTTCTTCAGCATCTGTCTATATTTCTGACATCAGTTATTGTAACTATTTACACTATTTATATTCTTCGGACTGTTGTCCTCATCTCTGTTGTGATATTCCCGACGTTCCGGCCGCTGTACGATCCGGCCTTCTTCAGGATCTGTCTATATTTCCGACATGAGTTATTGTAACTATTTACACTATTTATATTCTTCGGACTGTTGTCCTCATCTCTGTTGTGATATTCACGGCGTTTCGGCCGCAGTACGATCCGGCCTTCTTCAGCATCTGTCTATATTTCTGACTTGAGTTATTGTAACTATTTACACTATTTATATTGTTCGGACTGTTGTCCTCATCTCTGTTGTGATATTCAAGACGTTTCGGCCTCTATACGATCCAGCCTTCTTCAGGATCTGTCTGTATTTCCGACATGAGTTATTGTAACTATTTACACTATTTATATTGTTCGAACTGTTGTCCTCATCTCTGTTGTGATATTCACGACGTTTCGGCCGCAGTGCGATCCGGCCTTCTTTAGCATCTGTCTATATTTCCGACATGAGTTATTGTAACTATTTACACTATTTATATTGTTCGGTCTGTTGTCCTCATCTCTGTTGTGATATTCTCGACGTTTCGGCCGCTGTACGATCCGGCCTTCAGCAGGATCTGTCTGTTGTAAATATTTTCACTATTGATATTGTTCAGACTGTTGTACGTATCTTTACTGACATATGCACGACGTTTCGGCCTTCTTCAGGATCTGTCTATATTTCCGACATGAGTTATTGTAACTATTTACACTATTTATATTCTTCGGACTGTTGTCCTCATCTATATTGCCATATTCACGACGTTTTTCATGATCTGTACTTTCTACTCTGACGTCCATAGAGGAAACTGATTCAGTAGACCACTACCTTGAGTTGCTCTTATGCTTACCTTGTTCTAACAGAGTATCCGGTCAGCAAGAAATAGCTTGTGTTCGTTTTGCCTGGTTTTCGCACGTCCGCACGTCGAAATAGATTCCAAACGACTTCCAGCTTCTCGCGGTTTCTCGGGCATTTTTCGAAACATATGACCCACGGTATATGGCAACGGTAACTGTAAAGCGGTCTCTCCGTGCGTTGTCTAGGAGGTTCTATTGACCAGCTGCTTGCCCGAACCCGGGCGATTATGAGACACGAGCTGATGAAGGAAGTGTTGGAGGCGGCGGCGGTCCTCCAAATGCAAAGTACGGACGTTCATGTTATGAAGTGCTTTAGATGGAATGGTATTAACACACATGGCTAAAGATTGTTGGAGCCAACGGCATGACAGGGGACGAGAGCAAAAACCAGACGAACACAAGCTATTTCGGCTCACAGTGGTTCACAGGAAGAGTCTACTCGGGTGGAACTTTCATCTCAACAAAAGAATACGAAGGGAACGAGAGTGGTTCCTTACAATGGGCGTGTCATGGCGTGAAGGTTGGAAATGGTGGAACTGTAGTTCGTCTGAAAACTCTCCATGGAATAAATCGAGAAAGCAGCGATGGAAAATATGACACCGCAATCAGAAGATGCATTGGAATATCAAAACATCACATGAAATATGCATTTTAAATTGTAACGCTCTACCTCGAGCAGATCTCGGGCCATGTACCGTTTAAAATTTTAAAACAAATAAAAACATGCAAAATGCGTAAAAATGTAGTAATAGTGACTTTTATATTAATATATAATATAATATAATAATATGTGTATAATATATATATATATATATATATCATTATATATATATATCAATATACATATATATATATATATATATATATTATAAATTAATTGATTTTATATCTTACTGTTTTTTTTTATTTATATATACATCAATTAATTTATAATATTAATGCTCTGTAAATTTACATTGAGCACTATTGTGTAAAAATAAAAATATCTATAAGAACACCGGATTTTATATCTTACTGTTCTTTCTTTTTATATATATATATATATATATATATATATATATATATATATATATTTATATATATATATATAACCAAGATTTTTCCAAGCGAGTACCACCATTTATATAATATATATATATATATATATATATATATATATATATGGTGGCCCGACGTTTGTATCTAGCATGAAACAGACTGTCGCCTCTAAGTTATGACTTCTATGTTCACTTTTATATTTACACACGCTCTATCTCTGTTATTGAGCACTTTATCCCATAAATATAGCACACTTTAAGACTATATTTCTTCATATATATATATATATATATATATATATATATATATATATATATATATTATAAAAGTTTTTACAAGCGAGCACCACCATTTATATAATATATATATATATATATATATATATATATATATATATATATATATATATATATATTATATAAATGGTAGTACTCGCTTGGAAAAAATCTTCGGTATTTCGGCTTGTAGTAGAACAAACCAATACCCAAGGAAAAATGGGGGATTAAAAAATATAAAAACTAAGAACATGAAACTAAGGCGAAACCAATCGTCCAGAGTTTAAGCCGAAGGTCCAAAGAAAAAAACCTCCGAAACGAGTAAAAGCAACTACGTAAAGTGCTCAATACACGAAGTAGGGCAAACCTAATATAAACCTAAAGAGCCAGGTACACCTACCTAGGTTTCACCTCAACGGATCATCAGGGCAATGCTGGCTTTTTTGGCCAGCATTACCCTGACGACCTGCTTAGTTGAAACCTAGGTAGGTTTTCCTGGCTTCTTAGGTTTATCTTATATATATATATATAAATTATGAATATATACATAAATATATATATATATGTATATATATATACATATATATATAGTGAGTTTTATAATATATAATATAATATAATAAAATATGTAATATATATAATATATAACATATATATGTTGCTCTACTTTGTGCATTGAGCACTCTTCGTTTTAACTTATTACCTTCTCGGTTTTTCTTTTCTCTGTATCTGGGAATTAAGATACTGAACGATTTCTTTCGCCGTGTTTCTGGTGCTTTCTCTTTTTTTTTCCAATTTTTCCTAGGATGACAATTTGTTTGAAAATTGTACTTTCCAGGTTGTTTTCACCCACCGAGTTTAAATAGATTTAGATTATACACAGGATGAGTCTGGTATTTAAGATTAATACTGCTTCCCACTGAGATCAATGTTTCTATTTTTCAGAAATCAAGAATGGCAAACCCTATGATAACAAATGAAATGAAAAGGCCTGCTGTGATTGCGGCATTAAAGGCTGATCATAGTGATTTGGATATTGCACGTGTCCTCAGAGTTGCAAAATCGTTTGTCCACAAGGTACGAAAAGAGAAGACGCTGACAGTTCCCCAATGTCTGTATCAAAACGTAAAAGACATTCTGCACGTTCTGATAAAGTGAGAACATCCGAATTTATTCAGGAAGTCGAGCAGACAATTGATGAAAACCGAGGTCAATCAATGAGGTCAATTGCCAAAAAGCTGCATGTGTCTGAAAAAACAATCAGTAGTGTTCGAGAAGACATTCGATACAAGTCCTACCTGATGAAGAGACGTCAATTTATGTCTGAAAAAAAAACACAAAAGAAAATCGTTTGAACAGATCCAAAAGGCTTTTAAACAAACTTAAAAATCCTTCATAAGCTGGTGTGATTTGGTTTTTCTCAGATGAGAAAAAATTTGATCGAGATCAAAAACTTAACAGAAGAAATGACAGATGGCTTTGTTCAGATCCTTCTGAGGTGCCAAGAGTGATGCGCACAAAATTTCCTTCAAGTGTTATGGTATTGGGCGTTGTTAGCAACGAAGGACATGTTATGCCATCACACATTTTTCCACAAGATCTTACAGTAAATACTGCTGCATATATTGAGGTTCTAGAAACAGTTGTCAAGCCCTGGAGTGACAACATATGCGACGGCAGGCCTTACATATTCCAGCAAGACTCGGCTCCATCCCACAAGGCTCTACGAACACAAGAATGGATGGCTGACCATTTGTACGACCACATCACACCCAACATTTGGCCTCCTAACTCTCCAGATCTCAATCCACTAGACTATTATATGTGGAGCGTTGTTGAGAAGGAGGTTAATAAACAGCCCCATAACACCAAAGACTCTCTTAAAGCTGCAACAGTTCGAATAATGTCTGACATAAATAAGGACCAATTAATCAGAACTTGCAGCCGATTTCAACCTCGTGTAGAGGCAGTTATTGACGCTAGTCTTGGTTTTATTGAATAAAATTAAATAATAGTTAGCTAAATTTCATGTTTACTTGTTTGTAATTAAATATTATATTCATTTGTTCAGCAAGATTTTTGCTAATCCATAAAATCTGTCCACAAATACCAGCCGCACCCTGTATATATATATATATATATATATATATATATATATATATATATATATATATATATATATATATATATATATATAACCTGGTAATATACATACTTATACTCGATAAGAAAAAATAATTTTACATACTGTAAGTAATTCTAATACATTTTCTTGGTTTTAAAAAGAAATATAGTATATTAAATATTAAAAATTATTTTTTTTAGAAATATAGTTAAGACATATTCTAGCCTAAACAGCTCCCCAAAATCTTTAAGTATACAAATAGAAAAAATACCGTAAGAATTTTTGCCGTTAAAAACAAAAAAAAACATGCATTTAGCGGATGTCAGAATTTGTTGAAAAATACATCCCTACCCATCCCTAAACATAACCCCGCTTTCGAATGTAACTATTAACTGATACAACTAAAATTAAAAAATTGAACACCCTACCACCCGTTGTCTAGATGAATGGTTTTCTCGGTATCCTTGGAAACACTCAATTATGAATCTTTGCCGTGCCTTTAAAACCGTAAATTTTAAAAAAATAGGTTACTCCTAAATTCGCTTGACGAGGAAATGGAACTAATGTCTTTAATTTAATAACAAAATTAAATTCGAAGGCTTTAGTTTCCATTTTTGAAACATGGTTATCACTGTGTAGCGAAAAAAACATATTTTAAATCAATTAATTTTTAATATATATATATATATATATATATATATATATATATATATATATATATATATATATATATATATATATAATGAATTTTATAGTAATTGTGACTTTTAACTCGCAACCCTCTACCTCGCGTGGCTTTCGGGCCTTGTACCTTTTAAAATGCAACAATAAATAAAAACATAAAAAGTGTTGATAAACTGTCAAAAACAAATCAATTAAGTCGAGGTTCAACCGTTATTTACCGTATTTATCTTCAATATACAACCATTTCAGCCAGCCTTTAGCATGAGAATTGTTTCGAGGTTTGCATTACATCAACAATAGTAGAAAGAAAATAAATAAAAATATGACTGAAGCAAATACTTTATATCTGAATTTAACGACTTAAAAGGAGTAAATCTTACACCTGAACGATTAGTTCTTGCACGCGACAGCCGAATATAGACCTCCTACTAATGTAACACATTCATTCTTTGTACCATACGACCAGTTAAATAGTACCTTTCTTCTCGGCCAGTCTGGATAAGTATTCTTTTCTTTTTCATTTTTGTTTTCAAACTGCCTTTTCCCGACCGACCAACACAATAAATAGTGTCCGTATCGACTAAACAAACTTTAATAAACGAAGCCAATGCAGCGTGAAAAGGCCGAGGAGCGCCATACAATGTCTCCACTCTGATAATAACTTGTAGGAATGTCTTCTCTAAATAAACGAGTTTCATTAACGGTCACTGACAAGGTACACTGCGATTTAGTTTTTAATTCAACGTTTCTTGCATTCGTACAAGTATCCTCTTTCCTGCACGTAAACTGTGTAAAAACAGTCCAAATATTCTCCACATCCCAGCGCTTCCTCTATAGTCATTATTAAGGATATTTACACTATTTACACTGTTATCCTCATCTTTGTGGTGATATTCACGAAGTTTCGGCCGCTGTGCGATCCGGCCTTCTTCGGGATCTGTCTATATTTCCGACATGAGTTATTGTAACTATTTACACTATTTATATTCTTCGGACTGTTGTCCTCATCTCTGTTGTGATATTCACGACGTTTCGGCCGCTGTGCGATCCGGCCTTCTTCAGGATCTGTCTATATTTCAGACATAAGTTATTGTAACAATTTACACTATTTATATTCTTCGGACTGTTGTCCTCATCTCTGTTGTGATATTCACGACGTTTCGGCCGTTGTGCGATCCGGCCTTCTTCAGGATCTGTCTATATTTCAGACATAAGTTATTGTAACAATTTACACTATTTATATTCTTCGGACTGTTGTCCTCATCTCTGTTGTGATATTCCCGACGTTCCGGCCGCTGTACGATCCGGCCTTCTTCAGGATCTGTCTATATTTCAGACATAAGTTATTGTAACAATTTACACTATTTATATTGTTCGGACTGTTGTCCTCATCTCTGTTGTGATAATTACAACGTTTCGGTCGCTGTGCGATCCGGCCTTCTTCAGGATCTGTCTATATTTCAGACATAAGTTATTGTAACAATTTACACTATTTATATTCTTCGGACTGTTGTCCTCATCTCTGTTGTGATAATTACAACGTTTCGGTCGTTGTACGTTCCGGCCTTCTTCAGGATCTGTCTATATTTCCGACATCAGTTATTGTCACTATTTACAGTATATTGTTCGGACTGTTGTCCTCATCTCTATTGTGATATTCACGACGTTTCGGCGGCTGTGCGATCCGGTCTTCAGCAGGATCTGTCTGTTGTAAATATTTTCACTATTGATATTGTTCAGACTGTTGTACGTATCTTTACTGACATATGCACGACGTTTCGGCCGCTGTGCGATCCGGCCTTCTTCAAGATCTGTCTGTATTTCCGACATGACTTATTGTAACTATTTACATTATTTATATTGTTCGGACTGTTGTACTCATCTTTATTGCTATATTCACGACGTTTTGGCCGTTTTCCTCTCCGGCGTCCTTCAGGTGATATACATTGGAATTTCGAACCGAACTCTTTATTTCGTCCACCGGAATTGATTGCTCTAGTTCCACGTGCCGTGCCTCTTTCGGATATCTCAGTTTCAGTTAATTTTTCTTTAGTTACTCAACTCTCTAAGTTCCCCACCCCTAATGTGGCCAGGTATTGAGCTCACAACCTTTGGGGTTAAGTCACTGAATTACCTCAACCAACGCTTTCATCTATTGGGCCATGCTATAACATTTAGTTACAGAGAAGCCTCTGTTTAGCAAAATCCGAATTACTGTTTATAAACGCAATATTCGCCGATTTTGGAGGTAACGAAACGTATCTTAACGTAAACAATGACAACATATTATGAAAATGGAATAAGCCCGACAATTATTTAATATATTTTATGTTTATGCGTTATTTTTACAGACACAATTTATTTAAGTAAATGCTCTGTTTTTTATTGTTTTTATTATTATTATTATTATTATTATTATTATTATTATTATTATTAAACAGTATTAATTACATTTACTGGTATGAATGTTCGTGAAAATTCATAGAAAATATGCGCTCTCCGACAGAAATCGAACTTGTATTCCTATACGAAAAATGTCAATTGATCTGCCGGGCTGTACTATTCAGCTACAGAGAAGCGTCTGGTTATCAAAGTCCGAAATACTGTTTATGAACACACAACCTTCGACGATTTTTCTCAGTCGATGATTTCTGTTTACGAAACGTCTCTTAACTTAACCAAGGACAACATCTCATGTAATGGATTAAAAATGTACTATTTAATGTATTTTCTGTTTATACGTTACTTTTAAAGATAAAATTTATTTAAGTAAATGTACTGGGTTTTTTTGTTTGTTTTTATTTTTCTTAATTAAACATTATTAAATTGTATTTCCCAACTTCCATCGATAGTGGAAATAATAGATTTTTTCATGCTTCTACGGTAGTTTTCATGTAGTTTGCGGCCATTTTCTACTGGCCAGAGTGAGACCCTCTGGCTGGCTGCCACGAATAGGCAGGAAGATTATATTGACCAGCGTAAGAGCCATCAGCTGACTAACATGAATGTTAACTACCATGCTAGCATACAAAAAAAATCGATAACTGCATTCGTCACAAGTGGGAAAATTTAAATCTGCATGGCACTTTACTCCAATTGGCTCATTCGCTTGCTTAAACTCAACGTTGATTCTGATTCCGCAGAACTGGGTTGAGTGTGAAAAAGTATTTTTTGTTAACATTCTTTTTTCATTCGGTTTGTCCAGTTACGAGTCCTTTTTTTTTAAAGCTGATCGTTTTGTGTTCATTTTGGTTAGTTCTTTTTTTCGTAACAGATTTAACGTTTAGTATAGAGCTTAGAAAGAATTTGCAGTGTGAGATAGGCAAGAAGTAAGGCATATAGCAACATCAGCACGGCAAAGGGCACTCCTTTAAAGGCAAGGAAGGGCAAAAATATGTTAAGTCAAGTGATAGCGATTGCTGTATGAGTCGTACGATTTTTGAATCAAGCACTGGCAACGCCGAGCCATGCTGCTGGTCTGACATAAAACCACCTCCTTGAGAAGATGCATCGCTTGTCACTTATCAGGGCAAATACGCTATACGAAAAATCATTAAACACCATATCGCTGCCGTGGAAAGACATCTAAAATCGTAAAGAAATTTACTTTCTAATAAAGTAAATTGACATATAAAAATAGTTAAATGTGTGTTTTATTGAATTATTTATGTAAAAATATATTTTAGAAATTCGATTTACTTAAAAAAAAATTACATTTAAAATAATTCAAAACCAAAAACTGTTTCATTATATTTCATTATATAACGCCTTTTAAAATGCCTTATTTGAAGAAAAATAATCGCTAATTAAGGTTTTAATCATTAATAAATTACTTTTATTCGGTTATTGTGCTGAGTTGTCTCAGTCCTGAACTCTCTCGGCGCTCAGTCGGAGGTGTTGGGTCGACGGTGTTGAATCGACGGTGTTGGATCAACGGTTTTGTGTCGACGGTGATGAGTTGTCTCTTCCTGCAAATATTGCTAGTATAGTCAGAGAAGGGGACTTTAGTTGTGCAGGCGTATAGAAGTTTCTGGAAAATATTTCTTTTTATGGCTAGAGGTGGAATCACGTTTGTTTAAGCCCTTGGTTTAGTTGTGTTGCTTGAAGGTTCCGATGAAATTGGTTAGTAGATTTGAAGCTATATTTGAATACGGAATAATAATATGATTGCAGAATGTTGATAACTGGTAAATAATGTTGGGGATCTGTGAAATGATGAGTCGTAGTAGGTATCAAGATTTAGGTGTCCTGGTTGGTAATCTCCTGTGATTTTGTTGACTTTCAAGGAACCTATCTCTAAGAAAAAAATTATATATAATACATACCTATATCATATACATAATACCTTAAACGCACAAACTTGTCAGCCATTTTTAACGAAACTTGTATGAAAGAGGGTTTGCTTCCCGAGGTACTGCGATTAATCGTTTTATTATATTTTTTTTTGTGTGTTGTTCGTATATGTATTTTCTTTTTTGGAAACAAAGTGGTTAAAAACTGTTTAAACTTTTTATATATCCGAGTACTTTCGACTATTCTATTAGTTATTATCATTTTTTTAACTTTTTAATTGAATATGTAGATTTTTATATATCTTTATATATAGGGATGGAATGTTTTTACTTTTTTCCAAACATGGTCAACAAGTTGTGGCCGTGTTAATAGTTGATATTATTGAGGGGTACTTCAATGTGGTGTAATATTTAGCAAGCGTTTCTCGTTAGATAACTTATGATTGAATATTGAGTTCGATCATCACTGGGTGCCTCATACTACACTTAGAAAATCACTATAGTTGGTATTATTAAGTGTTGCCTCTTACTTTTTTTTATTATTAACCAGCTTAAAAGCATTACTCGGTACAGACGTTTAAGCTAGCTCCTGTAGCGGGCTTATTATCGCTCTGGCCCAAACCTAAATGGATCCCCGGTCCAGCATAGAAAACAGCAATGATAATTTTGAAGAAATAATTTTGAATTCCTCGATTCACTCAAGGGAACTACAAAAAGTTTAACTCAGACTCTTCAGGTATAAGTCTATTTACGGCCAAGAGACCAATTTGGTCCGAAATTCTGATTTAGTCCGAAACTACAATTTGTGCCGAAACTCTGAATTGGGCCGAAACTACGATTTGGGCCGAAACTCTTAATTGGGCCGAAACTACGATTTGTGCCGAATCTCTGATTTGGGCAGAAACTCTGAATTGGGCCGAAACTCCGATTTGTGCCGAAACTCTGAATTGGGCCGAAACTCCGATTTGGGCCGATGTTCAAGGACCAGATGAAGCACAGATTTTCAATTGCAGGATTATCCTTATTCATAAAAGGTATAATATATCTACGCGGAGCAAGTATGGCTCGATTTAGTGCGGTTTCAGGCACACGGACGGACAGGCAGAATTGTCCATTTATTTATTTACATTCATTTATATTATGGGTGTACTAATGAAAAGTTTTTAAATTGACACCTTTTTCCATTTCATTGTAAAATATGTTAAACACTTCTATCTTCCTTTCTTTCTTTCTTTCTTTCTTTTTCTGACTGAAACCAAGTAGCGTCTTTGATATGTCTTTTGCTTTCTCATGTGATCTAAACGGAATAGTTCATTATTCATGAAGTATTAGCAGGAGACGTTAAACAGTTCATTATATCATTTCATTTTCTCCATGAAACCACGTAGCGTCTTTGATATGTCAACTACGTGTTTTCATGCCATCAAAACGGAATAGTCCGTTATTAAGGAGTTATTTACCGGGCGTAACGGTCGTGCAAACTAACTAAAGAATTAACTAGCGAGGGACAAGCATAATTTATAATAAAGATGTTGCTTTAAATATGGTATATAGGCTGAAATTTTTTTACATCTAACCGAGTATCTTAGCAGAAGACGTCAACAACACCAACATTCAATGACATCAACCTACAAACAAACATTACGTTGAATAGTTATCTATCTATCTATCTATCTATCTATCTATGTCTCTTCATATCTATCTATCTATCTATCTATCTATGTCTCTTCATATCTATCTATCTATCTATCTATGTCTCTTCATATCTATCTATCTATCTATGTCTCTTCATATCTATCTATCTATCTATCTATCTATCTATCAATCTATCTATCTATCTATGTCTCTTCATATCTATCTATCTATCTATCTATCTATCTATCTATCTATGTCTCTTCATATCTATCTATCTATCTATGTCTCTTCATATCTATCTATCTATCTATCAATCTATCTATCTATCTGTCTATCTATGTCTCTTCATATCTATCTATCTATCTATCTATCAATCTATCTATCTATCTATCTATCTATGTCTCTTCATATCTATCTATCTATCTATCTATCTATCTATGTCTCTTCATATCTATCTATCTATCTATCTATCTATCTATCTATCTATCTATCTAGGTCTGTCCATATCTATCTATCTATCTATCTGATTCTGTGGCGTCCGTCACACCCTCTACTATAGTCATACATTGACCAATCGAAACCAAATTTTGTCAAGAATTACTAACAGGTAACCGAGTACAAAGTACAATTGGTTTTACTAGGGTGGGCAGCTTAGTCTAATAAATGGTCTTTAATTTTTTTGGAAAAATTTTAAGTTTTATTATTTAACATGTAAAATACTCCCAATATTGTAAAAAATGGTACTTATTTAATAAAAATGCAATATTGTTTTTCGCATATATTTTCTTTAAGATTTTATATAAACAAGAATCCATTTTTCAGCTCGCTCTGCATTTGCGATAACTTTAAAAATACCACAAGACAAAATGATTAAAAAAGTTGGGATTTGGCACCAAAAAGAAATATTTATGCATGACCAGTTGCATGTAGCATGCTCAAGAGTAAGAAATTCTAAGAATTTATTCTCCGCTGTTAAAAAAGTAAAAAAGAAATTTTCTTAAAATATTGTTTAACATGAAATCCTATAAAATTAAATTAAAGAAATTATTAAAACGCGAATTAGGGTTTTTATCAAAATATTTTTCCAAAGAAAATAGGCTTATTCAAATTTCATCGATTGGTTTGCAAAATGAAACGAAACGTAGAGTTTGTAAATCTTGACAAAAATGTTAGCGATAAATTCAACAATACTAAATGCTGCGAGAATTTAAATACGCATCGCCGTTTTGCAAATATTCTAGTATTTAATAAACCAGTTTCCAAGTTGCAAGCCAAATAAACTTGTGCTATTAGCGGTCACAATTTCCAAAGGAAGTCTATTACTAGAGATGGTATCTCCTTGCCAATGACAGTGACGTTCTTTCCGCCAATTTGAAATAACACCCTGTCGTTCCCATCTACTTGAATTACTCCACTTGAGACAGTGAGGCGTGGCTACACTGAATGCTCAGTAGCATCAATTTTCCAGTGGCTGTCATAAAATTTTCTTCTTGTTGCTCGTCTCGAGCTGATACTCACCAGAGATTATTTCCATCTCATCAAGCAGTCATCGGTGCGTCTTCGGCAATGTTGCTATCAGTGTCATGTCATCATCGCAGCGGAGGTTGAGGTTCCAGCCATCAGAGGTCACTCCTATCCAGGATTGTTCTTTGTACGCACCAATTCTTTCTATTAAAACAAATCTCCAGGATTTCTTTTCTTTGTGTTACATGTGATATCCATTTTAGTAGTTATTCATTCGTCCTCAAATGATGTGTTTTCTTATACTTGGAACACTAATTTGTTTGGGATATTCTAGCGCCGAGTTTCGGAGAAGGATCGTTCTCAATAAGACTTGCAGTCTTTATTCACTTGAAGACAATATAAGCCAAAACAAACACCTATTATCGTCAACTGGAATCAGTTAACAAGAATTTGCAGAAAAAACAGAATTACGTGGTTCTCTTATACTATAAAACAAGACGAGTTCTCACTCAATCGTATAGTACTAAATATGGAATTTTCCTCATCCTCCTTATGCTTCTATCCTTGCTCCACCTGACTATCATCTTTTGAGATCATTGTAACAGTTTTAGATGAAAAATACTTTCATAAATTTTGAAGGCTTAAAAATGATAGTCAATGTTTCCTTGAAGGGGAACCTATTCGCGAGGGATACGCCTAACGTCTCTGCTTAATATTAGCACGTTCTTTTAATCTATGTAAGTACTGTATAATGGACTCATTTCGTGCTTGTCTCTAAAAACGTGGTTCTTTCAGCAACAACCAATCTTTTCTTTGGTCTTACATTCTTTTTTAATAACTGACAATTTCATCAGATGTCATTTTCGACAATATGTTACCCTAGCGAATTAGAAGAAATGACATTTGAAGAAATTGTCAAAGTGATAAAAAAGAATATAAGACCAAAGAAAAAATTGGTTGTTGTAGAAAGAATCAAGTTTTTAGAGACAAGACAAGCACGAAATGAGTCCATTATACAGTACTTACATAGATTAAAAGAACGTGCTAAGTATTGTGAATTTGAACTCGGGATATGACCATAGAAGATGAATTAATTCTGAGAAGAATAATTCCAAGACCAGAGCCACAAATGAAAAATACAGGATGGTTTACAAAATAATATCATGAGTTTGGAGGCTAGTTTCGAATTTTTACAACAGAGAGTTGATTAGAGAATGTAATCAACCTAAAAAAGAATTCGAGGCATACTGGGCGAGCACGACTAAACATATAAGTAAATGTAGGTACTGTGGAAAAAATCATGAGAGAGACATGTATAAATGTCCCGCGTTAGGAAACGTATGCTTAAATTGCAAAAAAAGAAACCATTTTCCGAACGTATGCAAATTCGAAAAAAAAATAGAAAGAGTACAAAAAGTACAAACCCCCTCCGAAGAAGAGACTGGAATATTTACAGTGAATACACAAAAAAGAAGGAGAGAAAATATAAGGATAAATGGCCGAATATTTAACATGCAAGTCGATACAGGCAGTGAAGACACGCTGATACCAAAGAATTTCTGGGTCAAATTGAGACGGCCTAAATTTTAAAAAAGGAACATCCATTTGAAGCAATTTGATGGAACAGCTATAAAAATAATGGATACATTTCAATGAAATTTTGAAACTGGTACCCGTTTTGAAGTAATTTCCATTACAGGTGTAGAATGCGAAAAAGATCACGGATTACTGGGAAGTGATGTATTGAAAGTGGATACGGTGAGATTAATCAATTCTATGGAATCACAAAATGAAATTGGAGTGTTAAAAGGCTATAAAGCAAGTACTTGACTAAAAGAGAAGTATCACCCAAAGTAGAGAAAAGTTTCAATTCATATCCTATCTTTGGTAGTTGTCAAGTTAAACAAAATAATACAAGGCATAGTAGAAAGTGTGACTCGAGGTAGTAGCAATTGGGCGTCATCAATAGTAACGATAAAGAAACTTGACAGAGATTTAAGGATGTGTGTTGTTTACAAGATAAGGGTAACTCACCAGATATGTTCGGACTCTTTTCCCTTGCCAAATATCGAAACAGCGACCCACGAGTTAGGGAAAATAGAACACTTTGCAAAAATTGATCTCGAGGCAGCATACAACCAAATAGAAATTGATGAAAAATTCAAGGAAGGTACTACGATATACACACTTATAGGCTTGCTAAGATGGGCGGGTCTACCGTTTGGGGTAAAGACGTCGAGTCATATTTGTCAGAAAGGGATTGAAATAGTCTTATTAGGAACAAATACGATAATATACCAGGACGATATATGTGTAGGGCAAGAACCAGAGACGATTGAAATATAAAACAGACCAAATGTTAGTGAGATTGAACAAAGCAGGCAGTGACTATAAACAAAGACAAATGTAGTTTTGTCTGCAAGAAGATATCATATTTAGGATATCAAATATCAAAAGAAGGTATATCACCTGACGAGAGATTAACAAAGAAAATAACAGAAATTGCGCCCCCAACAAATAAAAAGCAGTTAGAATCCTTTTGGGGGCTGATACATTTTTATAGCAAATAATTCCAAGATACAGCAACGTAATAGATCCATTGGCAAAATTACGGAAGAAAAATAATGAACTTAACTGGACACAAGAGCAAACTATCGCTTTTGAAACAGCGAAGAAAATAATACTGAGGAGCAAACCAATAATAAAAGTTTTTGATCCACAAAATAGAAATAAAATTAACCACAGACGTGAGTGAAAAGGCGATTGCTGCTATCATATCGTAGGAAGAACACCCAGTCATGTATATATAAAGAAGATTAATGTCAGCCTAATTTAACTACTAGAATATTGAAAAAGAAGCATTAGCGATTATATGGAACATTGAAAGAACAGGAAATGTTTTGTTAGAAAATAAATTCTTATTAAAATCACACCACAATCCATTGGAATTCATATTTAACCCAAGAAAAGAATTACCAAAAGTAACATCCTCAAGTATTTTGAGTTGGGCGATAAAGATCATGGCATTCGATTTTGACATAATATATGTAAAAGGGAACACTATCCCTCACGTTGATGAGTTATCAAGATTGCATTTCAAGAATAAAACAGAAGAAAATCAGGAAAAGGCGGAAGGCAAAATAATACACTGGGTTGAAACAGACGTTCTTCCTCTAAATAGACCCAAAATAGAAACAGAGCAAGACCCAATATTAATCAGAATAATGGAGAGAATAAGAAATAATGTATGGGGCAATTGTTCGCAGAGCCATGGGTTAAGGTCCACGTGGATCACGCGCATATCAAAGGATAGGGGATTGTTCATAGTATTAGTGGACTTGTATTCAAGATGGCCAGAGATTGCCAGAGTAAAAGACAGCAAAGCCACCACAATAAAGCAAGTATATTCTGAAAGAATGGAGTACCCCAGACAGTACTCACTGACAATGCATCTGAATTTTGCGATGAGAATTTATGTGACTAGAAGCCTAGAAGCACATTTACCGAAAATGCTTCTCAGTTATAGATCCATTCCATATGCAGGAAGAAAGCTAAGCTCTTCTGCATTAATGGGTAGACAAATCAGAGGCCCGATAACTATGTCCTTTTCAACGAAATAAAACGTATGGTACAGGAAGAATAAAGAAGCTGAGACTGAACAAGCAAATTTCCTGATACAAAAAGGACACAACACGGCTATACTGGAGAAAAAGAGAGAGGTGTGGATCAATTCAGAAGCGGAAACGAATTAGAGGACGTCCGAAATGGAAGATCAAGAGCAAGAAGAGACAGAAAGTCACAAAAATGGAACAGAGCAGGAAGTGGAAGAAAGTTAGAATGAAAAGACCGACGAGAGTGAAGAAGAAAAGAAGAAAGACCAAGATCACTATTAAAGAGAAAACAAGAAAGACAAGAGGAAGAGAGCACAGTACGAGAAAAATCAGAAATAGTAAAAGGAAGAACAAGGGTGTTCGGCATCTTCGATTCAGGGAGGTGTAGTATCGTATGCAAATGAGAATGACAACATAAATAGAGAGCAGATGGTGAAGAAAGCGACATTATTCAGTGAACCAGTTTGCTAAACGTAACGTGGAAAACCATGCCTCGACTACTACTACCCAGAGAAAAATACACAACATAATACTTTCATTCTCTTTCTTTCCCAGTAACCTCTTAACTGGTCATAAAGAGGGTAAATCTGTCAATTCCTTCTTGGACTTTTGAACAGGAGTAGATTTTTATCCCTTAATCCTTATTTAGGATTGGGTTTCCGATTCATTTTAAAATCCGTCCATTCTCTTTCTCTCCAAGTAAGCTCTTAATTAGGCATAAAGGGTGTAGATCTGTCAATTCCTTCTTGCTCTTTTGCACAGGAGTAGATATTTATCCCTTGTTTCTTGTTTAGGATTTAGTTTCCGGTTATTCTAAAGTCTATCTCTATACTCCTAACGTTTCCGCTTACACTTGGATTTTTTAATGACTTTTTTTTGCATAATAATAATAGATAGGTTTATTTATTGTCCGGTTAGCAATTCTCCCTGGTCTTTTGGACAAAATTAAACGTTAATTCCTGTTCATGATTAGCTTTCCGGCTCCATCTGAAATCATTTTTACTATATTTAATCTTGGATCTTAGTGGGAATATCACATTGCTTGGGTTGAATTGATTTAAAAAAAGAATATCATTTTTTTTGTTTCAATCTTAACATGCGATAGGAATTTCTTGCCAACATAATATGAAATCAATTTGAAAGAAAGACATGGAGATTGAAAATTACTTTTATTATATCACAAAAACATAGAATAATATTCACTTCAAAATGTGGCAAATATTTTAAAATTGAAGAAACTTTAGTCACACTGATAACATATTAATTGCAGTCTTCTTCTTACAGAGTCTGAAGTGTTTTCACGGAATGTAAGTTGTAACGGCTTCTACAATGGCTACAATAACTTTCTATCATACAGCAACTCCATCCATTTCAGAAGAAATACAATCTAAAAATCAGTTTGGCTACGTTTCTTGAAATAGGGCACCATTTTAAGATGATTGAAGACACGGGTTCTTAGACCTTGGAGTTTTGGGTAATTGGTCAACATACTGGGGTTTTCTTGAAGCGGGTTTTCGAGAGTGGCGTAACACATCATGTCGGCCATTGTCAACTAAAAAAAGGAGAAAAGTAGAAAGCATGAAAATTGCTTTTTTTTATATATATATATATATATTCTTCAAGATAGCCCAATGAATAACTGAGAAAATTACGAATCTCGGAGGTAATATTGATAAGTATTAAACATTATTATATCAAATTCAATAACCTTTTTTATAAGTATTTAAACAATTATATGAGTATTTTTCCACCAGATTTCGGTGACTGTGTTCTCCAGCCACCAAAATATCAATGTAATCAACAGATATCCCATATCAAGCAATCAACTGACACCTGATGATGAGCAAAGCGTACTTAGTCGAAACGTTGTGTCTATAATAAGATCTATATCAATGAAGTTGAGAAAAATAGTTGTAAATAATACAAATATATTGACAATTACTCGTCTCTGGAATGAAATGCTAAAGTATAAAATGTAGTTCGAATTAACTATTGCAGCCAAATGTCAAGAACCATCTGACATTGAATATAAAAGGCTCCAAAAATATATAACTAGTGTCCTTCAGGACGGTGGCGTAGGCGATATGGTAGCTGATTATACAAGGTAACCAAAAAAGTTCTGCCCGTTTTTAAAGGAAAAAAAGAAAACGCTTCACAGTATGTGTAACTTATATTTAGTCTTCGAAGTAATCGCCATCGGCATCCAGCAACTTCTGCCAACGTGTCTCCAGCTGTTCACTGGCCTTGCGGTAGAACTCGGGGGGTTTGACGCAAAGAAGTCCGTGAGGACTTTGCGCAAGTCTGCTTCATAGGTGAAAGATTTCCACTTGAAGATGATTATCCAGGGAGTGGAAGAGGTGGTAATCGGATGGCGCAATGTCAGGTGAATAAGGTGGACGGCCCAAAGTCTCCCACCCAAGTTTCTGTATGGTATCCCTGACCACTCGCGCGACATGCGGCCTGGCGTTGTCATGTAAGAAAAGCACACCTTTGCGATTCACCAGTTCTGGCTCCTTCTGGCGCAATGCCTGTTGCACACGTTTCAATTGCTGCGAGTATAGGTCTTCAGTGACCGTTTGGCCCTTTGGTAGCAGTTCATAATGAACCACTTGACGACCTGTCTACCAGACACAAAGCATAATCTTGCGTGGGTGCATAGGCAGTCTTGTCTTGCGGTATGAGGGACAGCATCTTGAGGAGACAACCAATGTCTGGAACGCTTGGGAGTTTCATACAGAACCCACCTTTCATCACTGGTAAGCACTCTATTGAATAAGGATGCGGTACGTTGGCGAGAAAGCAGCGATACGCAGGCTGCCACTCGTTGTCCCTTGTGGACCTCCAACAGCGTTTGCAGAACCCACTTGCTCAGTTTGTACGTCTTACCTAGACGGTGCAGATGAAGTCTAACTGTTTCATCGGAAACGTTGAACTGTCTTGCAAGTTCACCACACGTTAGACTACTGTACTCTTCAATGGCCGCCTTCAGAACTCCGTCATTCCAGACTTGTGGTCGTCCACTGCGAGGCTCATCATGGAGAGACAAATCTCCCGACTTGAATTTTCGAAACCAACGCCTTGCAGTACGTTCATCCACAGCACTATCCCCAAACGCTTGACATATGCGGCGACTTGATGCAGCTGCTGATAAGCCAATTTTGAAGTCGTAAAGCACACAGCCCCGAACGAGATCTCTAGACATTTCCATCCTTATCACAGCTGTCCGGCTTATAACTGATGGCCGGGCATGGTGCACATGTTTTATATAACGTCTGATGTTCCTACTTCCGCTTGTCAGAATTTGAAAACAATTGCTACACGCATTTCGTATATATTCAACTTCATTCAATGACTAATCAAAAAACGGACAGAACTTTTTTGGTTACCTTGTACATATGTTGATAAACTACAGCCTTGTGCAAATTAATTGAAACAAAACGAATAATTCTGTTATTTTCTTTCGTAATTTTCCAATGAAACATGACCCAGTGCACATGTTAGTACTTCGTGTGTCCATTCCACGAAGTTGTTCCTTGCGGATTGACCACAGATTCTCAAATGGATTTAAATCAGGAGAGTTTCTGTAAAACTTTGATTTGCTCACTGGTAAGGCTTGCTAGTGGGTCCGTGCATCGTTACAATTTTTCTACGCTTCATTGGAGTAATGTCCGTCGCAGACAATTGCCTTGGGACAACTAATCGACAGTCGAGATAATAATGTTTGGGCGTGAAAAAAATTTGATTCAATCACGGATGACAAAATATTTTCTAAGACCAAACAAATTTCATCATACAACCCGAAAATAGATTCATATTACTGCACGCCACTGCAAATCTGAGGGAAAATAGAAATCGATTACATCCTGTCATTCCAGTGGGTCTAAATCTGACTGTATGCTGAAAGAAATAAACCAAAGCCGTTGTTTCAATTACCTTGCACAAGGGTGTATGTCTACTTTTTTAATCTAGCCTAAAGGGGAGTTATGTCTACTGCATTTTACTCTAGATTAAACCAGTCATATGGCTACCTTTTTTGTTATTTTTCTGGGAACTGTGCCAATATCTATAAGCCGGACCTCTATTTACCTTTTTGATTCGAGGCTAAATCGAATGTACATCTAACTGACGAGTTCCATATTTTAGTTCCACCAGTTCCGACCTTAAACAGCTATACACCACCAGGTTACGTCTACATCCTTCGTATTCCTTTAGTAAGGAGGAAGTGTCACTTATACAGCTTCTTCCCGAGAACTTCTACTTATTTAATTTGCACAAGGGTGCAGATGACAATAACACATGTATAAAGATGTGAACAAACATAGCACTCTACAATTTCTTTTGTTACTTTAAGTAACTATTGAGCATTTAACATCCCACCGAGATGGTGAAGCGCTATTTCAACAGAAACAGACAATAACTAACACCGCAGGGACAAAATAATACAATAATCAACAATTATCTCACATCAGCTAACCAATATGAAAACTGATGATGACCAAAAGGCACTTGGTCGAAAAGTTGTGTCTTTAACAACATCTTTGTGATACTCACACGCTAAATCATTGAGATTTATTTTGGAAAGTGTCTGTAGAATTTTTCGGTAATTTTTTGCAATCAATCTACCCATGATGATGACCAGAGAGTACTTGGTCGAAACGTTGTGTCTATAACAACATTTTTGTCATAATCGTAAACTAAATCCCCAAGATTTATTTCGAGAAGAACTAGTGAATGTAACATTATTCAACACTTTCTTGCGGTTCATTGGCCCCTGATGATGGCCAGGGGGTATTTGGTCGAAATGTTGTGTCTATAACAACATTTTTCTCATAATAGTAAGATAAATCTTCGAGATTTATTTCAGGAAGAAATAGTGTGTGTAACCTTATTCAACACTTTCTTGTAGTTCATAGGCCCCTGTTGATGGCCAGCGGGTATTTCGGTCGAAATGTTGTGTTTATAACAATATCTTTGTCATAATAGTAAACTAAACCCTCAAGATTTATTTTGGGAAGAAATAGTGTATATAACATTATTCAGCTCCTTATTGCAATGAATGAATTACTGATGATGACCAGTGGGTACTTGGTCGAAACGTTGTATCTATAACAACATCATTGTCATACATGCAAGCTAAATCATCTAGATCTATTTAGGGTCGAAATAGCGTATGTAACATTATTCAGCTCTTTATTGTAATCAATGAACTTTTTTGGGTGCCTAGTCGAAAGGTTTTGTCTATAATAACATCCGTATCAACCAGGATGAGAATAATAATACAAATAATACAAATATATGGAGAATTACTCATCTTTGAAATGAAACGCTAAAAACGATTTCATGTACTTCATTATTCATGTGTATTTTTCATACCAGCGGCCCGCCACGAATCTGCCAAGCATTACATGTAAAAGGTTTGCCCACCTCATATTATAATATCTTTAAGAAAATAATCAAAGAGTATTTTATCCAAACAATGGGGTATAATGATTTTAACAGGTATTCTAAGATGCTGATAAAAAGCCATAAAAAGGACGAGTACATCTTTCTGTTGATAAAGAATGTTAGTTACAAATAAATAGCTAAATTGCACACCTGGTCTCCCATGAAGAACTGATTGCCACTTTTCTCCATCTCTAAGGTCTTCTCCAAGAATGGAAGAATTCGACGAGAATTCCCCTGGAACCTTAGGCGAAGCTCGTTCTGAAAACGGAAAATTAAATGAATATTAAAATATATCACAGATACGAGGGTTGACTGAAAAGTTTGTGGTATGAATGAGTGGTACTAGAGCTGTGAAATCGTGCCTGCATTCATTTCAACTCTTCTTATTAATAACTGCATTGTTTCTTTCCAGGTAGGAGGATGGGCTGAAAAGTTCATAGGCTGACTATGAATGAGTGATGCTAGAGCTGTGGAATCTTGCCTGCATTCATTTCAACTCTTCTTATTAATAACTGCATTGTTTCTTTCCAGGTAGGAGGATGGGCTGAAAAGTTCATAGGCTGATTATGAATGAGCGATGATAGAGCTGTGGAATCTTGCTTGCATTCATTTCAACTCTTCTTATTAATAACTGCATTGTTTCTTTCGAGGTAGGAAGATGGGCTGAAATGTTCATAGGCTGACTATGAAGGAGTGATGCTAGAGCTGTGAAATCTTGCATGCATTCATTTCAACTCTTCTTATTAATAACTACATTGTTTCTTTCTAGGTACGAGGTTGGGCTGAAAAGTTCACAGGCTGACTATGAAGGAGTGATGCTAGAGCTGTGAAATCTTGCATGCATCAATTTAATCTGTTCTCATCAATAACTGAATTTCTTCTTTATAGGTACGATGGTGGGCTGAAATGTTCATAGGCTGACTACGAAGGAGTTCCACTAGAGCTGAGAAATTTTGCATGCATTAATAGCAATCATTCTTAATGACTACTGCATTATTTCTTTCCATGTCGACTGACATCTGACTGTTCAAAGAAGGCTTCAAATGTAACTAGTAGAGTCTTTTGAAAATGAACAAAATTTGGCATCGTGGTGTAAACAATTACCTCCAGACATAGGATTTAGAATCCAAAATAAGATATACAGTGATGGGCTGACTAGGAAGCAGCAATGCTACACCTGTGAGTCTTGGATGCATTAATTTAAACTCTTCTTGTTTAATAACTGCATAATTTATTACTAGGTAAACTGACATCTTATTGTTCAGAGATAACTGTTACTCCTTTTTGTCAAAAATGTCAACAGAAACATGTATGAAGTCCTTATCACTGAGATATCGGTTCCAAGCCAAGTGTTTTATCATGTTGGGGAACAGATGATAGTCAGTCAGATCAGGAGAATAGGGCGGGTGATCAACCAGTTAAAAACGACTATCACGCACAACAGCCATTGAAATAAAGGATTATTTGCTGAAGCATTTTTCTGACAAAACATGAACCCTTTTGTCAGTTTCTCTGGGCGTCCGGACTTAATAGCCTTTCGTAATTGTCTCAGCAAGTTGGAATAGTGCTCTCCATTGACGATGTGGCCCTTTTGAAGTCAATAAACACAACACTTGGTCGTGGAATGAAACAATGAAGTTATCAATAAGAAGAGTTGAAATTAATGCATACAAGATTTCACAGATCTAGTATCACTCCTCCATAGTCAGCCTATGAATTTTCAGCCCACCCTCGGACGAGGAATGAAACAATGAAGTTATTAATAAGAAGAGTTGAAATTAATGCAGTAAGGTGGAAGTTGTAATCAGCTTGAGAAATCAGAGAGCCGAAATCTAATTTCAGACGGGTTCGTTAAATTCACTTGTGCAAAATTATGTGATTTGTTTATAGTTATTGCAATCGTAGGTTGAACTGGAAAATGGATTCTTGTCCACTCGAAAGGAAATGTTTATTTGGACTGCAACTGGCAAACTGGATTATTAAATATTTGTTTTTTTCTTGCAACAAGCCAACGTGTATTTAAATTCTAGCAGTATTTAGTATTGTTGCATAAGTTATCGCTAACATTTTTATTGATATTTAAAAAAAAATATCTACGTTTCGTTTAATGACAGATCAGAGCCAACGTAATTGGCCCTGATCTGTCATCTCGTCAGCAGTCGCTCTCTCACAGACGCGCCGTTGCCTCGCTCTGTCTTTTTTACAAATACTTTCACGGTAATTGTTCTGATGACCTGCTTTCGCTGGTTCCTAGGCCTCATGAATTTAAGTGTCCTACATTGGTGAAACTGTTAGAGATGTAGACGTCTCTTCTACTCCAATAGCTTCATGTTTCGTACCTATCGCCTGTGGAACAACCTTCGTTATTCCTGTTTCCATGACAAATATAATCTCCGACTATTTAAGTGCAACGTCAATCGACATCTCCAGTTGCCTTGATCTATCTACTTCCCTTCTCCACATCCTTTCACCTTTCATTCCTATCTGCTCTCGCTCCAAATCTTCTGTAACCCCCTTGCCTTGATCGACCCACTGTCTTTCTCCACGTCCTTTCCTCTACCACTCCGATCTGCTTTTCCTCCAAACCTTCTGTAACCTCTTGCGTGCTAGTGGCTTCCAGCCTTGATTGGGGTGAAAAGCTTAAAAAAAATCTGTGAAATTTAAATAAGCTGATTTGTTTGGATTTACACTGTGACAAAAACCGTATTTCGCGGTTCAATAATTTCTTTAGTTTTATAAGATTTCATGGTAAACCATATTTCTAAGAAAATTTCCTTTTATTACTTTTAAGAGCGAAGAATAAATTTCATTTTTTTATAGTAATTAATTTTATAGAACTTCATTGCAAACAATTTTTTTCCCTTTTTAACAGCAAATAACAAATACATTCTGATATAAATGTTCTTACATAGGAGTTAATTCCAGTGCTGATGTAGGAGAATCTCGTCCTTCTAGGGTGGGTGTTTATATATCTACATGTCATAAGATTTTACATCTCGTTCATCTGACATTTAACATTAAATCATAACAAAGATAAAAATGAAAATAAACAAAAAAATAGATAAAATGTAATGAATTCAAACAACGAAAAGTAACAGTTAAATTTAGCATCCATCGTAAGGTCTTCTATATAGTAAATTCGAATGTCAGTGTGTCGCTGTGTCACAAGATTTCAAATTTACCCCGACGTGTCGTAGCACAACATATACCATTTTGGAATTGAGGGCGACGCCGTGAGAAAATTAAAAAATATCCCAGGACGGGTCCGAATCTGTAATCCTGAAATTGTGCATTAGCAAGTTGTCATTCCGTCAGTTGTTTTTGGATTCCGCCATCTTGGCTTCTGCTGATAAAAACAATTAAAGCGGCACAACTCTCTAACTTTCAATAGCTCATGCTTAAATGAAAAAAGTACGGCTCTCAAATCACAGTGTTTCAAGATAAAATTGTATTTTAAATTTTACTCCTAGAGGCCGTAGTCCATTATATAATACCATTTTGGAGTCAGGAATTTTTTTAAAAATTGCGTATTTAAATCCTCGCAGTATTTAGTATTGAGAAGTTATCGCTAACATTTTTGTCAAAATTTAAAAAAAAAACTCTGTTTCGTTCAATTTCGAAAACCAATCGATGAAATTTGAAGAAGCTGATTAGTTTGGAAAAATACTTTGACAGAAAACCTACTCCTCGGTTTAATATTTTTTAAAATTTTATAAGACTTCATGGTAAACAATATTTTTAAGAAAATTTATTTTTTTACTTTTACCAGCGAAGAATAAATTTCTTACTCTTGAGTGTGCAACATACAACTGGGCATGCGTAAATATTTGTTACAAATTCCATCTTTTTGAAGTGTTTAACCTTGTGGTTTGTTTATAGTTCTCACAAATGCAGGGCAAACTGGAAATGGGATTCTTGTATATATAAAAACTTAAAAGATATCTATGACGACTGAGTAGAGAGTACGGTCCTCACTGCCTGCGCCACGCCTTCGGCCTGGAAGCGCATCTAAGATACGCTTAGAAAATTACTTTGTGTAATAGTTAAGAAGCATGTCTCAATGGATCAATTACGACAGAATAGTGAGTTCGATCCTCATTGGGTGCTCCAAACTGTCGGCCTTGTGCCACATCTAAGCTACCCTTAGAAAATCACTCTAGGCACTTCGTCGTAGTGTAATGGCTATCAAACTTGTCTCGCTAGATCAATTAGAACTGAGTAGAGAGTGCGATCCTCTCTGGGTGCCCAATGCTTCCGGCCATGTGCCACATGCTTAGAAAACATATTTCTTACTCTTGAGCATACAACATACAACTGGTCATGGATAAAGAGTTATTACTGTAGCCAAATTACAACTTTTTGAAACATTTGGCCTTGTGATTTGTTTCTAGTTCTCGCAAACGTAGAGCGAACTGGAAAATGTATCTTGTATATAAAAAAAACTTAAAGAAAATATCTCAAAAAACAATATTGCATTTTTATGAAGGAGTGATGCTAGATTTGAATAAACAGCTTTGTAAGAAATCAGTTTGTTGATCAAAGTTTAGGTTTATTTTGATTCATGGCATATCAACCTCAATGGGCTATTTAATGCCGACAAGATTTTTAAGGATAGATTCGTACGAATGGAATATGTTTTTGTAAAGACGGTTATATATAATTTTGGAAAGCATTTCTCAGGTTGTGTTTAAACCTTTTCCTGCCAGAACAAATGTGACATTTGTGTCAAAACAATTACGAATTTAATCGCCATTTAGCGAACTAGATGCGAATCTAGAAGACATTGTTATTTCATATTATCCTATTTTCTTTAAGCAGACAACCTTGGCCTCTCCTGTTTCCATTAATACAAAAAAAAATGGTCAAGGATGAATCCGATGAAATAGTAAGGCGAGGAAGAATGTTGTAATGTTAGGGGAAGCAAAATAAATGAGAGTTTAATTACGAAATTCTCGGAGTGGTGTAATGGATAACGAGCTAGTCTGGTTGAGCACTTACTACTGAGAAACAATAAGATATGCAGAAGACACAGTGTTGATTTGATTTGGTTTATTTTGTTTTACGGCATATTAACAGCTCAATGGGTTATTTAATGTCTGGGCGGTTAGTTTTGGTTGTTCTGTCAGTGTGTATTGTGTAGTCCCATAGAATTGTAACAGGTCCTATCTCCGTAATCAGGTCTGGGTGGTGTTCATACCAGTTTCTTTCAGTTTCCTTCCCGTAGAAGTTGCAGATTTTCCATTGCAGATATTGCCCCACACTGTCATGCCGGTTTTTATACTCAGTGGGTGCCAATACCGTGCAACCTGATACAATAATTTCTGGATATTTACCACAGATTATTATTATTATTATTATTATTATTATTATTCTCTTTGAATTCTGTTGTGTACACATTTGCTTCTGGGTCCCAACCAGAGACCTAAGTTCAGAAATGATATCATGACATTTTCCACTGACCAATTAAAACACAACCACACACACATTTTACATAGATAAAGCCCTTAGTAAAGTGTGAGAACAATAATAATAATAATAATAATAATAATAATAATAATAGTTATTATTATTATTATTATTATTATTATTATTTTTATTTCCTTTGATATCTGGCGTTTACACATTTCTTTCCGGGTCCCGCCCAGGGACCTAAGGTTAGAAATGGCATCATGACACTTTCCACTGCAAAAAAAATTTTTTTTTTAAATTATTACATAGATAAAGCCCTTCGTAAAGTGTGGGCTGTACTTGTCAGAAAAAAATTTTGTATCTCTTTGAGGCATAGACTTCCAAGGATCCCTTCAATCAGCCTACTGGAATCTTTTCCAACCAGTCCAAGGGCTCCAACTACAACAGGAATTGTTGATGTTCCCATGTGCCACACTTTTGAAATTTCTATTTCAAGGTTTATTATTATTATTATTATTATTATTATTATTATTATTATTATTATTATTATTATTATTCTCTTTGAATTCTGTTGTATACACATTTCCTTCTGAGTCCCAACCAGAGACCTAAGTTCAGAAATGCCTTCCTGACATTTACCACTGTTACATCGATGAAGCGCATCGTAATTTGTGAGCTGTACTTGTAATTACAATTTTTTTAATTTCTCTAAGGCATTGGCTACCAGAAATCAATTCAGTGGGTCAATCGGAGCCTTTTCCAGTGATTATTGATTATTGATGTCCTAATGTGCCACATTTTTTAAATTTCCACTTCAAGATCCTTGTGTTCTGATATTTTTGAAGGTCTTCAAAGATACATTATTCTGCTGAAACTATTATTATTATTATGTATTTGTGTATGCCATGGTTCCTGGTTTGTATCCTGTAGAGCTGAGTTCAAACTATGGTCCTTAGGCTCTATAGGAGAATTGTCATTTAATTGATAGCACTTTTCTTAGTATATAGGATGTTCCTAGTAGGGCAATCTTCTTCGTGTATGTTGATGTTACCTGGGACACTGTTAATAAAATTGTCCATTACTTTTCTCACGAGGCCCAGATATCCGATTACTATTGGTGCAGTCTGTCTTCATTCCCCATATCCCGTTAATCTCGATCTCCAGGTCTTTGTATTTGGACAATTTTTCGATAATAATAATAATAATAATAATTACTATTATTATTATAATAATATATAATAATTACTAATATTATTATTATTATTATTATTATTATTCCATTGTATTTTATTGATTTTAAAAAAATATAACAAAAATAAATTTTATATTATTATTAATTTTCGCAACAGTTTTATACTTTTGTTTTCACAGTGATACAGTTTCGTTTTAGTTTTACTAGTAGTAGTAGTAGTAGAAGAGGAAGAAGAAGAAGGAGGAGGTGGAGGAGGAGGAGTAGAAGAAGTCAAATTATGACGCTTACATTTGTTTTCACAGTGATACATGTTCGTATTAGTTTTACTAGGAGAAGAAGGAGGAGGAGGAGAACGGGAAGAAGAAGCAGAAAGAGAGAAAGAGGAGGAGAAAAAGAGGAAGAAGGAGGAGGAGAAGAAGAAGGAGAAGGGGAGAAAAAGAAGCAGAAAGAGAGGAAGAGGAGGAGAAAGGGAAGAAGAAGTAGTAGTAGATGAAGAAGAAGAAAAACAAGAAGAAGAAAAAAGGAGAAAGAGGAGAAGAATGAGGAGGGGGAGGAGAAGGAGGGGAGGAGAAGGAGGGGAGAAGGAGGGGGAAGGAGGGGGAGGAGAAAGAGTAGTAGTAGTAGAAGTAGTCAAATCATGACGCTTACTTTTGTTTTCACAGTGATACATGTTCATATTTTTACTAGAAGAAGAAGAAGGAGGAGGAGGAGGAGGAGAGGGAGAAGAAGTAGAAAAGAAGAAGAAGAAGAAGAAGAAGAAGAAGAAGAAGAAGAAGAAGGAGGAGGAGGAGGGGGGGAGAAGAAGAAGAAACAGAAAGAGAGGAAGAGGAGGATAAAGGGAAGAAGAAGAAGAAGAAGTCAAATTATGACGCTTACCATTCTCTTCTCGGGGTCACCTGGCCTCTGCCCGTAGAAAGACTACAAAAATAAAAGAAATCAATCAGTTCAGACGTAATCCTAGCATCAGTGGAATATCAAATTTCATTTGAAGAACACGATGTATCCCCAAAGAATAATCCTTCGCAGAACATTGGCAAAACTTTTGTTAGCAAATTTATTTATGGATTGTCGTAATTCTGCATAACGTTTCGCAGAGATAACCGGGATAATTTTCTAGAAATATAATCTGTGATAAACATGTGAATATTTAGCCGTTTCATCGAACCCTAAGGATTTACTGGCACAAGGCCAAAACAGGGAAGAGCGCTAATGTTGGTAGATATTCTGGCCTGGCTTTGTTAATATGTCATTTCCATTCTTCTATAAGGGATTCAAATATATTAACAAACATTCGGCAGTCCTGAGAAGATGTTTCTGTTTCATGCCTGAACGCAAATCTTGGGGTCATGTATATATATTTGCGTATTTAGGCAGCAAATTCTCTTTTAGGCATGTCTAATTCAATAAATTACAGACATTATGTCTGCTAATATTTAACAAAATGCATTTATACTCGCGGATAACATTCCGTGTACTGCAATTAAATTTCCCAAGTACTTCTTCCGAGATTTAAAGACCACGTAAAAGCTTTTGAACTATATCAATGAGGCAAACCTGGTATCTCGTTACTACAAAAAATGGCCGGTACCAAGAATGGATCCGATGAAGTATTAAGGCAATGTAAGGGGAAGCAAAATAAATGAGAATTTAAGTACGAAATTCTTGGAGTGGGGTAATGGATAACGAGCTAGTCTGGTTGAACACTAACTACTGAGAAACAACTAGATATGCAGCTGACACAGTGTTGATTTGATTTGGATTATTTTTATGGTTTATCAACACCTCAATGGGTTATTTAATGCCGACGAGAAATTTTTAGGATAGGTTCGTATGAATAGAATATGTATTCTTTGTAAGAAATCAGTTTGCATATCAGGTTTCATTGACGTATTTTTAATTTTTGGATTAGGATCAGGGTTTGAGTTTATTTTCTTTTACGGTATATCAACCTCAATAGGTTATTTAATGAAGACAAGTTATTTTTAGGATAGGTTCGTATGAATAGAATAGAGTCTGTAGATCAAATTTCATTGAGATATTTCTTAAAGAGTTTTTTTCTTTTTTTTTTTTGTCGAGAGACAAATCTGTTGATGGTAATCGCTGCTGGTGCTAAAGAAAGAATGCGGCAGCAGATACCATTTCGGCATTTAATCTCTTTTTGAAGCCACGAAATTTGTCCAGCCTCGTTTCCATTGATGAAAGCATCCCTGGAACGCCTGTTTTTAGAACAGCTGCCTCGTCGCAGTTTCCTGAATTTCCTCAACGTCTTAAACTATTGTTACTTTTAAGTAGGATTTGATTTATTTAAAGAGGGACATTTGCAAGGAGCGAGATCTGGGGAATATGGTGGTTATCTGACTTTGGGAATGTTGTCACTGGTCAATGATTGAACCTCGGTAGTATGATGAGACGACCACATTCTACACACTTTCCTTTGTAGTTCTGTTTATTAAGAACGGAAATGTGTGAGAACGTTAAAACTTAGGTTGTATAAACAACGGAGGTGAAAAAGAAAGTTATAATTTAGTGTGCATGCGGGACAGAGTTCAACATCAGTATGTCCCAAGCGGCTTCACTCTGCGTTTATCTTTGGTTTATAAGAGAACTAGCAGCATGGCCCGGCGTTCAAAAATCGTACGACTCATACAAAAATCGCTATCACTTGACTTAAAATATTTTTGCCCTTCCTTGCCTTTAAAGGAGTGCCCTTTGCCGTGCTGATGTTGCTACATGCCTTACTTCTTGCCTATCTCACACTGCGAATTTTTTCGAAGCTCTATACTAAACATTAAATCTGTTACGAAAAAAGAACTAAACAAAATAAACACAAAACGATCAGCATTAAAACAGGACTCGTAACTGGAAAAACCGAATGAAAAAAGAATGTTAACAACAAATAGTTTTTCACATCCAACGCAGTTCTGCGGAATCAGAATCAACGTTGAGTTTAAGCAAGCGAATGAGCCAATTGGAGTAAAGTGCCATGCAGATTTAATTTTTTCCCACTTGTGACGAATGCAGCTATCGATTTTTTTGCATGCTAGCATGCTAGTTAACATTCATGTCAGTCAGCTGTTGGCTTTCAGGCTGGCCAATAGAATCTTCCTGCCTATTCGTAGGCAGGCAGCTATAGGCTCTCACTCTGACCAGTAGAAAATAGCCGCAAGCTACATGAAAACTACCGTAGAAGCATGAATAAATCGATTATTTCCACTATCGATGGGAATTGGGAGATGCAAAGTCGGTCTTGGCCTTTTATCTAACTTGGAGCATGTGCATGTAAATTTTGGTGCAAATCCGTCGAAAATTGCGGCCGTGCATTCGTTACACACACACACACACACACACACACACACACACACACACACACACACACACATCCTGCCTTTTATAGAGATTAGTGGTGACTTACGTAGAGTCGGCCATCCTTTTCATGGAACATTCGCATGAAGTCATCAAAGAGTTCGTAGAAACTGTCGCAGATGTAATCAATTTTTGCCATTTCGATACTGTTCTTGCCGTAAAAATCTGTTGGGAAAAAGAAATAGAATATATATCTTATGTTCAATGAGGTATACAGTTTAACATATACGAATGATGTCTGTAGAGTAAGTTACAGGTAATTAGAGATCGATCAGGAAAGCCATAAAGCCAGAGTAGAGACATATTTGTTGCAATTTCTTTTACGATCCATAGGCACTGTTTCACCTCCAATTCTCATTAGTCTGGTTATACAGAGAAGGTCAATAGGGACTCAGCTCACTCCAGATCTCTAGACATTCAGGGCATAACGATAAACTACATCCGGCAGCAAGGTCACTGATCGAGAGGTTTTCAGATGCATGGAAATATCTCTTAATTGCTGTTGTTCCCAGATTCACCCTGACCCGGGGTGGCAGCAGCTGTTAGGGTCCTACCTATGGATAAATAGTTAATCTCAAACTGTGATCAAAACAAAGAAAGAATAAAAATAGTTTTTTTAAGAAAAATGCCAGCAATATATTTTTGAAAAAAAAAATGCAAGCAATACGTTTTTGTAAAAGAAAAATTGCCAAAAGATTTGACTCTCGATAAAAATCAACTGTAAAAAATATATCAATTAAACTTGATCTACCAACTGATTTATTACAAAAAATACATATATCATTCATACAAACCTATCCTAAAAAATCCTGTCGGCATTAAATAACCCATTGAGCTGTTAATATGCCGTGCAACATAAACCAAATCGAATAAACACTGTGTCATCTGCATATCTTGTTGTTTCCCAGTAGTCTGTATTCAATCAGACTAGCTCGTTATCCATTACCCGACTCCGAGAATTTCGTACTTAAATTCTCATTTATTTTGCTTTCCCTATCACTACAACATTCTTCGTCGTCTTAGACTTCATCTACTTGCTACTGGCCATTTTTTGTATTAATGGAAGCAGGGGATACCAAGGCTGTCTCCTTAAACAAAAGAGGTTAATATGAAATAACAATGTCTTCTATATTCTTATCTAGTTCGCTAAATAGCGATTAAATTAGTAATTGTTTTGACACAAATGTCACGTCTGTTCTGGCAGGAAAAGGTTAAAACACAGCCCGAGAAATGCGTTCAAAAATTATAACCTTCTTTACGAAAGCATATTCTATTTGTACGAATCTATCCTTAAAAATCTTGTCGGCATTAAATAATCATACCGTAAAACAAAATAGGCAAAATCAAAAATGTCTAAAAAAAAAACCTGATCTACAAACAGATTTCTTACAGAGAATACACATTCTATTCGTATGAATCTATCCTAAAATTCTTGTCGGCATTAAATAGCCCAATGAGGTTGATATGCAGTAAATCAAAATAAACAAAATAAAAAATACGTCAATGAAACCTGATCTACAAACTGATTTCTTACAGAGAATACATATTCTATTCGTACGAACCTATCCTATCAATCTTGTCGGCATTAAATAACCCATTGAGCTGGATGTGCCGTAAATCGAAATAAACAAAATAAAAAATACGTCAATGAAACCTGATCTACAAACTGATTTCTTACAGAGAATACATATTCTATTCGTACGAACCTATCCTATCAATCTTGTCGGCATTAAATAACCCATTGAGGTTGATATGCCGTAAATCAAAATAAACAAAATAAAAAATACGTCAATGAAACCTGATCTACAAACTGATTTCTTACAGAGAATACATATTCTATTCGTACGAACCTATCCTATAAATCTTGTCGGCATTAAATAACCCATTGAGCTGGATATGCCGTAAATCAAAATAAACAAAATAAAAAATACGTCAATGAAACCTGATCTACAAACTGATTTCTTACAGAGAATAAATATTCTATTCGTACGAACCTATCCTATAAATCTTGTCGGCATTAAATAACCCATTGAGGTTGATATGCCGTAAATCAAAATAAACAAAATAAAAAATACGTCAATGAAACCTGATCTACAAACTGATTTCTTACAGAGAATAAATATTCTATTCGTACGAACCTATCCTATAAATCTTGTCGGCATTAAATAACCCATTGAGGTTGATATGCCGTAAATCAAAATAAACAAAATAAAAAATACGTCAATGAAACCTGATCTACAAACTGATTTCTTACAGAGAATAAATATTCTATTCGTACGAACCTATCCTATAAATCTTGTCGGCATTAAATAACCCATTGAGGTTGATATGCCGTAAATCAAAATAAACAAAATAAAAAATACGTCAATGAAACCTGATCTACAAACTGATTTCTTACAGAGAATAAATATTCTATTCGTACGAACCTATCCTATCAATCTTGTCGGCATTAAATAACCCATTGAGGTTGATATGCCGTAAATCAAAATAAACAAAATAAAAAATACGTCAATGAAACCTGATCTACAAACTGATTTCTTACAGAGAATAAATATTCTATTCGTACGAACCTATCCTATAAATCTTGTCGGCATTAAATAACCCATTGAGGTTGATATGCCGTAAATCAAAATAAACAAAATAAAAAATACGTCAATGAAACCTGATCTACAAACTGATTTCTTACAGAGAATACATATTCTATTCGTACGAACCTATCCTATAAATCTTGTCGGCATTAAATAACCCATGGAGGTGTTGATATGCCGTGAATCAACATAAACACAAACTCTGACCTACAAACTGATTCTTACAAAGAATACATAGTTTATTCATACGAAACTATCCTAAAAACCTTGGCATTAAATAACCCATTGAGGTGTTGATATGCTGTCAAAGCATATAACCCAGACGGAATTAATCATAGTAACATTTGCGTCCAGTTTCTTTCACCATTTCATCATTCTTGGTAGTTATTTTATTTTCGCAATGTGGTTTAATAACAAAACTGACGTCAACACAATGAGAAAAAAAGTCTCAATGAAATAGGATAGATTGTATAACAAAAACACGCATATAAAATATATTTTTAAATTTAAAATTCTCGGCGTTCCTCTTTCGTTCTTGCACATGCGTGGTAGTCATAAACCTAATCAGATAAAGTTGTGAAGGACGAAACGCGTCACACGAACATTTTTTCCACTTTGTCATTTTTCTTTTAACTATAATATCAAAGACGAAGAAATTATCAAGTTGAAGAATGCAAGTGCCGCTTTAAAAAGCATGGTCTCTATTGAGAGTCTCCCCTTTTTACACAAATGGACTCACCCAAGGTATACATATACTACTACCAGTGAATACCCGGAGTACGTTGAGTCAAGTCGACAGTAGTAGTAATAAAGTGGAGTCGGTCGGTAGAACAACGTAGCGGCAAGTGTGACAGTAACGAACGCGTAGACTCAGTAAGAAGTCATACAGCGATACGTCGATACCAAAGACTGTATATATATATTTTCCTACTAACCCGCATTCCTGGAACTACTAACCTGTATTACCAGTTTGTATTATTACGTTAATACATTTATTTTCCTCTATTCATTCTTGACGTTTGTTATTATTTGATACCGGATTCCATCCCGGAATCCACAACAGTCTCTCATCTGCATCAGTGCATCTATAGAAAGTATGGAACCTAAGACGTTTGGAAATGTTAACGCCACAAGCCAGTGAAGCTGACAGAAACCGACGAATTCAAGATCATTGTGGGATTTTGACATTCAAACAGACCAAAACGCAAAGAATATAAATTAAATATTATCAGCGATAAAATTCTTAACTTAAATAACCCATTGAGGTTGATATGCCGTAAAACAAAATAAAACAAACCAAACCAGATCTCAAGCGGAACTCATACATACGAAGCATCGTTGAAAATGGTAGAAAAATGGTCGGTAACTTGCTTTGATTCCTTCTGCTTTACAAGAGTCAGAGTAGTTAAAAAATAGCGTATTGCTGACAAATCTAGGTTGGAACTACCCAATATGGCCTGGATCTTGTGGACGATTAATTATTTTCAAAACCCCTTTAGTACAGACGAAATGTTGCTAGCATATCACGACTCTGTCTCTAGTATTATGGCATTTATCCAGGCAGTCTAAATCCCCTAGTTGCGCCAGTTCAGACATTCACAGCAACAGACCGACCATGCAACTGAATCATCCTGATTTCCTTCGTATTCCATTGTTAAGGAGGAAGTTGCAATCAGCTTGAGAAATAGGAGAGCCGAAATCTAATTTCAGCCCGGTTCGTTATATTCACTTGCGCACATATAACTCCGGAAAAGGTATGAACCTATCACTTTTCCCCTCTCCCAGGATAGATTTGGTTCTATAGCCTTGGTTAGCAACGGAAAGAAACGGCAGCCTACTGCGGGAACATCTTCTGCCTAGTCAGAAAGTCGAAAGAGATATGGTCGTCCAAGCGTGTGTCACGTATAACACGTAACCGACTGGCTGATAATCTTAAACTATCTATCCTATATATTCTCATATCTGCACTTAGTTCCTCCTCTTAGGGGGTACGCAACAACCTCATGCACCAAGCCTCTACCTTGAACTACTCTTGGGCCCTGTATTCTCTCAATATTATTTTTAAAAAAGGGAACAGCAATAAGATTGAACGTATTCATATGAAAAACTGAAAAATTTGATCAACCATAGTCGTGCGGGGTGTAATTAGATTTTTTACATGACAAGGGCAAAAATACAAATCCGTGTCCAACTGCAATTGACTGATGAACACAAGTTCTCACCTTTGGCCATTACTTTTCAGCTTTGGGAACGGTATATGGAATCAGCTGATGATTGTCTGAACACATTTTTAACGTTTCTTAGTTTAGCGGCATATCAACTCCTCATGGGTCATTTTATGCTAAAATTTAATTTTCTTGGGAGCATTAGTAATTTTTTCTTTTATAACAATTCACTGCTGGTAATACACACACACACACACACACACACACACACACACACACACACACACACACACACATATATATATATATATATATATATATTGTTTTTTTTGCAAAAAATATATTGATGATGATTGTTTTTTTTAATTTTGATAAAAAATGTATTGTAAGTTTTTATTTTTGGAATTTAAAAAAATTTATTAGTGATATTTTTTTTATTTTTTAAAATATACATTTGTTGTATTTTTTATTTTTATTTGGTAATTTCTTTATATTATTTTTTTACAAAAATGTATTTCTGGTAATATTTTTTATATTTATTTATTACAAAATGTATTTCTGGCAATTTAATTTAATTTTTTTTATTTTTTACAAAAAATATATTTTTGGTAAGTTTTATATATATATATATATATATATATATATATATATATATATATATAGATAGATAGATAGATAGATAGATAGATAGATAGATAGATAGATAGATAGATAGATAGATAGATATTTTAATCAGATTTACCACAAGAGGTTAATTACTGTGGAGGAATTAGGAAACGTAAACATTATTAGGGGGCAAGAACAAAAGATAGGTCACCAGAAAGACAGGAGAAACTGTTAGTATAGAACTTACGGTTACATTTATCCATTTCAACTGTAAATTGATGAGACCTTGTGGTCAATCTTTGCTGCGCTTAAATTCATAAATTCTAGATATCATAGCGGAGAGTTTCTCCAAACCATGAAAGTATTTTGAGAAAACACACAAGGTGGGAATTTTACGACGAGAGAAAGTGACTGACGCCGAGATGCCAGGTCAGGAGTAGTAACATTGCTGATTCTTCTTTGAATTTTATCAAGAATCTGCAAATATATAGCAGAGTCACCGGTTCATATGCGGCAGCACATTCTAAGTATGGACGAATGATAGACTTATAGATACGTAAGTGTATAAAAATTATCTAGCACGATACAATGAACCAGCTTCTTAGAAAATGACCTATCAATGGATTCAATATAGTTTTTCCACTTCATGTCAGTAGAAAAAGTTAGCGCAATAAGGAGTAACTAAACACTCACTTGGAGCCATGATCACCTACGTTTTGAAAAGACATAGCAATTCACAGACAATAAGAAAAGGAATGTGTGGAGAGCCATGATCACTTACGTTCTGGAAAGACATGACATTTAAAAATATTTGTAATAAAATGGCAATTCACAGATGGTAAATAAAAGGAATGTGTAGAGAGCCATGATCACTTACGTCCTGGAAAGACATGTCATTTAAAAATATTTATAATAAAATGACAATTCTCAGATAGTAAAGAAAAGGATTCTCTGGAAAGCCATTTTTACGTACGTTTTGAAAAGACATGACATTTAAAAATATTTATAATAAAATGGCAATTCACAGATGGTAAATAAAAGTAATGTGTGGAGAGCCATGATCACTTACACCCTGGAAAGACATGGCATTTAAAAATATTTATAATAAAATGACAATTCTCAGAAAGTAAAGAAAAGGATTCTCTGGAGAGCCGTTTTTACGTACGTCTTGAAAAGACATGACATTTAAAAATATTTGTAATAAAATGGCAATTCACAGATGGTAAATAAAAGGAATGTGTGGAGAGCCATGATCACTTACGTCCTGGAAAGACATGTCATTTAAAAATATTTATAATAAAATGACAATTCTCAGATAGTAAAGAAAAGGATTCTCTGGAAAGCCATTTTTACGTACGTTTTGAAAAGACATGACATTTAAAAATATTTATAATAAAATGGCAATTCACAGATGGTAAATAAAAGGAATGTGTGGAGAGCCATTATCACATATGTCCTTAAATGTCATGACATTCAAAAAGATTTTTAAAATGTTAATTCACATATAACATATGTGGCATCCGTCGATCTCGAGAGACCTAAGATCTGCCCCTCCCCCAAATTATGCCCCCCAGCTGCTGATGGCGGCGCAGCATTTGTTATGTCTCGGTCGCATGCCTGGGCAGTTTTTTTTTAATGAAAGATTAGCGTTTGCCCTCGCAGCAGTTCTCCCCTGTCCACGCCCTCGATGTTGTCCCAAGAGAAAGCTAGAGCCTGATAGATATTGTCGCAGGTGTCGACGCAGGACTTGGCACAGCGAAGATGAACATAACATCGGAGGGTCGTAGAGACTCCGGCTTCGGATTTGTCCTCAGCGTTTACTCCCAAAGACTTTCCCATGATTGGGTATGGCTGCAAGACAGCGTAGATTTAAATTCAGAGTTTTCCTGCTAATTCCAATTGCAATTAGTTCCTGCTTAGAGGGAATATTCTACGATTATTTTAATATATAACCATAGGTTTAGAATTACTTTTTACTTACCGAATTCCCGGGCCAAGTACCGAGCAATTGCCATGCTCTGAGGAATCTGGATTTTGCCATCAATCTCCAACACTGGCATCATAGAACAAGGCATCTCTGAAGAATAAAGACAAATTTTCAAACAGGAAATGAAAGAGTTATATACATAGAATATACCAAAAATATATATTACGACATTTTTATGTTTACATTTCTCTTTAAATATACTAATATTTAAGTAAATGCTCCCTTTATAATAAACAGTATTAACGACATTTACAGGCCTGAATATCCGAGAAATATTCATAGAAAATGTTCGTCCTCCGACAGGAATCGAACCTGTATCCTGACGTGCCTTAAACGTTTCGGCCACAGAGAAGCGTCCGGTTACCGAAATCGATTTTACTGTCTTTAAACTTTAATCTTCCATGAATCTCTCACGTACATGCTTACATTCATAACGGTTCCGTATAGGATACAGGTTCGATTCCAAAAATGTCCTCACTTTTTGTCTTTGTCATCAATTTGAATAACTAAAAACATACATATGAATGCATTTAATATTTTATTTTAATCATATTTGTAAGTCAAGGGCAATCGTCAGTGATGATATGTCTGTGTTCCGGTTTATCATGACATGGAAGAAATAACCACCCCCACTCCATCCTCTGAGCTTACTTTTCTATTTAGCGCTGATCTGACATTTAATTGGTTAAAGAAGACATACCCACAAGTCCCCACCTTTAACATTCGGAAAAGAGATATCACTTTGTTTTTAAATTTTCTTAAAAATCATTTATTCACTAGTTACTTAAAATCGCCTGAAGAAGTACAATCAAAGTATTGAAACATTGAATCTTTTGTGTAGCGATTTCAACATGTTTTTGTAATAATAATAATAATAATAATATATTGCTCTAGTTATTATTGAGCACTTTTTAAAATGTAAATGCTACGAACAGTGAAATTATACACCATCTGTTCTTTCTCTCATTTACGCATACAGTGTAACCCGGATATAAGAGAGTTTTCGGGACCGGGGGTCTCTTATATCCGGGTTTCTCTTATATCCGGGTTAGGTCTAATTTATATACATTAACACAGGCTCTAATTTGGGACCAGAGAAAATCTCTCTTATATCCGTGTTTCTCTTATATCCGGGTCTCTTATATCCGGGTTACACTGTATATATATATATATATATATATATATATATATATATATACAGTGTAACCAGGATATAAGAGAGTTGTGGGGACCGGAGAAGAAGTCTCTTATATCCGGGTTTCTCTTATATCCGTTTTTTTTCTATTTTGTTTAGGTAAGTATGGCTCTAATTTGGGACCAGAGAAAATCTCTCTTATATCCGGGTCTCTTATATCCGGGTTACACTGTATATATATATATATATATATATATATATATATGTATGTGTGTGTGTATACTCGAAAGTAGTTTACTATCGGTCGAAACATAATTACCATTGTGTAACGCTTTTTCTTTTAATGTCCTAAAATAACTCATAGTTAGTTCTATTCTGTATTAAGCCCTCAATATAGTTAAATGTTACGGACAGTGGAATTATACTCGCTTTGTTCTCATTTTACCTGGATATATACATATATATATATACATTCAAGAAAGACGTTTTGGATCACTAACACGAAAAAGAGAATGTCTCGAGAATATTTAACATCGAAAAACATAAAGAAAAAATTAATCATTATTAATAATATTTGGAAATCTACAACCTTTGCCTGATGACGGTCGCGAGACCGGAAAACGTATAGCAAAATTATGGAAAATATTTTTTTTTTACATCCACATTACAACCAAAACGTTTGCGGTTTCTCTCTTCTTTTTAATATACACACTTTTCTCTCGTTGGAACTACTATAACTTCTTCCTTATATATATATATATATATATATATATATATATATATATATATATATATATATATATATATGGCAGCATGTTTTCATTAAGATATGGCTATTTGAATAATTTAGACAAGTTTTTTCTACTTATTTTCAATAGGATCCTCTCATACTCACGAGCAGTTTTTATTACTATTTGTTGGAAGTTGCTGATTGAACTTCTATTTATAGGATTTTTGGTGTTTAATTATTTGTTTTTTTTCCATTGATGTTTTCTTAAAGGATGCGCGTTGATATGATTCGGTATTTTTAATCCTATAGTTGTACACGTGTCTGAAATCAATTTACTTTGCTAACAGATTTTAATGGCTATTATGTAATTATTTATATAAAGTATTGTGGACCATAGTTTTGACCCGGTTCTACAGAATACAAAGTAGGAAAAATAACATATACAAATCATAATATATATATATATATATATATATATATATATATATATATATATATATATATATATATATATATATATATATTTCATTAAAAACGACTGACAAGGTGCTTTTATTTAGTTTTTTATATAATTTCTCGTGCTGTCTAATAAAGTTTTTCTTTACAGAGGATAAATTATATAAAAATTGTCCGAATGTTCTTTTCCGAGCGCTTTCGGCTATACATTTAGCCATTATCAAGGATTATATTTCAACTTTTAGAATTAGAAATAGTTTGTTATGTGTATGTGTATAAAACATACAAAAAACATAGACATAACAAACTATTTCTAATTCTAATAATTGAAATTTAATCCTTGATAATGGCTAAATGTATTGCCGAAAGCGCTCGGAAAAGAACATTCGGACAATTTTTATATAATTTATCCTCTGAAAAGAAAAACTTTATTAGATCGCACGAGAGATTATATAAAAAACTAAATAAAAGCACCTTGTCCGTCGTTTTTAATGAAATGTGCTTGAAAGAAGGATTGCTGCCTAAATACACAAATATATATGTATATATATATATATATATATATGAAGAAATATAGTCTTAAAGTGTGGTATATTTATGGGATAAAGTGCTCAATATCAGAGATAGAGCGTGTGTGGCCCGATGATTGCATCTAGCATGAAACAGACTGTCGCCACTAAGTGTTGACTCCTATGTTCACTTATATATATATATATATATATATTTCTGTAGTTTACTGCTACAGCAAGCAGAAACATTTTTTCTCCCGATGATGGCCATGTTGGCCGAAACTAGTCGAGGAATCTAAATGAAATAATAATAATAAAAGCATAAGAATATTAATCTACAACCCAGTACGTCTGAAGATTAATTGATTTAATAACTGCTCATGGCGTATCAAATGTAAACAAACGACGTCACACATTATGAAATGGACAAAGTCCGACAATTATTTAAAGACATGTTTATGTTTAACATTCGGTTTATAGATACAAATATTTAAGTAAATGTTCTGTTTATAATAAACAGCATTAAATAACATTTACCGGCCTGAATGTTAAACATAAAAATGTCTTAAAATAATTGTCGGTCTTTGTACATTTCATAATGTGTAACGTCTTTGTTTACATTTGATACGCCATGAGCAGATATGAATGAACACACACACACACATATATATATATATATATATATATATATATATATATATATATATATATATATATATATTGTGTACAGCTCCTATTGTGTGTGTGTTTGTGTATATATGAGAGAGACACAGACAGCATATTTTCATTCAAGCAGGTTTGGTCAAATTTTTTTTTTTTTACTTAGAAATATTTATTGAACAAAGTAACTAAACAAAACAAAAGACATTGAAACAAAGCAAGTTTAGTCGACCAATGATGACAATTCCAGAACAACGTAACTATAAACAATTTTTTTTTTCTATCCTCTGCCAGTCGCTATGATGGAGAAAGCATTACCTCGAACCATCGCCAGTGAGACAACGCTGCAAGAGCCACTCCGTTTCGCGAGGCTCGTTCCTTAATCGAGACGTAATCGCGTCAATCCTCCGAAGGAACGAGGGCCAATAACCCCTGAAGTCTCCACTGCCACAGGAGTTAAAAAATCTATCAGCAAGAGAAGAATATTTAGCTATTTTTTTATCTCTGCGTCTCAGGCGACGAACCCTGGTTCAACCGCGGACTTGATCAAATTAACGGGCGAAAATGTATCTGCACAGGTCGCATCCCAAATCAACGACTTACCCATTTTAAAAGGGAAGATGGTAATACCTTCCGACCGCTTTCCATCACCACGGTCGAGCTCTACGGGTTCGATTTGGGAAGGGAACCCAGCTGCATCCAAACCTCTTTTGATGATGTCGTTAATTGCTGCATGCCGTGGGAAATAAGCATGTGAACTTTTAAGAACACGTGAATTTTGAAGTTTGAAATCTAGAACGCATAATAAGCAGTAAAAAAATACGAACTGTTAAAAATGCTTTAAATTCACAGAAACATATATACAGACTCACAGACAACTTAACCCCCTGCAGATTATCTCAGATGCGATTGAAAGTACTTGGGAAAATAAGAAGTATTCGAAAGAAAACTTTGTTGTTTTTCTTACTCAATTTTCTAAGTCTACCAAAAAATTTTATTTGAAAGGATCACAACGAAAACTAATCGACATTATATGTCAAAATTATTTAACAAAACCTGTTTGAAAATATATATACATATATATATATATTTGTAGGTATTGTGGGAATTTGTAGGTTTAATGAATTGGATGGTGATTACAATTTCAATGTAATAAATTATAACCATGGAATATTTTTCTTTTGAGCCTTTTATATTCAATTCTTACTCTGTCCTAGACATTGAGTTCTACCTGGAATCTATTCACTTGGGAATTTATTTATTTATTTTTACATATATATATATATATATATATATATATATATATATATATATATATATATATATATATATAATATGAAATGGACAAAGTCCGACAATTATTTTAAGACATTTTTATGTTTAACGTTCTTTTTATAGATACAAATATTTAAGTAAATCCTCTGTTTTATAATAAACAGTATTAACCAACATTTACCGGCCTGAATGTTCGAGAAATTTTCATAGAAAAATTTCGAACCTGTATCAATTACGGAACCGTCCTGAATGTAAGCAGATATGAATGTACGTGAGAGATTCATGGAAGATTAAAGTTTAAAGACAGTAAATTCGAACTTGCTAACCGAACGCTCCTCTGTGGCCGAAATGGTTAAGCCACGTCAGGCTAATGGGCGGTTCCGTATAGGATACAGGTTCTATGAAAATTTCTCGAACATTCAGGCCGGTAAATGTTATTTAATACTGTTTATTATAAGACAAAGCATTTACTTAAATATTTGTATCTATAAAAAGAATGTATAAACATAAAAATGTCTTTAAATACATATATATATATATATATATGTTGGACTCCCTGGTCGTATTCAACGTATTAGGGGCAAGCAGCTCAGTTCCTAGGAACCGACAGCCAGACACCAGCACATTTTTGTGGTGAAGTCTTTGTGCAGAACCTACCATATTTTTGAAGGGCTGAATACAGAGACCTGGTGCACTACGTGCCACAAGGTGCCCCAAGGTGCCCCAACGACCATCCGCAGGTTTTGAATTCAGAGTTGTCTTTCAGTTGCCATCCAAGGCTATAGAACTCAGTCTGTCCTGCTATTTACCCACAGATGGAGGAAGAAGAGTATTCATACCTTTCCCAGGGGTTTTAGCACGTAAGTGAATTTAATGTATTCGATTGGAATTCGAACTTGGCTCTCCGATTCTTCATTCTGAGCTACTCCACCGTACCTCCACTTTCTCTCTCTCTCTCTCTCTCTATCTATCTATCTATCTATCTATATATCTATATATATATATATATATATATATATATATATATATATGTGTGTGTGTGTGTGTGTGTGTGTATTTAGGCAGCAATCCTTCTTTCATATATGCACATTTCATTAAAAACGAGTGACAAGGTGCTTTTATTAGTTTTTTATATAATTTCTCGTGCGATCTAATAAATTAGATTATATTTCTTTTTTTAAACTTTAAGGCCGAAGAACGCATCGACCATATTAATATTAATATTGTTAAGTGTCGGTTTGTTTGTTTTTATTCGGAACATACTTGTCGACAACACTAATATAATAGCATCATCCACTTGCAAAAAAAGGCTAAAAATAATGGAAGCCTTACTAATAAAAACAAACAAACCAACACTTAATAATATTAACTTTGAACATGGACATAATATCTTGACCATGTTCTGAAACAAAAAAATGAACATTTTACAAAACATACATATAACAAATTATTTCTAATTCTAACAGTTGAAATATAATCCTTGAAAATGGCTAAATGTATAGCCGAAAGCGCTCGGATGAAAAGAACATTCGGACAGTTTTTTTATAATTTATCATCTGAAAAGAAAAACATTATTAGATCGCACGAAACAACTATACAAAAAAACTAAATAAAATCACCTTGTCAGTCGTTTTTAATGAAATGTGCATATATATATGTGTGTGTATATATATATATATTTAAAGACATTTATAATATGTTTAACGTTCTTTATATAGATACAAGTAAAAGAACGTTAAACATATTATAAATGTCTTTAAATAAATTGTCGGACTATGTCCAAAATTCAAATATATATATATATATATATATATATATATATAACGTAAATCATTCATACGAAAAACTAATAATGATTTACGTTATATAAATTGAACACGCACCACATAATTGATATATATATATATATATATATATATATATATATATATATATATGGTGTACAAAAGTAGGTATAATGCATTGAAAAAATATAAGAACAAAACGTACTGTATTAATTATACGAACATATTGGCTTTTTGTGCAAGGTTTTTGTGCCATTTCTGTATACCTACTTTTGCATACCCCTTGTATATATCGTAGATAAGTCTATGGTCGATGCGTTCTTCGGCCTTAAATTTTAAAAAAGAAATATCAGACGGAATTAGATACTTACTTGTCCTGTAATTTCCCCATTCCCCAAAGTCAATCCTCTTGTCATTGTAGGGGACACCAGCAGCGGCAAACATCAATCGACAGATCTCGGCCCGTCCGCGGCCATTGAAATAGTACAACGTATAGGAAGGCATTGTTTTCGATTATTTTTGTTTTCCTGGCGTTTTTTTTTGTTTTTGTTTTTTGTTTGTTTTTTGAATCGCAGAAACCGGGCGCCAAAAAAATGGTTGCCAATATCCTGAAGAGACTCTTTCAGAAAAGAAATAGAGAATTTATAGCCACACGAACGACGTTGACTCAAACGGATGACGTCGACCCGCTACCCAAGGACAAGAAACGAATTTCGAAATAGCTAAAAATAAAACCTGTTATTAAACCATGTTCCTTCTTCGATCAATTTCCTGAATTAGTAATGTATGCAAGCCATGCGTTTCAAATTACGGATAAAAATATAGGCAGGCAACGAAGATTCGTGTTACTCAACGCGTTGTGTCCATTTTCGAAGACAAAGGAAGATAAACATGTGATGCAATTACTTCGGTAATAATTTGAGTAATGGTAAAGCGAAAAAAAACCCCACTTAGATCAACTCCAAAACATTGCTTTATAACTAGCCTGGCTGTGTATTCACCGATTGTTCTGCTGGTCGGTGTTCAAGCACAGGGAATGAGACAGAATTTAGAATCCTGATTTTATTAGAACGCCAAACGAAATATGGTTCTACAGAAGAATGCTGAGGATAACATGTAACGAACATGGAAGCAAAGACGAAGTTTTAGAGAAAATAGAAACGAAACGGAAACATATAATTAACACCACTAAAAGACAGTTGAAACATTTAACCCACATAATGAGGAAAGGGGCTTGGAAAACCTGATACACACAGGACAGATTGAAAACAAGACAGACAGTTGAAAACAATGCATAACATATGGCAATAACAATAAATTCTTGAGAAAGTGGATGACAGAACAGGATTAGGGAGTAATAAAAAAAAGGACAAAACTTATTAAGAGCTACAGAGGACATGAAGATGTGGAGGGCCATGATTGCTTACGTTCTGAAGGGACAGGGTACTTAGAAGAATGGACGGTGGAAGGGTAATAAAGGGAATTAACGAACGGACAAAACTTATTAAGAGCTACAGAGGACATGAAGATGTGGAGAGCCATGATTGCTTACGTTGTGAAGGGACAGGGTACTTAGAAGAATGGACGGTGGAAGGGTGATAAAGGGAATTAACAAAAGGACGACATTTATTAAGAGTTGCAAGGAAGATGTGGAGAGCCCGGATCGCCAACGTCCCGAAGTGACACAGCACAAAGAAGAAGGAGGAGCTTTTGGAAATGGATAGCGGAACAAGCTTTAGGAGAAATAACAAAAACAACAAAATTTCACAGCTACGATGTATAGGAGATTGTGGAGAGCCATGATCGCCAATGTCCTGTGTGAACACGGTACATAAAAGAAGAAGAATGAGATTACAGAAAAAGTTTCAGGAGAGATAACGAAACGATAAAATTCATTAAGAGCTAAAAAGGACCGGAAAGCGTGGAGAGACACTATCACCAACGTCCTGAAGGAGCACGACAATTACAAAAAGAATGATCTTGAGTAAATTGATGGTGGAACAACTTTTACGAGAGATAACAAAAAGACAAAATTTCTTACAACTACAAAACAGGAAATTGTGGAGAGCCATGATCGCCAATGTTCCTGAAGACACACGATACATAGAAGAAGGAGAATGAGCTTGAATAAATGGATGGCGGAACAAGGCTTAGGAGAAATAAGAAAGAGACAAAATTTATTAAGTGCTACAAATGAGAGGAAATTGTGGAGAGCCATAATCGCCAAATTCCTGAAGGGACACGGCGATCATGATCAACGTCCTGAAGGGTCACGGCAAATCAATAAATCACACAACATCCGTTCATTGTAAAAGGAAATTGTGGAGAGCCATGATAGCCAACGTCCTGAAGGGACACGGCACATAGAAGGAGAAGAAGGAGCTTGTGTAAATGGACGGCGGAACAAGGTTTAGGAGAGATAAGATAAAAGACATAATTTATTTAACCGCTACAAAGGACAGGAAATGGTGGAGAGCCACGATTGCCAACGCGCACAATGATGATCCAGAAAATTTATTCGGGAGGATCCTAATATTTGAAACATTTATTTAAGTCACTAGCTGTCAGGAATTTCGTCTTTTAAAGGATCAATATTTATCGCCAAAACCGTGTCGATTCTGATTTTTAAACGGGGCATAGATAAATGTGCCATTTGTAAAAATATCGAAAATTGTCCACTGCAATTTTGAAAATCGTATCTTTTTCTATTTTTAGAGGTGATGGGTTCTCCTGCTTGTGTGGCATGGTGCAGAGTCCTGTTGCCAGACACAGTGTCTTCCAGCATCCACTCTCTTGACCCAGGATAACACTACCTCTTCAAGTCGCATAATGTAGGCCCTCATCTTCAGTTTTAGATCCTGTGGAAAAATGAACGGAAGTATAACGTCGCTATCACTTGTGATCACTCCAAACACCTTCGTAATCACCATTAGACTCAACCAACTCTTTCGCTGTTTGTGTTAACCAGATGATTGTTCGAATATGAAAATAACTGCTTCTGTATTTAAAATTTTTTTAATGGATTGCAACATGTATGAATCCGAATTCTTAAGAATTTAAGCGTGCCAATGGATTAGCGGTCAGGTCTCATCATTTTACAATTGAAATAGCTCGATGTAACCGTAAGTTTTATGTTGACAGTTTCTTTTCTCCCACTCCACGGTTCTGGTATTCTCTTTCGGGTTCTTTTCCAGTAAAATTTGATTTCCAAAAATTTAAATGTAATGTCAATCGTTATCTATTGTCTTCTTAATTCTTGTTCTTTTATTGTTCTCGCTACTTAATATTTTTTTTCTTATATTCTTTCACGCTCAGTAACCCCCGACGTCTCAACTGCTTTGTTGCCTTTCCTGGGGTGAAAAAAATACGTGCATTCACGACGAAAAATAAAATTCATAAATATATCGGACATATCACCATTCGCTTATCGCGACGGCTGACCTTACATCTGTCGGGACACAGTTCTGTATTGGCCCATGTAAACGAGCATGGAAGGTGCCAACATCGATACGCCACATACTTGTCAGGAATTCAAATGTGACACGCATCTCCATTCAGGCCGGTAAATATTGTTAATATCGTTTATTATAAACAGAGCATTTACTTAAATATTTGTATCTATAAAAAAAACTTATAAACAAAATATATATATATATATATATATGTATTGTCATCCACAGACAGACTGTTTCGCTGTATCACACCTCATCAGTGTTGCTAGATGTCCGGTTGCCTCAAGCTAGGATCGAAACCCTGCTGAATTGGCGCCAGTTGGAGTTTCTACACCTAAGCCGTTGACACACGGCAGAAATGAAGGTGAATTTAACCGAATTTATTTTTAGATAAACACACAGTGACTGAGAGAACTCAATTCGCTTTACCGAAGTGTCTTGAATTATTAGCAAAAATAGTCACTGTTTACAAACTCACACTTCCTCCCCAGAGAGCTCAACCGGTAGAGGATATCAAGCAAAAGCATTTTGTTCAAACTTTTTTCAATAAATTCATTTCATTTGAAAAAAAAATGAATAAGTTATTGTAAATATTTATGATATAAGCAAATATATATATATATATATATATATATATATATATATATATATATATATATATATATATATGGTAAAAGACAATAGGAAAACTGTAATATTAGCCGACGCGTTTCGTCCAATGTAGACTTTTTCAAGGCAAAAACGAAATGAATTTATTAAAAGCAAAGTAACTATTAACAACAAAACAAAATGTCCTTAGCAACTGGAAGATTTTAGAAAACGCTATTCTATTCATATTGTCAACTGAAAATTACGTACTGTCATGTGTGGAAATATTGTTTTTATTTTTGTATTGACGGATTCAACAATTTTCTTTTGATTTCTTGATACAGTTGTGTACGTTTGCTTGAGAGAGTAGTAATTCTGTCAGGAAAGGTGAAATACGGAAAATGCCTGGACGTAGATTAATATTTAGATAATATTCAATGGCGGCACTTTCGAGGATTTTCCTTCTGAGTGAGTTATTTTTTTTTTTTTTGAGTGTAACATTTTTAAAATCAAAATTGTGGTTGAATTTATTTCTATGTATGACTAGTGCATTAGCTAAGCTGTTTTTGTGAGTTCTCTTTTGTGCTCATGAATGCGTTTTTTTTAATTTCTACCTGTTTCCCCAATATTTTGGGAGGAACAGTTTCGGCAATTTATTTTATAAATGCCTGCTTCAGAAATATTATTGCTATTAGTGTTTGAGGATCTGAGTATATCCATAATGGTTTTGGAAGTGTTTGTGACTATTTTAAGATTATTTAGATGGGATAGGTTGTTCTGGATAGTGGACGTGACTGAGGTGGTCGGTAGTTTTATGCATCTGTTTTCATGTAATTTATTATTGCGGATTCTGTTAATAAACGAGTGCCAGGTTGATTTTTTCAAATACGTGAAAAAGCAAAACACTCTAATCTCCTTATCTTCCTAGCTCTCTTTATATATATATATATATATATATATATATATATATATATATATATCATACACGGAACCATCATATAGCCTGATGTGCTATACCAGTTTAGCTACGAAGGAGCGTCTGGTTAGCAAAGTCGATTTTACTGCTTTTAAACTACAAACTTCCATGATTTCCTTAGAACGTCCATATCTGTTCGAAGCTATTTTAACGTAAACAAATGACGTCACACACTACGAAATGGTCTGTCAGCCATTTTTTTATATATTTTATCATTATGAGTTATTTATATATAGAAAATTATATATGCAAAATAGTATACACAAAAATTTAAATAAATGTTCTGTTTATAGTAAAGAGTATTAACGACATTTACCGGACTGAATAATTAGTCCATTTCGTAGTGTGTCCACATTTGTTTACGTTAAGATACGCTTCGAGCAGATATGGACGTTCGAGGGAATTCATGGGAAGTTTTTAAGCAGTAAAATTGACCTTGCTAACCAGACGCTCCTTTGTAGCTAAACTGGTATAGCACGTCAGGCTATACGACGGATCCATGTACGATATCAGATTCGATTCCTATCGGGGAATGCATATTTCCTATGAAATATCTATATATATAATTTTTACAGTGAACTCCGTAGTGGTCATAGAAATATTGGTAGACCTTGGCTCAGGTATAAAGGTAAACTGAAAAGCAATCTTTCTTGTGTCAATATTCCATTTCAGAACTTTGAAGAGGTAGCTATGAAGAGATCAGATTATCGTTCTCACTGCCATTCAGGAATAATGCACCATCAACAAGTAAACATCAGTCGACTGCGTGAAACACGAAAGAAAAATAAGTGAGCTACCATTGTTCCTGCTGCACTTGTATATAATATATTCTCCTGTACTTTTTTTGTGGAATTTGTGCAATTCTCGGTCTGGTCCGTCATAGGTATGCAGATATTTAGTTCATGGTCGTTGGAACCTCATACATCGAACTGAAGGGGAGAGTCCATCATAATTTATATATATATATATATATATATATATATATATATATATATATATATATGTATATATATATAATGGACTCTCCCGTCGGTTTCGGCGTATGAGGATCTGACGACTTAATTGATTCAGTTAGGAAATTTTGTGCGAAAATGTTAAATGGCACTTAAGACCTGCTAGTGATTTACAGAGGAGGCCGCATATGGAGCAAATGTATTGTGGGATGAGATCCCTGTTAGATTGGCTGACCTTTTAGATCTTGCTCTCTTTCTCTCTCTCACTCTCTCTCTCTCTCTCTCTCTCTCTCTCTATATATATATATATATATATATATATATATATATATTTATATATCAAGTATGTGGTGCAGTTCAATTTACATTACAATGAATCAATCATTAACTTCTATATCTGTTTTCTGTATGAATGATTCATTGTAATATATATATATATATATATATATATATATATATATATATATATATATATATATATATATATTCCCATGTTATATTTAACATATAAATATGTGTACAGATCGAAAATGAATTATGTAAATATTAACTAGCATCACAAAATTTCAAACAGGAATTTCATCATCAGCTCTATCGGGCGGCATTTAAGTTAGCTCCTACAGAAGGCTATTGAGTGAGCCTTCATCACAATAGGTAGGGAGGAGTAGATGCGATAGGCAACAATAAACTACAGAAGAACTCAAAATTGATTACTGCATTTAGGTATTCCATTAATATTTAAGTTTACCCTTTAAAAGTTCAATGATGAGCTACTGAGATTTGTGCCCCTGATATTCGCAGTCATTATATAAAAGATGTTGACCTATTGATAGTTGTCTCCCTTTAATTGAAAAAATGTGACACACTGACACTGGCATTTATTATATATATATATATATATATATATATATATATATATATATATATATATATGTCAATTTTGTAGTGCGTAATCAATTTATGTAACGTAAATCATTCAAAAGAAAGACAAATATTGAAGCTAATTATACGGCGAGAATCACTCTCACAAACAATATTTACTAATAAAATATAATCAACTTCGAATCTGTCCAGTACCTTATTTCCTTTGTTCCATTTAATCTTTATTTTTAAAAAAAACTATTATGTAAATTTTTGTAACTTTGGATAATATTTATGCATTACACCCTAATCTTTATTCGGTAAAAATTTCATTGTTGATCATGCATTACTTTTTAAGTAATACACATATTTATGTCTTTGTTGTTTCCGTTCCTTATATTATGGCCGCTACTGTATATATATATATATATATATATATATATATATATATATATATATATATATATATATATATATATATATATATATATATACGCAAATATATATATATAATAGGAAAGAACAGTTAGATTGATGATCCGAAGTTCTTTGGTATTTTTTTTATTTATAAAAAACAGTGCTCGATATACAAACATGGTAATTCCTGTGTAGCGATGGAATCATATTTTTTTTAAATAATTATATATATATATATATATATATATATATAGAGAGAGAGAGAGAGAGAGAGAACAACTGAATAAAGTTTATTTTATTTTTATCTGTTTCAAACAGAAAAAACTTTATTAAGGACAATAAAAGAACAGTTATTTAGGAGAGAGATGAAGACTTATATTGCATTTCAATTTTTGAAGATCAAAATTGACTGGAAAACAAGTCGCCGGACAAGACTTTCCCAAGTGAGAAGTCCGATAGAAGAAACTATTAGCATAAAACTTATGAATATATATCCCCATTTCAACTGTAAAATGAGACCTAGCTACCAATCTAGTATACCGTCTAAGTTTGTAAAGTCGTGGTAACAAAGCGGATAGATCATAATAATAATTACTATGAAAATATACAGGGTGTTCCAGAAGTCTTGGGCTCATTTCAAATCCTCATACCAGCTGAACTATGAATGGTAGTAAGATGAAACTGGTACCATTTTAAAGGTAAATTCATTTTGTTTTTTGTAATGCCAATGATTTTGTTCATATTTTTTCAGATGCAGTAATGATGTTTACTCAACCAGAAAAAGCGTTTTGCCTCCTTGAATTTGCAAAAACTAAAGCATGGACACTTGTTGAACGTGCATTTTGCCCCAAATTCCGAAAAGAGGCCCCAGAAAGGAAGTCATATTGAGATAGTATGGCAAATTCATGAAGGACGGGTGTTTGTGCCCAGCTAAGAGAACAGGACGCCTCCCAACTTCAGGTGATACGGTTGAGCGAGTTTGAATTGCCTTCGAGCGTAAATCGATCAGAAGAGCCACTAAGGAACTTCAGCTTCCTGCAACAACAGTTTGGCGTGTCTTAAAAAGCCGACTACACATGACACCTTACAAGCTACAGTTAACGCAACAGTTGCAGGACACTGATAAACCAACTCGTCGTGACTTTTGCATTGCAATGCAAGAGAAGTTGGAAGATGACGGATTTGATGCGTGCTGTGTGAACAATGGTGCTCACATTGAACATATTTGAACATTCCATGGAAAACTTGAGATTAAATTCTTTCAGAATATGTCAGGGGCGTTTTTATATCTTTAATAGTTTTCGAGATATTCAATGTCAAAATGGGCCCAAGAATTTTGGAACACCCTGTATATCGAAAAAACACGGAGAAGCTATATTACAGCAATTGGAAAATGAATGAAGCCTAAATGCCAATTTAGGATTGAGAACATTGCATATTCTCTCAAGAAACTCTAAATACACTGAGAATATTTTTTAAAACCATTCCTTTCTTTATTATTTACATTATTCGGACTATTGTCCTCATCTTTGTTGCCATATTTATCACAATGTTTGTAATAAAAATGGCGACAAAGATGAGGACAATAGTCCGAATAATGTAAATAGTGTACATAATACCGCATCTCAGAAATATAGACAGATACTGAAAGGCCGAAACATTGTAATAAATATGGCGACAAAGATGAGGACAATAGTCCGAATAATGTAAATAGTGTACATAATACCTCATCTCAGAAATATATACAAATACTGAAAGGCCGAAACGTTGTAATAAATATGGCGACAAAGATGAGGACAATAGTCCGAATAATGTAAATAGTGTACATAATACCTCATCTCAGAAATATATACAAATACTGAAAGGCCGAAACGTTGTAATAAAAATGGCGACAAAGATGAGGACAATAGTCCGAATAATGTAAATTGTGTACATAATACCTCATCTCAGAAATATATACAAATACTGAAAGGCCGAAACGTTGTAATAAAAATGGCGACAAAGATGAGGACAATAGTCCGATTAATGTAAATAGTGTACATAATACCTCCCGAAATATAGACATATACTTTTGTTTTATGTATTAATCAAGTTCCTTAGATCGTGATAGGCAGTATTTTATTTATGCATGACGTCGCATTCAATTCGTCTACATTTTAATTTAATTTGAAATGTAGCTTTTCGATTATATGTTTGAATATATTGACAAGAAACACAGATGTTGTATCTTATGCATATCATTTTTTTTTCTTCTGGTTAATGAAAATCAAACAGGGAGACATGAGTCTGCCTTACACTAGAATCAACTAGGTATGTATTCTCCTTACTCTAGAGTCACAAATGTAAACATGAATCCGGTTTGCACGAGATTAAATTACATTGTATACAGTGGTTAAGTATACACCAGAGACCAAAATTTAAATATGGGTCCGGTTTACACTAGAGTTCAAAGGTTATGATATATCTGCAACACTTGTTTTGTTATATCTTTAACCATTTACTTGGTCACGATATCTTAAATGTTGTATAGATATCATATATTAAAGTACAAGAGAAGAGTATTACAGGACTAGTCCGTGTGTGTCGGTTAACCCAGCGTTCAATGTATTCGACTGTTAATATTTAACAGACAACCCACGAGGGATGTATGTAGCACAAGGTCGAGTTTACCGTGGGTTATTCGAGCTCGTAGGCTCGGCCAAAAATATTCCTTTAGAACCCGTATAAACGGGTTCAGGGTCTGTCTACCACCCCGGACGAATCTTTGCCCTTCGGCAAAGCCTCGCCCGGGTTCCTCTCTGCTCGAGGCAGAGAGTTCGACAGATAGACAATCTGGTCGACTGTTAATATTTAACAGCCCCACCCCACGAGTGATGTATGTGGCACAAGACCGAGTTTACCGTGGGTTCTCTGAGCCCGTCGGCTCGGTTAAAAATATTCCCTTAGAACCTGTATAAACGGGTTCAGGGTCTGTCTACCTCATTGGACGATACTTTGCCCTTCGGCAAAGCCTCATCCGGATTCCTCTCTGCCGAGGCAGAGAGTTCGACAGTTACGAACAGTCTAGTCGACTGTTCCCCCAAGGAAACTTATCTCCTACTAATCTTATAGTAGGCGGAAGAGACCAACGTAGACTGGTTAGAGGGAGGACACCATAACACTAATGTTAATCTTTGTGTCTTGATTTTTTCTGCAGTTTCCGTAAAACTATCAAAGAAAATAAGTAAACAACTTACTCATACTTACTGTTCAGAAATATACGGAAACCACAAAAACTATTTTTATTGCCAAAGATGACAAGGGTTATTGTGCATCTTAGGTAACATCATTTTGTCCTTTTTAAAAATTTTCCGGTGTTCCTCATCGTTTATAAACAATGAGAAATTAGAAAGATAAACGAAGAAACTTTTATTTTCATTTAACGATTTCATTTTAGTAAAATGAATAAGCAACAAAACAAAATACAGACTAACGCGTGGCTTATTGATTTAAACGCAATAAATCCACTTTTGGGGAGTCCCTGTAAATTATTCCTAGAACAAAGCGATCAGTAGAATTTCTACATGCAGAAATACCTATCACAAACATGTCTATTCATATCTATCGATCGATTTTTCTATCTTAATGTGTTCTTATTTATCTATCTCAGTATGAACTTATCTGTCTATATATATATTTATATATCTATATATATGTCTCTCTCTCTCTCTCTCTCTCTCTCTCTCTATATATATATATATATATATATATATATATATATATATATATATATATATATATATATATATAAAACTCAGTAGGTTCTTATCTTTTATATATATCCCAACATATTAATATCTATCTTTCTATCTAATATACCTATTTCAGTCTATATCTATCTTTCTATATTTCTATCTATCTCAATCTACTCGTATTTATCTGAGATTTATATATATATATATATATATATATATATATATATATATATAAAATATCTATCTTAATCTGTTCATATATATATCTATCTATATTTCTATCTATTTCATTCTATTCGTATTTTAATTTTCACATCTCCCTCTCTCTCTTTCACTCTCTCTCCCTCTCTCTCTCTCTATATATATATATATTAGTATGTGTATATGCATGTATGTATCTATCTCAGAATGTGCATATCTATCTATCTATCTATATATATATATATATATATATATATATATATATATATATATATATATATATATATATATATAACTCAATAGGTTCATATCTTCTATCTATATATCCCAACATATTCATATCTATCTATCTTTCTAATAAATATATCTAGTATAAGAAAAAATTATCTAATATACCTATCTCAGTATATATATATATATATATATATATATATATATATATATATATATATATCTCAGTCTATTCGTATTTATCTCAGATTTTCACATCTATCTATATATCTATAGGGGGCGATGTTGAAATGGCCACCATTTTATATTTTTAATTTCGCGCATGCGCCTTATTCATTTTTGATTTTGTCAATGTACACTATAGTTTGGTCAGTTCGACCCCGTCTGTGTCAAAAAGATCACCATGACGCAATTATCTCCGCCAGAAATTTGGAACCACCATGCTGTACCGCTTGGCCTTCGCGATGGAAACTCCAATATGAACATTTCAGTGTGTTTGGGTCTCAATTTGAGGATCGTCCTAAGGATTCGGAAAGAGATGGATGAGTCTAATGGTGATTACGAAGACTTGGTTGTTGGCGAGGGCATCAAACTGAACACGACCTCCTACATGAGGATGTAGTACTGCCCTAAATCAAGAAGGTGGCTGCTGGAAGACCCTGTATTTGACAACATGAGTCTGCGCCATTCAAAAGAAACCAGTGAAACCTGTTAGACAATTTCTGTGACCACATCACTCCCTCGACCGTAACTTCCTTGATTATTATATGTAGGGCGCAGTTGAGCAGGGAGCAAGTAAACTCCTTGTAACACCAAAGATGAACTGAAGGTAAGGATTATGGCAGCATTAACACATTTAAACAAGGAGATCGTACAGACGAGTTGCAGGAGATTCCGAAGACGTCGAGAGGCGATTTTATTTAATAAATTTGCTTTTTTACATTTCAAGTTGATTTTCTGTAGCGTCGGTAAATATATCTGTTAAAATTAGATGTGAGTTTATTTTCATTTTTGCGTCATTTAGACGACAATTTATCCATATATATATATATATATATATATATATATATATATATATATATATATATATATATATATATATATATATATATATATGTATGTATGTATGTATGTATATATAGGTAGGTAGTAATCCGTTGGTAATAATCCAGGGACACAACATAGATTTTGAAATATAGTAAAACTGACTCACAAAAAAGCGTTCAATGTTTATTTTCATTAAACAGAGCAAATTTTCTTTCCAATTGGAATTAACAAACCTTTAGTTAATGACCATTTTCACCTACGAATTTTGATTTTAAAATTCACAGCATTTTTCAAACTGTCTATGACATCAGTTTGTAGTGTACTGTTTATTTGGAGAAAGAGAGAGAGAGTATGTTATAGGGGACTTATTGGGATGTATGGGGAGAAGAACGCATCGTTACTGAAATCATATTATAGAGGTAAGAGAGACTGGATAGCGGACGGAGGGGGAGAGCGACGAGCTGACCTACATCCTAATGGTCATATATATATATATATATATATATATATATATATATATATATATATATATATAGAGAGAGAGAGAGAGAGAGAGAGAGAGAGAGAAGTGAAAGACTCCGATAGATGAAGGCGACTATATATATATATATATATATATATATATATATATATGTATATATGTATATATATGTGTGTGTGTGTGTGTGTGTGTGTGTGTGTGTGTGTGTGCAGGTATGCAGAAAAAGAGGAAAGAACAAGTTGGGTAAATAATCCGAAGTTCTTTAGTATTTTCGTTTTTATTTTTAAGAACACAGTGCTCCATACAGAAGTAGAGCTTAAATTATAATTATTTTTTTAAAATATGTTTCCTTCGCTACATAAGAGTTCTCATGTTTCAAAAGCGAGAGCCGAGACCCTCAAAATAATTATTGAAATTAAGTTGAATTAAGGTATCTGGTCTCATTTCATCGTCAAGCGAAAATTTAGGAATCCTAAAGGTACCTTAATTCAACTTAATTTCAATAATTATATTGAGGGTCTCGGCTCTCGCTTTTGAAACATGAGAACTCTTATGTAGCGAAGGAATCATATTATTTTGTTTTAAATATTATAATCTGTTTCAGTCTGTTTCATGCTAGTGCAATCGTCAGGCAACTAGTGCTGTTATTTTTCTCGGCTATTTATATATAAGGGTCAGTGGTGCATTATGGGTAGTCTATTTTGGCGGTTACTTTTACCGGAAGTCGCTTATTTGTTTATTTATTTATGTCAAATTATTTTGCTTGTTTTTTGTTTGTTTGTTGTTGTTTTTTGATTTTTTTATCTTATATATTTATTTTTTTATTTTAATTTTTTATATATGCATATATATATATATATATATATATATATATATATATATATATATATGTGTGTGTGTGTGTGTGTGTGTGTGTGCATATCAACGGCCACTAACATTTCTTCTAGGAAAACAGCTCAGAAGACTCGACTGAAGCCTGAAATAAAATACTGAAACAAAATAGGCATATATTTCAACATCGTTAAAAATGCGTAGAGAGAATTATTAAAACCAAACACTTTTCTTTATTTGTTATACATGTTTATTTATTCATAAGTCAGACGATACATCCAAATGGGACGTGTAACAACATAAATATATGTTGGCCATAACAACAGCGGTTTCAGTCTTAAGACTGGGCTACATCTTTCCCTCAGCTCGATAAACAGAAAGAGATCCGATTTTCAAAATGACAGTGGACAATATCTGGTATTCCTGTTTTAGAAATCAGACGCAACACGGTTTTTGAGATATGCACTGATCCTTGGCTGACCAGCTACCCGATTCCTGAGAGCCAGTAACTTTGGATAATTGTTTAACATATTGGGGTCCTCGCGAAGTGGATTTTCCAGTGCAGCGTAGGTCATTATGTCGCACAGGTACATCTGAAGAGGACAAAATATGCATAATATATTATAACAGTAATATTTAATTATAGATGGATATATGTAATATAGGCCCTCGCTTACTCTTGGCATCAAAAAACGATCTCTATATTTAAAAATAGTACTGACTTACATCAGACCAGTAACACTCATACAGTGACTATATATATATATATATATATATATATATATATATATATAAAAGTGAACATAGAAGTCAACACTTAGAGGCGACAGTCTGTTTCATGCTAGTGCAATTCATGCTAGTGCAGAGTTGGCTGACGATTGCACTAGCATGAAACAGACTGTCGCCTCTAAGTGTTGACTTCTATGTTCACTTTTATATTTACACACGCTCTATCTCGTATATTGAGCACTTTATCCTATAAATATAGCACACTTTAAGACTATATTTCTTCATATATATATATATATATATATATATATATATATATATATATATATATATATATATATATATATATATATTTATGTAACGTAAATCATTCAAACGAAAAACATATACTGAAGCTAATTATATGGCGAGAATCACTCTCACAAACAATATTTAATAATAAAATACAATTCGTTACATAAATTGAATACGCACTACAAAACCGATATTAAAATAACCTGATCCTAAGTGCGAAATTCCTGATAATAATTGTGACATATACTATTATTATTGAACAATTTAGTTCATGCCACTTTTCTCCAGTACAAGAACGCACATTTTTCAAATTTAAAAAAAAAAATTCAACCTCAGCGTTGTGTCTGCAGCGCTCCAAAATTATTCTTCCATTTAACAATATCTCATTACTAAAAAAGCACTCTTTCGGACCGCAATATCTTTCGATGTCGCATTACTATTCGGAATTTAACAAAAACACACTGATATGTCTACCTGAAGATGGTCGTTCGGAACGACTGAAAGCCGGCTCGTACAAAAAAATAAGACCAGATAAGCCCGGAATTTATGAACAAGGATCTCACCATTCATTAACAGATTCGAAATTGATTGTATTTTATTATTAAATATTGTTTGTGAGAGTGATTCTCGCCATATAACCAGCTTCAATATTTGTTTTTCGTTTGAATGATTTACGTTACATAAATTGATTACGCACTACAAAACCGATATATATATATATATATATATATATATATATATATATATATATATATATATATATATATATATATACCGTAGCTATAAAAACTAATGTGTATGTCCCAATACTCAAAAATACGTTGGACTCTATTGGAAATGGGGGTAATCTGGTGTCTACGCTGGCAGATATTCTACTAATTAACCCATAGCGCTGAGAAGACGAGAAAAATTCATGAGTCTGAAAACCTGAATATTGACGCAGATGTGTTCGAATTTCGAGCTCGGTTCCTACATCGTGCGACCCTCAAATTTTCACTTATAAAAAATGATTTTATCATGTATCTCATGTATCATGCTAGTTCCTTTTTGAGAGACCAAATTACAATAGACTAAACAATTTTCCTCTATCTCTTTATCCCATCTTCTAGTTAAATTAGTTCAAAAAGTAAAAGAGAAAAATAAAAGTATCGTTAGTAACGTTATACTCGTTGCGTAAACGCGTACAGCCATAAACAACCGAACGAGAAACAGCTAGACATCTTAGAAACGTATTGCTTGCTGTAGAGTGTTATTAACTTTATAGTTGCATATAACCTTTTCTTGTGTGTAAATAATGAAAGATGCTGTAGCAGTGGAAGACAGAAAAGAAGAATGATTAACAGAGAGAAAATAAAAATATTTACCGTATATACTCATGTAACACATGACCCCCAAATTCTCACTTATAAATAAGAGTTATTTCATCGTGTATCTCGTATATGATGCGAGTTCCTTTTTTGAGAGACCAAATTACAATAGACTAACCTCTTTTCCTCTATCTCTTTATCTCATCTTCTAGTTAAATAAGTTAAAAAAGTAAAAGAGAAAGCTAAAAGTATCGTTAGTAACGCTATACTCGTTGTGTAAACGTGTACAGCCATAAACAACCGAACGAGAAACAGCTAAACATGTTATAAACGTAAACAATGGAAAAGATGCATATTCGCTATGTTTGTATATTTTATAATACGATACTAACATGTGACTATTACATGCATTAGTATTGGATACAGTTAAGTAAAACATCAGTTTTATCAAAATGATGTTTAGTTTAAATACAGCTGTACTTTTTGACTACAGTAAATGGTTATATAGTTTGGTCAATGGCCTCACCAGGGCCAGCAGTACATATGCTAATTTTATATCTCATGTATGATGTGACCCCCTTAAAATTAGCTTCAAAATGAGGTTTTCAAATGTCGCATGATACGCAAGTATATACGTTATATATAACAAACCAACCTATAAGAATATTTTTTGGAAGTTACTTAAATCCTGTCTCGATTATAGAAATGGATAGCATATACAGTTTTCAAAAAATGAGGGATGTGTTTAATACTAAGAACAATATCAAACTGGTCCCCCACTTTTTATACGGTATATATTCTGCAACATAATAATAGCAACATATTTTAAGACTGAAGGAACCTCGGAAAAATCCGAGGAATGTGTCGATGGGAATATAATGAAGAACCATCATTCTTTTATAAGTGCGGGCCAAGAAATGGGGGATGTGTTTTAATACTAAAGAACAATATCAGACTGATCCCCCACTTTTTTATAGGGTATGTATTCTGGTTCAATGAATAAAAGCAATATATTTTCAGACTTCAAGAACCCCGGTAAGAATCCGAAGAGTATGTCAATGTGAACATAATGAAGAACCATCATTCTTTTATATGTGGGGGCCTACCTGACTTCCAACAAACCAACCGTTTCCACCATCGTTCATCTCAAGGGTCTTCTCTATAAAGGGGAGGATCCTGCGGGAGGTATCTTCGAACCTACGTTGCCATTCAGCCTAGAAAGAGTCCAAAACAAATCAAAGGAGAATGAAAATGAACAGACAGGGTTATAAATAAACAAGGAAATACATAGATAGATAGATAGATAGATAGATAGATAGATAGATAGAAAGAAAGAAAGAAAGAAGGTAGAAAGAAAACAAGAAGAAACTGGAATAGATAAATATATATATAGATAGATATGAATAAAAATAAATAGATACATATAAACTGACTGATATATAGACACGCACATTAACATGCACATATATATATATATATATATATATATATATATATATATATATATATATATATATATATGAATAGACTGAGATAGATATATAGATAGATACAAATTGACTGATATATATTACACATGCACACACACAGATATATATATATATATGTGTATATATATATATATATATATATATATATATATATATATATATATATATATATATATATATACACACACACATAGATAGATAGATAGAAAGAGAGAGAGAGAGAGGAATGAATGAACTCAGATAGATAGATAGATAGATAGATAGATAGATAGATAGATAGATAAACACAAAGAGAGATGGACTGATAGATATGAAGGAACTGACATATATATATATATATATATATATATATATATATATATATATATATATGAATAGACTGACTTAGATATGAACGAACATAGATGGAATCACTGTCAAGACAATGCTTCACCATTAAACCAGAAATATTGAAGTTAACTTTACCAAACAGAAGGAAGAAATAAACGATGCTCCGAGAAACAACAAGTCAGTGGATGATTTTGTCTCAGTATTTCGTAAAATTCCAGAAGAAATCTGTAGAAATTGGTCGGAACTTACCTTCCTGGTGCTGTCTTTCTCGTAGTACCAGTGCAACCAGTCGCACAAGATCTCGTATAAACAGTCACAGAGGTAATCAACTTTGGCCATTTCTAGATTCATCTTGGGATAAAATCCTGTGGGATAGAATTGAAAAGAAAAAAAAATATATATATATATATCAATATATATATATATCAATATATATATATATATATATATATATATATATATATATATATATATATATATATATATATATGACCCGTGAAGAACAGAATAACATATTTCCACTTTGTCATAGATAGATAGATAGATAGATAGATATTAAAAGCCATTTTGTTTTAACACTTCTGGTGTCCCGTCAAGTGATGGTGTTAATTTCAAAGACTATATACACATCCATATATATATATATATACAAGTGTAGAGCAATAAATATTTATTAGACATTGTTACATTAGAACATGTAATTTGCTACTACAAAATTGTACATTTTGTATCGACATTGAATAACAACGTTTCATCAGGTTTTTCAATGTCAAAACAAAATGCACAAAATATAGTGCTTCATAGCGGTTACTTACATGATCTACTGTAATAGTGCATAACATATATATATATATATATATATATATATATATATATATATATATATATATATATATATATATGTATGTATGTATGTATGTATGTATGTATATATAAATAAAAAGAATGAACAGTAAGATATAAAATCCGGTGTTCTTATAGATATTTTTATTTTTACACAATATACATACTTATACTCGATAAGGAAAAATATGCTCCTGAAAAATTTATTTCGGTTGAGCTCTCTGAGGAGGAAGTGTGGGTTTGTAAACAGTGACTATTACGGCTAATAATGCAAGACTCTTCGGTAAATCGAATCGTGTTCTCTCAGTCACTGTGGATTATCTAAAAATAAATACGCTTAAATTGACCTCCATCCCTGCTTAGTGGAACGGGGATCCAAACTGTTTATTACTGTCAAACTCTCTGCCTTGAGTAGAGAGGAACCCGTACGAGGGTTTGCCGAAGGGCAAATTTTCGTCCGGTGATGTAGACAAGCCCTGAACCCGTTTATACGGGTTCGAAGGGAATATTTTTGGCAGAGCCGACAGACTCGGAGAACCACAGTAAACTCAGCCTTGTGCCACATACGACCCATATGGGGTGGGGCGTTAAATATAACGGCTTAGTGGTAGAATCCACGATTGACGCCAATTCAGTCGGGTTTCGATCCTAGTTAGAGGCAATCGGACGTCTAGCCACACTGATGAGCTGTGATACAGCGAAACAGCCTGTCTGTGGATGATAATATATACAGTGCTGTTCGATAAAAGGGACTCACCTGATTTTTTTACTAAATGTTCACTTCTCCGATGAAACGAAAGTTGATCTAAATTCAAAGGATAAGTGATCTAAAATCCGAAGAAGGTTTGAAAGGTCTTTGAATCTAGCAGTAAGTACTGTCAAGCATCCGTTCAGTATAATGTTCTGGGGATGCTTTTCTTTTCATGGAACTGGTTTCTTAAAACCTATTGAAAAGACCTTCAGGAGCGAGGAGTACAAGAGAATTTTAGGGTCTAGTCTGCTCCCTTCTGCTGAAAGGGTGCAAATCGACCCCAGCAAGCTCATTTTTATGCAGAATAATGCTCCCTGTCACAAATCAAAATTGATGAAGGAATACTTTGATGAGAAGCAGATGAGTGTTATGACATGTCCGCCCCAATCTCCTGACCTCAACCCCATAGAAAACTTATGGAGCATTATAACGTACAACCTCTCAAGAAAGTAGGTGAGCAACAAAGAGGATTTGATTGTGAATTTCATATCCAAATGGAATTCAATGCTTGGAGATGAGATTTGCCAGAACCTAATCAAGTCAATGCCAAAAAGGGTTGAAAAGGTTATTCAAAATAAAGGAGGACCCATAGATTATTAAATATTTCGAACTATATTACCTATTATAAATAAATTATACCTCTATTATTCTTTATTTAAAGCTGTTCGGTTATGTTTCTATTGATTACTAGTTGCAGGAAATAAGTGAGTCACTTTTTTTGCACAGAGTTTTTCCCAAAATCTCATTTATATCCAAAATTATAATTATCAATAGAATACCTTAAGGTCAATAAACTTTTTTTTACTAGGTGGTCGGGAAGGGGTTTTTATATTAGTAAGATTAAAAATTAGTTTGACCCCCAAAACAATAGGCGAAAAAATTTGTAAGTAAAAAAAATCAGTTGAGTCACTTTTATCGAACAGCACTGTATCTATCTATCTATCTATATATATATATATATATATATATATATATATATATATATATATATATATATATATATATGTATATGTATATATATCTCTAGCGTTGGAGAATGTATAAAGATAAAAATGTCTTAAAATAATTGTCGGACATTGTTCATTTCATAATATATATATATATATATATATATATATATACTAGAAATCATATATAATTACTTACCGAATTCTCTTGCAAGGAACCTGGCGATAGCCATAGTCTGGGGCCATTTTTGCTTGCCATCAATATCCAAGACAGGTAACATGGAACCGGGCATTTCTGAAAATAAACAAAATAATTTTCTAATATATATACTTAAAAAGTGTGTATTTAAGAAGCAAGAATTCATCCCCAAAATTTTTCTTAAATTCCAGCGTGTGACTGTCTATAAATCTTTTATTATACTTGCTGATATCCCCTGACGAGTAGAGAGAACGAATACAAAAGTGTTCGTCTACGAATCTGCAGAGTCGAGGTACTGAATATAACATCAAAAATCTAAGAGACAAATTGTATTTGTATTAATCAAATACAGACACACACACACACACACACACACACACACACACACACACACACACATATATATATATATATATATATATATATATGGTTTGCATGTCAAAGTGAACACGCGCGGTGGTATACCTGAAGATCAGGTAGTTAGTCGTCTGGAGCTGGCCGCGTGATCAGTTGTTAGCTGTTTCGAACTCTCTACCTTCGGGTAGAGAGTAACCTGGACGAGGCTATAGGGAAGGGCAGAGTCTCGTTGTGGGCGTAGACAGACCCGACCCCGCTTAGGGCATTTTTTGGCCGAGCCTACGGGCTCGGATTGCCCCATATTAAATTCGGCCATGTGCCACATCCTACTTCGTGGGGAGGTCGTTAAATATTACTGGCTACCTGATGATTGGGTGCAAACACATGAAAATAATAATAGTGACCAATCATTGCTGATCTGGTTTTTGCTCTGCCATTTCTTGTGGCATGGAGTAATTCTAGTGGCGAGAGTAGTAATTCTGTAAAGAAAGAAGAAATAGGAAAAGGGCCTGGGCCTAGATTAATATTTATATTAATATGTATATTACTCTCGCAATCAAACATACACAACAGTATCAAGAAATCAAAAGGAAATGGTTGAATACGTCAACCCTGCAATGCAAACAATATCTCCACACTTGACAGTAATTGACGTAAGTTTCCGTTAACTGTATGAAAATAGCGTTCTCTAAATTCTTCCAGTGGCTAAGGACATTTTGTTTTGTTATTATTAGATACTTTGTTTAGTAAATTCACTTGGTTTTTTGCCTTGAGAAAGTCGACATCGGACGAAACGCGTCAGCAACTATTACATTTTTCCTATTGTCTTTTACATTTATAAATATTGTCTCTTTCTACAGGTTAACTCTGAGAAATGTTTCATATATACATATATATATATATATATATATATATATATATATTGCCTGGCGATTGCACTAGTATGAAACAGACTGTCGCCTCTAAGTGTTGACTTCTATGTTCACTTTTATATTTACACGGGCTCTATCTCTGATATTGAGCACTTTATGCCATAAATATAGGACACTCTAAGACTATATTTCTTCATATATATATATATATATATATATATATATATATATATATATATATAAAAGTGAACATAGAAGTCAACACTTAGAGGCGACAGTCTGTTTCATGCTAGTGGCCTGATGATTGCTTCTAGCATGAAACAGACTGTCGCCTCTAAGTGTTGACTTCTATGTTCACTTTTATATTTACACACGCTCTGTCTCTGATATTGAGCACTTTATCCCATAAATGTAGTACATTTTAAGACTATATTTCTTCATATATATATATGTATATATATATATATATATATATATATATACATATATATATATATATATATATATATATATATATATATATATATATATATATATATATATATCTGAATTGGACAAGGTCCGACAATTTATTTAAAGACATTTTATATGATATATATATATATATATATGACGACGATAAGTTGCTGACATTCAGTGGTTTACTAGTAGAAGGGCATTTAAGTCAAGAAGACTTTTTGGTAGAGTGATCGATATCAGAGATAGACAGTTAATATACTTTATATAGAGAAATTGCCACTTAACTTATCGATTTCCCTCCCGTCTTGACGACTTCGAAGTTTCGTAAACATATAGAATACGTTCGCACGTCAATTGCCTGTTCAGTTTTTCAAAGAAGCAAAATTGAAAAGCCGGACAAGCCCTTGGCGAGTGAACGTATTCTATACGTTTGCGAAACTTCGATGTCAGCATGACTTGGGTAACATCGATAACTTAAGTGACAATTTCTATATATTAATACTATACGGGTTGCCCCCCGCACCCCCCAAAAATAACGTCATTTTGTAGTCGAATAAAATAGCAAACTCTCGCTCAAACGATCTCAAATTTTAGCAAAATGTGTAAAGAGAAATTTGGCTCTGCGGACTTATCTCAATCAGAATCTACTAGGAAAATGGGACGCATATGCCAGTGATACAATGTGTTGTTTGAATGGGCACCCCGTTCACCTGACGATACCTTGTAATTTTTTCTATGGGACTATGTGAAAGGATAGGTCTATATACCACGGCTCTTCTTATAAGCCTAGAAGAACACTGAGACGCTGAAGATTGTTACGCAAGACATGCTACTGCGTGTTTGGTAAGAGCTGGACTACCAACTTGCCTGACGATTGCACTAGCATGAAACAGACTGTCGCCTGTAAGTGCTGACTTCCATGTCCACTTTTTCATATATATATATATATATATATATATATATATATATATATATATATATATATATGTATGTATTTGTAAATAATTATTGTATTTCTTTTTAATCCGACATGTTTTTATTAATTTAAACGTTATTTTTAATGGATAACCGTACTTGAGTAGACGTTCCATTACGTCTACCGACCAACAGAGTCGAGAAACCTTAAAGTAAATCTGACCTCCGGCAAGTTTACAACCAGCGATCCACTCCCCTTGCAGGAGAAATAGCTTCTGATCCGCTCAGCCCTGAAGAACTTTACAAACAAGCCAACAGAGCATAGAGAACCTTCCTTGATTGTGAAACTCTTCGTAGCCTAAGGGTTAAAGTACTTTGGGTCAACTTCCCGTTCATCATCGCCCAACATAGATTTGTCAAGGTCATTTATGTTAAGGTCAGTTATGTGGTCATATGTTTAGCGTGATGTGGTCGCGCCAATCGTGGGTCACCAAAGCTTTGTGAGCAGGCGCAGAGGTCTGATGAAACACATCGCCTTCAATCTCATAGATGACTGATACAGGGATTTACAACAGTTTCCAGGACATCGGTGTATCCAGCAGCATTCAACCGTAGACCCTGTTGAAAGAAGTGGGGTGCCTTGACGCGTACTTGACTACTCCACGCCACTAAAACCATCTCTACAACCATGGGATGCTAACAGATATTAAAAGTTAAAATAACCATAAATACGTAAAAAATGCGTATACAGCTATTTATGCTATGTTATAATGCTTAATAACTAGACAATAAATAAGACTGAATATTTTTTAAACATTAAAGTATATTTAATCACATCTGCCTTATATCTGTCGTTATCTGAAAAGATAATGATTTTAGTGTCACAATTCTTACTAATAAATCCACAACTGTACTTTAATTATTTAACTTTAAATTGATCAATAGACATCTATCGGAGGGATGAAATTTAAATTTTTATTATTGCATTATTCCGAAATCTTAACATATCCAAGTAAGAGAAAGAACAGATGGAGTAAAAATCCACTATTCGTAGCATTTACTTTTAAAAATGTGCTCAATACAAAATAAAGCAATATATTATTATTATATTTTTATTATAAGAGATTATAATAAAACATTTTGAAATCGCTACAAAAAAGATTTCATGTTTCAATACTATAATTGTACTTCTTCAGACGATGGTAAGTAACTGGTGATTAAAAATTCTTTAAGGAAATTTAAAAACAAAGTGTTACCTCTTTTCTGAAGGTTAAATAAGGGGCATGTCAGAATTAAAAATAGACTTGTGGGTATGTTTTGGTTAACCAATTAAATGTTAGATCCACGCTAAATAGAAAAATTATGTCAGAAGGTGAAGTTGGGTGAGTTACTTTCTCATGTCACGTTAAACCGTGACATAGACATATAAATGTAACATATAAATACGTAAAAAATGCGTATACTGTCGAAAATTCCTTTTTGTATAATATAGCTATTTGTCTTATGTTATAATGCTTATCACCTAAACAATAATAATACTAAATACTTTTTAAACATTGAAGTATATTTAATCACATCTCCCTAATAGCCGTCGCGATCTGTTAATTAGTATGTAATACATTTATCCGTCTGCATATATCCAAGAAACCATAGTGAATGTGCTTTTCTGTAGGCCTCGGTTAAGGAAAGCATCATAATTCAGAATGGCTATATTTGCTCGTTTAATGAAAGCAATCTTCCACATTCTGACAGTTCTTTTGTTTTTTTTTATAATCGTCTAGCTCTAACAAATTTAAAAATAAAGCGTTACGTCTTTTCCGAAAGTTGAAGGTCAGAATTAAAAATAGACTTGTGGGTATGTCTTGATTAACCAATTAAATAACAGATGTACGTTAAATAGAAAAGTAATGTTAGAAGGTGTAGAATATATTGTAGAAAATACCTTTTTCCACAATATAGCTATTTGTGCTATGTTATAATGCTTATTACCTAAATAATAATAATGCTGAATAAATATGTTTTAAACATTAAAGTATATTTAATCACATTTCTCTAATAGTCTATATTTCTGAGATGAGTTATTGTGACCATTTATAACATATACATTCTTCATACTGTTGTAACGATTTACGCTATTTACATCGTTCGTAATGTTGTCCTCATCTTTATTGTCGTATTAACGACGTTTCGGCCGGTGTACACTCCGGCTTTCTTCGGGATGTGTCTATATTTCTGAGATGAGTTATTGTGACCATTTATAACATATACATTGTTCGTACTGTTGTTCTCATCTTTATTGCCATATTGCCGATGTTTTGGCTGTTGTACGTTCAAGCCTTTCTTCGGGTGATATACTTTGAAATTTTGAACCGACCCCTTAGTATAGTCCATGGGGTAGATTGTTCTAATTCCACGTGCCATGCCTTTGCGGGATATCTCAGTTTCGGTTAATTCATCAACTCTCAACTGTCAGGTCACTTTTTGGTTCACTCAACAAACGTTATCTATTATCCACTAGGCTATGCGTCCTTGGATAAAGGTTTTGATTGAGAGATCGGAAAAGTGACTTGAGCCAATGAATTGTGAGTTCAATACCTAGCCATGGGAGGTTACTGAGCCCTTTGGATGCCTTTCTACTACATCTATTACAGACAGTCATCATTTAGCAATCACGTGTTGGGTATGACTAAAACCAGAAACTCATTGTAGTTCCATGACAGAAGAATTCCGAAAGCCACTGGACTAATCATGAAAATTTCACTTACACCCTTATGCAAATTAATTGAAACAAAACGAATAATTCCATTATCATTTTATCGTACTTTTCCAATGAAACATGCCCCAGTGCAGATGTTAATACTTCGTATTCTCATTCCATGAAGTCGTCCCTTGCAGATTGGCCACAGATTCTCGGTGGGATTTAAATCAGGAGAGCTTCCGTGCCAATCTATAGCACTTTGATGCGCTCACCGGTAAGGCTTGCCAGTGAGTTACAATTTTCGCACCCTTCCTTGGAGAAACATCCATCGCAGACAATGGTCGTAGAACAACTAATCGACAGTCGAGACAATAGTATCGGGGCCTGGTGAAAAGCTGGTGCAATCGCGGATGAGGCAATATTTTTCATGACCAAACAAATTTCATCATACAACACGAAAATGGATTCATATTATTGCACATCACTCCAAATAATCTAATCTGAGGAAGAAAAAAAAAGAAATCGATTCCACCCAGTCACTCCAGTGGGTCTAAAACTGACCGTATGGTGAAAGAAAGGAAAATAAAGCGGTTGTTTCAATTTGCGTAAGGGTGTACCGTTTACTAAATATTAAGGAAAAACATTTGTTGGAGCGTGTTCAAACACCACAGGGTACTAGCTAAGTTGGACAAAAAAGGCATTTGAGTTGAAGTTATAACTTAATTCGCATTAATTAGGTTGGATTTTTAGGTTATTTTTTCTATTCAGTTTGAACGCAGTTTTCTTTTGGGGTAAAATGAAATTCGTAGCAAAAGGTTAAAAGTGACATCGGTTTCCTGTTGGAGCAGCCAGATGTCACCACAAGTTCTAATTTGTTTCTGTTCACCTGTTCTATTGTTCTTCAGATTCTTTTATCACCTGTTGAAAGTTCTACCAGTTCCTTGCTTCATTGCCAATTATGTTCTTCAAAAATTTGAATGCAATGTCAATCGCTATCTTCTATCTTCCTGAATCCTGTGCTTCTATTGTTCTTTATTCTCAGTAAACTTTGCTTATTCCCTTTCAACATATTGCGTCTTAGTGACATTATCGCCTTGCTTGGGGGGGAGTGAAAAGATTATTAAGTGTTTATTTCTGTTTTAATAGGCTAAAAAAAATGAAAAATGAAAAAAAGCCAAAGTCAGAAAGGCTACATTTTCAAAAATTCAAAAAAGGCTTACTTTAAAAGAAGTAATTTTAAACCCTTCCCCGATGTAGACGTGTATATACGTTTTTACCGAATGTAGTCTCACAGACACGGACGAATAAACACGTGTCCAGTGAATTCAAGTACACACTGCCCGGCCCGGTGTTTGAACCCACAATTATTGTGCCACCAAATTCATGGACCGCCGCATTAAATTACTAGGCTATTGAAACGGATAGTTGAAGTAAGAAAACATTTGAGCGCAATCATGGCTCTCCACAACTTCCTGTCTGGAAGAGAAATGTGACTCTATCGATGACTGCTAAGAATACTTTGAACAGAATATGTGAGGAACGAGAAAGTTGCAGGGAAATAAGAACAGCAAAGGAACGTATACTTACAATCAGAATGAGAAAGCTGAACACAATGGTACACATAATGAAGAAGGCTTACAAAAAACAGTAACCTATATAACAAGAATCGATGTCAAAAAATGGACAAAGATGGATGGTAAGGGATCCAAGTATACTTAATACAACAAAAAAACAGGAAATTGTGGAGAGCCATGATCTAAAAAAGGAAAGGAATACATGGTAGAACAAAGATTAAGAGGGGTGGTAAGGAGTAAACAGTTATTTAGAGCTACAAAAGGTAGGAAGATGTGGAGAACCATGATTATCTAAATCTTGAAATGATATGACACATAAATGAAAAATAAGTGAATGGATGTCAGAACAAAGTCAAAGAGAGATGGTAAGAGTTAAATGTTACTGATATCAAGAAAAACAGGAAATTGTGGAGAGCCATCACCGCCGACATCTGGAAAGATTATGGTACATAAAAAAAATAATAAGTGTAAGGATGGCAAAAAAAGACAAATACGGATGGTAAAGAGTTAAAGGCTTTAGAACAAAAAAACGGAAATTGTGGAGAGCTATGATCGCCCATGTCCTTTAAGGACGTGGCAGATAAAAGAAAGGAATTAAACCTCACATCTGAACAGGAAAATGTAGTGGAAAATAAAGATTGATGTAGCCTTGTACGTAATGAAACAACAACGTTTGTATACAGATAATTGTTGATAAATTTTCTCTCCTCTTTCAGAATCTGCGGAGTGAATCCTCTTCATCCTTAAGCGCTTAGTATAATTCAGAAAACACAGGACGCATTGTTTCTGCCAATATAAGAGTAGATATGACTGGGTAGGAACAGCTCTTAACCGTTAACTGTTCAAACGATCTTTAAGCGGCGATATTAGAACTGATAGTAATGTGAAGGTTTGAATTGTCCTTGTTTATATAAGTAGAAAAAATAATATATTAATAGATAAAAAAAAAAATGTAAATAGCATTTTTAAACCAAAATTTCTGGAATATGGCGATCATGAGCCGCTGAAGTTAATGAATAATGTTTGTGTGGTATGCTGTACTGCTTGGCATTCACACCGGTGGCTCCAGTAAAAACATTCCAGAGGATGTGGGTGTCAATCTGTAGAGTATACGGAAAGAGTTGAATGAGTCTGACAGTGATTCGAAGGTACGGTTGTTCGGAAATCTCACTGTGATCGTTCTGATAGGCAAAGAACTCCGAATTTGTGGATGAGGGCCTCAGACTCAACACGGTAGTACTGCTCTGGGTCAAGAGGGTTCCTACTGGAATAACCTATGTCTGAAAACAGGATTCTGCACCATGTCACACAAGCAAAAAGAACTGAGTCATGGCTGTCAGACATTTTCTGCGACCACATTAGCCACTTATATCTGGTCACCTAACTGCAGATTGCAAACCCATTGATTATTATGTGTGAGGCGCTGTTGAGCGAGAGACCACCAAAACTCCTTGTAACACCAAAGATGAACTGAAGGCAAGGATTATGGCAGCATTCACCAGCTTAAACAAGAAGACTGTCCAGAAGAGTTACAGGAGATTCCGAAGTCGTCTGGAAACCGTGGTTGAAGTCATTAAGTTTAGAAAGCGGTTGTATGGAGCACACACACACACACACACACACACACACACACACACACACACACACACACACACACACAAAATATATATATATATATATATATATATACAATCTGTTTAAATTTGAAAAATTTACTTATTGAAAAGTAATTTAGTCGTATTTGATTATTATTATCCCAACTACGCAGTAACGTGGTATCAGTACACTTTTCAAGAGTTTTTTTAATATAAATGTATGTTTTTTTTTGGGGGGGGGGCGTTTTTTATTAATCTGTTAGTGACACGCTCATGTTGATGTTCGTTCGCATTTTCATCAGTTCGTTCATAAACTCAAGTTCTCCTCAAAACTTCACAGACGCGTGTACGACAGAGTGTAATCGATTTCTATTTTTTACTCATATTAGGTCATTTGTCGTAATGTGCAGTAATATGAATCTATTTTCAGAGTCTATGATAAAATTTATTTGGCATTGAAAAATATTGCATCAGATTTTTTATCATGCCCAGACACTATTTTTTCGACAGTCGATTAGTTGTCCTACGGGCATT
>OZ038516.1:12049655-12059655 GCA_964036315.1 Acanthosepion esculentum | reverse complement strand
AAGAAGAAGAGTAAGAGAAGAAGAAGAAGAAGAAGAAGAAGAAGAGGAAGAAGAAGAAGAAGAGAAGAAGAAGAAGAAGAAGAAGAAGAAGAAGAAGAAGAAGAAGAAGAGTAGGAGAAGAAGAAGAAGAAGAAGAAGAAGAGGAGGAGAAGAAGCAGAAGAAGAAGATATAGAGAAGAAGAAGAAGAAGAAGAAGAAGAAGAAGAGTAAGAGAAGAAGAAGAAGAAGAAGAGTAGGAGAAGAAGAAGAAGAAGAAGAGGAGGAGAAGAAGCAGAAGAAGAAGATATAGAGAAGAAGAAGAAGAAGAAGAAGAAGAAGAGGAGAAGAAGAAAAGAAGAAGAATATATAGAGAAGAAGAAGAAGAAGAAGATATAGAGAAGAAGAAGAAGAAGGAGAAAGAAGAAGAAGAAGGCGAAAGAAGAAGGCGAAAGAAGAAGGCGAAAGAAGAAGAAGAAGGCGAAAGAAGAAGGCGAAAGAAGAAGAAGAAGGCGAAAGAAGCAAGCAGAAGGCAGAAGAAGAAAGCAGAAAGCAAGCAAGCGCAATGTCCATGACGCAGAAACAATAGCAAGAAAAGCCTCTTCATCGTCAATACTCAGCCCGTACTAATGTAGCCAAACCCTGTATCCATCAGCGGGTTACGTAGTGCGGGGGTTGAGCGCTGAAACTGAAGGTTTTATTCTTGCTGCACGAGACTAATGCTTGATAACTAGAACTTACCAAGCACACATACTGAAAAATTATGTTAGCCCAAAATGCAGATTATTTGATAAATATCCAGAAAGAATTGGCCATCTTGTATCAGATTGAACAGAGTATGCACCCACTGAATATAAAACTCGTTGTGATAGTGTGGGCCAATAGCTGCATTGGAAAATCTGCAACTTTTACGGGAAGGAAACTGCAAGAAACTAGTATGAACATCACATAAACCCGGTTACAGAGATAGGATCTTTAATAATCTTATGGCATTTTACAATGCACACAGACAGAACAATCAAAGCTAAACGCACAGACATCTTGATGAAAGACCACAAGAACAGAATGTGCTTTCTTTTGACATGCCAATCCCTACAGATTGTAATGGACTTTTAAAGATCTTCGAAAACTATCGAAATACAGGCATCTTGAAATGGAAATCTACAAAATGAGGCACATGAGGACATCAGTTATTCCAGTTGAGGTTGGAGCCCTCGGATTGATTGGAAAAGGGTGCTATAGACTCATTGAAGGGATTCCTGGTAGCCCATACCTTAAAGAAATACAAATAATTGTACTCACAAATACACCTTTATCTATGTAAAATGTGTGGGGGGGGTCTTATTTATTTTAATTTATTTTATTTTTTTTTTTTTTACAAAAATTATTAGTGGAAAACGTCATGCAGCCATCTCTGACCTGAGGTCTCTGTTTGGGACCCGGAAGGAAATCTATATGCAACAGATTACGGAGATAGGACCTGTTACAATTCTATGGGACTACACAATATACACTGACAGAACAATCAAAGCCAACCGCCCAGACATTGTTATTAAAGACCACAAACAAAATAAGTGCCTCCTTATTGATATGGCAGTCCCTGCAGACTGCAATGTATCTTTGAAGATATTCGAAAAGCTGAAAAAATACAAGGACCTTGAAATAGAAATCTCAAAAATGTGACACATGGGAACATCAACAATCCCTGTTGTAGTTGGAGCCCTTGGACTGGTTGAAAAAGATTCCAGTAGACTAATTGAAGGGATCCCTGGAAGTCCATGCCTCAAAGAGATACAAAAAATTCTTCTGACAAGTACAGCCCACACTTTACGAAGGGCTTTATCTATGTAATAATTTTTTTTGTTTTTTTTTTTTTTGCAGTGGAAAGTGTCATGATGCCATTTCTAACCTTAGGTCCCTGGGCGGGACCCGGAAATAAATGTGTAAACGCCAGATATTAAAGAAAATAATAATAATAATAATAATAATAATAATAATAATAATAATACGAGTTTAGACCACACATTACGAATGGCTTTATCTATCTATCTATCTATCTATATATATATATATATATATATATATATATATATATATATATATATATATTTTTCAAAATTGCTCAGTGGAAAATGTTATAATGGCTTTTCTGGTCGGGACCCGAATAGAAATGAGTACACTCCAGAAATCAATAAATAATAAACAATAAATAATAACAACAACAACAACAACAATAATAATAATAATAATAGTAGTAGTAGTAGTAGTAGTAGTAGTAGTAGTAGTAATGGTGACCTTTAATATAGCGTTACCAGCGGGCTTACAGTTAGTTTTTCATACTAATATTCACCCAGCCCCAAACCCAAGAGCCACTCAAGGTAGAAGCTTACTATGTCTTGTTGCATATGTGTAAGAAAAGGTAAAAAGTGAAGGCCACCAGGTTAGGCAGGAAAGATAAAGGTTAACCTTAAACTTGCAGAGGACAAGATTCTAGTGATTGGGGAAAACGTCCTCGGGAAGAAGCAGTTTCAATGGAACTTCCTCCCTACAAATGGAATACGAGGGGAATAACGATGATTGACCCTTGTATATGCAGCATGACGGGTTCCAGCTGCAAAGGTCAGGGTTGGTGGAACCAAGGAAAGTATGTCGTCAGAACATTTGCCATGGAAATAGCGATAGAGTAGCGATAGTCTCGCGATGTGTCGACTATGGGGAAGGAGTTTTAGAGTGGAAATAATTCATCACCCACAAGGACCTGCAAATCGTTTTGCGCTCTATCATAAATTTTTAGCGAACACTGGACAACCCCAGGCCATATATATCAGATCGTTCTTTTGTAAAGTGACCGCATATCTTCTATCTTCGCAAAATATGGAATGTTTAAAAATAAGATAGCATGCGATGAAAAAGGTCTCGATCCAGCTAAAAATCTATTGTTTGATTTTGTCTTACGGCTTATCAACCTTTTGCAGGTTATTTAAAGCGAAAAAATATTTTTAGAGCTAATAATGATTTACTTATAAAAATCCTACAAATTAACCCATAACTTGGGGTGAAGATGTGGATTCATACCTTTCTCAAGTGTATTTGCGCATGAGTGAATATAAAAAAAAACGACTACAATTCGAACTCGGCTCTCCCATTTCAATTCCAAACTATTATGCATGAAATCAACCTCACATTAAAGCTAACAGTTCCAGGTATTCTTAAGCGTTTACCCCTTTTATATTATTGACCATGCTTGATATTGCTTAACCGATGATTGTGCAAGAACCGGAGTTGGATATTACGACTTACGATTTCTTAAATAAACTAAATTAAATTATCTAAATTCACTTTAGGTACTGACCAGGCTCGATGCTCTTAACTTTGATAATCATACGAGAACCAATGTTTTAACCATGATTATGTAACAATAATGTAATGTTATTCCGAAGACAAATCTACTGTTTACGTTACCCCATCTAACTGCATAGTTACGAATCACTGCTCTACCAGGATTAAAATTTGAAATCTGTTTAGAAATCTCCCTCTGTTTTGAAGCTGTTTTTCGAATACTTTCGAATGTGGTGGAGTTTAGAACTTTGGTGTTAATATGAATATTAACGTACATTTTTTTACATAGTCATCTCGATAAATTTCCGGATAATTCCGGCGATGTGAGTGATCAGCAAACAGAAGGAACCGATGGGGATATCAAAACAAAAGCACCGAAAAACTCAAAGCAGGATCGTTTGATGGTCCTGATATCAGGAAACTCATTAAAGATGATGAATTTGTTAATTCAGTGAATGACTTGGCATTACGCGCTTAGACATCGCTTGGTGACGTGGTGAAAAACTTCCAAGGCAATCGCCGGCCCGAAAACTACAAGTAGTGGAAAAGCTGTTGAAAAGTCTACAGGATATAGGCGCTAATATGTGTATTAAAGTTCATTTTCTTACGTAGTCATCTCGATAAATTTCCGGATAATTGCGGTGATGTGAGTAATGAGCAAGGAGAATGATTCAATCAGGATATCAAAACAATGGAAGAGCGATAGCAAAGACGGTGGGAAAAATGAATGATGGCTGACTAGTGCTGGAATATCAAAAGGGACTTAAATAACATTGAACATGACAATCAAGAAAGAGAAAATCTTTTACCATAGTTCACGAAGGTTTTATTTCTTCTGTCAGTTTAGTAAATGATTTGATGAAAATACTTGTTGGTCTTGGTATATTCAATCGTGTTATTTTTAAAGACTTAGGGTCTGATTGTTATTGCAAAAATAGTATTTCTCAATAAGCAGACTAATAGTTGTTGGTTTAAATACGAACTGAGAGGTTTCTACGATTTTACCTTGAGAAATATTGCTATCAGTCAATTTCATATATACAGAAAACAAATAAAAAACGCTTTTTTACCAGCAAATGTTAGCTAACCAAAACAAAGTACGGTCATTTTCAGATTCAGCGCCCTAAAGTTAGCTAACAAAAGACGTTTGGTGTTTCGACACAATTTCAATTATTTTATTGTTGACCATTGTAATCATACGCGAATGTGTTTCAATGTGATATGGCCGTAAGCCATCGACTAAAAAAATATTCCCTCAAATGTCTGCTGTTTGTTTATATGGTCAGATTTTGAGAAAAATGTTGAGCTGAGAACTTTTCATCAACACCTAGTTCGCTTATCTAAACTACAGACATTATCTAGACGTAATAAAAATTGAATTGACATATTATACCAGTCAAATTCAGTATCAATTTTTTAATAAGATCTTATTACCTAAGAGTGAACGATAGTAACCACATCGATTCAGGGACATGAAGGCGATGGACATAGACGTCGGGAGGTGGAAAGACGTCGGGAGGTGGAAAGATGTCGGGAGGTGGAAAGACATTGCTTACGCTGGAAATGCAATTTACACTGAAGGTTGGAACGAGGAGAGGAGAAAACGAAAGCTTGTCCCCGACGAGAAGCGGCGTTTGATGAAAAGAAAAAACACGACATCGGATGAGAGCATCTTCACGTGCATTAGTTGCAAGAGAGATTGTCACTTTTGTGTACCGCGATAATAAATTCTGTACCGCCATTAGCTTGATGAAGTATAACTCTTTGGACGTAAGTCCATTGTCTCTCGAGACTTACAGATAGATACATATACTGCCTAAAAAGATATATCTAAAACCGCTGGTAAATATTATGCTGCTAACTTATTTAGCAGTCTTATTCTTATACTAGCAGAATTACCCGCGCCTAGCTGCGTGTCACACATTTTTTGTAAGAAAATGATGATTGATTTTTAGTATTTTCTATGCATCTATAAAGTTAGTAATGCTCTCCAACAAGCAAAACGTTTAGATGTTTAGCTGCTTCTCGTTCGGTTCTTTATGTCTGTACGCGTTTACACAACGAGTATAGCGTTACTAACGATACTTTTATCTTTCTCTTTTACTTTTTTTAACTTATTTAACTAGATGATGAGATAAAGAGAGGAAAAGTGGTTAGTCTAATGTAATTTGGTCTCTCAAAAAAGGAACTCGCATCATACACGAGATACATGATGAAATGACTCTTATAAGTGAGAATTTGGGGGTCATGTGTTACATGAGTATATACGGTAAATATTTTTATTTTCTCTCTGTTAATCATTCTTCTTTTCTGTCTTCCACTGCTACAGCATCTTTCATTATTTACACACAAGAAAAGGTTATATGCAACTATAAAGTTAATAACACTCTACAGCAAGCAATACGTTTCTAAGATGTCGAGCTGTTTCTCGTTCGGTTGTTTATGGCTGTACGCGTTGACGCAACGAGTATAACGTTACTAACGATACTTTTATCTTTCTCTAAATTAAATTACTCTCTAATCACGCATATAAACACACACACACACACACACACACATACACATGTTTGTAACGAAGAATAGCAGGCGGTGGGGGGGGGAATAAATCTTACAAATCATTCTACATAAATATTTTAAATCAGTAATTTCATTATCTCCTACATTTAAACTTTCCACATCACTTATGCCCTGCATGATTGACAGTTTTTCTGAGATGCACAAATTATATCTACTACTCTATATACTTGCGTATCAAGCGACTTTAGAAGACCTCATTTTGAAGCTAATTTTAAGGGGGTCGCATCATACACGAGATATAAAATTAGCATATGTACTGCTGACCCTGGCTATGCCGTTGACCAAACTATATAACCATTTACTGTAGTCAAAAAGTACAGCTGTATTTAAAATGACCATGATTTTGATAAAACTGATGTTTTACTTAACTGTATCCAATAATAATGCATGTAATTACATTAGGCGTTAGGGGTTGGTAAAATAGGGAGTGTGAGGGTCAGTAATAAAAAAGACAATTGTTGCTAGGAGTTAATCATGATACGACATTGTGAAACGCCATAACCGCCCTCTTCTTCCTGAAGCGACACTGCATATAGAAGAAACAAAATGATAATTTATCATATCTCAACTACAGACTATCATTAGATTGTTATCACAACGTTAAAAGGGCAAGGCACCTTTCTGGAAGGTAACTGAAATATCCTTAAATACATAACAGACAACCTTTTGCTAACTTTGTGCCGACTCAGGGTTTTAAAATCATTCCATGTACCAACAGCATACGTATTTTTATACAAGTCAAGGTCAATATATCTGTTCTAAAATATATTTTATATAGTAATATAAAGTATATATACTTTAGTATATATTAAAATTAAAACAAGATGGCGGTAAGCGTTGGTAAAACAGGCAGTGTGAGTGTTTAAAAAAAGTCCTTGCAATGAGTTACAAATGATACAACGGTGTGAAAAGCCATGACCGCCCCCTTCTTCCCGAAGGGACACTGCATATAGAAGAAACAAAATGATAATTTATCATATCTCAACTACAGACTATCATTAGATTGTTATCACAACGTTAAATACGTGATGAATATTATTATTAATTAGACTCAGGACAGCAGGATCTCGTTATCTGCGGTAAACAGTTTCTCAGCGGATAAGAGCGAACCATCTAAATATCACCAAAAAGCCCTTCATTTTCACACAATCCATCTAATCAAACGGTCGGCAACATTTTGCTAGCTATGTGCTGACAGGTTTTTAAAATCTTTCAGTGTGCCAATAGCATACGTATTTTTATACAAGTCAAAATCAATATACCTGTTCTACAATAGATTTTATATAGTAATATACAGTATATATACTTTAGTATATATTTAAAGAAAAAAAGAAAAAAACTAACGATTTTGAAAAAATAATTTGGTCTACTTATTTACGAGGGTCATTCAATAAATAAGGTGAATTTTTCGGTATAAGGACTTCTAATACAGATAAAAGCTTACACTTTTTTATTTTTTTTTGTTTTACTTCTTTTTCAAATGGATTTAATTTCTGTTGCAGATTTAAAAAAAAACTTTGAGAGTTTTGGCGATTAACATAGATGGCCGACCAAGAAGCATGCTCCAGGATTGAACAGCGGTCAGTTATCAAGTTTTTGGTTGCTGAAGGGTGCAAACTAGTTGAAATTCATAGGAGAATCTCAACTGTGTATTGTGCCACATGTTTCATCCAAAAAAATGTCTACAAGTGGGCTAAATTGTTTAAAGAAGGACGGAGCAGTGTTGAGGATGATGACAGGCCTGGGAGGCCTACAGAAGTTAGGTCTCCTGATGTTATCGAATCAGTCAATGACCTTATTCAGTCTGACAGAAGGGTGACAGTGGATGAAATTGCAAGGACTTTGAGCTTATCTGGGGTCATCAGTCAGAAGGAGTCATCTTGCATCATGACAACGCAAGGCCTCACACAGCTGCCCAAACGGTGCAGACCATCAATGATCTGTGCTTGGAACTGCTCCCTCATCCCCCTTACAGCCCAGATCTTTCCCCTTCAGACTTTCACCTGTTTGATCCCTTGAAAGCGTTCACGAGAGGCACGAAGTTTAAAAGTGACGATGAAGTCAAAAGTGTTGTGAGCGACTGGCTGAGACATCAGTCCAAAGATTTTTACGCTGAGGGAATACGGAAGCTTGTGCACAGATGGGAAAAGTGTGTGACAGTCCTGGGAGACTACGTTGAAAAAAAAAAGCTTCCATCGGTATTAGAACTCCTTATACCGAAAAATTCACCTTATTTATTGAATGACCCTCGTATAATGTCAAAGCGCAACTTACAAATTCAGTCGAAAATCACGGTTCCAAAATTGGTCTGTCCTAGTGTACATGTATATTATAATTTAATTAGACAGAACTAAAAATATTATGAATCACCACAAAGCAAATATATGTATTATTTTTTTACTGTATTCGATAAAATAAAACTGTAATAAAATGTAAAAGATTATGAAAATGCTCATCAATGAAATTACTCTTATAAACTGACATGATTAATTAAGTATGAGGAAATATTTACTTATCTAATGGACAACATTTTTATAGCCTCTTCCTTCACCTCCTATTCATCTGACGTCAACATTAAGAAAGGAATTTTTTTTGGGACAAATGCAAAAGCGACGTACTGTAATTTTTTAATACAACATTTTATATTTCAGTCGACTGTTGCTTCATTCTCTGGATCTCGTTGAAGATATTAGAGTTGTTGCTTATCGAATTTATTATCCATTTTAATTTCAAGCCAACTAAATGCATATATTTCAATTATTTAGAGAGGAAACGTCTAGTTAGCTGACTGGTATAGCACCTCAGAGTATATGGCGGTTCTGTGGAGGGTACAGGTTCGATTGCTGTCGGAGGACACATTTTCTTGAACGTTTCTCGGACATTCAGACCGGTAAGCGTTGTTAATACTGTTTATTATAAACAGAGCATTTACTTAAATATTTTTACCTGTAGAAATGATCTCTAAACAAAAGATATTAAAATAAATGTCGGACTTAGTCTATTTCATAATATATGATGTCATTTGATTACGTAAAGATACTTTTCGAGCGCTCGAAAGAAATCACGGGAAATTTGTAGTTTAAAAACAGTAATTTAACTTTGCTAATCAGACGCTGCCTCTGTGGCTAAATGGTATACCAGGTCAGGCGAAATGGCGGTTCCATACAGGTTCGATTCCTGTTGGAGGATACATATTTTCTATGAAATTTCTCAGATATTCAGGCCGATAAACTTTATTAATACTGTTTATTTTAAAAAGAGCATTTACTGATATATTTGCATCTACAAAAAAAAAATAGCGTATAAACAAAAATATATTAAAATAATTAGTCCATATATATATATATATATATAAAAATATATAAAAAATGAAAATAGAAGTCAATACTTAGAGTCGACAGTCTGTTTCATGCTAGACGCAAACGTCAGGCCTGACGATTGCACTAGCATGAAACCGACTGTCGCCTCTAAGTGTTGACTTCTATGTTCACTTTTATATTTACACACGCTCTATCTCTGATATTGAGCACTTTATCCCATAAATATAGCACACCTTAAAACTATATATATATATATATATATACATATATATATATATATATATATAAAGACATTTTATGATATGTTTAACGTTCTTTTTATAGATACAAGTATTTAAGCAAATGCTCTGTTTTATAATAAACAGTATTAAATAACATTTACCGGCCTGAATGTCCGAGAAGTTTTCATAGAAAATTTTCGTTCTCCGACAGGAATCGAACCTGTATCCTATACGGAACCGTCATTTCGCGTGACGTGCCTTAACTGTTCGACCACAGAGAAGCGTCCGGTTAGCAAGGTCGATTTTACTATCTTTAAACTTAAATTTTCCATGAATCTCTTCTATTCATATCTGCTCTAGCGTATCAAATGTAAACAAATGACGTCATATATTTTTGAATTGTCCAATTCAAATATATATATATATATATATATATATATATATATATATATATATATATATATATATATATATATATATATATATTTTAAAGGAATTTCACTGATCACCGGAATGAAATTTCAACTCCCTAATTTTGAACTTAAACTTAATTTTTAAACTCGTTTC
>OZ038516.1:12022155-12044655 GCA_964036315.1 Acanthosepion esculentum | reverse complement strand
CGAATGGAACTTACTTCTTACTATTGGAATACGAAAGGAAGAGATAACGGTTAACCCTAGACTTGAAGAGGTCAAGATTGTAGTGATTGGGAAAACATCCTGCCGGGAGTCTGTTCAACAAAGCAGCAGTTCTTGGGAAGAAGCTGTCCGAATGGAACTTACTTCTTACTATTGGAATACGAAAGGAAAAGATAACGGTTAAGCCTAGACTTGAAGAGGTCAAGATTGTAGTGATTGGAAAACATCCTGCCGGCAGTCTGTTCCAAAAAGCAGCAGTTCTTGGGAAGAAGCTGTCCGAATGGAACTTACTTCTTACTATTGGAATACGAAGGGAAAAGATAACGGTTAACCCTAGACTTGAAGAGGTAAAGATTGTAGTGATTGGGAAAACATCCTGACGGGAGTCTGTTCAACAAAGCAGCAGTTCTTGGGAAGAAGCTGTCCGACTGGAACTTACTTCTTACTATTGGAATACGAAAGGAAAAGATAACGGTTAACCCTAGACTTGAAGAGGTCAAGATTGTAGTGATTGGAAAACATCCTGCCGGGAGTCTGTTCAACAAAGCAGCAGTTCTTGGGAAGAAGCTGTACGAATGGAACTTACTTCTTACTATTGGAATACGAAAGGAAGAGATAACGGTTAACCCTAGACTTGAAGAGGTCAAGATTGTAGTGATTGGGAAAACATCCTGCCGGGAGTCTGTTCAACAAAGCAGCAGTTCTTGGGAAGAAGCTGTCCGAATGGAACTTACTTCTTACTATTGGAATACGAAAGGAAAAGATAACGGTTAAGCCTAGACTTGAAGAGGTCAAGATTGTAGTGATTGGAAAACATCCTGCCGGGAGTCTGTTCAACAAAGCAGCAGTTCTTGGGAAGAAGCTGTCCGAATGGAACTTACTTCTTACTATTGGAATACGAAGGGAAAAGATAACGCTTAACCCTAGACTTGAAGAGGTAAAGATTGTAGTGATTGGGAAAACATCCTGACGGGAGTCTGTTCAACAAAGCAGCAGTTCTTGGGAAGAAGCTGTCCGACTGGAACTTACTTCTTACTATTGGAATACGAAAGGAAAAGATAACGGTTAACCCTAGACTTGAAGAGGTAAAGATTGTAGTGATTGGGAAAACATCCTGCCGGGAGTCTGTTCAACAAAGCAGCAGTTCTTGGGAAGTAGCTGTCCGAATGGAACTTACTTCTTACTATTGGAATACGAAAGGAAAAGATAACGGTTAACCCTAGACTTGAAGAGGTCAAGATTGTAGTGATTGGAAAACATCCCGCCGGGAGTCTGTTCAACAAAGCAGCAGTTCTTGGGAAGTAGCTGTCCGAATGGAACTTACTTCTTACTATTGGAATACGAAAGGAAAAGATAACGGTTAAGCCTAGACTTGAAGGGGTCAAGATTGTAGTGATTGGGAAAACATCCTGCCGGCAGTCTGTTCAACAAAGCAGCAGTTCTTGGGGAGAAGCTGTCCGAATGGAACTTACTTCTTACTATTGGAATACGAAAGGAAAAGATAACGGTTAACCCTAGAGTTGAAGAGGTCAAGATTGTAGTGATTGGGAAAACATCCTGCCGGAAGTCTGTTCAACAAAGCAGCAGTTCTTGGGAAGTAGCTGTCCGAATGGAACTTACTTCTTACTATTGGAATACGAAAGGAAAAGATAACGGTTAAGCCTAGACTTGAAGAGGTCAAGATTGTAGTGATTGGAAAACATCCTGCCGGCAGTCTGTTCCAAAAAGCAGCAGTTCTTGGGAAGAAGCTGTCCGAATGGAACTTACTTCTTACTATTGGAATACGAAGGGAAAAGATAACGGTTAACCCTAGACTTGAAGAGGTAAAGATTGTAGTGATTGGGAAAACATCCTGACGGGAGTCTGTTCAACAAAGCAGCAGTTCTTGGGAAGAAGCTGTCCGAATGGAACTTACTTCTTACTATTGGAATACGAAAGGAAAAGATAACGGTTAAGCCTAGACTTGAAGAGGTCAAGATTGTAGTGATTGGAAAACATCCTGCCGGCAGTCTGTTCCAAAAAGCAGCAGTTCTTGGGAAGAAGCTGTCCGAATGGAACTTACTTCTTACTATTGGAATACGAAGGGAAAAGATAACGGTTAACCCTAGACTTGAAGAGGTAAAGATTGTAGTGATTGGGAAAACATCCTGACGGGAGTCTGTTCAACAAAGCAGCAGTTCTTGGGAAGAAGCTGTCCGACTGGAACTTACTTCTTACTATTGGAATACGAAAGGAAAAGATAACGGTTAACCCTAGACTTGAAGAGGTCAAGATTGTAGTGATTGGAAAACATCCTGCCGGGAGTCTGTTCAACAAAGCAGCAGTTCTTGGGAAGAAGCTGTACGAATGGAACTTACTTCTTACTATTGGAATACGAAAGGAAGAGATAACGGTTAACCCTAGACTTGAAGAGGTCAAGATTGTAGTGATTGGGAAAACATCCTGCCGGGAGTCTGTTCAACAAAGCAGCAGTTCTTGGGAAGAAGCTGTCCGAATGGAACTTACTTCTTACTATTGGAATACGAAAGGAAAAGATAACGGTTAAGCCTAGACTTGAAGAGGTCAAGATTGTAGTGATTGGAAAACATCCTGCCGGGAGTCTGTTCAACAAAGCAGCAGTTCTTGGGAAGAAGCTGTCCGAATGGAACTTACTTCTTACTATTGGAATACGAAGGGAAAAGATAACGCTTAACCCTAGACTTGAAGAGGTAAAGATTGTAGTGATTGGGAAAACATCCTGACGGGAGTCTGTTCAACAAAGCAGCAGTTCTTGGGAAGAAGCTGTCCGACTGGAACTTACTTCTTACTATTGGAATACGAAAGGAAAAGATAACGGTTAACCCTAGACTTGAAGAGGTAAAGATTGTAGTGATTGGGAAAACATCCTGCCGGGAGTCTGTTCAACAAAGCAGCAGTTCTTGGGAAGTAGCTGTCCGAATGGAACTTACTTCTTACTATTGGAATACGAAAGGAAAAGATAACGGTTAAGCCTAGACTTGAAGAGGTCAAGATTGTAGTGATTGGAAAACATCCTGCCGGCAGTCTGTTCCAAAAAGCAGCAGTTCTTGGGAAGAAGCTGTCCGAATGGAACTTACTTCTTACTATTGGAATACGAAGGGAAAAGATAACGGTTAACCCTAGACTTGAAGAGGTAAAGATTGTAGTGATTGGGAAAACATCCTGACGGGAGTCTGTTCAACAAAGCAGCAGTTCTTGGGAAGAAGCTGTCCGACTGGAACTTACTTCTTACTATTGGAATACGAAAGGAAAAGATAACGGTTAACCCTAGACTTGAAGAGGTCAAGATTGTAGTGATTGGAAAACATCCTGCCGGGAGTCTGTTCAACAAAGCAGCAGTTCTTGGGAAGAAGCTGTCCGAATGGAACTTACTTCTTACTATTGGAATACGAAAGGAAAAGATAACGGTTAACCCTAGACTTGAAGAGGTCAAGATTGTAGTGATTGGGAAAACATCCTGCCGGAAGTCTGTTCAACAAAGCAGCAGTTCTTGGGAAGTAGCTGTCCGAATGGAACTTACTTCTTACTATTGGAATACGAAAGGAAAAGATAACGGTTAACCCTAGACTTGAAGGGTTCAATATTGTAGTGATTGGGAAAACATCCTGCCGGGTGTCTGTTCAACAAAGCAGCAGTTCTTGGGAAGTAGCTGTCCGAATGGACCTTACTTCTTACTATTGGAATACGAAAGGAAAAGATAACGGTTAAGCCTAGACTTGAAGGGGTCAAGATTGTAGTGATTGGGAAAACATCCTGCCGGGAGTCTGTTCAACAAAGCAGCAGTTCTTGGGAAGAAGCTGTCCGAATGGAACTTACTTCTTACTATTGGAATACGAAAGGAAAAGATAACGGTTAACCCTAGACTTGAAGAGGTCAAGATTGTAGTGATTGGGAAAACATCCTGCCGGGAGTCTGTTCAACAAAGCAGCAGTTCTTGGGAAGAAGCTGTCCGAATGGAACTTACTTCTTACTATTGGAATACGAAAGGAAAAGATAACGGTTAACCCTAGACTTGAAGAGGTCAAGATTGTAGTGATTGGGAAAACATCCTGCCGGGAGTCTGTTCAACAAAGCAGATGTTCTTGGGAAGAATCTGTCCGAATGGAACTTACTTCTTACTATTGGAATACGGAGAGAATGAGAACTGTTTTCTCCTTATGTACGTGTCCTAGCGGGCCCCAGTCGCAAAATCAGATTTGGTTGAATCAAGAAATGTAACTCGACCATGATGTAATAAATATATTTGATACCCTATGTAATTTTTATAATCCAAGATAATTTAATTTAAAATGTGTTCCATCATCATGGGAGAACCTTTATAAGGTATTTGCAGATTTTAATTGGCACACATAGAGAATGACGTTCTGTTCTTCAGGTATCAAGTGAAGAATCTAAGCTACGAGGGGCAGGCTAAAGGAGCTTACCTGAATCGTTAAGGTCTGCCAAAGTTAGCGTGATAATGTAGGCCTACCAGGTAGATAAGGTTTACCGAAAATTAAACCCTCTACAAAATTAGACCGGTGTATCGATTTTCTTTTTATATACGGAAATTTGTTTATTGAACTACGAAACTCTAGCATTTTGTTGAAAATTTTCTGTATGACGTTTTTTTCAGTTTATTTACAATTAATAAGTTTGCTGTACATGTGTCGTATATACTCGTTTATAAGTCGACCTCATGTATTTTTCAACGCTGAATTATCTTGCGTGAATTTTTACCACTCCAGAAAAACATTACTTGTGTATAGTGCAACCACTCACCGAAAATGCATAATTTTTAACCTTTTCAAAACTAAAACAGTATATATATATATATATATATATATATTGCGCAAACTGATAGTGAATACACTCATTTTTACCACGCAGGAATTATATATATATATATATATATATATATATATATATATATATATATATATATATATATATACGAGGGTCATTCAATAAATAAGATGAAGTTTTCGGTATAATGACTTCTAATACAGATAGAAGCTTACTTTTTATTTTATTTTTCAACGTAGTTTTCCCACCACTGTCACACACGTTTCTCATCTGTGCACAAGCTTCGGTATTCCCTCAGCGTAAAAATCTTTGGACTGATGTCTCAGCCAGTCGCTCACAACACTTTTGACATCATCGTCACTTTAAAACTTCGTGCCTCTCGTGAACGCTTTCAAGGGGCCAAACAGGTGAAAGTCTGAAGGGGCAAGGTCTGGGCTGTAAGGGGGATGAAAGAGCAGTTCCCAGCCCAGCTCGTTGATAGTCTGCACCGTTTGGGCTGCTGTGTGAGACCTTGCGTTGTCATGATGCAAGATGACTCCTTCTGACTGATGACCTCTGCGTTTGTCCCAACAGATAAGCTCAAAGTCCTTGCAATGTCATCCACTGTCACCCTTCTGAATGAGGTCATTGACTGATTCGATCACCTCAGGAGACCTCACTTCTGTAGGCCGCCCAAGCCTGTCATCATCCTCAACACTGCTACGTTCTTCTTTAAACAATTTAGCCCACTTGTAGACATTTTTTGGCTGAAACATGTGGTACCATACACAGTTGACATTCTCCTATGAATTTCAACTGGTTTGCACCCTTCAGCAACCAAAAAATTGATAACTGACTGCTGTTCAATCCTGGAGCATGCTTCTTGGTCGGCCATCTTTGTTAATCGCCAAAACTCTCAAAGTTTGTTTTTTTAATCTGCAAAAGAAATTAAATCCATGTGAAAAAGAAGTAAAACAAAAAAATAAAGTAAAAAAGATTAAGCTTCTATCTGTATTAGAAGTCCTTATACCGAAAAATTCACCTTATTTATTGAATGACCCTCGTATATATATATATATATATATATATATATATATATATATATATATATATATATATATATATATATATGTAAGTAATTGATTTTGGGATCTGGCTTTACTGTATTGCATATGAAACTCTAGTCTATCTCCATGCTTTCCAGCCAACTTTAGAAAATTTAAATGCAATGTCAATCGCTATCTAGTGTCCTGCTGATTATTTTTTTCTTTTACCGCTCATTATTAATGTTTCAGTTCTTAAGTCTTCCACACCCAGTAACCCCTTGTGTCTTAGTGACTTTACTCCCTTGCTTATGGAATTCTCTTCTGGTTTCATGCTTTCCAGCCAACTTTAATCTTCAAATATTTAAATTCAATATCAATCGCTATCTATCCTGATTAATTTTTTCTCTTCCGTTCATTATTAATCTTTCTTTTCTCAATTCTTCCAAATCCAGTAACCCATTGAATCTTAGAGGCTCCATTGCCTTGCTTATAGAACTCTCTTTCGGTTCTATGCTTTCCAGCTAAATTTAATCTTCAAATATTTAAATGCAATGTCAGTCGCTATCTACTGTCCTCCTGATTACTCTTTCCTTTTCCCGTTCATTATTAATGTTTCTCTTCTTAATTTTTCCACACCCAGTAACCCCTTGTGTCTTAGTGGCTTTACGGCCTTGCTTATGGAACTCCCTTCTGGCTTTATGCTTTCTGACTAACTTTAATGTTTAAATATTTAAATGCAATGTCAATCGCTACCTATTGTCCTCCTGATTAATCTTTTCTATTCCTGCTCATCATTAATGTTTCTCTTCCTAATTCTTCCACACCCAGTAACCCCTTGTGTCTTAGTGGCTTTACTGCCTTATATGAGTTTAATCATATTTGCAAAAGAAAATATCAGCAATAGTTTTTTTGAAGAAAATAAATTACTGGCAAAACATTTTTTGTAAAAGAAATTACTAATGGTCCCAAGAAAATAAAATTTTATCATTAAATGACCTATAAAGGTTTGGTATGCCTTTAAACTAACCAAACGTATTATTTGGAATGCATTTTTTTTTTCGTATATATATGGTATATTTATTCAGAGAGAGAATATTCTTTTTTAAGATAAGTCGAAGGAAAGTTACTGAAACAGTCAGCCATCTTTCCTTTGCCCGAATCGAGGCTAGCTTACGGTGATTCGTTTATTCGAAAGAGGGTTACCGTTCTTGATTCGCCTGCTCAAGCCTCTCGTCTCAATTGCAAACGCTGGAAAAGTATGATCGCTCGTTAACTTCGCAAATCAGCAATTAGCAGTTAAAATGATTGTTGTTCGTCTCTTTGCTTCTTTTTTGTTAATACCAAGAATGTAACACATTTTATTTTTATTTTTTAAACACTGTTTGTGTCCCTCTCGCTGTTTCTGTTTCTCTCTCTTTCTGGTCGTCGGATTTAATGTTACTTATTTTTTAAAAAAATAAATAAACTAAATCACTTAACTCTATTTTTTTTATCTTTCTTTTTACGTTATTTTCTTTGTATGCTTTCGTGAATTCCGTCTTTTACTGTCTTTTTCCCAGAGTTGAAAATAATTATTATTTAGATTACATGTCGCTATGACCTTTTTCTAGAATGGCAACATAGACTAGAAATTGACTCAGCTAAGATTAGTGTGACACAATAATAATTTAGTCTGTGAATAAACCCAGTTGATGGCAAAATAGACTTCGCATTCAATGTCATAGCAGAGCATTAGAGAAGACAGCTGCATCGGCGAGTTGGACTGAAAGGTATCCTCCTAGCCTCCCGGTGCAGATTTGCTCTTTCACTAGATCCCAATGGCAGCCCCAAACACATAAACAAGCCGCTGTTTCTTTTGCATAATAATGGCTTAAACCAGTGTTTGCAATATTTTTTGTCTGTTGCCCCCCTTAACCTTGCCAGAATGTCATTCCCCGACCTTTACAAAACTAAAAATATGCATTCTAAATAAATATATATTATTATTGATAATCGTTTTTTTTTGTTTTTTTTTTTTAAGCGTATCACCCCAAGCAAGGCTGGAGGCCACTATCACGCAAGGGGTTAAAGAAGGGTTGGAGGAAGAGCAGATAGGAGTGGTAAAGGAGAGGATGTGGAGAAAGAGAAAGACAGTGGGTCGATCAAGGCAAGAGGGTTACAAAAGATTTGGAGCGAGAGCAGATAGGAATGAAAGGTGAAAGGATGTGGAGAAGGGAAGTGGATAGATCAAGGCAACTGGAGATGTCGATTGACGCTACACTTAAACCGTTGGAGATTGTATTTGTCAGGGAAACAGTAATAGGGAAGGGAGTTCCACAGGCAAGATATGCGAGACATGAAGCTATTGGAGTAGAAGAGACGTCTACATCTAACAGTTTCAACGGTGAAGGGGTGGGAACGGGATGCCAGCCTCGTAGGACGTTTAAATTCACGAGGCCTAGGGACAAGCGAAAGCAGCTCCTCGGAGCAATTACCGTGAAAGTATTTGTAAAAAAGACAGAGCGAGGCAACTTCGCGTCTGTGAGAGAGCGAGTGAAGACGAGATGACAGATCAGGGCCAATCACATTGCATATCCGTCTCTGGATCTTATCAAGAAGCCTGAGGCAAACAGCAGGGGCTCCAGACCATATATGGCAGCAATACTCCATGCAAGGGCGAATGGTCGATTTATAGACTTGAAGGATCGATTCCGGGGAGAAAAATTTCCTCGCTCGGCACAGGGAACCAACTTTCCTTGCGGTGGATGATGCAACTGACTCGATGTATTTATTCGATCTCAGATCAGCGGACAGCGTGAGACCGAGCAGCCACAGAGAGGAGCTCTCGAGAAGTTGGTCTTCAGACATTCTAATGGGATGCAAGGATGGATCCTTGTGGTGGTTAATAGAGAGCAGTTTTGTTTTAGAGGCGTTAAAGTTAACCATCCATTTCTCGCCCGATTCACAACTGATTGGAGGTCCTTTTCAATTTGAACTGCCAGGTTAACTTTGTCAGCATCACTAGATTTGTGTTTGAGGCAGGAGTAAATTGTGGTGTCGTCAGCATAGATGCGGACTTGGGAGTCTATGGCGTCAGGAAGGTCGTTTATAAATATGAGGAACAGAGTAGGGCCTAGGTTAGAGCCTTGAGGAACACCTGCGTTAGTGGGATAGGAGCTGGAGATGAATCCATTGAGGACGACCTTCAATTCCCGGTTTGACAGGAATGATTTTATTAGGTCAAACAATCGACCTGAGATACCATAACCCTGGAGCTTGCGAAGAAGGCCGGCATGCCAAACTCTATCAAACGCTTTGGAGATGTCTAGGGCCACGGCACGAGCTTCACCGTTATTTTTTTTACCATATTAGTGCGAATACATTTCCATGGATTATTTTTAAAGAAGAGTTTTACAAATTTAATAGCAATGGAAAACGATGACTGATTTTTAATAACTTGAATATCGTATATACTCTAGTATAGTGCGAATTTTACGAGCAGTTTTTATGCCAAAAATAGGGAATCACATTATACATAAGTCATTTCTTTGACGGGGTTAAAAATCCTGCATTTTTGATGACCGGTGGCACTATAGCCGAGCTAGGTCCGGAGCGATTGCATTACAGATTATTCTTTGAATTTTCGCAAGGGTCATGAGATATTTAGTAGGAACACAAGACCAAATAATGTAGCAGTATCCAATGCACAAACAAATAATAATAATAATAATAATAATAATAATAATAATAAAAGAATATTATAAATATAAAAGCCGGCATGAAAGAGTGGGCCAACATCTGCACTGGAAAATCTGCAACTTTTACCGAAAGGAAACTGCAAGAAATTGGTATGACCACCACCCAGAACCAGTTACGGAGATAAGACCTGTAACAATTTTATGGGACTTCACAATACGCACAGGCACAATCAAAGCTAATAGGTCAGACATCGTGATAAGAGACCACAAAGAGAAAAGGTGCTTGCTTATTGATATGGCATTCCCTGCGGACTGCAATGTATCTTTGGAGATTTTCAAAAAACTATCAAAATACAAGGACATTGAAAGTCAGTCTCCCATGGCGTGGAATGTGACTATTGTTTTTTCGTTTCCTGGGAACTCCGCGCGCCGGCTGAAGATGGCTCGCGTACCGGCAGACGTTCGCTCGAGCACCGCAGGACGAAGCTCGCCTACCGGCAGACGATGACTCGCGTAACGCCAGACGATGGCTCGCGTACCAGCAGACGATGGCTCAAACAACGCCAGACGATGGCTCGCGTACCACACTTTAAGTGACACTGGTATAAAGTAGCTTGTTTATTTTCTATTTTTCTCCTTCAGTAAATCAAGTGCTATATCTTTTTCGATTCATGACTGACTAGGAAGTGATTTTTCCCGCAGCAGGTTGCTGTTTCTTTCTGCGGTAGACTAGCTATAGGACCCAGTCTGTCGTGCTGTTTAATCCATAGCTGGGTGGGAGACTGCCGATTTCATACCTTTCCCATGTTTATTTGTGCGTACGCGAATATAACGAGATCGACTGGAACTCGAACTCGGCTCTCAAAGTTTACATTCGGAGCCGATATCCGTTATACCACAACACACCAATATCTTCGATAAAATGTCTTTTAATGGCAACAATAAAACGTTGTAGCTGTCTGAAAAATATGTGCCTAATTCAATTTTATTTAATCGAAGGTTAAAATGCTGAGATCAGTCAATTTAAACAAATGAACGATTCTCCTATTTTATCCCAGAAACTCTGAAAATAATCTAATGGTTCTTAAAGGCGACAACTTCCTGTCGATGCCTAGCCGGCGACCTGGTTTTGTGTTTAATGACGCTATTAAATGACATCTAAATTCTAAGGTAATCTGTATTACTTATAACATCGACGAAGTTAATGTTTGTTTAATAGATACCTTAGTCCTGAGCTATTGTTAGAATACAATCTGGGGCGAAAATAATGCTCAGCAAGTTGACAATTAAACGAATTGTTTTGATTGCATTCTTAAACGTCTTCAAGACTGATTTGCCAATCAACGTCACTTACATTTACGCAGACAACTAGATGCGACTTCGGTAAACTTGCAGTTGCCTTATTTCATAGTTCCTGCCTCTGATCTAGTTAGTGTCCATGTGTTGTCTCTCCCGCTACAATGAATGATAGTCCAGACAGAAGGCTGAAATAAATACGAGGGGCTGGCTGAAAAGAAGTTTCTGTATTAAGGAGTTTCTGGTTTAAAGGGTTTCTAATTTAAGGAGTTTCTGAATTAAGGAGTTTCAAGATTAAAGAGTTTTTTATTTATGGAGTTTCCGGTTTAAATGGTGTTTTGTTTAAGGAGATTCTGGTTTAAGGACTTTCTGGTTTAAATGGTTTCGTGATTAAGGAATTTCTGGTTTAACGAGTTTCTGCATTAACGAGATTCTGAATTAAGGAGTTTCAAGATTAAAGAGTTTCTTATTCATGGAGTTTCCGGTTTAAATGGTGTTTTGTTTAAGGAGATTCTGAAGAGAAAAGAAAGAGATGAAGACATCTTTATTATGATCGCCTCAAGACCATCAACCAAGAGAACACTAAAACTAGGGGACTATACAGCATTCTGCTCGTTTAGCGCAGTGACCAAGACCTCCCCAGAACAAGAGGAGTATGCAACATACAGAATAAACGAATCCTGACACCTGCCCTCGTAAGATAATCCTATGTACAGAGATTCGCAAGAAAGTGTGGAAAAATGTATACTCCCTCTGTATAATGTTCGGGAACTTCACCGTAGTGCAATGGTTAGCAAGCCGGGTTCGCTTGATCAATTAGAACAGAGTTGTGAGTTCGATCCTCAATGGGTACACCACACCCTCTCCAACATCTAATCTAGGCTTAGATAATCATTAGGGCATTCCGACGTGGTGTAATGGTTAACAATCCTGGTTCACTAGATCAATTACAACTGAGTAGTGAGTTCGATCCTCAATGGGTACACCACACCCTCTCCAACATCTAATCTAGGCTTAGAAAATCATTAGGGCACTCCGACGTGGTGTAATGGTTAACAATCCTGGTTCACTAGATCAATTACAACTGAGTAGTGAGTTCGATCCTCAATGGGTACACCACACCTTGTCCCACATCTAAGCAAGGCTTAGAAAATCATTAGGGCAATCCGACGTGGTGTAATGGTTAACAAGCCGGGTTCGCTAATTCAATTACAACTGAGTAGTGAGTTCGATCCTCATTGGGTACACCACACCTTGTCCCACATCTAGGCTTAGAAAATCATTAGGGCACTCCGACGTGGTGTAATGATTAGAAAGCTGGTTTCTCTAACTCAATTTTTAGATTTCGCTCCTCACGTTCGGCAATCTGCTACGAATAGGAGCTTAAATGCAGCCCGTTGGAGTAATGTATAGCAGCTCGGATTGAGGAATCGGAGAGCCGTGTTCGAATTCCATTACATTCACTTACGTGTGAAAGGTATGAATCCTCTTCTCCCTAAATAGCAGGACAGGCTGGATTCTATAGGACACAGTGGAGAAGGTCCGTCCTGGGTATGACGATAAACTACATCCGCGTCCAGGGTAAGACGATAAACTACGTTCAACAGCAAGGCCTCTAATCAGGAGGCTTTGAGGAGCGTAGAACCACCTCTTAATTGCTGGTGTTCCCAGGTCCACCCTGACCTTGAATGGTAACACCTGTTAGGGTCCCAGATATGGTCAAATAGTTAGCCCCGAAACTGAGACTATATCCGCGTCCTGGGTATGACGATAAACTACATCCGCGTCCTGGGTAGCACGATGGACTACGTCCAACAACATGGCCTCTGATCGGGAGGTTTTGAGGAACGTGGAACCACCTCTTGATTGCTGGTGTTCCCGGGTCCGCCCTGACCCGGGGTGGTGGCACCTGTTGGGGTGCCAGCTATGGGCTGGTGGTTGATCCCGAAACTAAGGTAAAGAAATTATAAATGTGTAGAAGTGGGATTTAATACCAGAAATGCTTTGTAAAAAAAACTATTACCAAAAAATATTATTACCAGCTGTACGTTTTGGGGAAAATAGTATAGCTAGCTATACGTTTTTGAAAAATAATGTTACCAGCTATACGTTTTTGAAAAAATAATATTACCCGCTATACGTTTTTGAGGAAAAAATATTACCTGGTATACGTTTTTGGAAAAATAAATATTACTAGCTATACTTTTTTTGAAAAAATAATATTACCAGATATAACATTCTGGAAAACTAATGTTACTAGCCATACGTTTCTGGAAAAATAATATTACCAGCTATACGTTTTTGAAAAAATAATATTACCAGCTATACGTTTTTGAAAAATAATATTACCAGCGATACATTTTTGGAAAAATAGTAATACCAGCTATACGTTTTGGGAAAAATAGTATTGCTAGCTATACATTTTTTTAATTAATAATATTACCAGCTATACATTTTTTAAAAAATAATATTACCAGCGATACGTTTTTGAAAAAATGATATTACCAGCTATACATTTTTGAAAAAATATTACCAGCTATACGTTTTTGAAAAAATAATATTACCAGCTGTACGTTTTTGAAAAAATAATATTACCAGCCATACGCTTTTAAAAAAATAATCTTATGAGCTATACGTTTTTGAAAAAATAATATTACCAGCTATATATTTTTGAAATAATATTACCAGTTATACGTTTTTAAAAAAATATTACCAGCTATACATTTTTGAGAAATAAATATTAACAGTAATAGATTTTTGACAAAGCAAAAATACCGCCAGAAAAAAAAAAGTTCTCGGCATTAAATGACCCATTGAGGTTGATATGCCGTAAAGCAAAACAAATCAAACCAAACCACTGGAGAAGGTAACTCTGAATTCAAAACCTGCCTTCTATCTTGCCCAAGATAGCAGGCAGGTTTTAAATGTACTGCAGCTGTTGTACATGTGGTACCTCAACCACCCTCATGGGTCACGGGATTCGCGATCGCGCCATACTCACTGGTTCCACACTTTCAGCCTTGTGCTAAGCTAGGCTTGAAAAATCATTAGGCTTAGAAAATCTGATTTAATGGTTAACAAGCTAGTTTCGCTAGATCAACTGTGTCTGAATAACTGGATACTCCAGGCTTTCAGAGCCATATCTAATCTAGGCGTAGGAAATACTTATTACTTAGGACATTTTCTATTTTACTAGAACCCCAACTTTAAAGCTTTTAATATCTATGATAACCTTGCTTCGTTGTCAAATTTTTTGATTTTCTCATATACTTGTATTTTGATTGGTCATTCTAGCATATGTAACTTTGATGTGGTGTAGTGCTTAACAAGCTGTTTTCGCTAGATCAGTTATGACTGAGTAGTGAGTTCGTCTTAAATGTTGCTCTAGACTTTCGGCCTTGTGTCACATCTTATCTAGCCTTAGGAAATCAGATTGTATGCAGCTGGAAATCTGTGACCAAAAAAACAAAAAAATATGAATCAACAGATAAATACATTGAAAAATCGCAAGTGAGTCTCCGAAGTGAGTTAATGTCGACTGCTTTTTGTCTAAATGTATTGTGACAAATGTAGAAGCATCGAAAAGGTGTCACCGGTTCAGCGTATCGATTAATTTGATTGCCTCTTGGGTTTGGGTTGATCGATATTATTGAGTTTATTGAGCTATGAAGTGTCTGACAAAAAATCGCATTATTTCTCCGTTGAAGACAAACGACAAAAAATGGCAGACATTAACACAACGTAAATCTAATTTTTCTTTTATTTAATTCACTTTAATCAACTGGATTTATAATTTTAATTCTTTTGATTCGGTACCACCCCATGCAATGCAGTAAAGCTACTAAGACACAAGTGGTTGCAGAGTGTGGAAGAATTAGAAACAGAAACATTAATAATGAGCGGGAAGAGGAAAGAGTAATCAGGAGGACAGTAGATAGCGATTGATATTGCATTTAATTTTTTGCAGATTAATGATGGCTGGAGAGTATGTAGTCGGAAGGAATTTCTATGAGCAAGGCTGTAAAGCCACTAAGACACAAGGGGTTACTGGGTGTGGAAGAGTTAGGAACAGAAACATTAATAATGAGCGGGAAGAAGAAAGTGTAATCAGGAGGACAGTAGATAGTAATTGAAATTTCATTTAGATATTTGACGATTAAAGTTGGCTGGAAAGCATGGAGCCGGAAGGGAGTTCCATAAGCAAGGCAGTAAAGCCACTAAGACACAAGGGGTTACTGGGTGTGGAAGAATTAGGAAGAGAAACATTAATAATGAGCGGGAAGAAGAAAGAGTAATCAGGAGGAAAGTAGATAGCGATTGGCATTGTATTTAAATATTTAAAGGTTAAAGTTCGTTGGAATGCCTGGAGCCGGAAGGGAGTTCCATAAACAAGGCAGTAAAGCCACTACGACTGATATTGCATTTAAATGTTTATGGAGCTGGAAATGATTTCCACAAGCGAGAAGATAAACGGAGGGTCTCCTCAAATATGGGTATCCACTAAAAATAACGATTAATAATAATAATAATAATAATAATAATCTCGCTCTATCTATCTATCTATCTATCTATCTATCTATCTATATATATATATATATATATATATATATATATATATACATATATATATATATATAGAGAGAGAGAGCGTATTATTATATATATATATATTATTACATATATATAATATATATATGTATGTAATATATATATATATATATATATATATATACATATATATATATATATACACACATATATATATATATATATATATATATATATATATAGTTTAACCTAGAGAGCCAGACAAACCTACCAAGGTTTCACATAAGCGGTGAATTATTTTTCTTTTTTTTATATCTTTTTTTTCTTTTTATATCTTTTTTTTATATCTTTTTTATACCTTTTTTCTTTTTTTTATACCTTTTTGTTATACCTTTTTTTCCTTCGATATTGATTTGATTATTTACAAATCAAGAAACCGAAGGTTTTCCGAAACGAGTGTAGTTACTTATACTTATAAGATCACTGCTAATATATATATATATATATATATATATATATATATATATATATATATATATATATATATATATATATATATATTTCAGGATAATTTGCCAACTTATTCCAGATAATCTTCACCCTTTCTGACCTTCTAATCATTTCTCCTGGATTAACAAGTTGCTTCGCACGTTTCACGTACGATTTTATTTTCAAGTTTGTTTTTTTTCCACTGCTCTTTGGACTGTCTTCACTTAAACTCCTCTCACACGTGTCAAAAGTCTTATGAATTGAGTTGGATTTTTTCCATTTAATCTTTTAAGTTGAAATGATGATCCCTCTCCCTTTAGTGACATACTGTTCAATTTTCCTCTTTACTATTCAGACTTTTTTTTATTATTCACCGTTCTCTTGATGGTACTTGATGGTTCTTGATTGTGTTTTGAATGAACTTTGAAGATGCAAGCCAGAGTATGAATGTTAGTACCATTACTGAAAGCCTGAATAATCTTTTTAATCTCACGATTTCTCAGTTGGGAAGACAGTGCAGCTGACACAAAATGATTTTAAGTTCTTCTTTGTCTAGCTGAATATATACATATATATATATATATATATATATATATATATATATATATATATATATATATATTAGGTTGGTGCAAAAATAATGTCGTTTTCTCACATGAAGTTGAACGTCAAAAAACGACATTATTTTTGCACCAACCTAATATATATATATATATATATATATATATATATATATATATATATATATATATATATATATATATATATATACCCAAGTATACGAGTGGTATATACGGAATAAATTCCAATAACCAACAATTATTATTCTTAAAAGGGTGCTCAATACAGATTAGAGCAGATATAATTATTTATTTAAATATTATAACATAACTATGTTATAAAATCACTACAAAAATAGCCATTTGGTTTCAACACCTCCGGTATCTTATCAAGTGATGATGTTGAATGTAGGATAAAGGGTTTTAAAAGTTTCAAATTAATTAACGATCCTTCGCTAGGGGTAAACGCTGTTACATAAGCTAGAATGAACAATCAAAATACAAGTATATGAGAATTCAAAAAATCTGACAACGAAGCAAGGTTATCATAGATATTAAAAGCTTTAAAGTTGGGGTTCTAGTAAAATAGAATATGTCCTAAGTAATAAGTATTAAATTATATGATAAAATTTGAAATTAAAATTAAAAGTAGAATACAATACAATCTAAATTCTCCAGTTTGCTAAGGATATTTTGTTTGTTGTTAATAGCGATTTTGTTTTCAATAAATTCTTTTCATTTTTGCCTCGAAAAGTCCAAATTGGACAAAAAGTGTTGGCTACTAATACAGTTTTCCTATTGTATTTTTATCTTTATACATATTGTCTTTTTCTCCAGGTTTACTCTGAGAAATTTTCATATATATATATATATATATATGTGTGTGTGTGTGTGTGTGTGTGTGTGTGTGTGTGTGTGTGTGTGTGTGTGTGTGTGTAATTAACACTCCCATCGTCCCGTCGATTTCGACGTATGAGGATCCGCCAACCTCATTCAGGTTTTATGTTTGTATCGTATTTGACACTTTAATTCCGATAGTGACCAGTATACAAGCCCACATATTATGCAACACCGAGTATCTCGGGACATAGCAACAGAGTATTTCCCGATGCTTTTCGCCCTTGTCATTCATCTCTTAGCCAGGTCAATACGATAGATTTCAAAATTTTCTGACACAACTCTGGTACAACTATGTCCAGAAGTTAGTATGAGGCACACTGACAGCTGAGAGGTTACACTGAAGCTTGTTTTTATACCTGAGCTACGGCCTTCCAATAGTCCTTTGTCCCCTATCAAGCTGGCTATACATGCGAACATTAAGTATTCTTTCGTCACTCATCCTTACAACATGGTCAGCCATGCAAAGCTGGGACTGCATCAGGAAATTCTCATTTCCAACAATGTTGCATTTTGCAAGAAGATCAGCATTGGGCATCCCGTCGTCAAAAGGATAGAAACAAATCACGCGTAGACAAATTTGCAGAAGTTATCCAGCTGATTTATACGGGACATATATGCGGTCCATGATTGCGAGCTGTACAGCCACCTCATAAAAACGGCTGCTCTATAAGCCCGTGTTTTCTGCTCGAATTTGATACGTCACTCTTTCTAAAGGCGTTGGCGAAGTTTTCCCAAATTCCGAGTTTTTATTTGGCATCAAGAGATGCATTTGCATATATATATATATATATATATATATATATATGCATCGATAATACAAGTGCACCTGCAGACGCATAAGATGAAAAGTGGATAGACGTAATACTGTCAGTAATAAAATATTCCTATTTTTGATCTTGTTAGCAAAATAAATCGATTGAATCATTTTTCTGAGTCACTGAATGTAGATTACATTAATTTTCATTCCTTATTGTGTGACGATACTGACATAGATAGATAGATAGATAGACGAACACAAACTGAAATAGATAGATAGATAGACAGACAGACAGACAGACAGATAGATAGATAGATAGATAGACAGACAGACAGATAGATAGATAGATAAATAGATAGATAGATAGATAGATGAACACAAACTGATATAGATAGATAGATAGATAGATATGAAAAACTGACATAGATATGAATAGACTGACATAGATAGATAGATAGATAGATAGATATGAAAAACTGATATAGATATGAATAAACTGACATAGATAGATAGATATGAAAAAAACTGATATAGATATGAATAAACTGACATAGATAGATAGATAGATAGACAGATAGATAGATAGATAGATAGATAGATAGATAGATAGATAGATAGATAGATAGATAAGAAAAACTGACATAGATATGAATAGACTGACATAGATAGAGAGAGAGAGAGGGGGGAGTTAAACATAGATCGATATTGGCGTGCTGTTCGATTTACTTCGATTATCTTGCTCATCGGATTTCATTGTCGATTGATTCCCCAGGAATCGTCTTGCTAATCCTGTTTTTGATCGAGAAGAAAATGTAATTAATTCCGAGGCAGAAACGAGTTGTTGTTTTTTTTTTTTCAAGACAATAATTCGCTAAGATCGTCACTCGGTTTTAAAATGCATCAGGTTCAGTCATCTTCAGTCAAGTTTCTCATTTCATATATATATATATATATATATATATATATATATATATATATATATATATATATATATATATATATATATATATATATATATATACATACATATGCACATTTCATTGAAAAAGACAGACAAGATGCTTTTATTTATTTTTTTATACAATTTCTCATGCGATCTAAATTTTTTTCTTTTTGGATGATAAATTATATAAAAACTGTCCGAATGTTCTTTTTTATCCGAGAGCTTTCGGCGATACATTTAGCTATTTCCAAGGATTATAGTTTAACTGTTAAAATAAGAAATAGTTTGTTGTATGTATGTTTTATAAAATGTTTTCATTTTTTTTTTTTCAAAACACGGTCAAGATATTATGTCCATGTTCAAAGTTAATATTAGTAAGTGTTGCTTTTTTTTTATTAATAAGGCTTCCATTATTTTTAGCCTTTATTTTTTGCATGGACATAACATCTTGACCGTGTTTTGAAAAAAAATGTGGAAATGATTGTTCCTTTAAATGCTCTGAGATTGAACTCTGATCGTCGTTGTTGTAAAACCAACATAGGTATAAACATTTCAGATGAGATTGAAAGCACTTGAGAAAATAAAAATTATTTGAAAGAAAATTTTGAAATCTTGCTTAATCAATGTTATAGATAGATAGATAGATAGATAATGAGAAAATAGATAGATAGATAGATAGATAGATAGATAGATAGATAGATATGAACAGACAGTTAGTGATATATCTGAACAGATCGCGTTAGATAGATATGAAAACCTGAGATATACAGATATGTACACATTCAGATAAATCTTTTGCTTTTAGGTGGTCATATATATATGGAGATAGATAGATAGATAGATAGATAGATAGATAGATAGATAGATAGATAAGAACACACCGACCGATTGAGACGAGCTTAAATGTGTAAATTTTATTTCGTAACTTGATAATATGGTTTTCAAATTTTGTAGAAGAGAACGTTCTAAAATATTCTTAAAGTTTGCTGTTTAAGGTAAGATAAATGATGGAGGATGCTAATAGGCGAACGTAGGTAAATATCTTTGTTATTGTTGTTGAATTGTTTTTATATATTATTTATTCACACACACACATACACATACACACACACACACACACACACACACACACATATATATATATATATATATATATATATATATATATATTATATAGAAGTAATGAATCAGTTAGTAATATAAATATAATTAATGATGAATTCTCTTCGCTAGTAATCTTAATATAAGCATTGGCTTAATAATCCATTGAATGACGCGTTCCTTATGTATAAAATTGTTGTCAGATGAATCTGGTGTATTTTTAGAGCAGCAAGTACTTTCGAAAACTTCATGTTCTCATCGTCAGGCTATAATTTTATTTTAAATTGGAAATAAAACTCCAGGACAAAATAAATGTATTGCAGACCGAAAAATGTTTTTTAAGAATGTATTATTTATTAATGGTTATATAATATTGGAACATTCAAGTCGCAATGCTAGAGTTCACAGATTTTAAGTGAGAGATTTTTGTATGAAATTTGTAATGTGTTAAATCCACGAATTCATTTGTTGTAAGTGTAGCTAGCTAGCTAGCTAGCTAGATAGATAGATAGATAGATAGATAGATAGATAGATAGATAGATAGATAGATAGATAGATAGATACGAATAAACATAGATAGATAGATAGATAGATAGATAGATAGATAGATAGATAGATAGATAGATAGATATTATTAACAGACTGAGACAGATAGATATTAACAGATTGAGATAGATCGATATTAAGACTGAATTAGATAGATACATTGACAGATACATAGATAGATATTAACAGACTGAATTAGATAGATAGATAGATAGATAGATAGATAGATAGATAGATAGATAGATAGATAGATAGATAGATATTATTAACATACTGAGACAGATAGATATTATTAACATACTGAGACAGATAGATATTAACAGATTGAGATAGATCGATATTAAGACTGAATTAGATAGATACATTGACAGATACATAGATAGATAGATATTAACAGACTGAATTAGATAGATAGATAGATAGATAGATAGATAGATAGATAGATAGATAGATAGATATTATTAACAGACTGAGATAGATAGATATTAACAGATTGAGATAGATCGATATTAAGACTGAATTAGATAGATACATTGACAGGTACATAGATAGATAGATATTAACAGACTGAATTAGATAGATAGATAGATAGATAGATAGATAGATATTAAGACTGAATTACATATATAGATAGATAGATAGATAGATAGATAGATAGATATTAAGACTGAATTACATAGGTAGATAGATAGATATTAATCGACTATATTTTTTTCACTCTTGACAGGAACTCATATACGTCCGAACATGTAGGTTGGCGGCGACGTATTTTCAATATCGGCCCTGAACATTATTATGTCAATTGCTAAAATTGCTGCTTCAACACACAAACCTCGCAACTACAATGAAAAAGAAAAATTGAATAGAAACGATCGATTCTTAAGCATTTTTCTATATGTAGATTTTATACTAATTGCTGAAATTTAAAATGAAAAACTAATAATCGATTCTTGTCTTATTAGAGACAGACGAACTTTGTATCGACTTTCGCATCAACAATCCTTCTGTCCTAATATAATTATCACGGGCGAATATATTAATATTATTTTTAATGTCTTCTTTTATACCTCAACATCTCGATTCTGCTGTAGTAGGTAACAGACAAACACACACACACACACACACACACACACATATATATATATATATATATATATATATATATATATATATATATATATATATATATATATATCAGGTCATCCCATAAGTTCTATACGAATTTTCAATTTTGAAACAAGTGACCAAATGTTACATTTAATTACAGATTCAATCAACAATGTATTTTCCCTGATTATCTATGACTTCCTTCCATCTATTAACAAGATTACTAATTCCATTACTGTAAAATTCTTTTGGCTTTGATTCGAAGAGCTCTCAAATGTCAGTTTTAACCTCTTCCTGTGTTACAAAATCTGTTTCTTCCAAATGATTCTGTAAGCTACGAAACAAATGGTAGTCTGAAGGAGCAAGGTCGGGAGAATAAGGTGGATGAGGATTTTTCTCCCAACCAAGTTCTTCGATCTTTTGTGACGTGATTATTGCTGTGTGTGGTCGCATATTGTCCTGATGAAACATCACCCGTTTTCAATTCACTAGAGCAGGTCTTTTTTCCTCAAAGCTTGTTTCAAACGCTCTAATTGCTGACAGTATATTTGAGCATTAATTGTTGCTTTAGGTGGTAAGAATTCAAAGTGAATTATTCCTTGGCAATCCCACCAGATTGAAAGAACCTTTTGCTCATGAAGTTCCATTCTCGGCTGTAGCTGGATTCCTTCCCCTTTACCAACCCACTGTCTACAACGCTTAATATTTCGATAAAAGATCCATTTTTTGT
>OZ038516.1:12002155-12017155 GCA_964036315.1 Acanthosepion esculentum | reverse complement strand
TGTCCCAGACCGCTTTTATTGACCAAAAACACGGTCAACGCACCAATCATTGCCGTTGGCCTCGCTTTCGATCGGAGTCCCCAGCTCGTCCAATCAGCATGCAGACCGCCACTAGACAAATCGTGCCAAGCAGCATAAAATAAACAAATGTCGGAGAATGTACTTTTCTTGGGCCAAACTTGCGAGAGGAGATGATGCAACTGACGAAATGACGAACTGTCTATCTTGGGTTTATGCAGATATCCATCACAAAACAGCAGCCCGACAAGCAAAACATCTTGGACGCTTTGACTCCGGTAAGTGCGAATATTTATCGTCACACAATGCGAATGCCATCGCAACTGGCTTCATACATAGGCCAGCTTACCCCAGTGTGCTTTATGACCGCTGTCCCTACAAGAAGCTTCATACGCCCTTTTGACGGGTCTTGTTTATAATCATGTTGGGTTTCTATCCTCCTCCATTGCCAATCGGACTCTGAACTATCACAAATGATCAATTTATGTTCCTCTAGGAAGGCAATGTTCCTTGAGCGCCTATTGTGGCTTAAACTCACTCCAGCCCTCAAGGGGAACTCATTCATATGACCCATCGCTAAAGTTCCTGGAACAATGGCCGGTTCCCTGTATCGTTCCAGTATGTACCTGACACCTCGTTCTAGTCTCTACCATTACAAGACACCGACCAGGCCTAAAATGAATTACCGATTCCATACAGTCTCGATATAGTCCAAAAGCGACTCTTTGTTCTTGTGAGTGACAAATTATTTCCCACGCTACAACTCCAAAAACCGCAATCATCTCACTGCTTTATCGCTATTTCCATAGAAAGTGTTCAGACGAACTACTTTCCTTAGTTCCACAAGTTCACGGCTAAGACCCACGATGCTACGAACATTTTAACGAACCACCCTCGTTCCCTTCGTATTCCATAAGTGGGACGAAATTTCCACTTGAGCAGCTTTTTCCCGCGAACTGCTTTTCTGGAACCGACTCCCAAGAGAATCTTAACCTGTTCATGCCCCTAGTTAACCGTTATCTTACACACATATCTGCATAATTTGTCCTTCTTACGTTATAACCTTCTAACTCGAGAGGCTCAAAGGCCTTTTACAGCTTGACATCGATGTCAAAAGATAATCAGAAATCATGTAGGGAGCTGATGTTACAACATTGTGGCAGGCAGGACTGAATTACTCGGGCAGATCGATTTTGGAACCGTGGCATGGCACTCAGTTTGCAAAATACTTATGATATAGGTAACGCCATTTTTTTTTCCCCAAATCGGGATCGTTTTTTTGTGGAAACTAGTTTGAAGTTTAGGGTCCGGTTCATAATCGTAGCGTTGGAATTTCATTCCGGTGATCAGTAAAAGCTTTAAACCACAACCTTATAAAATTTATAATTTTCCGAGCCCTTGCAGATTTTATATGGACAAGATGCATGGCACAAGCACATTATTACCCAATCATTGTGTCATCAAATAAGACCTTCATTTACTTCAAAGGGAAATTATACTGAACACTTTTAAGCTATATTATGATGTAATCTTATACAGTGCAATAGTTTTAGTGCGATTTTCAATAAGCAATGCAAATTTAAAACATTTTATCTTATAATTTGTGCCCAATAGTATTAAATTTTTAAATACACATTTATAGTAAATTTTCCCAGAATAATTCTGTAGATAAGACAATTTGGTTTAAGAATGACAACTGGAAAAAATTTTTTTTTTTTTTTTTTTTATTACTGACGCGTTTCATTTTCTGACTTTGTCAAGGCAAACAATGAAAGTGAAATGTTATTAGACTAATATTGTAAGTTGGGGTTTGACATGATAAATAATAACAAAATTCGGTTACCGTTTTTTGAGGAAACTCGTTTAAAGATTTAAGTTTAGGCTCAAAATCCTTGCATTGGAATCTCATTCCGGTCGTCAATGAAAGCCTGATAGTACAGCCTAAGAAAATTTATAATTTACTGAAGCTTAACAACTTCTCCCTGGACAAGAAGCATGGCACAAACACATTCTTACTAAATCATAGTGCCATCAAATAAGATCTTCATTGACTTCAAAGGGAACAATTGAACAATATTATGATGTAATATGTGACACACTGCAATAGTTTTAGTGCAATTTTCAATAAACAAGGCAAATTTAAAACATTTTATCTTATAATTTGTGCCCAATAGTATTAATTTGTTAAATACACATATATAGTAAATTTTCCCTGAATAATTCTGTGGATAAGACAAATTGGTATAAAAATGACAATTGGAAAAAAAATCTTCTTTTTTTTATTACTGACACATTTCGTTTTCTGACTTTGTCAAGGCAAACAATGAAAGCGAAATGTTATTAGACTAAATTTGTAAGATGGGGTTCGACATGATAAATAATGACAAAATTGCGTTACCGTTTTTTGAGGAAACGTATATAAATAAATGGACTCGAAATAAAAACAATCTATCGCCCAGATTTCTGGCCTTGTGCAGAACTAAGTTAATATTAGTAAATATAAATAAATGGATATCTTTAGTATCAACCCAGCGGCAATATTTTAACCTTCTGCCATACTTAGTAGATATCGATAAATGGAATAATTGCTAATCTTGTTTAAAGAAGGCATTTTCGTTTCCTTTCTCAAAATTATTTTAAGCTAACCTTACTGAAGATCAATAATGGACATCTCATGAGCAATAATAATACAGCGCCCACATTTCTAATCTTGTGCCACACTTAGTAGATATCGATAAATGGAATAATTTTCTTTTTCGTTTTCTTCCTTAAAATTCTATTAATCTAACCTTATTGAATATCAATAAATGGGAACCTGTTGCCTAATAATAACATATCCGCGACCAAATTTCTAGCCTTGTGCCATGTTTAGTAGATATAAATAAATGAAATAATTGATAAGCTAGTTTAGAACAGACTTTTTTTGTTTTGTTTTGTTTTTTTTTTCGTTTATTCCTCAAAATTCTTTTTTGTCTTAAATATTTTTATTTTTCTTTCTTTTAACTTGCATTTAAGAGATCAGCTTTCATTTTCCTTTTGTTTTGTTATAATCGCCATTTTGTTTCCATCCTCATATCTTTTTCTTGTTTTAACTTCTCTTCTGTCTTTCTCTGCTCCCCGAAAACCTAGTCCTCCTCCCAGTCGGACAACAGGCTGCCTCTGTGTCATGTCGGTAAGTTTAGGCCATATTTCTCTCACGAGGGAAGACTTGCCGATGTTTCATTGATTTTGCTATCATGGCGTGTGGGGTTGTCTTCTCTTTTGATCTTCAGGGCAAAGAGTAAAGTTATACAAATCACAAATCAACACACGAGCCTCGCTTTAGTTTTTACGAAGAGGATTACATTTTCGTTGAGTCAAAATCGATATTTGATTGTTAGAAATGGAATTGTGACGTCCGTTTGGTTCGTACATAGCCGGAGAGGAAAATCTCTAATTTTTGGCTTCATTGTACTAGGGATTCTTATTCTTCTCTTCTTTTTCAAATTCTTCTTCTTCAAATTATTCTTCATCTTCAAATTTTTCTTCTTCAAATTCTTGTTCTTGAATTTTTTGTTCTTCAAATTCTTTTTCAAATCCTTCTTCAAATTCTTTAAATTCTTTTTCTTCAAATTCTTTGACTTTTTCAAATTCTTCAAATTCTACTTCCTCTTCTTCAAATTCGCCTCGAATTCTTTAAATTGTATTTCTTCAAATGCTTCAAACGCTTCTTCTTCAAATTCTTTAAATTTTTCCTCGTCAAATTCTTTTTCACCAAATTCTTTGCATTTTTCAAATTCTTCTTCTTCAAATTCTTTCTCAAATTTTCAAATTCTTCTTCCTCTTTTTCAAATTCTTCTTCAAATTCTTCTTCTTCAAATTCTTTAAATTTCTTTCTTCAGTTTCTTCTCCACCAAATTCTTCGCCTTTTTCAAATTCTTCTTATTCAAATACTTTTTCAGATTCTTCAAATTCCTTTTGAAATTCTTCTTCCTCTTCTTCAAATTCTTCTTCTTCAAATTCTTCTTCTTCACCAAATTCTTCGCTTTTTCAAATTCGTCTTCTTTAAATTCTTTTTCAAATTCTTTTTCAAATTCTTCTTCCTCTTTTTCAAATTCTTCTTCTTCAAATTCTTCTTCTTCAAATTCTTCTTCTTCAAATTCTTCTTCACCAAATTCTTCGCTTTTTCTAATTCGTCGAGTAATATATATTTTGGGCAGCTATTATGAAAACATAGAAAACAATTAAAAGGTTTATCCTAAAATCGGACATTATTTTGCGAACAATCTGATTTTTTTCCAATGCATACACAGGGAGCGTCATGTATTTGAAAACAAATTTTGAAAAAGATTGATGTAAAAAAACAAAGATGACATTTTAATCATTACAAATGTGTCATATTTCTGTACAACTATTATAATAATATCATAGAACACAATTAAATGGTTTATTAGAAAATAAGACATTGCTTTCCGAAAAACCTAATACTGTTTCCAGTGTATAAACGGGCGGTGTCACGTATTTGAGAAGAAAATTCGGAAAGAGATTGATATAAAATTAACAAAGAGAACACTTTATTGATCAGGAATGAGTCTTACATTTTTATTCTTCTATTATAATAATGTAACAAAGCCGAATTAAAAGGTTTATCCTAAAATCGGACATTATTTTCTGAACAGCTTAATAATTGCACAATATTTTATTTTTCTGTTAATATATTTAACTCAGTTACTCTCTTGTGTCCAACAAGGCCACAACAATATATATATATATATATATATATATATATATATATATATATATATATATATATATATATATATAAAACAACTGAGAATTTGCAAATTAAAGAAAAATGAATGTTTTTTTTTGTGAAAGTATTTATTTATATTTATATATATATATATATATATATATATATATATATATATATATATATATATGATATTTCAGATCGACCCCGATCTTTCATCAGAAATAACTGTTTTTAGAAGTTTGTTTGCAAGTAGCGTCTGTCGCGAGACGCGGAGGTCACGTGATATGGAATGCAACTGTGTTCGAATATTTTTAACGTAAATCTAACTGTAATAATATTTTAGATATTGTTTAAAAATATTTTTTTAACTACATCTAAAAAAAAATTTTGTTTAACTATTGAAATATTTATAAAGATTTAAAATACCCAAGTCTTTATTTAACCCTAGTTTATATGTATTTAATTTTAAAATCTTTATTTTTATTTTTTTTCTGCGTGTGTATGTGGAACTGAAATAAGAATCTATCAATACACACCCACAGTCTTCTAATGAGTATCCTGATTGATTAAAATGTTCAGCCATGGGAGAATAAGGAATACATATATATATATATATATATATATATATATATATATGGATTGATGTGAGTTTGTGACCCTGGGTTTCACGCTTTTGTGATCGTCATGTTGGCCCAATCTCTGATATTGAGCGCTTTCTAATAAGTACCGCGCATATAATATATAAATAATAATATATATAAGAGATTGCACACACACACACACACACACACACACACACACACACACACACATATATATACATATATATATATATATATATACACACTTTTCATATATATATATATATATATATATATATATATATATATATATATATATATATATATATATATATATATATATATATATATTGTCATCCACAGACAGACTGTTTCGCTGTTTCACAGCTCATCCGTGTGGCTAGAGGGCCTGTTGCCTCTAGCTAGGATCGAAACCCGACTGAATTTGCGTCAGTCGGAACTTCTACCAGTAAGCAGTCGGATATATATATATAATGATGAGTACAGACGATCATTAAAAGTCCATTCAGTTATAATTTATTTCATGAATATACAATACATCTTTTCTGACCGAATTTTTTTTAATAAATTGAGTCAATTTATCCAGACGAAAGGAAAAGGGAGAGGAAAAAGAAAAGTAAAAGATTTTCATATTAAAAGGGGAAGAAAGAAAAAGAAAAATTTCAATATAAGATTTTAATAAATTCTGGGGGGGGGGAGTAAGGGAAAGGGGAAGATTGGGGGAGGGGATAGAAGGAGAACTTGAGAGAGAGGGAGAAAGAAAGGAAAGGAAAGAAGGAAGAATTAAACATGAGCTGACAGGGTGACACCAATAAAATAAAATAAGTTAAATATAGTCAAAAATTAAAAAATTAAAAATTAAAATATATCAAACTTACATTGATCTCTGTTTGAATTAATTTTTTCCTCGGAATTATACCTACCAATTTCCCAATCAATTGACATATAATTATATATATATATATATATTTAAATATTATAAATTAACTGATTTAAAAATATGGTTTCATCGCTACACAGGAATTACCATGTTTCAAAAACAGAAACCAAGAACTTCAAATTCAAATATGTTAAATTAAAAGCATTACTTCTGTTTCGTCTTCAAGCAAATTTTCGAATAACTTATTTTGAATTTTACTGAGTTTTAAAAGCACGTACATTCATAATTTTTGTTTCCAAGGATACAGAGAATTCCAATCATTCAGACAGGGGAGGTAACATTTTCTTTTTTTATTAACTATTATTGTATCAATTATGAGTTACGTTCGAAAATGGGTTAATTCCTGTGTAGCGATGGAACCATATTTTTAAATCAGATAATTTATAATATTTATGCTCTGTAAATTTACATTGGCCACTTTTTTGTAAAAATAAAACTATCAATAAGAACACCGGATTACATATCTTACTTTTCTTTCTTTTTTTTTACTTATATATATATATATATATATATATATATATATACCGTTTATATCAGAAAACTTGTCTAAATCATATTAGAACATAAGTATCCATCTCAGAAAATGTTTAATATCTACAAAACCATAAAACTCTTTGAGTTTCTTTTTTCCAGATTTTCCAGACGGTTAGCAATCTTTGTCGTAAGAATCACGAAAAAACCTTGTGTTATTCAGCTAAAAATTCAGTTCCACAGTTTTCCCAATTGAACAATGGTGATAGGAAAAAGATCAGTTAGTCGTTCAGTAATTGTACCAATATTCATACCTTGGCTTCTCTCTTCAGTCCATTCAAGAACCATCAAGAGAACGGTGAATAAGTTTAAAAAAGAGGGAACAGAAGAGAGGAAAACTGGATCAAGAGGTCACAACAGAAAGAGAGATCATCAATCCAACTTAGAGCTAAGGAGATCAATTAGAAAAGATCCAACTCAATCCATGAGACGTTTGGCACGTGAGAGAGGAATTTCACCTAGGACAGTTCACGGAACAGTGAAAAAAAGACTTGAAAATGAAATCGTACGTGAAACGTGTGAGGCACCTTTTCATTCTATGACAGAAAGTTAGAAGGCTATAGATCATGGAAAATATCATATATATATATATATATATATATATATATATATATATATATATATATATATATATACAAAAAGAGATTTGTAATCACAGAAATAAAACGTAGATTTGGAGAAAATGGACGTCATATTACACCTAAATCACCTTTCTCCCAACACTTTTTCAAAGGTACGCTTTAGCAAATTGGAAAGCAATCAAAGACACTAACATAATAACGAATGTGGAGTGAAAGTTGGGACACGATTAAAATAAATTAGATTTTAATTATAAATAATCAAAAAATTAAAAAAAGGGGAAAGGTAAGTTCCCCAAGAGTATAAAATGGAAAAAGACAATCACAGTCCCTCCAACAACCGTAGGGAGCACATAAAATGCTCCTTTTATCTGCACAGGCTCGGCTGTGAAATTCTATAAATACAGCTTGGAGAAATCGGAGATGGTACACCGATCGAGCACTGTGTTGAATTGAAACCAAGTGTCTTTATTGTCAGTGGTGCATTCCGGACTGTCGAGCAAATGCTGTCCAATAGACAAATCATGGACTGCTTGAGTAGTTCTTAAAGATTGGCTACGACTGCTTGAACGCAAATAGGCGGGAACATGCTGCGAAATCCTCGTCTCCAACCTCAGATTGGCTGGTCCTATACACGCCGCTTCACATCGGCATTAAAATTTGTAGACAACTAAATTTTTCTGAAAATAAGACAAACGATCCTTACCAAATGAAGGACAATTGGACAATTTTGCTGTTACACGATTTGGACAATTTTGCTGTTACACGATTTGGATAATTTTGCTGTTACATCCGCTGTATATTTCTGGTGAGCCGGTAGCCGGAGATCATTCTGTTTTTGACGGGTAGTCCTATATTCTCGCTTGCATTTCCTGTCTAGGAAATTTTGCGGGGCTTCTTTTTTTTTTTTTTAGTGTTTGCTATTAAAGGTGTGATATCTGCTAATAAACCCTGATGGAACTTTTAGTTCTCTAAGTATCGACTCGCTGAAAAGATTATATAAATTCCTCTGAGAAATCACTAATTTCATGAATGGGGCTGCCAAAAACCAGCTCGAAACATGCCGTTTGAAAGCGAAAAGAGAAATATTCAGTCCTTTTTAAAAGTGCGGTCATAAAATTGCCTATGTGTTCAAAAACACTTTCCGGTTTGTTTGTTTTTTTTATAATTTGCATCATGGGAAGGTTTAATTATATTTTATTCTTTATTATTATTTGGATTATTTATTTTGTTTAATTTTCCCTCAGTTTTCCCTGAGTTATGTTTGGACAGTTTACAGCTAGTGATAATATTAAAATAATAATTTCCTTTAGTTTTTTTTTTAAATCTTATGGCATTATTTGCTTAATATATTATTACAGTATATTAAGTAAAGACTACTTCTTTTTCTTGTCTTATTCCGTATACATCTATTCTAACATAGGTATGCTGTAGATAATTATCTCAACTTGCAGATGAAATAAATTATAGACGCAATTTTATGTTAAATAAAACTAAGAATTTAGATCACATGTTTAAGTAGCACCAATTAAACTTATTTTAATATCATCTATCAAAATTTGTAGCAGTAAACCAGATTTAATTCTTGGTTTCTAATGTACTGTCATAAGCGAGCGAAGTAGAGATAAGACGTGATGCGCAGTCTAGCAGCTGTCTTCCCTGTCCGTTCTCCGAGGCCCACTTCGTTCGTCTGTATGCCTTTTCGTTTAATGGTCATTTTTATAGATAATAATTTTCTTTGTTTTATGATCTTCATCTAAAAAAAAAGTAAGTTATCTTCGTTCCATGACTTTCTCTCTGTCCGAGCCTCTTGCTCTCTACTTTGAAGTTAACCATCGGTCGAAAATAAATGTTCCACATCCATTTTTCCCACAAGTGCATTTCTGAATAAGGTTCAAACTGATTACAGACTGATAGTATTAGTTAAAATTATAATTTTCTTTAGTGTTTTTATATGGTATTATTTGTTTTGTATATTATTATAGTATATTAAATAAAGACTACTTTTTTCTTTTCCTTGTCTTATTCCGTACATATCTATTTTAATGAATATTTTACTGCAGAAAATTACTTCACCTCGTAAATCAAATATCTTTGTGATGCGTTGTTCTGTTAGATCAAATTGGCAAGTTAGATCACATGTTTAAAGTAGCACCAATTAAACTTATTTTAATATTATTTATCAATTTTTTTAGCAGTAAACCAGATTTAATTTTTGGTTTCTAACGTACTGTCATAAGCGAGCGATGTCGAGATGAGGCGTGGTGCGCAGTCTAGCGCCTGTCTTCCCGGTGCGTTCTCCGAGGTCCGTTTCGTCGTCGTATGCGTCTTTTCGTGGAATAGTCAATTTTATAGACAATAATTTTCTTTGTCTTATCAGCTTCGTCTAAAAAAAAGTATTTTAGTTTCTTTTCGTGACTTTCTCTCTGTCTGAGCCTCTTGCTCTGTACTTTGAAATTTACTTTAGTTACTGATAACCTATCGTCAAAAGTAAATGATCCGTATCCAGTGTTACCACGACCTCAGCTGACTCATATTAGTACGACCAATGCCTAAAATTTATTTAGTGCATTAATGAAAATTGTTCAAACTCATTACAGATAGTGATAGCATTAGTTAAAATAATAATTTCTTTTAGTTACTTTTATCTTAAGTATTATTTGTTTACTGTTAAAGACGACTTTTTTCTTGTCTTATTTTTCATGTATATATAAAGATAAAGAATTTTATCAACTCGTAGCTTCAAAACTTTAGTAATGCGTTTTTCTGGTTGATCGGAGAAAGATATTTATGTAGTACCGATTGATATTTATTTGTTTGTTGTTTACCTTTTGAGAAAACATTACTGATTCTGCTTCTTCGATTACAAGGTATATTAATGTCGAATTTAAACCAAAGATGTCGACGAACAAAAAAAGACTTTTGTGATATTCGAGACTTAACTGAAATCAATGTCTGAAGCTTAAATTTAGAAAATGCAAAACGCACGTCTGACAAAAATACAAAAGAAAAACGCGGAATACGAAAGAAACAAAGAAATTCGTGGGTGGGCAACAGAATACGCCCAATTAGACACCCCCAAAAAAAGAAATAGTAGGAAACATTAAACGAGGTAGAATAAATGCTAGTTTTTGTATGCGGGTGAGTATTTGTCTCTGCGCTTGTCTGCTACTGGATATCAATGATTGTCTGATTTTCTGTCTAGCTTTGTTTAGTTTTCTCTGACATTCTGGGTTGAGGATTTATCATTATTTACTCATCTTTGTTGCTGTTATCACAACGTTTCGGCTATTGCGCCCTCCGGCCTTCATCAGGTGTATATCGATCCGGCTATCCCACAGGAAATTTAGAAGTGAAGCCTTTATTAAATTTGCAGTTGGAGATTGTTTTTGTCCAAATTTAATTTATTTTTTCTCATTATTCTATCTACCTATATAAATATGCACTATAGTATTTTTGCATATATTTGCTTCTATTTTTATATATACAAAATCCATTTTCCAATTCGCTCTACGTTTGCGAGAACTATAAACTAATCACAAGGCCAAAAGCTCCAAAACGTTCGGAATTTGGTTCTAGAAAGAAATATATACTCACGGCCAGTTGTATGCTGCATGCTCTAGCGTTAGAAATTTTAAGAATTGATTCTTCGCACTTTAAAAGGGAAAAATAAAAAATATTTTTTCTTAAAAATATTGTTTACCATGAAGTACACTTGATTTTCATTGTGTAGAGAAATTTAAAAAAATATTATTTAACATAAAAAATCCTTCCATTTAAAAATTGATTAAAATAACAAATACTTATTTAATAAAAATACATTATTGTTTTTTGCATGTCTTTTCTTCAATTTTTATATATACAGGTATCCAGTTTTCAGTTGGCTCTCGAAAGAAATATTTACTCATGGCCAGTTGTATGTTGCATGCTCAAGTGTAAGAAATCCTAAGAATTTATTCTTCGCTGTTAATAATAAATTTTCGTAAAAAATATTGTTTACCATGTAGTCCTATAAAATTAGATTAAAGAAATTATAAAACTGCGAAGTAGGGTTTTGTTAAAGAACTTTAACAAACACGTCATCTAATTCAAATTTCATCGATTGGTTTGTGAAATTGAACGAAACATTGAGTTTGTAAATCTCGACAAAAATGTTTACGACAACTTCAAAAATACTAAATACTGTAAGAATTTCAATGCGTGTCAGGGCGTGGCAAAAAGATTCTAGTAAATAAAGATGTCAGACATTAGCAACGACATACCTATTTAATAACCTCCGGGCTTACGACAAGCTGCAATATCTCATTATGAAAACTTGTCGAAAGTTTTTTTTCCCACGAATCAAAATAATTAAAACTAGTGATTTCTTGTTTTATTGTTCTGAAGTATCTTAATTATTAAGTTAATGATTGAATAAGTTCAAACCTATCTCTGCTGATATCTGTATCTATCGATATGTTTCTGTATCTATCTATCTCAGGCTGTTTATATCTACCTATCTATCTATATGTATCTATCTCTCTCGATATGTCTGTCGATAGATATGTTTCTATATCTATCTATCTATCTATCTATCTATCTATCTATCTATCTATCTATCTCGAGCTGTTTATATCTATCTATCTATCTATCTCGAGCTGTTTATATCTATCTATCTCGGGCTGCTTATATCTATCTATCTATCTATCTATAGGTGGCTATCTCTCTCGATATATGTGTCTATCGATTTGTTTCTATATCCATCTATCTATCACAGGCTGTTTATATCTATCTATCTATCTATCTATCTATCTATCTATCTATCTATCTATCTCCGTCAATCTATAGGTATCTATCTATCTATCTCTCTATCTCTCTCTCTCACACTCTCGATATATGTGCCTATCGTTATGTTTTTATATCTACTTATCTATCTCAGGCTGTTTGTATCTATCTATCTATCTATCTATCTATCTATCTCGGGCTGTTTATATCTATCTATCTATCTATCTATAGCTAGCTATCTCTCTCGATATATGTTTCTATCGATATGTTTCTCTATCTATCTATCTATCTATCTATCTCACTCTGTTTATATCTATCTATCTATCTATCTATCTCCATCAATCTATAGGTATATATATATATATATATATATATATATATATATATATATATATCTTGATATATGTGCCTATCGATATTTCTTATATCTATCTATCTATCTATCTCAGGTTGTTTATATCTATCTATCTATCTATCTATCTATCTCACTCTGTTTATATCTATCTATCTATCTCCATCAATCTATAGGTATCTATCTCTCTCGATATATGTGTCTATCGATATGTTTCTATATCTATCTATCTCAAACTGTTTATGTCTGTCTCCATCTATCTATAGCTATCGATCTCTATCGATATCTGCTTGTGTGTACAATGAAAACTGTTGAAATTGACAACATTTTCTATTTCGATGAAACAGTCAGTTAAACACTTCCATTTGTTCTCTCTTTTTCTCTCTCCTTTATCTCTCTTTTTTCTCTTTCCTTTTTCTCCTTCCTTTTTCTCCTTCCTTTTTCTCTTTTCTTTTTCTCGCTTTTTTTCTCTCTTCTGTTTCTCTCTTCTTTTTCTCTTAATAATAATAACAATTAGAAATACCCGTGAAAATTTCACGGTTTTCCGGTTTCAATGTTCTCAGGAATCTTAATTCCTCAATTGATGATTGAAGAAGCTCACGGCAAATTCCACAATAAAATATCCATAGAAATTCCCCGGTCGCATCGTTAAATTTTGAGTTTAACAACTTTAACAAAATATTGCAAAAACAATTATAAATTTGAAAGCTGATCGTTATTTTAAGAATTGTGTAGAAATGAAAAGATTTGAAATTGAAAACTTTTTCCGTTTCACTGAAGCAGACGTTAAACACTTCTATCTTTATTTGTTTCTTAAATTTTCTCACTGAAACCTAATAGGGACTTTGATATGTATTTGTTTCTTTAGACGCAATCAAAACGGAATAGCCCTTAATTTATGAGGTTGTGGTGGTATATTCATAGGTATGGATGAACCATTTGTAGATGTCTGTTTATGGCTGCGTGAATAACATGACCGTCGTCGCCATCCGTCCGTCTCGGGAGACAATGGAGTAGCGCTGTAGGTGCTAGGCGATGGAGTTACATCGCCTCTTGTGACTGTGTAGTCCCACTCTTGAGCGACAGTCTCTCAGGCACTTGGCGCAGATGAAACTGGATGACACGGAGACGGAGGCTCTCATTGCCTTTCTCCTGGATCTCTTTGCTGCCTGCTGATCTTCCCTCGGGGTTTCTGCAATCGTGACGCCGTCACTGACTTTGGCTCTCCAAAGCTGACGATCGTTCAGCCGCGGCCACACAATAACATGACCATGTTGGGGATGTGGACGTGTTAGAAAGGTATCAGAAGGTTTGAATGGTGAGAAGGCTTAAAATTGGGTGTGTTCAATAATCTTCCATCCACAACAATTAATACAAGACAGAAAATAATGATTCAAAACATAACAATTGAATTTATTGGTCTTAGTGTACATGGACATAAGCTGAAAGTTTGACAGAGTTATGTCCCTTAGATTTGGAAATATTTGTACCGGAGCTCATAAAGGGTTGAATTAATTATTGATCTGTAGTTTAGAAGAGGGAGTTCGTGTTGAATGTTAGGAATTGTCTATTAGACCAAAAGAGTTCAGAAGAGTTAAGAATTGTACTTGCGTGAATGTTGCAATGTTCTTTAACGTCTGACCGCATGGTTAAGACGGGAGTCCTTGAAGGTTACATTTTGGCAGCAAGGAATGAGACGAAAGAAAGAGAGAGAGAGAATAAAAAGAGAGAGAGAACCACTCGTGTTTTGTTTATATAAGATGCTGTAACACGTGACCGGCTCAACCTTAGTTAGCGAGAAAACAGATTTGTCGCGTGCAGGCGAATTGATTGGTCGGAACTGACCAATCAGCGAGCTAGTTTTGAGTAGATTAGCCAATGAATGCTTGTCATACGATTTCCACGTATGTATGTTTGATTTTCACGATAATTACAACAAAGAAGAGTACATTTCCTCGCGCAGGGGTGACTGGCAGACCTGGAAGATTCCACAACCACACAATTTATATTTGACTTAAAATACCACAAAACATGAAATACAAGAAGGAACAAAATGGTTTTAAACCAATAACGTTAGTATTTATTTTATGCATCAATGTACATGCTTAGAAGCTAAAGACCTATAGGTGTTATGTCCCTTAGACTGAATATTTTTATCTGAACTCACAAAAGTTGAATTAATTACAAAACTGAGAAATGCTGAATAAACTGTAGCTTTAGAAGGATGTTTCAAAGAGAAAAGTTCTTGTTACTTGTTTGGAAATATTCTCTATGTTTGTATTGTAATTTGGAAAGCTTCGTACGTATGTGCGTTGCGTGAATATGCTTTTAACGTCTGACAACCCATGGTCGAGACGAGAATCCTTAAAATCACAAAAGGGAAGAGTAGAGAACAGAAAGCAGCAAGCTTGTGTCTGCTATTTATAGATAATGTAATCGCGTGACAGGCTCACAGCAAATGGCGGGAAAACTTGACTTGG
>OZ038516.1:11969655-11999655 GCA_964036315.1 Acanthosepion esculentum | reverse complement strand
TATATATACACACATACATACGCAACTACACATAGATATATACACATATATATCTACAGACAAACATATACATACATACATACATATTCACAAATATACATACGCATATATACACATATACATATATATATATATATATATATATATATATATATATATATATATACATACACACATAAACACACATACACATATACATACACACACATACACATATACGCACACACACATATACATATACAAACACATATACATATATACATAAACATATAGACACATGCATAAAAAAGGAAAAAGAAATAAGCATACATAGACCAACTTATATTCTAATAATATTCCAACAACATTATGATAAAATATATTAAAAGTTAATCATAATTTAAGAAAAGAACAAAGGTCTGTAAGCAATTAAAGGTACTTTATCAACAAAAGTAGATTTTAGTTTGTATCTATGATACATTCCAAGACACTAAAGCCTACATACAAATACACATACAATGACACACCAACATATATATATAAATATCTAATCCTATATAAATACCCATATCGACACATCCAGATAAACCATACAGAGACAGTCGAGCTCAACCATATAATCACCCACACATACATATAAATATACACCCATATACAAACACATATACATAAACATATACATATTTAAACATACATATATATACATATATATGCATATATAAACCTATACATACACATAGAAACATACATACTACATATACATACATATATGCACACTCACACATACATATACATACATATGCAATAGGCATACATATATCTACACTCACACAAGTACACATAAATATCCCCATATACCCATACATATACTCACACATTTAGTGGTAGACACTTACCAGAATTTACTCCCTTACTCATACACATAAACAGGTTAACCCATGATAGAAGCCAATATACGCAACGATATACCTTCATAAAAAAAAAAAAAAAAAAAAAAAAATTTATATATATATCCCTATATACACATATACATATCCTACAGTAGAAATAACTCTACATAACATACACATATATACATCTAAATACAGACACGTATGATACTTTGTAAGTACCCAGTACACATTCATATCGATAAGGCGACTATCATGCTAAAAAGGTAATAGTCTATTAAGTTTCATTTATCATTATCATAGAAAGTATATGATTTCTATACTAAGTTAAATTTAAGACGATGCTTACAGTTAACTGTTAGTTCATATCTTTGATTTAAAAGATCAGTCTTATTTTTAAATCTAATTATTTCAAGTTTCTCGTTAAGGCATAAGTAACACGGGGCATATAGTGAGTTACATGTCCGGGCCTTTCTAATTAATTTCCATTTAACCTTAGGTGTTTTATTTTTCTCTTTTAGACTCCAAAAGTATTTGGATAATGAAGTCATATATTTATAGTTACTATTATTAAAAGATTGCAGGTGACCCCGCCAGCGTTCCTTGAATGGTCTCATGGTGCAACCTATGTAGAATTTCTTTATATTTGGATTTTCTAGTGTTGATATAGTACTGAGATAAACTACAGAGCTAGTTAAACAGTTATTATTTAGTGGACAATTATTGGGATTCCTGCAGTTACATGATTTATTATTTGTGTCATTTTGCTTAATGTTGCTATGTGCAACCTTGTGGGTTGTCAGGCTCTCCGAATTTATATACTTGCTGAATATACTATTGTTATGTTTTTATGTTTTATTTAGATATCATCAAGGGATTAACCTTCTACAAATTCAAGAACTGTTTCCAAAAAAATCTGGATATCATTGTCAAAGACATCAATAAATCAGAAGACCTATATGTTAAATCTGATAAGACTGCCAACTTTTATAAATTATCCCCTAGGAATTATGACAAATTAGTAACAAATAGTCTAACCAGTAGTTACAAAAAAATTAATACGGACAATTTTAACCAAATTGATAAAATTAACTCTATCAGCAAATCAATTACTGATAAACTAAAGATAAGTGATCGAGTTAGTAAATTACAACCTAAAGAAGCCTATATTTTATTAAAAGATCACAAACCCGATTTCAGATCTAAGCCATCAACTAGGATTATAAACCCAACTAGACCGGAAATCGGCAGGATTAGTAAGAACATCTTAGAAAGAACCAACAACTCCATAAAGAAAACCCTCGGACTATTACAATGGATTAACACTGCGGATGTCATCAACTGGTTTACTAACATCGGATTTAAGGATAAATGTACCTTCATACAGTTTGACATTACAGACTATTATCCATCTATATCCAAAAATCTGTTCACTTGTGCCCTGGATTTCGCTCGGGAATACTCCAACATTTCTGAAAGAGAAGTGAATACCATCATGGAGTGCCGAAATTCGGTTCTAATCTACAAAGATGAACAGTGGACCAAAAAGTCCTGTAACGAAAAATTTGACATTTCAATGGGTTCTCTGGATTCTGCTGAAGCTTCTGATCTTGTTGGATTATTTCTTTTGTATAATTTAAGTGCAATTGATTGCCTAGATTCTGATAGTGTAGGATTATATAGGGACGACGGGTTATTAGTAGTTAGGAATTCCACTAAAATTAAAGTAGATCGTATTAGAAAAATGATACATAAGGTATTTAAGGATCTAGGTCTCAGAGTAATAGTTTCCACTAATGTTAAACGAGTAGACTTCCTAGACGTCACCCTAGACCTCACTAGCAACACATACCAACCATATGTAAAAGTTAATTCCAATCAAATATACGTTCATCCAAATTCTAACCACCCCCCTGCAATCATCAAACACATACCCTATTCTATTGAATGTAGGATCAGTAACAACTCTTCAAACAGTGATATTTTTAATAAGCATAGTGACCTTTACAATTCCGCACTTAAACATAGTGGATATAAAAATATTAATATTAAATATAAAAGCCCTATAAATAGCAACAATAATGGTAGAAAGAGATCTAGAAAAATCATATGGTATACTCCCCCTTTTAACATTATGGTTAAAACCAAATTGGGGCACCTGTTTCTAAACCTCATTAAAAAACATTTCCCCAAATCTGGAACCAACTCACTCAGTAAAATATTTAACTCTAATACTCTTAAGTTAAGCTATAGTTGTGCTGATAACCTAGAAAAAATAATTAAAAAACATAACAATAGTATATTCAGCAAGTATATAAATTCGGAGAGCCTGACAACCCACAAGGTTGCACATAGCAACATAAAGCAAAATGACACAAATAATAAATCATGTAACTGCAGGAATCCCAATAATTGTCCACTAAATAATAACTGTTTAACTAGCTCTGTAGTTTATCTCAGTACTATATCAACACTAGAAAATCCAAATATAAAGAAATTCTACATAGGTTGCACCATGAGACCATTCAAGGAACGCTGGCGGGGTCACCTGCAATCTTTTAATAATAGTAACTATAAATATATGACTTCATTATCCAAATACTTTTGGAGTCTAAAAGAGAAAAATAAAACCCCTAAGGTTAAATGGAAATTAATTAGAAAGGCCCGGACATGTAACTCACTATATGCCCCGTGTTACTTATGCCTTAACGAGAAACTTGAAATAATTAGATTTAAAAATAAGACTGATCTTTTAAATCAAAGATATGAACTAACAGTTAACTGTAAGCATCGTCTTAAATTTAACTTAGTATAGAAATCATATACTTTCTATGATAATGATAAATGAAACTTAATAGACTATTACCTTTTTAGCATGATAGTCGCCTTATCGATATGAATGTGTACTGGGTACTTACAAAGTATCATACGTGTCTGTATTTAGATGTATATATGTGTATGTTATGTAGAGTTATTTCTACTGTAGGATATGTATATGTGTATATAGGGATATATATATGATTTTTTTTTTTTTTTTTTTTTTTTATGAAGGTATATCGTTGCGTATATTGGCTTCTATCATGGGTTAACCTGTTTATGTGTATGAGTAAGGGAGTAAATTCTGGTAAGTGTCTACCACTAAATGTGTGAGTATATGTATGGGTATATGGGGATATTTATGTGTACTTGTGTGAGTGTAGATATATGTATGCCTATTGCATATGTATGTATATGTATGTGTGAGTGTGCATATATGTATGTATATGTAGTATGTATGTTTCTATGTGTATGTATAGGTTTATATATGCATATATATGTATATATATGTATGTTTAAATATGTATATGTTTATGTATATGTGTTTGTATATGGGTGTATATTTATATGTATGTGTGGGTGATTATATGGTTGAGCTCGACTGTCTCTGTATTGTTTATCTGGATGTGTCGATATGGGTATTTATATAGGATTAGATATTTATATATATATGTTGGTGTGTCATTGTATGTGTATTTGTATGTAGGCTTTAGTGTCTTGGAATGTATCATAGATACAAACTAAAATCTACTTTTGTTGATAAAGTACCTTTAATTGCTTACAGACCTTTGTTCTTTTCTTAAATTATGATTAACTTTTAATATATTTTATCATAATGTTGTTGGAATATTATTAGAATATAAGTTGGTCTATGTATGCTTATTTCTTTTTCCTTTTTTATGCATGTGTCTATATGTTTATGTATATATGTATATGTGTTTGTATATGTATATGTGTGTGTGCGTATATGTGTATGTGTGTGTATGTATATGTGTATGTGTGTTTATGTGTGTATGTATATATATATATATATATATATATATATATATATATATATATGTATATGTGTATATATGCGTATGTATATTTGTGAATATGTATGTATGTATGTATATGTTTGTCTGTAGATATATATGTGTATATATCTATGTGTAGTTGCGTATGTATGTGTGTATATATATGTACTAGCGGATGTGTATATGCATTTTTATACTCATGTCGTTTTAATTTACGTTTGTTTAATTTTTCATGTATACACTTGTATTTGTAAATGTCTATATATATATTTAGTGTATATACATATATGCATGCGTGCTTATGTATGTACATCTAGATGTGTATGTATGTATGTGTGTGCTTGTATATGGTTGCATCTTTATATGTATTTCTTCACTTGCCTTATTTACTTTTCTGCGTCGACGTATGGGTCAATATATTTATATGTGCTTATCTATGTGTATGTTTATGTACGTAGGTCTGTGTATGCGTACCTATTATCCTTATATGTGTCTATGCGGGTGCATGTATTAATTTATATGCGGATGTGCGAGTGTTCAATTATATGTGGAGGTGGTTATTTACTTTTGTCTGTAAATGTGTCGAAAACTATATGTTTTCAAAAATGTATATATGTATATATATGTGTATGTGTGTGTATATGTATATATATATATAGATATGTATATATATATATTTATATATATATATATATATATATATTTATATATGGTTATTTGTTTTAATTTTTCAAGTTTAAATTCGTTTAATAACATATTAAGCCACGAATAGCTTCGACATTTGACCGTCTGGATCATATTGAATGTAGATGTGTGTGCCTGTGTGTATCGATGTGTGTGTGTAGGTGTAGTGCATTTGCCTATGTGTGGTTTGCTTTTTTGTATGTGTGTGTATATATCTAGATGCGTCCGAGCGTTTGGCATGCCGTTGTTCGAGTGATTTCACGTGAGAGGCGACTAACATGCTGAAATGTAACGAAAAATGTATACATCTATGTCTGGGACTCTAAATACAACTTTCAACTTAATTTCAATGAAAATATAAATTAAATAGCATATATATCTTTTATTTTTATTTTTAGATTTATTTTTATTTTTTTTTTTTTTTTTTTTTTTTTTTTTTTCTCCTTAGTAATTTTACAATTTAAAACTTAATAGAGATCTGATTTAGATTTCTTAATAGGTAATTTTAATTTTATTTTTAATTTTAATTTCAAATTTTATAAATCTTTTAATATCTAGATAGCCTTGCTTAGTTGTCAAATTTTTCGAATCATCCTATACTTGCTTTTTGATTGGCCACTCTGGCTTACGTAACAGCGTTTACTCTTAGCTAAGGATCGTTGATTAATTTGAAACTTTTAAAACCATTTATTCTATATTCTATATCATCACTTGACAAGACACAAGAAGTGTTGAAACAAAATGGCTACTTTTGTCGTGATTTTATAACATATTTATGTTGTAATATTCAAATAAATAATTATATCTGCTCTACTCTGTATTGAGCACTCTTTAAAGAATATTGATTGTTGGTTATTGGATTTCATTCCGTATATACCAATCCTAAACTTGGGTATATATATATATATATATTTATTTATTTATTTATCTATCTATCTATCTATCTATCCAAGGTTGTTTATATCTATCTATCTATCTATCTTATTCGTTTTGTTTTATGCATGTGCATTATATTTATGTTGCAAATGGTGAAAATATTCCGATTTCTATCGATATCAACCGCGTTCTCATCTCGCGACTGCTTCTCGCGAGATATTGATTGACAGATGACATTAGCGTCAATCGAATATTTGCTTTTCTTACAATGTCGACATTAGTTTTCGATCGTCGGTATGGCGTCTGTTATGTAGTCACATGATTGTCTCCCTCTCTAATAATTGCCTCTTTTACCTTAAAAAAAAAAGAAAGAAAAAACGTCGTTCAGATGTTTGACTGGCCTGTATTGTTCTTTTGGATTTTTCGACTCTTTTGTCGTCTTTATTACCTCTTAACCTAGAAAGGTTTTACCAACGTCGCCATCTTTTTTCCTGGTTTATATTTTGTCTGTCTTCCTTTCCTCTCTTTTAATTCTTCCCTGCTGATCCTCTGGTTATTTCTCCTTTTTTTTTTTTTTTGCAATTTTTAACTTCTATTTTTCCCAACTCTTCACATAACTCACCAATAATCAAAGAGGAGAAGTGATGCAACATTTTTCCGAAAGTCGACCACCGTCTCATTTGTGAAGGTTATTCCCCGAACACTGTGCAGCCAAACTTTTTATTTCACTCCTGTAGACCGCTTCATCGTCCCTTCCTTCCAAAATGTGTCCGACCACCGTAGCGACTTAATGATCCTGTTGGGAAATGGAGAAAGACATAATCCCAAGTACAGATGGTGTAGACAAATATTACTTTACGATACACCGTAAAATGAAGAAATATTTCTGGGAAATTCTTACTGCAATTACAAGGATTTCCACTGATGTATTAAGTTGGGGGGATCAATTTATTACTTAATAACAATAGAAAACTGATCCCTAATCTATCTATCTATCTATCTATCTATCTATCTATCTATCTATCTATCTATGTGTGACAGGCTGTTTATATCTATCTATCTATCTATCTATCTATCTATCTATGACAGGCTGTTTCTATCATTCAATCTATCTATCTATCTGTCTGTCTATCTATCTATCTATCTATCTATATCAAGAATTATTTGTGGGAAAGTCTTACTACAATTACAAGGTTTTCCACTGATGTATTAAGTGGGGGGGGTCAATTTATTACTTAATAACAATAGAAAACTGATCCCTAATCTATCTATCTATCTATCTATCTATCTATCTATCTATCTATCTATCTATGTATGTGTGACAGGCTGTTTATATCTATCTATCTATCTATCTATCTATCTATCTATCTATCTATCTATGACAGGCTGTTTCTATCATTCAATCTATCTATCTATCTGTCTGTCTATCTATCTATCTATCTATCTATCTATCTATCTATCTATATCAAGAATTATTTGTGGGAAAGTCTTACTACAATTACAAGGTTTTCCACTGATGTATTAAGTGGGGGGGTCAATTTATTACTTAATAACAATAGAAAACTGATCCCTAAGCTATCTATCTATCTATCTATCTATCTATCTATCTATGTATGTATGTGTGACAGGCTGTTTATATCTATCTATCTATCTAACTATCTATCTATCTATCTATCTATCTATCTATGACAGGCTGTTTCTATCATTCAATCTATCTATCTATCTGTCTGTCTATCTATCTATCTATATCAAGAATTATTTGTGGGAAAGTCTTACTACAATTACAAGGTTTTCCACTGATGTATTAAGTGGGGGGGTCAATTTATTACTTAATAACAATAGAAAACTGATCCCTAATCCATCTATCTATCTATCTCTGACAGGCTGTTCATATCTATCTATCTATCTATCTATCTATCTATCTATCTATCTATCTATCTATCTATCTATCTATCTATTTTTCTTCACTCTCCCCATAACCCGGCAATAACCAAACGGAGAGCTGATGTGACATTTTTCCGAAAGTCCACCATCGTCTCATTTGTGAAGGTCATTCCCCTAAATCTGTGCAGCCAAACTCTTTTATTTCACCCCCGTAGTCTTATTCATCGAACCCTTCCTTCCCACCATAGCGACTTAATGATCTTCTTCCTGACAACTTTTGCCATGTTCGAATTCCAGTCGAGTTCGTTACAATAGCAAATACACTCAGGAAAGGTATGAATCAGTCTATTCTCCTCCTGGTTACGGGTTGAATAGCAGGACAGGTTGGGTCTTATCTCCTTGGTAGCAACCAGTCTATCGCAGAAAGAAACAGAACCCTACCACAGGAAAACCTTCTGCTTTGTCAGTCATGAATCAAAAGAGACAAGATCGCCCAATCGTGTATCCCACGTGGAACTTCATTGACGAACTGACTGAAACTCATATTAATATAATGTTCAACTGAATATAAATTTAGGGATCAGTTTTCTATTGTTACTAACTAATAAATTGACACCCCTAATTAATACAGCAGTGGAAAACCTTGTAATTGTAGTAAGAATATCCCTCAAATACTTCTTCAGATAGATAGATAGATAGATAGATAGATAGATAGATAGATAGATAGATAGATTAGGGATCAGTTTTCTATTGTTATTAAGTAATAAATTAATCCCCCCACACTTAATACCTCAGTGGAAAACTTTGTAATTGTAGTAAGAATTTCCCAAAAATATTTCTTCCTTTTGTAGTGTATCGTAAAGTAATATTTGTCTACACCATCTGTACTTGGATTACGTCTTTCTCCATTTCCCAACAGGATAATTAAGTCGGTATGGGGGTCGGACACATTTTGCAAGGAAGGGACGATGAAGCGGTCTACGGGAGTGAAATAAAAAGTTTGGCTGCACAGATTTGGGGAATAACCTTCACAAATGAGACGGTGGTGGACTTTCGGAAAAATGTCATATCAGCTCTCCCTTTGGTTATTGCCGGGTTATGGGGAGAGTGAAAAATAGATAGATAGATAGATAGATAGATAGATAGATAGATAGATAGATAGATAGATAGATAGATAGATAGATATGAACAGCCTGTCAGAGATAGATAGAGAGATAGGTAGATAGATAGATAGATAGATAGATAGATAGATAGATAGATAGATAGATATAAACAGACTGCCATAGATAGATAGATATAAACAGCCTGTCATAGATAGATAGATAGATAGATAGATAGATAGATAGATAGATAGATAGATAGATAGATAGATATAAACTGCCTGTCATAGATAGATAGATAGATAGATAGATAGATAGATAGATAGATAGATAGATAGATAGATATAAACTGCCTGTCATAGATAGATAGATAGATAGATAGATAGATATAAACAGCCTGTCATAGATAGATAGATAGATAGATAGATAGATAGATAGATAGATAGATAGATAGATAGATATAAACAGCCTGTCATAGATAGATAGATAGATAGATAGATAGATAGATAGATATAAACAGCCTGTTATAGATAGATAGATAGATAGATAGATAGATAGATAGATAGATATAAACAGCCTGTCATAGATAGATAGATAGATAGATAGATAGATAGATAGATAGATAGATAGATATAAACAGCCTTTCATAGATAGATAGATAGATAGATAGATATGAACACACTGGGATAGATAGATAGATAGATAGATAGATAGATAGATAGATAGATAGATAGATAGATTAAAAAAACATATCGATAGGCACACATATCGATCGATCGATCGAGAGAGATACCTATAGATTGATGGAGATAGATAGATAGATAGATAGATAGATAGATACATACATACATACTTCGAATTCTAATCGATTTCCTTACATTTACTTAAGCGCAAATACTTTTTATGTTGTATTTTAAGAAGTGACATGTTTTACAAGAAATGACGTCAGTGCTGAATATTATTATTATTATTATTAATGGGGACAACGGAATTATCCAAGTGGTCCAGGCCCTATATAAAGATGCCGCCATCGCATTTCTTCTGGGAAAGCAAATGGGATGATTCTTCCTGCCAACAGTCGACATGCGACAGGGATGCGTACTTTCACCCACATTGTTCAACTTATTTCTAGAGAGAATCATGCAAGAGAACTTAAACAACCATGATCCTTTAATCTCTATCGGGTGGCAGACCCGTCTGTAAGCCGTCCTGGATATGCTAAGAGAAAAACTACATCCGCGTCCTGGGTAAGACGATAAACTACATCCGCGTCCTGGGTAAGACGATAAACTACATCCGCGTCCTGGGTAAAACAATAAACTAGGTCCAACAGCAAGGCCACTGATCAGGAGGTTTTGAGGAGCGTGAAACCACCTCTTAATTGCTGGTCTTCCCAGGTCCACCCTGACCCGGGGTGGTAGCAGCTGTTAGGGTCCCAGCTATGGCCAAATAGTTAACCCCAAACTGAAAGTGTAAATATAGGTTTTAATAGCAGAAATACTTTGTAAAAAAATTATTATCAGAAATAATTTTGTCAAGAAAAGAAACTATTACCAGCAATACATTTTTCTAAATTATATTTTCTAGCTATACATTTTTTAGGAAAAAAGATATTACTAGAAATAGATTTTTGACAAAAGAAAATATTACCAGGAAAAAAGTTGTCGGCATTAAATAACCATACATATTCTATTCATACGAATCTATCCTAAAAATGTTGTCGGCATTAAATAACCCATTGAGGTTGATATGCCGTAAAACAAAATAAACCAAACCAATCTAAACCAAAGAATACATATTCTATTCATACGAATCTATCCTAAAAATGTTGTCGGCATTAAATAACCCATTGAGGTTGATATGCCGTAAAACAAAATAAACCAAACCAATCTAAACCAAAGAATACATATTCTATTCATACGAATCTATCCTAAAAATGTTGTCGGCATTAAATAACCCATTGAGGTTGATATGCCGTAAAACAAAATAAACCAAACCAATCTAAACCAAAGAATACATATTCTATTCATACGAATTTATCCTAAAAATGTTGTCGGCATTAAATAACCCATTGAGGTTGATATGCCGTAAAACAAAATAAACCAAACCAATCTAAACCAAAGAATACATATTCTATTCATACAAATCTATCCTAAAAATGTTGTCGGTATTAAATAACCCATTGAGGTTGATATGCCGTAAAACAAAATGAACCAAACCAATCTAAACCAAAGAATACATATTCTATTCATACAAATCTATCCTAAAAATGTTGTCGGCATTAAATAACACATTAAGGTTGATATGCCGTAAAACAAAATGAAACCAAACCAATCTAAACCAAAGAATACATATTCTATTCATACAAATCTATCCTAAAAATGTTGTCGGCATTAAATAACACATTAAGGTTGATATGCCGTAAAACAAAATGAAACCAAACCAATCTAAACCAAAGAATACATATTCTATTCATACAAATCTATCCTAAAAATGTTGTCGGCATTAAATAACACATTAAGGTTGATATGCCGTAAAACAAAATGAACCAAACCAATCTAAACCAAAGAATACATATTCTATTCATACAAATCTATCCTAAAAATGTTGTCGGCATTAAATAACCCATTGAGGTTGATATGCCGTAAAACAAAATGAACCAAACCAATCTAAACCAAAGAATACATATTCTATTCATACAAATCTATCCTAAAAATGTTGTCGGCATTAAATAACTCATTCAGGTTGATATGCCGTAAAACAAAATGAACCAAACCAATCTAAACCAAAGAATACATATTCTATTCATACAAATCTATCCTAAAAATGTTGTCGGCATTAAATAACCCATTGAGGTTGATATGCCGTAAAACAAAATAAACCAAACCAATCTAAACCAAAGAATACATATTCTATTCATACGAATCTATCCTAAAAATGTTGTCGGCATTAAATAACCCATTGAGGTTGATATGCCGTAAAACAAAATAAACCAAACCAATCTAAACCAAAGAATACATATTCTATTCATACGAATCTATCCTAAAAATGTTGTCGGCATTAAATAACCCATTGAGGTTGATATGCCGTAAAACAAAATAAACCAAACCAATCTAAACCAAAGAATACATATTCTATTCATACGAATTTATCCTAAAAATGTTGTCGGCATTAAATAACCCATTGAGGTTGATATGCCGTAAAACAAAATAAACCAAACCAATCTAAACCAAAGAATACATATTCTATTCATACAAATCTATCCTAAAAATGTTGTCGGTATTAAATAACCCATTGAGGTTGATATGCCGTAAAACAAAATGAACCAAACCAATCTAAACCAAAGAATACATATTCTATTCATACAAATCTATCCTAAAAATGTTGTCGGCATTAAATAACACATTAAGGTTGATATGCCGTAAAACAAAATGAAACCAAACCAATCTAAACCAAAGAATACATATTCTATTCATACAAATCTATCCTAAAAATGTTGTCGGCATTAAATAACCCATTCAGGTTGATATGCCGTAAAACAAAATGAACCAAACCAATCTAAACCAAAGAATACATATTCTATTCATACAAATCTATCCTAAAAATGTTGTCTGCATTAAATAACCCATTGAGGTTGATATGCCGTAAAACAAAATGAACCAAACCAATCTAAACCAAAGAATACATATTCTATTCATACAAATCTATCCTAAAAATGTTGTCGGCATTAAATAACACATTAAGGTTGATATGCCGTAAAACAAAATGAACCAAACCAATCTAAACCAAAGAATACATATTCTATTCATACAAATCTATCCTAAAAATGTTGTCGGCATTAAATAACACATTAAGGTTGATATGCCGTAAAACAAAATAAACCAAACCAATCAAAACCAAAGAATACATATTCTATTCATACGAATCTATCCTAAAAATGTTGTCGGCATTAAATAACCCACCGCGGTTGATATGCCGTAAAACAAAATAAACCAAACCAATCCAAACCAAAGAATACATATTCCATTCATACGAATTTATCCTAAAAATCTTGTCGACATTAAATAACCCACTGAGGTTAATATGCCGTAAAACAAAATAAATAAAACCAATCTCAACCAAAGAATTCATATTCTATTCATACGAATCTATCCTAAAAATGTTGCCGGCATTAAATAATCCACTGAGTTTGATATGTCGTAAAACAAATAAACCGAACCAAAACAGTCTGTAAGTTATGTTTTGCAGCCGACATTGACCACATAGCAGGTAGTAAGGGACTTGAACAACAACCTTGTTGAAAGAGCAGGAGCCTATGGAATGGAGGTCAGCTCCGAGAAATCCAAAGTAATGGCGAATAGCACAAATTTCTAACAAGAAATCTCTCTGTTGGCAGGCCAGGAAAATTGATTATTTCCCATTTTCGGAAAATTAACTTCCCAATCCGAGGGTGTCTCCGTCGTCCGTGAGGGAAGGTCGGAGGAGAGCTATCCTCCTAGACTCTTTCTCTCTCACATTGATATCTCATACCAATCCCTTCAGTGGGTGTTAACAACTTCTCCACCTTTCTCATCCATTCACCTCCGCCTGTCACCCATGCTACCAAACGACCAATGATCTCTCAACAGTGAGGGTGTGGCTAAGCTGGCATCCTTAAAATTATAATCTAGATTTTTTGTTTACAAAATTCTCCTTTCCTATCGGCCGAAATTTTTACGAATTCCATATTGCCAATTAAATTCTTATCACAGCTTTCTTTTGGGGCCACCGAAATTCACTTAGCCAGCACTCTTTACCGACTCATCAATTACTGTCAAAGTTTGCCATCTGGTCCTTATGTTAAATCAGCTTATAATGGAATCCTTGACATGTTAAGAAATTAAATTCTTTTATCTCGCCAAATCTCAACTCTCCACTCTATTTTCTGGGGATTGCCAAAATTTTACAATTGCCACATTGCCATTCAACGCCTTAGCGTCTGTTGGTAAAGTAAACGATAACAATCCACTTACCTATGTCGAGACAATGCCAAAATTTTATAGCCGCCACATTGATTCTCTCTCGCTGGTGGGCAAGAAAAAAAATAACGATATCTTGGAAAGATAATTAACATTGATTCTCCCTGCCTGTATCGGCGATCATCTCTAGCCGAAATTTTTACAACCGCCATGTGTTTTGGCCGATAATTTCATATTTGCCTTTCTTTTTATCTCCCTCAGCGATAACTCGACTTGACAAGACCTCACACACGGCTCTCTCCGTGGGATTTTTTTTGTAAATAAAATAAAAATCTTTCTTTTAACGTCGATCAGTCTATCTTTCGTTATGGCTCGTTTTTCGCTTTAAGAATGCCTATTTTCTGTATATTAAAAACGGGCGAAGCAACCGGTTTCGCTCCCGCTCATCAGGCTTTCAACGGGAGATTTAATTTAAAATTAAAAACACAGAAAATGTACAATAAAAGGAAATGTGGAGGAGGAGGGGGGAAAATATGAGCAAAAGGAGCTAGAGGCAAATGACAGCGAGCCCCAACAAGCACTCACGTTGTTTACACAAGGAAGGCTTGCGGGGCCGGATGTAAAGTGCCTCCAGCACCTTAAGGTGAAATAAAGAGTGTGACCGGGACAACACGGTGAACCGGTCAACACTAAAATTAGCTGCACACAATCTGCTCTTTAATAAGTGCTCACATATGGCGGACCCGTAGGTGTTTGGGACGAGTCCATTCAACGGCAAAGAATAATGTTTATTGCACATTTTCTGTGTTTTTAATTTAAATTAAATCTCCCGTTGTAAGCCTGATGAGCGGGAGCGAAACCGGTTGCTTCGGCCGTTTTTAATATGTCTAGTAATATCAAGCTTCATACATTTATTGCTGTGATATATATATATATATATATATATATATATATATATATAAATATCGTGTGTATCGTTAAAATTGTGTAACAGCAAAAGTGTCGAATTGTTAGATTAAGATTTGAAGCGATGTATCTTAGAAATGATCAAAGATATCTTACTGGAATTTCACGAGGTTTTCATGACACTATTGGACTCTACTTTGAGCAATAAGAATGTATTTATCTCTAAGTTACTTAGACTTATTTGTCAGAGGCTCTCTGAGACGCGTGCTATGGAAGCTTGTCTCGACAACCTTTGGAACATATGTAATGTAGGTATATAAAGATTACGTGTTTTAGAAGCTACAAACAAATTAACCATTTTTTAATATATAAAAACATTAGGTAAACAAAAACCCCAGAAAGCAAGACAAGTTACAAAATGGTTCATAAGTAAATAGACAGAAATATCGACAAGTTTGTTAATTTTAGAAAAAGATAGCAGAAACAAAAAATGAAAATATATATCAGAATTTAAGCCTAAAATACTCAGAGAATATGAAGTCATTATTTAACATATAATAAAGTAATTTATACAGCGTTTTTTTTACAGTATTAATCCCGAAACAAACGATTGGTAAAAAAAGAACGAGAGTCGACAATGCAAAGTTGAAAAAATATAACGTTAGGTACGCAAAAAACAGGAAGTAATCGATCTTCAGGTTAGTTGTACAAGAACAAATGAATAGTAACACAGTAAATCCAGGCAACTCTGGGAAACGGTTGAAAGAAATAATAATAGAAAATAACTTCCATTAAATATAATCGTAATATGTATAATAAATGAAATAAAATAGAAATAATTTCAAATTATGTTGAATTATTATTTTAAGTAATATTTACGTATTACACTTAAACTTAAAAGTAGATATTTTTGGACTATTGGGCCTTCGACAAAACGCGTCATTTTTCCTTGAGCGTTGTCTTCCCCTTTTATCCATATAAACGACCCCGTAATGTAACCCTCTACCACGAATGACCCCAGGATCTTGTACAGGGTGAACCATATTGTTAATTTTAGAAAAAGGTAGCAGAAACAAAAAATGAAAATATATGTCGGGATTTAAGCCTAAAATACTCAGAGATTATGAAGTCATTATTTAACATACAATAAAATAATTTATACAGCCTTTTTTTACAATACTAATCCCGAAACTAGCGATTGGTTAAAAAAAGAATGTGTGTCGACAATGCAAAGTTGAAAAATATAACTTTAGGTAAGAAAAAACAGGAAGTAAAGATCTTCAGGTTAGTTGTACAAAAACAAATGAATACTAACACAGAAAACCCAGGCAACTCTGGGAAAGGGTTGAAAGAAATAATAATAAAAAATAACTTCCATTAAATATAATCGTAATATGTATAATAAATGAAATAAAATTGAAATAATTTCAAATTATGTTGAATTATTATTTTAAGCAATATTTACGTATTTCGGTTAAACTTAAAAGTAGATATTTTTGGACTATTGGGCCGTTTTTCCTTGAGCGTTATCTTCCCCTTTTATCCATATAAACTACCCCGTCATGTAACCCTCTACCACGAATGACCCCAGGATCTTGTACAGGGCGAACGATAATGTAAAAAAAGGGGATGGTGAATAATTTCTATACCTTGGCAGCGTACTAACATCAAATCAATTCGCTGAAAAAGATGTCGACAACAGAATCAAGGCCTCTCGCGCAGCATGCGGGCAGCTATTCAAAAGAGTTTTGGTAATCCTGTGCTAACAAAAACTACCAAGATCGTACGCCTGTGAGACCTGGGTACTCTCCCGAAGAAATATTTGCAAACCTAAACATGAAAATATATATCGGGATTTAAGCCTAAAATGCTCGGATATTCTGAAGTCATTATTTAACATATAAGAAAATAAATTAAACAGACTATTTTTTTACAATACTAACCCCGAAACTAACGATTGGTAAAATAAGAACGAGAGTCGACAATGCAAAGTTAAAAAAATATAACGTTAGGTACGCAAAAAACAGGAAGTAATCGATCTTCAGGCTAGTTGTACAAAAACAAATGAATACTAACACAGTAAATCGAGGCAACTCTGGGAAAGGGTTGAAATAAATAATAATAAAAAATAACTTCCATTAAATATAATCGTAATATGTATAATAAATGAAATAAAATATATAATACTTATAAATTATGTTGAATTGTTATTTTAAGCAATATTTACGTATTTCGGTTAAACTTAAAAGTAGATATTTTTTGGACTAATGAGGCTTCGACAAAACGCGTCATTTTTTCCTTCGGCTCGATTATCACATTATTAGAACTGCAAAAAAACTGCTACCTGACATCCAGTATAAGGGAGATAACTCTTGTCGACTAACGCGAAATTTAAGGAACGTGTGGCGTTATTGGATTTAAATCAGAGTTTGTAGCAATTTTCAATAAATGGCGTTTAAACACGAGATTTAATTTCACACGTGACTGGATTTTATGACATATTCTGAAAGGTGACATTTCAACGCGTTTTATTTTTTTAATCTCAGATTTTGAAATTTAAATGTTTTTACAATAAACATGAAAAATGGAGGAAAATGCCTTCCCTTTTCGTCACTTGATCCTCTTTTATTTCCTGGAATTAAAAAAATCCTTGAAGAAACAGCAAAAAGTTATGTGCCGTCTATGCAGATGGTACCATAGCTGAAAATACTGTTCGTAAAAGTTTTTCAATGTTCAGAAATGGAAATTTTAATCTGGAAAACTGAGAACATTTCGGCAGGCTTGATGATGGCCCAATCGAAACGCTGTTTAAAAATAACTCCAGTCACACGACACGGAACATTGCAGAAATATTCAATATATCTCTTATTATTGTAAGGTATTTGAAAAGACAATTGCTACAATGTCTGGGCACCTCACGATTTAACTTGGGACAATTAATGGACCGCATTAAATCTGTGATTCCAATGCATTCTCCAACCATTGTTTATTTTCTGTTACATTTGGACATTCTTAGTGAGTTCCAAAGAATTCATTTTATATTTTTCTTATGGAAACATTTACCGCATTCTTGTTGGAACAATTTATAAGTTCAACGCGTTTTTCTTTTCTTTTCTTTTTTTTTTAAGCTTATCACCCCAAGCAAGGCTGGAAGCCACTAGCACGTAAGGGGTTACAGGTTTGGAGGAAGAGCAGATAGGAGTGGTAAAGAAGAGGATGTGGAGAAAGATAGTGGATCGATCAAGGCAAGGGGGTTACAGAAGATTTGGAGCGAGAGCAGATAGGAATGAAAGGTGAAAGGATGTGGAGAAGGGAAGTGGATAGATAGATCAAGGCAACTGGAGATGTCGATTGACGTTACACTTAAATAGTTGGAGATTATATTTGTCAGGGAAACAGCAATAAGGAAGGGAGTTCCACAGGCGAGATGTGCGAGACATGAAACTATTGGAGTAGAAGATACGTCTACATCTAACAGTTTCAACGGTGAAGGGGTGGGAACGGGATGCCAGCCTCGTAGGACGTTTAAATTCATGAGGCCTAGGAACCAGCGAAAGCAGCTCATCGGAGCAATTACCGTGAAAGTATTTGTAAAAAAGACAGAGCCAGGCAACGTCGCGTCTGTGAGAGAGCGACTGCAGACGAGATGACAGATCAGGGCCAATTACATTGCATATCCGTCTCTGGATCTTATCAGGAACCCTGAAGCAAACAGCAGGGGCTCCAGACCATATATGGCAGCAATACTCCATGCAAGGGCGAATGGTCGATATGTTTTTAACGAAGCAAAGTTTTATTTGAACAAAGTATCTATAAACAATTTTTTTTTTGCAATCATCTGCCAGCCGCAATGAAGGAGAAATCATTACCTCGAACCATAGCCGGTGAGACACGCTGCAAGAGCCACTCCGTGTCACGAGGCTCGACCCTTAAATGAGACGCAATCCCTCCAACCCCACGAAGGAAAGCCATCGAACGAGGGCCAATAACCCCAGAAGTCTCCACTACTACAGGACTATAAATAAATCTGTCCACAAAAGAAGAATATTTAACTATGTTTATTTTTTTGTTTTATTTTTTTTATCCCCGCGTCCCGTCCGACAGACCTCTTCTCATCCGCGGACCTTATCAAATTACGGTTCGAAAATGTATCGGCAGAGGTCGCATCTCAAATCAAGGACTTCCCCACTTTAAAAGGAGAAATGGTAATTCCATCCGGCCGCTTTCCATCACCACGTTCGAGGCCTATATGTTCGATTTGGGGGGAGAACCCATCTGCAACCAGACCTCTTCTGATGATGTCGTTTATTGCTTCAAGCCTTGGAAAGCGACCGGCACTACGACGACAGGAGAGAAGATGCAAACCAAACTCATTAATGGAAACTCCACATTTGCATTTGTGACGCTCACATAATTTGAGCCCAAGACGGATCGCAACTCCGACCCAAGTGCACTGAACATCTAGAAGGGTACTGTTAGATGAGGAGGACACTGCGTTGAGCCAGACGCCAATACTCGGTTGTAAAACAGATAGTAGAATTTTTTTAAATCTATGATACGTACGTAGATTGTGAAATTTAAATACTTTTACAATAAACGTGAAAAATAGATGAAAATGCCTTCCTTTTTTGTCACTTAATGCTATTTTATTTCCTGGAATGAAAAATCGTTGAAGAAACAGCAAAAATAGTATGTGTTGTTTATGGTGATGGTGTCATATCTAAGAGTAATGTTCGTAAAAGTTTTGCAAGGTTCAGAAATGGACATTTTAATCCGGAAAACCGGGAACATTTCGGTAGGCTTGCACTCATTGATGATGGCCAAATCGAAACGCTGTTTAAAAATAACTCCAGTCACACGACACGGGACATTGCAGAAATAGTCAACGTATCTCATATACGTATAGTAAGGTATTTGAAAAGATTTACAATTGCTACGTTGTTTGGGAACTTCACGATTCAACTTGGGGAAATCAAAAGCGCATTAACATGTGTGATTCAAACACCCCCAAGGAAGGAAGCGAAGGGAGAAGTGTTTAACGTCTGTTTCACTGAAAGAGATGGAAAGATTTTTCAAGTGCAAATCTTTTCATTTGTACCCACTTCTTAAAATAACGATCAGCATTCATATCTTTGATTGTTAGTGCAATATTCTGTTATAATTGTAATACGTGCTCTACTGGATTTTTTTCATTATGAGTTTTTAGAGCTTGCCCTTCGTCCTTGCTTGAAATACTGCTGCCATATATGTTCTGGTGCCCCCACTGTTCATCTCGATATCCTCATCAAAATCCAAAGACGGATATGCAATGTGGTTGGTCCTGATCTGGCATCTCGTCTGCAGTCAGTTTCTCACAGACGTGCACTGGCTTCCCTCTGTCTTTTCTACAAGTATTTTCACGGCAACTGCCCTAACGAGACACTTTCACTGGTTAACAAACTTCGTGCTACTATGTTGACATCTCGGTCCCACCCTTTCACTATCGACACAGTTAAATGCAACTGTCATTTCTACTCCAACAGCTTCTCCTCTACCACTTCCCGACAGTGGAACTCCCTTCCTCATAGGTGCTTCCCTGATAGCTATAATCCTCAATTTTTTTCAAATGTAATGTCAATCGACATCATCTTGTGCCTTGATCCTGATCCCCGTCTTTCTGTATATCTTTTCTTCGAACACCTTTCTTTACTCTTACTCTCACTCTATGTGACCCCGTGCGTGCTAGTGGCACTCCCGTCTTGGTTGGGTTGATATGCTTAAAAAAATGTCGTGTGGGGTCATAAAATATGCATGACGTTAAATGAAGGGTCACTATGTTTTGTCAGAGCATTTCTTAATGGGTGACATATTATTTATTGTTTATCCTTTCATAAAATAACCATGGCGATCTTTCGTTATAATCGCCATGTTTTTGTGTGCTAAAATATATGTTGGTTATTGAAAGAAGGTAAAAAATAAAGTTATTTCTTCTATTTAAATTCACTTTTTTAATTTAGGAATTTTTTTTTTTTCACACGAAAATTTATAAAACAGACGATGGAGCCATAATACTATCGTGAGAATTTTCTGATTCTTATCAGGTGGGACATTGTCAGACATTTCTTTTTTATTTCTCTCCAACGATCGGAACGAAAATAATAGTAGTGTCTATCAGAAATATCTCTTCACGTTTTTTTACAGAAATTTATTCCAAAGCCAGGCTCGGATTCCGCAAAATCTTAAATATTAAAAGGTGGCAGTGTACACCGCGGATAAATGAATACATTGCTTAAAATTACTCGTGATTGGATTGAAAGTGCATCTGAACAATTACAATGAAAATATTTACAGAAAAAACATAGGGAAGCAACGGTACATCGGCAAAAAAGTGGCCTACTCCGAGATGCCAGGTCAGAACAATTAATATTGCAGGGTCTTTGTATTTTACCGAGAATCTCAAAATAAGTAGCAGAAGTACCTTACCATATATAACATATGTACAATAATGCTGTTTCTTTGGATATTATCAAAAGTTTCAAAATATATAGCAGGAGCACAGGACCAGATGTGACAACAATATTCAATATCTAGACGAAAGTTAGACTTATCAGTATACGTGACGGCGCTGGCAAACTGAATGGAGACGAGATGCCAGATCAGGACAAATAATATTCTTTGGATTTCACGAAGAATATCTAAATACATAGCAGAGCCACCAGCTGCAATATTCAAAGAAATGACGAATGGTAGACTTATAAACATAAAAGATAGAATTTGGAGAGAAAAATTGTCTCGTACGACACAGTGAACAAACTTTCTTAGCAGCTGACCTAGCAATGGATTTAACATAGTCTTTTCACTTCATGTCAGCAGAGAACGTTAGCCCGAGAAGGGACAATATTCTAAGCATGGACGAATAGTAGACTTATAGATATGTAAGATAGATTCTGGAGAGAAAAATTGTCTCACACGACACAGTGGACCAACTTTCTTAGCAGCTGACCTAGCAATGGATTTAATATAGTCTTTTCACTTCATGTCAGCTGAGAACGTTAGCCCGAGAGGGCACAATATTCTAAGCATGGACGAATGATAGACTTATATATATGTAAGATAGATTCTGGAGTTAAAAGTTGTCTCGCACGACTCAGTGAACCAAATTACCTAACCTCAGATCTAGCAAATGATACAGTATAATCGTTGAACTTCACGTCGGTGGAAAAATTTATCCATATCACTCTCCTGGAGGTGTGCATCAGCCATCATGATGAAAGTCATTACGAGTTCTTTTAGGCGATTAAGCGGTGTTAAAATGAGCAAGCCATTCCTTGCCCACTTTAACAACAGACTGTACGATATTTCTGGGATCAACTGCCAATTTGACCATACCAAAACAATCAGACTTGCTATGAAGACAGGAGTAAATAGTTGTATCATCAGCATAGATACCAAGTTGAGAACTTATGTCACCAGGAAGTTCACTATGACAACTAAGAACAACGGATATCTAAGTTTAGTAAATCAATTTTCCTAGCAGTAGATTAGCAATTGATTCAGTATAATCTTTTTATTTCATGTCTATTTGTATCATTTCTTAATTATTTATAAAGTGCGAGAATCATACAAGTCCGGTAATTTAAATATCTCGGAAGTATTTTAACAGCGGACGGAAAGTGGGACACTGAGATCTGAAGGCTTATTGGGATAGCCAAAGATGCCTTCCAAAAGCTAAGCAGATTACAAAAGAAATAAAATTAAAAAAAAACTTCGCTAGAAATAAGAAAAGAGTAATAAACTACAACGTGATATCTGTCCGCTTGTGTGATTGTGAGTGCTGGACGATGTCCTGAAGCAACAGAATTGTGGTTCTACAGGAGGATGCTGAGGATACCCTGCATCGAACATGTGAGTAACGATTAAATTTTGGAGGAAATGGAAACAAAAAGGAAACTAATACATATCAGGAAGAATCAGTTAAGGTTTCTGGGTCATATAATGAGGAAGGACTGCTTGGAAAATCTGATACTTACAGGACGGGAAGAGGGACAAAGGAAGAGATGCATAACTTCAGCTTGAGGAAACATATGGCAGGGCAGGGGTTATGGGAAATAAAAGACAAACAAGAACTACAAAGAGAGGGAAGCTGTGAAGAGCCATGATTGCTTACTTCCTGAGGGGACACAGCACATTAAAGAACTATACTGAAAAATAAACTAATTCGAAAATCAGTTCCGTATTCTGTAGATTACCTCAGTTTGCATTCTGTAAATACAGTTAATTTTTTGTCTATATTTCTGACATGAGGTATTATGTACAGTATTTACATTAGTCGGACTATTGTCCTCATCTTTGTCGCCATTTTTGTCACAACGTTTCGGCCGTTGTACGCTCCTGCCTTCTTCAGGTGGTTGGAATTCCTCAAGGACACATGGTACAGTGGATAAAGGCGTTGGTTAGATCCAGTGACAGTCCCAAAGAGTGTGAGTTCAATACCCGGTTCAGGCAGTGGAGAACTTTCAGAGGGAAAATTACCAGGAGATAACTGATAACTGACATCCATCAAACATGGCTCGTGGAACTAGAACAGTCTACCCCAGTGATCGAAATAAAGGGTTCGGTTCGAAATTCCAACCACCTGAAGAAGGCCGGAGCGTACAACGGCCGAAACGTTGTGACAAAAATGACGACAAAGATGAGGACAATAGTCCGACTAATGTAAATACTGTAGTTAATTTTTTATTTACTTTTTACTTTTTTACATTATTTACATTGTTTGGACTGTCACACTCATCTTCATTGCAATGTTTAAGCTATTTCCATCGTTGTCCGCTTCAGCCGTCTTCAGGGGATTGGAATTTCAAACTGAACCCTTTATTTAGTCCACCGTGGGTGTTCTAGTTCCACGTGCCACTCCTCTTCCAGCTGGCTCAGTCATATCCCTTTAACTCAAATCTCCAAGTGTCCTCAAGGACGCATGGTACAGTTGATAAAATCGAAGGCATATTGGGATAGCCAAAGATGCCTTCCAAAAGCTAAGCAAATTAATAGGAAATAGGAAAAACTTTGCTAGAAATAATGAAAATAGTACTAAACTACTACGTGATATCTGTCCTCTTGTATGGTAGTGAATGCTGGACGATGTTCTTAAAGAAGACTTGAAGCCACAGAAATGTGGTTCTACAGAAAGATGCTGGGAATACCCTGGATCAAACTTGTGAGTAATGATGAAGTTTTTGAGAAAATGGAAACAAAAAGTAAAGAGAAATCAGAAAATTAAGGTAAGTTTATCAATAAGGACGCGTAGAGATTGCATAATTATCAACTATATTTATTAGCATTACGTGTCTACAAGTGTCAGTTTTTCATTTTATAATATTTTAAAAGGTTTGGTAACTTTTTATTCTCATTTCATTTCGTTCTATGCATACAACTTCATTTTTATGTGTCGTGTCCCTTCATAACCTAGGTGATCATGGCCCTCCACATCTTTATAATTCGTGGTGGATATCGGTTGAGGAAAGACATTTGGCCTTACTTCCGCAGCATCAGTGTGTGAGCGGAAATCGGAACTGGTGATAGCATAAACAGAAAATGCACCCGGTGGCTAAAATGAACAGGACGTACAAGTATACCGAGCCTTGAATAAACAGGGCGCACAGGTGTCCTAAGCGGAAGGAAAAGCGTGCTTGCGTGAGCGCATGCCGGAAGAGACGCGGCCACACGAAGTTGCTTGGGCGGCATATAGGAAGAAGGCGTAGATTCGTGAAGTTGCGTAGGTGATCAAATGTTACATAACTGGTTCGATTCTTGATCCGGGTAGAGGTTCACTGAAGTTTGTCTCCGTCAATTCCTGTCTGTGCAATCCTAACCACTTTGATTCTTCCACTTTCTACCCATTAGCCGCAACTCGAACAATAAAGATATATATATATATATATATATATATATATATATATATATATATATATATATATATATATATCCGTATAGGATACAGGTTCGATTCCTGTCGGAGAACGAAAATTTTCTATGAAAATTTCTCGAACATTCAGGCCGGTAAATGTTATTTAATACTGTTTATTATAAAACAGAGCATTTGCTTAAATACTTGTATCTATAAAAAGAACGGTAAACATATCATAAATGTCTTTAAATAAATTGTCGGACTTTGTCCAATTCAAATATATATATATATATATATATATATATATATATATATATATATATATATATATATATATATATATATATCCCAAAATTCAACAAATAGCTTTAATCAATAATAAATAAAGAAATATATAAGATAAAAAATAAAAATGAAAATAAATAAAAACAAGCAAAACAATTTGACCCAAATAAATAAGCAAATAAACGACTTCCGGTAAATGACCGCCATAATAGACTACCAACAATAAGATAGATAAACAAATTTTTACTACGCTAATCAAAAACACCGATCAAAATAAAAGAATAAATAAATAAATATATAAGATTAAAAAAAATAAAAATAACAATAAAATTAAATAAAACAAGCAAAATAATTTGACACTGACACTTATATATAAATAGCCGAGAAAAATAACAGCACTGACGATTGCACAAGCATGAAACAGAATGTCGCCTCTAAGTGTTGACTTCTATGTTCACTTATATATATATATATATATATATATATATATATATATATATATATATATATAATTATTTATTCGAAAATTATAACATAAATATGTTATAAAATCACTACAAAAATAGCCATTTTGTTTCAACACTTCTGATTTCTTATGAAGTGATGATATTTATATAATTATTCGTCACCTTATTTGAACCCAGTTTTATCTTGATACCTCCAAAACAATAGGTAAAAAAAAAACGATACCTCAGGTTTAAACAGAATTTTTAAAAGTGAAAAGTATTTCTTGAAACTTTTATTTTAGTTTTAATTTCAAATGATAGATTAAATATTTCCAATAAGCAAAATACTTTGATATATTTCAAAACTAATTTAAATTGACTGGAATCTTTTTTTGGTTGCTAAAATAACTGATTAGCAACATTTTGGTCGTCTTTCATTGGAACTTTATTCTCTTTCATAAAAGATTTTTCAAAAAATAAAATATGCTATTCTGAAATATTATTTCAAGCTAATAGGGTAGGAGGTTTCAGGAGATGGGAGCTCTGGTTTTTCTTTGGGATCTCTTCGTCTCTACTATTTGTCTTCTGTTTATTTGGTTGCTTTGGGGTGGTCATCGACATTACTTTCTGTGTGAAATGAGACCCCTATTGGTCCTGAAGAAACGCCAGCAGCCCCTACATAATAGGGTAGGAGGTTTCAGGAGATGGAAGCTCTGGTTTTTCTTTGGGATCTCTTCGTTTCGTCTATTTGTCTTTTGGCGTTTTCAAAGGATGTTGGTTTTTAATTGACTTCTCTCATCAAAATGGTTCTTTCTGCAGTTTCTGTCCCCCAATTGTCCGCATCAATTTCTGTTTCAAAGTGTTTGTCGAGCTCATTAAAAAGATCTCTAAAAAATACGTTACATAGATTCTGGAGAGAAGGTTTTTGGCACGACACGATGAAGGATCTTTCTTAGCATCAAACCGAGCAATATTTGATTAATTAATTGAAAACTCATGGAAATTTCCCTATCTTTCTGTTTCCAGATATCTTGTTCTTAATTTAATGATTGAAAAAGCTCATGGCGACCATAAAATATCCATAGATATTTCCCTATCGCATCGTTAAATATTTGAGCTAAACACCTTTAAGAAAATATTGCAATAGCAATTCAAAAATTTGAATGTGAAAGACCCTAGGCGTGCTGTAATGGTTAATAAGCTCAATTACGACTGAACAATGAGTTCGATCCTCACTAGGTACCGCATACTTTACCACATCCCCATAAATATAAATTCTAATCATTATTTTAAGAAGTAAGGGGGTACAAATGAAAAGATTTCAAATTGACAACTTTTTTCCATTTTACTGAAACAGCCATAAAACAATTTTATCTTCCTTTCTTTTTTTATTCATTTATTGATTTTCTTGCTGAAACCAAGTAGCGTTTGTCTTTTGCTTTTATATCCTATCAAAAAGGAATAATCCATTATTTATGAGGTATTGGCAGGAAATATTAAACGTTCCTTTCTTTTTTTTTACTTTCTTTCTTTCTATCTTTATTTCTATCCAAAACCCCCGTCTTACGAAAAATTATAATTTTAAAATAACAAAGCAGACGATTATATTTGATTTATGATAACTGGATTTTTGCTGATTGCTTTATTTACTTTCCGTCGTTTGATATTTCAGAAAAATAATAATTTTATCACAGTCGCCATCACTTCTAGGACAATTGGCTTGGATCAAAGTGTAGTATTAGACGAATTAACTACATTTAATCATTTGAAAACTTTACTGGTAGTGATCCGTCTCGGGAAACAGCTGCTCACACTTAAAAGGGAAGATTGGTTGTAATACCGATAACAACGGAGACGATGCTTGCGGGGACTGGACTATTTTAGGTCCTGGATTAGGTACACGGGCTTTGGTCTCCACACATTAAACTGAGCGTATGTCATATGCTGCCAGCCTGGGGGTGGCAAGAAAAAACAATCCCTTCTTAACCTTTCGGCTAAGATCAAAGTGTAGTATCTGTTCGCAGATTACTCACTGAATGATCGCCTATGGGGCCGGGATTCGTTCTCCGATACAGGCCGGCGGCAGGGATTCGTCCCTTCGCTGGTAGTATCGTGGCTACGTCTGACTAGCTATGACCAGCTCTGACCAGCTTGGACAAGCTATGACCAGCTAAGACCAGCCAAGACCAGCTATGACTAGCTAAAGCCAAAGTACTGCGACCCGGGTGAAAACTCGGGTCCATTCCCCCTCCCTTCCCACGTTAAACTCCGACCTTGTGTCACAACCTGGCCCTGTGGGAGGTCAAGTAAATCCCGTGTAGTATCTGTTCTTATCAGCTTAATCTGATCTTCCCCCCTCCTCTTCTACCTTTCTTTTTTTCTTTCTTTTATTTTCTCACTGAAAGCAAATATTGTCTATTCCCTCTTTCCACTCGATCTAAACGGAATAGCCCATTATGTAGAACGGTATTAGCAGGGCGTAGCGGTCGTGTGAACTAACAAAAGGAAGGAGACAAGCAACATTATAATACGATGTTTATATGTGTGTGTATATGCACTAATATCTCTATCTATAAAAGGCAGGGTGTGTGTCTGTGTGTGTGTGTGTGTGTGTGTGTGTGTGTGTGTGTGTGTGTGTGTGTGTGTGTGTGTGTGTGTGTGTGTGTGTGTGTGTAACGAATGCACGGCCGCAATTTTCGACGGATTTGCACATGCTCCAAGTTAGCGGAGAGACCAAGACCGACTTTGCATTTCCCAACTCCCATCAATAGTTGAAATAATCGATTTTTTTTCATGCTTCTACGGCAGTTTTCATGTGGTTTACGGCCATTTTCTACTGGCCAGAGTGAGAGTCTATAGCTGGCTGCCACAAAGGAAGATTCTATTGGCCAGCGTGAGAGCCACCAGCTGACTGACACGAATGTTAACTAGCATACTAGCATGCAAAAAAATTCGATAGCTGCATTTGTCACAAATGGGAAAAATTTAAATCTGCATGGCACTTTACTCCAATTGGCTCATTCGCTTGCTTAAACTCAACATTGATACTGATTCCGCAGAACTGCGTTGGGTGTGAAAATGTATTTGTTGTTAACATTTTTTTTCATTCGGTTTTTCCAGTTACGAGTCCTTTTTTAAAGCTGATCGTTTTGTGTTCATTTTGTTTAGTTCTTTTTCCGTAACAGATTTAATGTTTAGTATAGAGCTTAGAAAAAATTCGCAGTGTGAGATAGGCAAGAAGTAAGGCATGTAGCAACATCAGCACGACAAAGGGCACTCCTTTAACGATAAAGAAGGGCAAAAATATTTTAAGTCAAGTGATAGCGATTACTGTATGTGTCGTACGATTTTTGAATCAAGCACTGGCAACGCCGGGCCATGCTGCTAGTATATATATATATATATATATATATATATATATATATATATATACATATATATATATATATATATATATATATATATATATATATATATATATATATATATATATATATGCATGTTTCATTAAAAACGACAGAAAATAAAATAAAATAATGGAAGCATTAATTATAAAAACGAAAATGCCAACACTTAATAATATTAACTCCGAACAAGGCCACAATGTGCTGATCGTGTTCGGAAAATAAAACATTATCTTCTCAAGGCACTTGATGTAGGCCTCCGTGTTGTGCCTGAGGCCCTGTGCGATAACTAATTGACATAACGTTGCCATCACTTCAAACAACATTCGTAACGACAATTAGACTCATTCAAATATTTCTGAACCCTCTGCCCTGCCCGCCCTCATATTGACACCCAAACACTCTTAAATGTTCGGGTTAAAGCTTCTGGTGCGAATGCCAAGCAATACAGTATACTGCTCTTTTTCTCACAGACGGTGCCCAAGTGACCCTACTATGCCGTGCAGTCAACAAAATCAAAAACAAACAACGCGCATGCGCGAAATTAAAAATATGAAATTGCAAAAATTTACCCATCGCTCTCTGTCTGTGAATCGCTAACACTTCTTGAGAAAGACAGGGGTGTCGTTTCCTGTTGCCTGTTTCTCGATTTGAAGGTGTTCTCATAACAGAGATAGATAGATAGATAGATAGATAGATAGATAGATAGATAGATAGATAGATAGATAGATAATGAACAGTCTGAGATAGATAGATAGATAGATAGATAGATAGATAGATAGATAGATAGATAGATAGATAGATAGATAGATACGAACACACTGGGATAGATAGATATGAATAGAATGAGATAGATAGATATGAATAGAATG
>OZ038516.1:11957155-11962155 GCA_964036315.1 Acanthosepion esculentum | reverse complement strand
GGTTAAAATTGTTAAATTACACAGTATCTAGCGATGTATAGTGAAGATATGCGGCTAAGTGGTATTTATTTGAGAAATATGCTTTGCAGGGTTAACAACTGTAATAAATAAGGTAGGCTATTATTGTCAAAATCTCACTGACCGAGGAAGAAAAGCTGACGAAAGTAAATCTATAAAAACAATTTAATTATTATTCATGTGCTATTTCATATGAAATGTTAATTCACCCCAAATATTGTAAACTTACTTAGCGCAAATATTTCATTCCCCTAAAGAAATTATAAATTTTAAATCAAAGTTTGTTTTCTATTTAAATTTTTGGCACACTTTTGAAATTATAAATTTTAAATCAAATTTTGTTCAGCTTGCAATAACTGCAACACTTGGAATGAAAAATTAACAAAACTGAGGAAGTTATTCCCATTTCGTAAGTGGGATGACATTCGAGGTCCTTTCAAGGAATTATATTTAGATGAAAACAAATGTACGTGTTTATAAAGTTAATGATTTGGGCTGTTGTAAAAGGAGTTAAATTGTTTTTGTCACCATTAATGGCTATATATTTAAACTTCGAGATTTTACAAAATAGATGTAGTCAGATTGGGAATATCGTTCAGATTGCCCTATACGGGATACATTTATTTGTTTGTTGTTGTTGTTGTTGCTGCTGTTGTTGTTTTATGGTAGTTGGTGTCCCATTTGGATCAAAATTATTTAAAAAAAGAAGTCCGGTTGTATAGATGATATATTTAAAATAGTTTTAAACATAGATAGATAGATAGATAGATAGATAGATAGATAGATAGATAGATAGATAGATAGATAGATAGATATGAACTATGAGATAGATAGATAGATAGATAGATAGACAGATAGATATGAACTATGAGATAGATAGATAGATAGATAGATAGATAGATAGATAGATAGATAGATAGATAGATAGATAGATAGATATGAACTATGAGATAGATAGATATGAACTATGAGATAGATAGAGAGATAGATATAGATAGATAGATAGATAGATAGATAGATAGATAGATATGAACTATGAGATAGATAGAGAGATAGATATGAACTATGAGATAGATAGATAGATAGATAGATAGATAGATATGAACTATGAGATAGATAGACAGATAGATAGATATGAACTATAAGATAGATAGATAGATATGAACTATGAGATAGATAGATAGAGAGATATAGATAGATAGATAGATAGATAGATAGATAGATAGATAGATAGATAGATATGAACTATGAGATAGATAGATAGAGAGATAGAGATAGATAGATAGATAGATAGATAGATAGATAGATAGATAGATAGATATGAACTATGAGATAGATATGAACTATGAGATAGATAGATAGAGACATAGATATAGATAGATAGATAGATAGATATGAACTATGAGATAGATAGATATGAACTATGAGATAGATAGAAAGATAGATATAGATAGATAGATAGATAGATAGATAGATAGATATAAACTATGAGATAGATAGATAGAGAGATAGATATAGATAGATAGATATGAACTATGAGATAGATAGATAGAGAGAGAGATATAGATAGATAGATAGATATGATGAGATAGATAGATAGATAGATAAATAGATAGATAGATATGAACTATGAAATAGATAGATAGATATGAACTATGAGATAGATAGATAGATAGATAGATAGATAGATAGATAGATAGATAGATAGATAGATAGATAGATAGATAGATATGAACAATGCAATCGATAGATATGAAGCGTGAGATAGATATATATGAACTAGGAGAAAGATATATATGAACACGGTGATAGATAGATAGATAGATAGATAGATAGATAGATAGATAGATAATGTATAACCTGAGATAGATTGCTAGATATATAGATAGATAGATAGATAGATAGATAGATAGATAGATAGATAGATAGATACGAATAGAATAAGATATATGCGAACAGACCAATATAGATAGATAAATAGATAGATAGATAGAAAATGTGAGAGAAGAGTGGAGATAGAGAGAGAGAGAGAGAAACTGTGAGAAAAGAGTATAGACAGCTACATAGATAGATAGATAGATAGATAGATAGATAGATAGATAGATAGTAACTGTGAGAGAAGAAGATAGATAGATGAACATACTGTGATAGATAGATAGATAGATAGATAAACATACTGTGATAGATAGATAGATAGATAGATAGATAGATAGATAGATAGATAGATAGATAGATAGATATAGATAGATAGATAGATAAACATACTGTGATAGATAGATAGATAGATAGATAGATAGATATAGATAGATAGATAGATAGATAGATAAACATACTGTGATAGATAGATAGATAGATAGATAGATAGAAACTGTGAGAAGAGTAGAGCTAGATACATAGATAGATAGATAGATAGATAGATAGATAGATAGATAGATAGATAGATAGATAGATAGACTGCGAAAGAAGAGTATAGATAGATAGATAGATAGATAGATAGATAGATAGATAGATAGATAGATCCAAACAAGGAAGCAAAAATATAAATATCTGGAGAAGCAATCATATATTTCTCTCTCTGTCTCTCTCTGTCTCTCTCTGTATATTCTTCCTATTTGACTAATATCTCGATCCTAGATGCCGATGTTTATGTTTCTCTTCGTGTACACCCTAGTAATTACCGTCCTCTTCTTCTATGTGTCGTCTCACTTGAGGACGACTGGCGATCGTGACTCTCCACAACCTCCTGTCATTTTTAGCTCTAAATAATTTTTTTTCTTTTTGTTATATCTCCTAAACCATAATACGTCCTAAATTTGCACAATCTTGCTAGCTAGGTTATACATTGTTTCCCTATATCTCCTTGCCTTTAGCATGTCTTATGAGTATCAAATTTTCCAAACCGTCTTTTCTCATTAAACTCACCAAAACAAGCGTAGGCCCCAGGTATGCCATCTTCTACTCCAATATGAGTACAAAGCCCGGGGCCACTCGATGTAGGGGAGAGGAAGATAAGTTTTAACTCTAGATTTGAACATGTTAAGATTGTATCAATCCTGGAAGCATACTCTTGGGAGCAGGGTGTTGGTTCGCGAGAAGAAGCAGTTTGAGTGAAAATTACTTCTCGCCGATGGAATACGGGTGGAATGAGGGTGGTTTGTTACGACGTAAGTAGCGTGGCGAGTCCTAGCCATGAACGTTTGACCTGGCGGAACCAGGAGATGTGAGGAAAGATTTTAGAATAGAGAAAGCCCTTCAAGTGATTTCATAGCTAGAGAGCTTGTGTAGCAAACATTTGTTTGTGGCTATACGTTTGACGATAGGTTGCCCAATGCTGATCTTCTCGCAAAATGCAACATTGGTGGTATTGAGACCTTTCTGGTGTATGTGGCTCTTAAAAAAAATAATTAATGATGATCTGGCTCTTATAAATGTAGAGGATAGCATTAGGAGTCAGGTACTTACTGGACCGTTACAGGGAGCCGATCATTTTACCTGCATCTTTAGACATGGATCGTATATGTGTTATTATCTCAAGGAACGATGCCTCTTTGAGGGGACATCCTTCATCCTGACTGGCGATAGTTTGCGATATCAATGTATATAGGAATTCCACTTGAGGTCAGGTGTGAGTCTAAGGCCCAATATCCTCTCATCGTTACTGGCGGTAGTTTGGGATCAAATCGACGCTGATGGAATGTAACTAGCTTGGTTTTTAGAGGCAATGAATGTAACCGGCCTGTTTTTCACGACTGGGAAATTATTGCAAGATTGGAAGAGAAGTCAGCTGCCAATCTCTGATCATCAAGAATTTTAGATGTGCGGCCGTATCATCAGCATTAACGTTTACAAATGATCGAAGTATATATTTAGGTAGACCTTTTATGTAAATCAAAAAGAGGGTTGATCCAAGAAGTGACCCCTGAGGACTGACCGTTAATAATGTCGGTCTTATCTGGCTCTTATAAATATAGAGGATAACATGAATCAGGTATTTACTAGAGCAGTACAGAGAGCCGATCATTTTGTATCTTTAGCGATGGATTGTATGTAGGAATTCTACTTGAGGTCAGGTGTGCGTTTGAAGCCCAATATATGATTTATATAAATCAAAAAGTGAGTATATATATATATATATATATATATTTGTCATCCACAGACAGACTGCTTCGCAGCTCATCAGTGTGGCTAGACGTCCGGTTGCCTCTAGCTAGGATCGAAACCCGACAGAATTGGCGTCAGTCGGAACTTCTATCACTAAGCCGTCACCGCACGGCAGGAACGAAGGTGAATTTTTGCGTGTTTATTTTTAGATTTAGATAAACACACAGTGACTGACAGTGACTCAATATATATATATTTAAATTTGTATATAGAAATTCTACTTGATTTGTAAATAGGAATTCCACTTGAGGTCAGGTGTGATTCTTAGGTCCAATATCCTCTCATCGTGACTGGCGGTAGTTTGGGGTCTGATCGGCGGTGATGTTCAGTTTTAGAGGCATTGAATCTAACTGGCCTGTTTTTCCCTACTGGGAAATTATTGCTAGATTGGAAGAGTGGTCAGCTGCCAATCCCTGATGATCAAGAACTTTAGATTTGCGGCCGTATCATCGGCATAGACGTTTACAAATGATCGAAGTATATACTTAGGTAGATCTTTTATGTAAATCGAAAAGAGGGTTGATTCAAGAAGTGACCCCTGAGGACTGGACGTTAATAACTACCTACAGGGATCGAACTGTTAGGAAAGATTTTAGAATAGAGAAAAACTTTCAAGTGATTTCATTTGTTTGTGGCTATACATTTGACGATAGGGTAGCCAATGCTGATCTTATCTTCTCGCAAAATGCAATATTCGTGGAGTTGAGAGTGTCCTGATGCAGTCACATCTTCGCTGGGCTGGTCATGTTGCAAGGATGTGTAACGCCAAAATACCGAAAGTCATCATGTATAGCCAGCTTCATAGTGGACAAATGACAACG
>OZ038516.1:11917155-11952155 GCA_964036315.1 Acanthosepion esculentum | reverse complement strand
GGTTTGTTTTAAGGTTTCAATTACTTTGAATTAAATATTTTTCTTCCATCACTCTTGGTTTTATTGGATTGTTAAAAAGTTCCCGTTTTTTGGGGTCACCCTATATATATATATATATATATAAATTCGTTCTTTCTTCTTTTATGTGTTTATCTCAGCCATAGTGTCACATATAATAAAATACCCAGAACAATTCCGTGGATAAAACAAATTGGTTTAAGAATGACAGTAGGAAAAAATCTTAGTTTTGTCTTTCGACTTCATCTAGGCAAAAATGAAACCGAATTTATTTTTATTTTCATAGTTACATTAAATCCAAACTTTCGTCCTGGTTAAGACGTTAATCTACATCCGCGTCCTGGGTAAGACGAAAAACTACATCCTGCAGCAAGGGCTCTGATAAGGAAGTTTTGAGGAGCGTGGAACCACATGTTAATTGCTTGTGTTCCCACTCTGATCCAGGCTGGGACCCTGTTAGGGTCCCAGCCATGAGTAAATAATTAACTATTACCAGCAATATTTTTTGAAAAAAATTGTTAGCAGCAATACAATTTTGAAGGAAAAATATTAACAGATTTTTGACAAAAAAAAATATTACCAGAAATAAAAAATAAAAAAATTATTGTCGGCATTAAATGACCCATTGAGGTTCATATGCCATAAAACAAAATAAACCAAACTAATCTAAACCAAAGAATACATATTCTATTCATACGAATTTATCCTAAAAATATTGTCAGCATTAAATAACCCATTGAGGTTGATATGCCGTAAAGCAAAATAAACCAAACCAATCTAAACCAAAGAATACATATTCTATTCATACAAATCTATCCTAAAAATATTGTCGGCATTAAACAACCCATTGAGGTTGATATGCCGTAAAACAAAATAAACCAAATCAATTTAAGCCAAATAATACATATTTTATTCATACGAATCTATCCTAAAAATGTTGTCGCCATTAAATAACCCACTGAGGTTGATATGCCGTAAAACGAAATAAACCAAATCAATTTAAGCGAAATAATACATATTCTATTCATACGAATCTATCCTAAAAATATTGTCGGCATTAAACAACCAATTGAGGCTGATATGCCGTAAAACAAAATAACCCAAACCCAAATCCAAAATTTAAAAAGAGTGAGACGCTTTTGTGTAAGCCTCTTTCTGGCTAATGGTAACTTCCTTTATACCCAGAAATTTTTTTTATTGTCGACAATATAGTAAAAATCCCAGAACAATTCTGTGGATAATTTTGGGGCTTCATCCTCGCACAGACTCATCGCGTATCAGTTACAGATTTCTATATATAGCTTTTTATGCCCATTAAATTTTTATGTCATGGGGGGTACTTTGTAGGTCCCCTGAAAGTATTGCGGTATTATGGTATATGGAGGACTGAATGATGATGGATGTGCTCTAATAGTGAATGTGCAATTTGTAACGAGTGAATGGGTCGTTAATCGGATTAGCTAGGTATAAGATAGTAAGTGACGACCAGCCCCAACCCTTTCCCCCTTCTAGGCTTTCTAGGCCTTGTGCCAAAATTGCATTTTATTCACAATAAATCTCGTAAACAAAAACATTTTTGCCTTGATAAAGTCGAAAGACGAAACGCGTCGGCAAAAACTAAGATTTTTTCTTATTGTTATTCGTGTACCATATACACATATATATATACCATAGTTCGAATGCCATAATTTTAATAGCTCATATATTTGCACACTTATAAATTATGCGTGAATTAATGTGATATTGGCCCGCCATTTGTAATCTGCCAAAATTAGTTCAACGAGGTATGCATTAAACTCAAGATTAGAAAATCCATCTTCAGCTTTTAGTGGTGCCAATGTGAACCGTATTTTCTCATAATGGTGTTTTAGTAAAGAAATTCTAATTTTTCGTTTTCTAGAGCGACTTTTATAACAACTGCCTTGTCAAACATAGATGTATTGAAGTCCAAATTGACCACATCGCAGAGGCTAACTCTGCCGCACACGCATACGATTAGATTTTAATATAGAGTTTATTATTACGGTCAGAAGTAGGGAAATTTAATTTTGTTTACAGATAGTTGTTTACGTGAAAGAAACCCCAACACAATGGAGTCTGTATTATCTCGCATTTCAGGTCTGGCTAAAATCACGATAATGTCAGCTTTGTCCTCTCCCTCTTCGTCTTTCTGCCAAAAAATACAGTTTTTGTTTGTGTCTAGGTTAGTGGAATAAGATTATTTTCTACTTGTCAAGATCAAGTTCTTTCAATTAAAATTGTAAACCACATATTCAGAAGTTTTTTTTAAAAATTGGAGAAACAGACGACATGTCGTAAAAAAAGTTTTAAAAATAACAGGAAATTAGATGGAAAAAAAGAAACGAAAAAAGATGGCGACCAAGAACGAGAGAAAAAATTCTATGAAGAGAGGTAAAAAAAAGAAGGGTGAAAGAAAGAGAAGTGAAATAAATAGGGAAGGGAACAGAAAGAAAGAAAGAAAGAAAGAAAGAAAGAAAGAAAGAAAGAAAGAAAGAAAACTATAAAATAAGAAAGAAAGAAAGAAAGAAAGAATATAAAATAAATAAGTAGGAAATAACATAAAAGAAGAAAGAAAGAAAGAAAGAAAGAAAGAAGAAATGTTCAGGAGATAGAATGGAAGTGGGTGAAGAAAGAAAGAAAGAAAGAAAGAAAGAAAGAAAGAAAACTATATAATAAGAAAGAAAGAAAGAAAGAAAGAAATAAAGAATATAAAATAAATAAGTAGGAAAGAACATAAAAGGAGAAAGAAAGAAAGAAAGAAAGAAAGAAAACTATAAAATAAGAAAGAAAGAAAGAAAGAATATAAAATAAATAAGTAGGAAATAACATAAAAGAAGAAAGAAAGAAAGAAAGAAAGAAAGAAGAAATGTTCAGGAGATAGAATGGAAGTGGGTGAAGAAAGAAAGAAAGAAAGAAAGAAAGAAAGAAAGAAAGAAAGAAAGAAATAAAGAATATAAAATAAATAAGTAGGAAAGAACATAAAAGGAGAAAGAAAGAAAGAAAGAAAGAAGAAAAGTTCAGGAGATAGAATGGAAGTGGGTGAAGAAAGAAAGAAAGAAAGAAAGAAAGAAAGAAAGAAAGAAAGAAAGAAATAAAGAATATAAAATAAATAAGTAGGAAAGAACATAAAAGGAGAAAGAAAGAAAGAAAGAAAGAAGAAATGTTCAGGAGATAGAATGGAAGTGGGTGAAGAAAGAAAGAAAGAAAGAAAACTATAAAATAAGAAAGAAAGAAAGAAAGAAAGAAAGAAAGAAAGAATATAAAATAAATAAGTAGGAAAGAACATAAAAGGAGACAGAAAGAAAGAAAGAAAGAAAGACAGAAAGAAAGGAAAATTGTGGCCAAGAAGGGAAGAGACAGTCAAAGTTTATCAGACAATAAAAAGAAGAGAAAACTCAAGAAAAGTCAACATAAAGAAGGAAAACTGGGTGAAAAAGAAAGAAATAAGGGAAGAAAGGGAATAATAAACTCGGAAAGAAAGAAATAATAAGGGCAAAGAAAAAAAGAAAGAAAGAAAGAAAGAAAGAAGGGAAAATAAAAAATACAGTTGTTGTTTGTATCGAGGTTAGTGTAATAAGATATTTTTACTAGTAAAGATCATGTTTGAATTAAAATTGTAAAAGTCATATTCAGAAGCTTTAGAAAATTGGGGAAACAGACGACATGACGAAAAAAAAGGTTTTAAAAAATAAGCGGAAAAAAGGAAAGAAAGAAACGAAAAATTATGACGACAAAGTACGAGAGAACGTCTATGAAGAATGGTAAAGAAGAAGGGAGAAAGAAAGAAAAGGAAAAGAAATAAGAAAGTGAAAAGAAAAATATGAATGTGGTAAGTAGAAGAGAATAGAGAAGAAAGAAAGAAAGAAAGAAAGAAAGAAAAGGGAAGGAAGGTAAAAAAAGATGAAAAGAAAGGAAACTTGAGTGCAAACAAAGAAGCAAAGTATATCAGACAAGAAAGAAAGAAAGAAAGAAAGAAAGAAAGAAAGAAAGAAAGATAGAAAGAAAGAAAAAACGACCATAAAAGGTAAAAAAAGACGAAAAGAAAGGAAACTTGATGGGAAGCAAAGAATTAGAAAAAGTATATCAGACAAGGAAGGAAGAAAGAAAGAAAGAACAATGAAGAAAAAATCAGGAGAAAGAATAGAACCTGGGCGAGAAAAAGAAAGCAAGAATATAAAATAAAGATGAAATAAAGAAGGAAGGAAATTACAGAAATTAAAGACAGAAAGGAAAGTTGAGGCCAAAAAAGGAAGAGACAATCAAAGTTTATCAGACAATAAAAAGAAAGAATAATCAAAATATGGTCAACAGAGAGAAGGGAAACTGGGTGAAAAAGAAAGAAAGAAAGGAAAGAAAGAAAGAAAGACGAAAGGAAGGATAGAAAGAAAGGAAGAAAGAAAGAAAGAAAGAAAGAAAGAAAGACGAAAGGAAGGAAAGAACGAAAGAAAGAAAGAAAGAAAGAAAGACGAAAGGAAGGAAAGAAAGAAAGAAAGAAAGGAAAGAAAGAAAGAAAGACGAAAGGAAGGAAAGAAAGAAAGACGAAAGGAAAGAAAGAAAGAAAGAAAGAAAGAAAGAAAGACGAAAGGAAGGAAAGAACGAAAGAAAGACGAAAGGAAGGAAAGAAAGAAAGATGAAAGGAAAGAAAGAAAAGAAAGAAAGACGAAAGGAAGGAAAGAACGAAAGAAAGAAAGAAAGAAAGACGAAAGGAAGGAAAGAAAGAAAGAAAGAAAGGAAAGAAAGAAAGAAAGAAAGAAAGAAAGAAAGACGAAAGGAAGGAAAGAAAGAAAGACGAAAGGCAGGAAAGAAAGAAAGAAAGCAAGAAAGAAAGAAAGAAAGAAAGAAAGAAAGAAAGAAAGACGAAAAGAAAGAAAGAAAGACGAAAAGAAAGAAAGAAAGAAAGAAAGACGAAGATAAAGAAAAAAGAAAGAAATGAAGGAAGGAAGGAAAGAAAGACGAAAGGAAGAAAGGAAAGAAAGAAAGAAAGAAAAGAAAGAAAGAAAGACGAAAGGAAAGAAAGAAAGAAGAAAGAAATAAAGAAAGAAAGAAAGACGAAAGGAAAGAAAGAAAGAAGGAAGAAAGAAAGAAAGAAAGAAAGACGAAAGGAAGGAAAGAAAGAAAGATGAAAGGAAAGAAAGAAAGAAAGAAAGGAAAGAAAGAAAGAAAGAAAGAAAGACGAAAATAAAGAAAAAATAAAGAAAGAAAGAAAGAAAGGAAGGAAGGAAAGAAAGACGAAAGGAAGAAAGGAAAGAAAGAAAGAAAGAAAGAAAGAAAAGAAAGAAAGAAAGAAAGACGAAAGGAAGGAAAGAAAGAAGGGAAAATCATAAAAATTACAGTTCTCGTTTGTGTCTCGTATATTCGAATGAGATATATTTTACTAGTAATGACCAAGTTGTTTCAATTAAAATTGTAAACCACATATTCAGAAGTTTTAAAAAATGAAGAAACAGACGACATGACGAAAAAAAAGAGTTAAAAAATAAGAGGAAAAGAGAGGGAAAGAAAGGAACGAAAAAAGATGTCGATAAAAAATAAGAAAAAAGTCTATGAAGAGTGGTAAAAAAAATAAGAGAGAAAGAAAGGGAAGGAAACAATCCAAATTGAAATACGGTCGAGTTCTGACAGACACACCCTGTGTTTAGAGAGGGAGGGCTATCTGGCCGTGATATAAATAGGATAATGGACAGCGGCTTGGATTGAGGAATCGGAGATAGCAGGACGGACTGGGTCCTATAGCAATGGATGGCAACTGGTCTTGGAGAATGACAACTCTGAATTCAAAACCTGCGGAGGGTCGTTTGGGCACCTTGTGGCACTTAGTGCACCAGGTCTCTGTATTCGGCCCTTCAACAAGTGTGTATGGTCCTGCACGAAACCTTCACCCTTATAATCAAATCTCATGTGCTGTTGTCGGTTTCCTGGGAGATGATCTGTTTGACCCTCATACGTCGAATTCGACGGGAGAGTTGAGTGTATATATATATATATATATATATATATATATATATATATATATATATATATATATATATAATTAAACATTTGCGTCTAGCATGAAACAGCCTGTCGCCTCTGAGTGTTAACTTCAATGTTCACTTTTATATTTATATTTACATACTATCTCTGATATTGTGCAATTTATCCCATAAATATAGCACACCGCTTAAAACTATATTTCTTCATTCTTCATCGATACGATGAAAACGAAAGTAATATATAAATTCCAACGTTCACAGCATTAATTCAAAAGAGGGCTCGATACCGATAGTAGAGCGATAATTATTTATTTATTATAATTTTATCATACAGACAAAACCATTTTACTCACTACAAAGATGCAACTTGGTTTCAGTGCATTTCAACTGCACTTCGACGGGTGAGAGTCGAAAATGGATGGTTATAAACGTTTCAAATTATGATCAAAACGTGCTGGAGGCACTTTACATCGGGTCCCGCAAGCCTTCCTTGTGCAAACAACGTGCGCGTTTGTTGGGTCTCGCTGTGATTTGCCTCTAGCTCCTTTTGCTCATAATTTGTTCACCTCCTACTCCACATTTCCTTTTCATTGTACATTTTCTGTGTTTTTTAATTTAAATTAAATCTCCCGTTGGAAGCCTGAAGAGCGGGAGCGAAACCGGTTACTTCGCCCGTTTTTAATATGTCTGGTAATATCAAGCGTCATACTTTTATTGCTGTGATAAAATTTTGTACCTTCAAAATATCTTTATATATATATATATATATATATATATATATATATATATATATATATATAGACGACTAACAAGGTACTGCAGTTAATTTCTTTGTTGGCTGCTTGGTCAGTAATCCCTCTAGTGCACAAGTTTCATAAAAAAAAAACGACTGACCAATACACAATTACGTGATACGGCCAAGAAAATTAACCGTGGTACCATGTCCATCGTTTTTAATGAAACTTGTATAAAATAGGGTTTGCTGCTCAAATGCACTATAGGCTATAGAACCCAGTCTCTTCTGCTAATTATATTATTATAATGCATATATATGGAGAAGAAGAGGATTCATACCTTTCTCAATGTTATAGCACGTAAGTGAATGTAATGGATTCGACTGGAATTCGAACTCGGCATTCCGAGCCCTCAGCCCTAGCCGCTACACACTACTTCTCCATGTTCTCTCTCTCTCTCTCTCTCTCTCTCTCTCTATCTATCTATCTATCTATATATATATATATATATATATATATATATATATATATATATATATATATATATATATATATATATATATATATATGTATTTATATATTTTAGATATATATATATGTATATATATGTGTATATTAACCACTAATATTATCAATATATATATATATATATATATATATATATATATATATGCGATATCGTGGTTGCAACGAATGTTTTGTTCACCAGAGGAAAAAAAATTTGCAGCGATGAACAATTAGGAATTGAAGGAATATATAAAAGTAGGAACGAAAAGAAAGACATTGCGGTTGATAGCATTTAAAACGCGGTTTATCGAACAATAATAAGATAACAATTGTCATTAAAAATGCTAGTCGCTTATGTAAATAAAAAATAACGATAAAGTTTAACTAAGTAAATATGGCCGATTCTCGAAGCGAACAATTCGAATCATTTTATCAGGAAAGAATAAATTCTGAACATTAATGCTGTGCTGGAATATACGAATTGTACATTTATCCATAAATGATAACAAAGGCCTGGTGGATCCGACAGCGTATAAATTACAAATCGTAACATAAATATATATTTGATGCTTTGTAAGTACAGCGAAAGCCGGGAAGCTAATGCCCATCAGATTAGACGGGTCCTCTGGATTGATTAGCTATGGATAAAAACAAAATAATGCAATTATACAAATGTACAACTGTTTATTCATGCTGGAAAAGTTTGTAATGAGAACGCCAATGGTGGATATTTTCTCAGTGTAGCTTAGATGTTGTTAGTTAGTGGTCAGTGCTGCCCCCTTGCGGTTGGTACTGATCGTTCGTTTCTCGGATTCAAGGCTAAGATCACGGTGTAGTATCTGTTCGCAGATTACTCACTGGACGATCGCCTATGGGGCTGAGATTCGATCTCTGATACAGGCCGGTCGCAGGGATTCGTCCCTGCGCTGGTAGTATCGCAGCTACGTCTAGCTATGACCAGCTAAGACTAGCTATGACCAGCTAAAGACCAGCTTGGACAAGCTAAGACCAGCTAAAGCCAAAGTACTGCGGCCCGGGTGAAAACTCGGGTCCACTCCCCCTCCCTTCCCACATTAAAAACCGACCTTGTGTCACAACCTGGCCCTGTGGGAGGTCAAGTAGATACCTAGTATCTGTTCTTCAGATTACTCTCTGGACGATCGCCTATGGACTGAGATTCTTTCTCTGATACAGGCCGGTCGCAGGGATTCGTCCCTGCGCTGGTAGTATCGCAGCTACGTCTAGCTATGACCAGCTTTGACAAGCTATGACCAGCTATGACCAGCTAAAGACCAGCTTGGACAAGATAAGACCAGCTAAAGCCAAAGCACTGCGGCCCGGGTGAAAACTCGGGTCCATTCCCCCTCCCTTCCCACATTAAACCCTGACCTTGTGTCACAACCTGACCCTGTGGGAGGCCAAGTAAATCCCGATCACGGTGTAGTATCTGTTCTTCAGATTACTCTCAGGACGATCGCCTATGGACTGAGATTCGATCTCTGATACAGGCCGGTCGCAGGGATTCGTCCCTGCGCTGGTAGTATCGCAGCTACGTCTAGCTATGACCAGCTTTGACAAGCTATGACCAGCTAAGACCAGCTAAAGACCAGCTATGACCAGCTAAAGACCAGCTTGGACAAGCTAAGACCAGCTAAAGCCAAAGCACTGCGGCCCGGGTGAAAACTCGGGTCCATTCCCCCTCCCTTCCCACGATAAACCCCGACCTTGTGTCACAACCTGGCCCTGTGGGAGGTCAAGTAAATCCAAAAGCTAAGATCACGGTGTAGTATCTGTTCTCAGATTACTCGCTGAACGATCGCCTATGGGGCTGAGATTCGATCTCTGATACAGGCCGGTCGTAGGGATTCGTCCCTGCGCTGGTAGCTTTGACAAGCTATGACCAGCTAAAGACTAGCTATGACCAGCTAAAGACCAGCTTGGACAAGCTAAGACCAGCTAAAGCCAAAGCACTGCGGACCGGGTGAAAACTCGGGTCCATTCCCCCTCCCTTCCCACATTAAACCCTGACCTTGTGTCACAACCTGACCCTGTGGGAGGTCAAGTAAATCAACAGGCCGGCGGCAGGGATTCGTCCCTGCGCTGGTAGTATCGCAGCTAAGACTAGCTATGACCAGCTAAAGACCAGCTTGGACAAGCTAAGACCAGCTAAAGCCAAAGCACTGCGGCCCGGGTGAAAACTCGGGTCCATTCCCCCTCCCTTCCCACGTTAAACCCCGACCTTGTGTCACAACCTGGCCCTGTGGGAGGTCAAGTAGATACCTAGTATCTGTTCTCAGATTACTCACTGGACGATCGCCTATGGGGCTGAGATTCGATCTCTGATACAGGCCGGTTGCAGGGATTCGTCCCTGCGCTGGTAGTATCGCGGCTACGTCTAGCTAAGACCAGCTAAAGACCAGCTATGACCAGCTAAAGTCCAGCTTGGACAAGCTAAGACCAGCTAAAGCCAAAGTACTGCGGCCCGGGTGAAAACTCGGGTCCACTCCCCCTCCCTTCCCACATTAAAAACCGACCTTGTGTCACAACCTGGCTCTGTGGGAGGTCAAGTAGATACCTAGATGTTTTTAGTTAGTTTTGTGCCATACTTGATACACGCTTTCGATACATAACTGACGAGGCAGATTTTTTTCCCACAGTAGGTTGCCATTTCTTTCTGTGTAGACCAGTTTCCATCCAAGGCTATAGAACCCAGTCTATCCTGCTATTTACCCATAGCTGGTATGGGAAGAGGATTCATACCTTTCCCAAGGGTATTAGCACGTAAGTGAACGTAATGGATTCGACTGCAAAGTGTGATACACGCTTAGGTGATCATGCATCTTTTGATACTTGACTGACGAAATAGATTTTTCCCATACTAGGTTGCCATTTGTTTCTGCAGTAGACCAGTTGCGATCCAAGGCTATAGAACCCAGTCTGTTCTGCTATTTTCCCATAGCTGAGGGAGAAGTAGAGGATTCATACCTTTCCCAAGGGTATTAGCACGTAAGTGAATGTAATGGATTCGAGTGAAATTCGAACTCGGCTCTCCGATTCCTCAATCCAATCCGCTATCCATTACTCCACTGCGCCTCGTCTAAGATGTGGTACAAGGCAGAAAGTATGAGGCACGTAGTGAGGATCGAACTAGACAAGCTTTTTAATCATTACACCATGTCGAACTGAATATATGTTTTTAGGCATGGCCTAGATGTGGCACAAGGCCAACAATTTGAGCACCTAGTGACGATCAAACTCACTACTCAGTCGTGATTGATCTAACGTGACAAGCTTGCTAACCATTACACCACGTCGAAGGTCCCAAATGTTTATTTCTCAGCGTAGCTTAAGTGTGGCACAAGGCCGAAAGCTTGTAGCTCCCGATAGGGATCGAACTCTACTACTCAGTGTACGTGATGCGAAGACTAATAATGCATAGACTAAAAACGAAATTATGTACATTTAATACAATTGAGTCGTTATTTGAAGATGTAAAAAGAAAGCTTGAAGAAAGGACTAATGGCAAGTTTGTTAGCAGAATCAACAGCCCAACATGCAAATTACGAATGGATAATGCCATAATCAAATAAGTACAACGATTTAAATATCTGCAAACTGTTTCAACAGAAGACAAAACGTGCGACACTGAAATCTGAAGGCGCTTTGGAAATAGCGAAAATGCCTTCCAAAAGCTAAGCAAAGTATAAAGAAAGAGAAACATTTCGTTAAAAACAAACACAAAATTACTGAATTGTTACATAATTTCAGTCATCCTGTATAGCGGCGAATGATTTGCAATCCCCTCACAGACTCTGGGAATCCCATGGACCGAAAATCTTAGGAACGACGAAATGGTTGAAATCTCTAGGGTGTATAATAAGGAAAGAGTGCTTGGAAAATTTTATACTCAGAGGACTGATTGAAGGCAAGCGGGGCAGAGGAAAACAACGCACAACATTGAATACAGTTCAAAAGGTAATTTTGTAAAATGGCGCAAAAATATTTTTGTACTTTAAGAGAATATTATTATATATGGTTAAAAATTTGAGAGATGATTTTATATTAGATATTTTATTTTAACTTAAAGAAAAAAAAGAATTATATGATTAAATTTTGCTCTCGTCAAAATATCCTCCTTTATGCTTGGCATTCGTTGCAACCGTTTCTCAAAGTATAAGTTTGAGAAATGATTCCATTCCTTTTTCAATGACTCCAAAATCTCCTTTTCATTTTTTTCACTCTTCTGTCAAGTTCATCCCATGCTAATTCTTTTGAACTTTAGTGTACCTGGCTTTCTCGAGAAAATAGATGGCGGAGCAAAGTTTAGGAGAGATAACAAAAAGACAAAATTTATTAAGAGCTACGAAGGACAGGAAATTGTGGAGAGCCATGATCGCCAACGTCCTGAAGGGACACAGCACATAGAATTAGAAGAATGAGTTTGAGTAAATGGATGGCTGAACAGACTGAGATAGATAGATAGATAGATAGATAGATAGATAGATAGATAGATAGTGAACAGAGATAGATAGATAGATAGATAGATAGATAGATAGATAGATAGATAGATAGATAGATAGATAGATAGTGAACAGATATAGATAGATAGATAGATAGATAGATAGATAGATAGATAGATAGATAATAGACTGAGATAGATATGTAAATAGATAGATAGATAGATAGATAGATAGATAGTGAACAGGCTTAGATAGATAGATAGATAGATAGTGAACAGGCTTAGATAGATATATATATAGATAGATAGATAGATAGATAGATAGATAGATAACAGACTGAGATAGATATGTAAATTGATAGTGAATAGACAGATAGATAGATAGATAGATAGACAGTGAACAGGCTTAGATAGATAGATAGATAGATAGATAGATAGATAGATAGATAGATAGATAGATAGATAACAGACTGAGATAGATATGTAAATAGATAATGAACAGATTGAAATAGATAGATAGTGAACAGGCTTATATAGATAGATAGATAGATAGATAGATAGATAGATAGATAGATAGATAGATTATCTCTCCTATTATTACTGTGTGTGATTTTCGAAAACAATAGATGGTCAGAGTTGACTAGGCGCAGCCATATATATATATATATATATATATATATATATATATATATATATATATATATATATATATGTATGTATATGTACCAAGATAAACAAATAGAGGGAAATAGATCATTTTTTTCGCTTTAAGTATTTCACTCCGTTCCATGAAAATTTCTACCAACATACTTGCCCAGTCTTTCCTAAACATGTGAGTGCCACGCCACTCTCTACGTCACCTCATAATATCGTTTGTTTATCATCGCTCGTCAAAATGCATAATTACTGTTCCTTAATCTTCAACACTAAAATTAATCCCAGGATAATCCTGAACAAAAGGGAATTTTTTAAACCGCTTTCATTTTAATCCTATTCTTAACGGGGCCCATGTTTATAAGGACCTCATTATTTTGAATCTAATTACGCGAAGTATTCGGGGACTAAAATAGTTGGCGTTTTAATGACTAAGAAAGGGATTATTATTATCTTTGATAGGAAGGTGGGAAGATCAAAGGCTTTGTGGAGAGTATCAGCATCAAGACTTTGGTAAATATTTAGGAATCTTTTTAGGAGTCCCGTTACGATAATTCTCTTCTGACCTAGATTTCAGACTGGTTTGTTGCTTTTGTACACACACACGTATATATATATATATATATATATATATATATATATATATATATATATATATATATATAATTATTTATTTAAAAATTATAACATAAATATATTATGAAATCACTACAAAAATAGCCATTTTGTTTCAAAATTTGAAACTTTTCAAACGATTTATTCTACATTCAACATCATCAATTGTAAGACACCAGTGGTGTTGAAACAAAATGGCTATTTTTGTAGTGATTTTATAACATATTTATGTTATAATTTTTAAATGAATAATTATATCTGCTCTACTCTGTATTGAGCACTCTTTTAAGAATAATAATTGTTGGTTATTGGAATTTATTCAGTATATACCAATCCTATACTTTTATATATATATATATATATATATATATATATATATATGTGTGTGTGTGTGTGTGTGTGTGTGTGTGTGTGTGTGTGTGTGTGTGTGTGTGTATAATAAACAGACTAAGAGAGATACATAATGAACAGACTGAGATAGATAGATAGACGGAGAGAAAGAAAGAAAGATAGATAGATAGATAATTTACATACTGTTTTATATATATATATATATATATATATATATATATATATATATATATATATATATATATATATATATATATGGAGAGAGGGATAGATGAACAAACTCAGTTCAATAGAAAATGAACAGACTGAGGTAGATACAAAGATAGACAGATAGATAGATAGTGAACAGACTGAGATAAATAGACAATCAGCAGACCGATATATATATATATATATATATATATATATATATATATATATATATATATATATATATATATATATAATGATAGAAATTATTAAGAGAATTTGATAATTATAATTCATCGAGTCTGAAACCTCAACAGATTGCAAAAAGCACTGGACGGCCGTTTTGTCCTATATTTGGGACTCATCAGCAGTGCGCATCCAGTACCGTGAATGGTTAGAGAGAATCTCAGTTGAGTTCCACCACGGAATTTGTGAGCGAGCGGCGCTATATTGAGCCTGATTTTCTACCACTTCGTCACCGAGTCCCGTTGGAACAGTCGGTATGGTGTTTGCGTGACAACTTAACTGTCAGGGTTTCAATTCACGGTAATGGATGCGCACTGCTGATGAGTCCCAAATATAGGACGAAACGGCCGTCCAGTACTTTCTGCATTCTGTTGAGGTTTCAGACTCGATGAATTACTTAATTATATATAGATAAATTGATAATGAACAGCCCGAGACAGATAAATAATGAATATACTGATATATATATATATATATATATATATATATATATATATAAGTATGAAGCTATAGTTGTTCCAACGAGAGAAAAGTATATACTTTAAAAAGTAGATAAACTGCGAACGTTTTGTAGTTTCTGCTTTCGCGACCTTTTTCAAGCAAAGTGTAGATATTTCCACATATATCTATATCTATATCTACCTATATATATATATATATATGTGTGTGTGTGTGTGTGTGTGTGTGTGTGTGTGCGTGTGTGTCTGAGTTGATAGATGGATGGACAGAGAGATAGAGAGATGTAGAAACTGAGTTAAATAGATAATGTACAGACTGAAATAAATATATAGATAGATAATGAAGAGACTGATATATATATATATATATATATATATATATATATATAGAGAGAGAGAGAGAGAGATGAATTAATTGAGTTAAACAGAGAAATAGACAGTGTATTGACTAAGATAGATAGATAGATAGATCAACTCTCCTTTCCTTACAAAATACTACTATTAATATCATTAGATCTGAAGATATATATGTATATACATATATATATATATATATATATATATATACATATGTATATATATATATGTATATATATATATATGTATATATATGTGTGTGTGTGTGTGTGTGTGTGTGCGCGCACAAACACATACACGGGTTGCGATGGGTAAATTCTTGCCATTTTGAATTTCGCGCATGCGCGTTGTCGACTGCACAATAGAGTAGGGACATTTCGCCACCATCTGTGAGAAAAAGAGCTCCATGACGCAATTTACTCCGTCAGAATTTGGAAACGGCATGTTGTCCTGCTTGACATTCCCGCCGGAAACTCTAATACGATGATTTCAGAGTTTTTGGGTGCCAATTCGGAAAAGGTTTGATAAGTTTAATGGCGATTACGAAGGTACGGCAGCTCGGAAAACGCAATCTGATCATTCTGATTAGAAAAGAATTTCTGTATTTGTTGGTAAGGTCATCAGACTCAACACGGAATCCTACATCAATCCTACATCAAGAGCCTTGAGGAGGTACTATTGCCCTGGGTCCATATGTGGCTGTTGGAAGACCCTGTCTGGCAAAAAGAACTCAGCACAAAGCAAAACACAAGCAGGAGAAACCAGTCAAAGGTGTCAGACAGTTTCTGCTACGACATCACTCCTTACATCTGGCCACCTAACTTTTCAGACTGCACCTCCAGATTATTATATGTGGTGCGTAGTATTGCGAGAGACCAACAAAACTATTTGTAACACAAATGATAAACTGAAGGCAAGAATTATGGCAGCATTCACTAACTTCACCAGACAGTCAAGAAGAGATGTAAGAGATTCCGAAGTTGTCTGGAGGCCGTGGTTGCGGACAATGGCGATTTTATGGAATAAATTTAATTCTTTAATATTTCAAGACATTTTTATGTAATTTTGGTAACTATAGCTGTTAAAAAGAGGTGCCGGTGTTACTTTCATTTTGGCTTCATTTAGATGACAATTTATCCATCGCACCCTGTCTATCTGTTAAAATGAGATGCCGGTGTTATTTTCATTTTGGCCTCATTTAGATGACAATTTATCCATCGCACCCTGTATATCTGTTAAAATGAGATGCCAGCGTCATTTTCATTTTGGCATCTTTTAGACGACAATTTATCCAGCGCACCTTGTATATCTGTTAAAATGAGATGCCAATGTTATTTTCAGTTTGGCGTCATTTAGACGACAATTTATCCATCGCACCCTGTATATCTGTTAAAATGAGATGCCAGTGTTATTTTCATTTTGGCGACATTTAGACGACAATTTATCCATCGCACTCTATATCTGTTAAAATGAGATGCCAGCGTTATTTTCATTTTGGCTTCATTTAGGCGACAATTTATCCATCGCACCCTATATATCTGTTAAAATGAGATGCCAGTGTTATTTTCATTTTGGCTTCATTTAGGCGACAATTTATCCATCGCACCCTATATATCTGTTAAAATGAGATGCCAGTGTTATTTTCATTTTGGCTTCATTTAGGCGACAATTTATCCATCGCACCCTATATATCTGTTAAAATGAAATGCCAGTGTTTTTTTTTTCATTTTTATGTCATTCAGACGACAATTTATCCATTGCACCCTGTATATCTTAAAATGCCCGATTTTTATTTTTGTGTCATTTAGACGACAATTTATCCATCGCACCCTGTATATCTTAAAATGCCCGATTTTCATTTTTGTGTCATTTAGACGACAATTTATCCATCGCACCCTGTATATCTGTTAAAATGAGACGCCAGTGTTATTTTCATTTTTGTGCCATTTACACGACAATCCCCCGCGTATGGCTTTTGTTTTTAAACATTTCACCCCAAGCAAGGCAATAAAGATAAAGAGAAAAATAAAATATCAGGTTAGCATCAAAATCTTTGCAAATTCTTCCTCGGATTTTAACAAGTATCTCTAAATCTTTAAGTGGAGTAGCAAACAAGATATGACAGCAATATTCTAAGAATGGATGAATGATAGACTTATAGATATGTAAGATAAATTCTGACGATAAAAATTGTCTTGCCCGATACAGTGAAACAACGTTCTTAGCAGCTTACCTTGCAATGGATTCAATATATTCTTTCCACTTCATGTCAGTTGAGAATATTAGCCTGAAAAATCGCAGCGAGTCTTTTTCTCGGAGATCAGCATCAGACAGGAGACAATTGACAATGAATTTGAATTTTTGAAGATCAAATTGAGAATATGAGAAAAAGAAAACACTATTAAGGAGAGGTGGACAATAAAAGAACAAGTGTATAGAAGACAGAAGATAACAATTGACATTGCATTTAAATTTTAGAAGATCAAACTGAGAATATGAGAAAAAGAAAACACTATTAAGGGGAGAGGACAATAAAAGAACAAGAATTAAGAAGACAGAAGATATCGATTTACATTGCATTTCAATTTTAGATCAAATTGAGAATATGAGAAAAAGAAAACACTATTAAGGAGAGCGGACAAGCAAGGCAACAAAGCCCCTAAAATGCAAGAGGGGTACGGAAAATAAGGCATGATACCGATTGATATTGTATTTAAAGCCAGGCCTAATTGTTGGCTTATAAATAAACAAAATAAGATGCAGGAGATAAAATTGTCTAGCACGACAGTGACCCACCTTTCCTAGAAGCAGACTTAGCAATTGATTCAATATAATCTTTCCCCTTCAAGTCAACGGAAAACATTAGTCGGAGACGGCGCAATGTGTCACTCTCCTGGAGGTTAGCATCAGCCATATTCATGATAGGTGAAAAGAGTTCTCTCAGACAATTAAAAGAAAGCAGTTTTGTTAGGTGGGGGTGTTAAAATTGACAAACCATGCGTTACCCCAGATAATAAGAGATGTCCTGGTTTTAATCTTTTCATCCCAAACAAGGCAATAAAGCCACTAAGACGCAAGAGGTTACTGAGTGTTATAGAACGTGAACAAACACTATTAAGGGGAGAGAATATTAAAAGAACAAGATTTAAGAACACTGTAGATAACAATTAGCATTGTGTTAAAATATTTGTAGATCAAAGCTGACCGGAAAGCAAGAAACTGGAAGAGCTTTCCACAAGCGAAAAGTGCTAGAGAAGAAACTCTTACCATAGAACTTACAGTTGCATCTAAGCACCCCAAATGTAAAATGATGTGACCTATCTTCCAATTTTGTACGGCGCTTAAATTTTTAAAGTAGGGTACATAAGAAGAAAACTTATTAAAACAACTACCAGGAAAATATTTAAGCAAAAGTCTTACGGGTAAAGGAATGAAGCCGAGATACCAGTTCAGGGCCGATAACATGACACCAGTTTAGTACTGCACTTAAATTCGTAAAGTCTAGACACGATATATTCTGATGGATAGTAATGTAAATGATGCTTATATATTGTAAACATCAATGTGTGTAATTGAAGACTGAAAATAAAATAATTGTCATGAAATATTTCAAAAGATATCTAATGAACGATTGATAAAAAGCATAAATATATTTAACATGAATAAATCGTCAGACAGGCTTTGATGACTTTTTGAGGACGGCTTTGTAATTAACTCGATGGAGGCATAAAAAATCTGGAATAAAATCTATACTTATATGTAATTAGCTTTCTATTCTTAAATAAATGGTGCACCATTTCATAAGCACATATATGATTTCTTTGAGTACATTACCGTATTACGGATATTCACTTACGACAATGTAGCAGACATTACACCTTTTCGCCAGACGCGCATGCGTTGAATACTCTGTGGGCAACAGCAACCACTTTTGCAGATTTTCATTATACGTAAATAAATAAATAAGACTGGTATCATGCGTGGTGTGAATACCAAGTGTTTAGCTCTGTATCACGCCGTGTAGAGAAAAAGATAGGACGCTAAAATTAGCGCTCCGAAACAGACGCACAATACAGTATACGCCTTAACTGAGCAGAGTAAGAAAAACTATTTGTAACATTTTGTAAATTTCTGTATGAAAATAAAATTGACAAGTCTCAACAATACAAATGCGTCTTCGAGGGCGATGTTAAACTACTGGCGCGTCCAGTAGTTTAACATTGGCCGAGGAGTCACATTTGTAGTGTTGAGACATAATTACCATTATGTAGCGAATTTTAACAGGTTTTAATATCATAAAACAATAATATGATTGTTGTAGAGTTATTTCGCAGTGGAGGCTTGTATTTGTACTAAAATCGGTCCTAAATAAGTTCGACGTACCAAATGTTAGGAACTTGATATAATAGGTATTACGCAGAGTAATCTTGTAGTGGTCGCTGACTACTTTCGTATTCGACTAACTGTCGACTACTGTCGTCCGACATCGACTGACCCTCGTTCCTCTTACTACTACTACTTATATTAGGTGGGAGTGCCTAATAACTATGGAATATGTGTGTTTCACCATAACAATTATATATATATATATATATATATATATATATATATATAAAGAAATATAGTTTTAAGGTGTGCTATATTTATGGGATAAAGTGCTCAATCCCAGACCAAAACAAACTATGGAATAAGCGACCTAAGCAATTCCCTCGAAATTTTTGTTTACTTCGTTATTAAAACATCAAAACCCCAAACGAATAAATAAACCAAATTGAAAATGAAAAACAAGTAAATAAATAAACAAAAGAGCCACTCCCGCAAAATAACCGCCAGAATAGATTACCCACAATGCACCACTGACCCATATATATAAATAGTCGAGGAAAAATCCAGCATTCGTGGCCTGACGATTGCGTCCAGCATAAAACAGACTGTCGCCTCTGATTGTTGACTTCAATATACACTTTTACATATATATATATATATATATATATATATATATATATATATATATATATATATATATATTATCAAAAATTAATTATATTTCTATATCTCTCACTGCAGATGTAAATACATTTCTGTCTATATTTCTGAGATAAGGTATTATATACATTATTTACATTGAAAGAAAGAAAAAAAGAAAGAAAGAAATAAAGAAAGAAAGATGGGAAGATGGAAGCGTATAACATTTCATGTAAGTACCTCATAAATAAGAAATTCTGATCGCGTGGATAGAAGATATATCAGAGGCGCTACTTGATTTCAATGAGAAAAAGAAAGAAAGAAAGAAAGAAAGGAAGAAAGAATATAGAAATGTTTAACGTCTGTTTCAGAGAACTAGAAAAAGTTATCAATTGCAAATCTTTTCATTTGTACTCACTTCTTATAGAACCAGGATTCATATTCATGATTGTTATTGCGATACTTTTTTAATATAAGTTATAAATATATAACTATCACCTTATTAGCATATAGATTCAAATATACTCGTCGATATTTAATTATCGCCGAAGCAAATGTGTATAGATTCAGCTATAAACGAAAATATTGAACTATTCCCACACAAAATAAACGCATATATAAATGAAAAACATTTACCAATTCCAAAAACAAGTAAACGTTTGTAGACTCAAATATAAAAGAATAATATTTATTTAATCTCAAAACAAGTAAACGTTTATAAACTCAAATATAAAGGATTAATATTTATCTAAGCTGAAAACAAGTAAATGTTTATAGATTCAAAAATATAAACGAGCATCATTTATTTAACCTCAAAACAAGTAAATGTTTATAGACTCAAATACAAACGAACATTATTTATTTTGCTTCAAAACAAGTAAATGTTTATAGACTCAAATAGAAACGAACAATATTTATTTAACCTCAAAACAAGTAAATGTTTATAGACTCAAATATAAACGAAGAATATTTATTTAATCTCAAAACAAGTAAATGTTTATAGACACAAATATAAACGAACAATATTTATTTAATCTCAAAACAAGTAAATGTTTGTAGACTCAAATATAAACGAATAATATTTATGTAATCTCAAAACAAGTAAATGTTTATAGACTCAAGTATAAACGAACAATATTTATTTAACCTCAAAACAAGTAAATGTTTATAGACTCAAATATAAACAAACAATATTTATTTAACCTCAAAACAAGTAAATGTTTATAGACTCAAGTATAAACAAACAATATTTATTTAACCTCAAAACAAGTAAATGTTTATAGAGTCAAATATAATCGAACAATATTTATTTAACCTCAAAACAAGTAAATGTTTATAGACTCAAAGTATAAACGAACATTATTTATTTTGCTTCAAAACAAGTAAATGTTTATAGACTCAAATATAAAAGAATAATATTTATTTAATCTCAAAACAAGTAAATGTTTATAGACTCAAGTATAAACGAACAATATTTATTTAACCTCAAAACAAGTAAATGTTTATAGACTCAAGTATGAACAAACAATATTTATTTAACCTCAAAACAAGTAAATGTTTATTGACTCAAGTATGAACAAACAATATTTATTTAACCTCAAAACAAGTAAATGTTTATTGACTCAAATATAAACGAACAATATTTATTTAACCTCAAAACAAGTAAATGTTTATAGACTCAAATATAAACGAACATTATTTATTTTGCTTCAAAACAAGTAAATGTTTATAGACTCAAATATAAAAGAATAATATTTATTTAATCTCAAAACAAGTAAATGTTTATAGACTCAAGTATAAACGAACAATATTTATTTAACCTCAAAACATGTAAATGTTTATAGACTCAAGTATAAACGAACAATATTTATTTAACCTCAAAACAAGTAAATGTTTATAGACTCAAGTATAAACGAACAATATTTATTTAACCTCAAAACAAGTAAATGTTTATAGACTCAAGTATAAACGAACAATATTTATTTAACCTCAAAACAAGTAAATGTTTATAGACTCAAATATAAACGAACATTATTTATTTTGCTTCAAAACAAGTAAATGTTTATAGACTCAAATATAAACGAACAATATTTATTTAACCTCAAAACAAGTAAATGTTTATAGACTCAAGTATAAACGAACAATATTTATTTAACCTCAAAACAAGTAAATGTTTATAGACTCAAATATAAACGAACATTATTTATTTTGCTTCAAAACAAGTAAATGTTTATAGACTCAAATATAAACGAACAATAATTATTTAACCTCAAAACAAGTAAATGTTTATAGACTCAAATATAAACGAACAATATTTATTTAATCTCAAAACAAGTAAATGTTTATAGACTCAAGTATAAACGAACAATATTTACTTAACCTCAAAACAAGTAAATGTTTATAGACTCAAGTATAAACGAACAATATTTATTTAACCTCAAAACAAGTAAATGTTTATAGACTCAAATATAAACGAACAATATTTATTTAACCTCAAAACATATAAATGTTTATAGACTCAAATATAAACGAATATTTAACCTCAAAACAAGTAAATGTTCATAGACTCAAATATAAACGAACAATATTTATTTAACCTCAAAACAAGTAAATGTTTATAGACTCAAATATAAACGAACATTATTTATTTTGCTTCAAAACAAGTAAATGTTTATAGACTCAAATATAAATGAACAATATTTATTTAACCTCAAAACAAGTAAATGTTTATAGACTCAAATATAAACGAACAATATTTATTTAACCTCAAAACAAGTAAATGTTTATAGACTCAAATATAAACGAACAATATTTATTTAACCTCAAAACAAGTAAATGTTTATAGACTCAAATATAAACGAACAATATTTATTTAACCTCAAAACAAGTAAATGTTTATAGACTCAAATATAAACGAACAATATTTATTTAACCTCAAAACAAGTAAATGTTTATAGACTCAAATATAAACGAACAATATTTATTTAACCTCAAAACAAGTAAATGTTTATAGACTCAAAAATAAACGAACAATATTTATTTAAGCTCAAAACAAGAAAATGCTTATGGACTCAAAAATAAACGAACAATATTTATCTAACCTTAAACAAGAAAATACTTTTAGACTTAAATATGAATTGATTCTCTGATGTTTTTTTTTACTACATGTTTTTTCTTTATTGAATAGGACATTGTTACAGACTTTCTAATTTGTCTTCCAATCAATGCACTTTACATTCTACTAGCGTGAGGAATAGTTCTATTTCTCAGTAATAGCCTCGGTAGGCAGCTATCTATGGTGTCTCCGATGGTATGGTGATATTTTATAAGGGAGGCATCGAATTTGTTTTTAAGAAAGAACACAAAGGTTCATCAGAAAATTCTGGGGTTTTTGGTAACCCATTACTGGAAAATATTACTCGTAATATTTGCTGCCTTCTTATCGTGAACCCTAACCAAAATTAGCCTTTAACATTCGCATGATCTTTTTAGACCTTGGTTTACTGAAAATCGTTTTCGCCATATTTGTACGTATTTCTATCAATATCTATATATGTACGCTCCGGCCTTTATGTCTATGTCTCTATATATATCTGTCTATATCTCTGAAATGAGGTATTATGATTCCTTGCATTATTCGAACTGTTATCCTCCTCTTCATTGACATATTCAGAATGTTTCGGCCGTTGTACGCTCCGGCCTTTATGTCTATTTCTCTATATATATCTGTCTATATCTCTGAGATGATTACTTACATTATTTACATTATTCGGACTGTTATCCTCATATTCACAACGTTTCGGTCGTTGTATGCTCCGGCCTTTTTCAGGTGATTGGATCTCTGGTGTATTATGTTTATTTGCATTAGTTACGATATTCAGACAATTATCCTCATATTGCCATATTCACAACGTTTCGGCCGTTGTACGCTCCGGCCTTTATGTCTATGTCTCTCTATATATCTGTCTATATCTCTGAGATGAGGTATTATGATTACTTACATTATTTACATTATTCAGACTGTTATCCTCATCTTCATTGCCATATTCACAACGTTTCGGTCGTTGTACGCTCCGGCCTTTATGTCTATGTCTCTCTATATATATCTCTATATCTCTGAGATGAGGTATTATGATTGCTTGCATTATTTATATTATTCGAACTGTTATCCACATCTTCATTTCCATATTCACATCCATCGTTCTGGAATTTTCGAACTGAATCTACCCGGGTAGATTGTTTTAGTTCCACGTGCCCTGATGTCTCCAATTATTTCCCTTTAATTCAAGTCCCCAAATTTTTTGTATTGAACTCACATCTCTTTGGGTCTAGTCACTGGATCTAACCAACGTCTTTATTCGCTAGACCATGTGTCCTTCAGGACATCTATGTATGAATTTTTGGGACATATAAACCTAATGCCTCACCAACCAATCTTTAGCTATTACCTTATCAGGTAAATGCAAATATAATCGACCGATATTTAACTATCCCCATACCAACTCACCTATAAACAATTAATATGCATCTACTCCAAAACTTAGTCAAAATTTATAAACTCAAATAGGAAGTCCAATGTTTACTGTTCCTTAACAAAGTAAATGCTTATAGACGCAAATATACACCACCTTTATTTACCTTCCTCGAATTAATTTAATGCTTATAGGCTCAAATATAAATGACCAATATTTACAATTTAAATACTTATAGGCTGATGTATAGATTACTGATATTTACGAGTAGAACCAAATTTAACTTGCAAATAAAAAATGACTTTCAACATTAAATAACCCAACAATGGCTGACATGTAAATATAGCAAACTCAAAGCAAACCACAACTCCCGCCTAATCAGGAGTAAATGTAAAATGCTGTTACCGCTATTGTCAACCTTATATATTTTATGGCAATATGACTAAAAAAAAAAATTTTAAGCATCGAAATGCTTAAAATTTCAGAATTCCTTCCTCCTTCGTGCGCATGCGTAGTCACATCAACATGACCATTACTTTTGTCTGATGAAGTCCTAACCAACAAAACGCCCCATGCGAAAGTCGTTTCTTTTCTACATTTATTTTTCTAAAATTGCATTTATATTATTAGCAAGATACCCACCTTCTAAAATGATTTTTAAAATAATCAATATTTTCTAATTCTGGAAAATGTTGTGACCTGAGGAATTTCTCATGTATGCTAATCTACAAACATTATTAAAATGATGCGAACTCGATCTAGAAATTATCTTAATTCGCTACGAATCTAAGCTTATAATTAACATTCTAATGAATAGTAACCATAGTTGATTTAGATTGCAAACATTAATGGCTCTCGGAGCTAAATTAGACCGGAATCCGTCAACAGTCTAAAGGGTGTCTTACCAGTCCCGTTCTTCTCCAGGGCCACTCCATCTCTCTCGGACTTTTTGCGGATACTGGTCAGTTTTATAGATAACATAGTTCTTTGTCATGGCGTCTTCATAAACATTAATGGATCTCGGAGCTAAATTAGACCGGAATCCGTATTGGCGGTATTGAGTCTAAAAACAATAAAAACACTAAAAACACTGGAATCTGCTGTAGTAAAGAAAAGAAAAGACTGTCAACTTATAGTAGCAACAAACGTTTGCAATAGATTTCTTCTGTTTCTCGATCGCAACACTTGTAGCCAAATCACAGTTCAAACGATAGCCCGTCGTAACAGTCCAAGAAGCAACGTAGAAACAACAAAATGTGGTCACAACGTCCAACCTTCCCTTCTAACCAGCAAAAATGCGTGTTCGATTCACCAGATCAGAAAATCTTCTGCCTTTATAAGCGAAAAACAACGGCTTTGGTTCATCGAGAGATCTTTCTGATTGGTCACGCCATTCAGGGGAGGGAAGAACATTAGCATAGATTCCAGTCGTTGAAGTTGATTTTTGCTAACTACTTTTTGGTAAATTTTCTTCGGCAGATTGCACACAAAACACGAACATTTTTTCGGGGTAACTGATTATCTCTTTCACTACAGAATCGTATGTTTGTCTTGAACTACAAAACACAAAATCATGCGTTGAGTTCGTGATGGATACCAAACCAAACCGTCCTCTCATGTTCCATTCCATGGGACAATTTTTTCGACACTCTAAAGCTGACTGAAATATGCGTTGCAGCTCAGAGCAGACAACAGTTTCGTTGTCAGGGCGAAGCTTCTTCGAGTCAAACGCTTGTGGCTTAAAAACAATCCTTCGGCCAGGAAAACCATGAAAATTCCTATCAGGGAACCAGATTTTATTCTCTGGTTGTAACCTACTTCTATAGGCGAGTGAAGCTAACAGGATACGTTGCTGTTGGAAGAGGTGAACAGTCTAAAGGGTGTCTTACCAGTCCCGTCGTTCTCCGGGGCCACTCTATCTCTCTCAGGCTTTTTGCGGATACTGGTCAGTTTTATAGATAACAGAGTTCTTTGTCATGGCGTCTTCATATAAAAAAAGTTATTTATCTTCATTCAGAGACTTTTCTTTTTTCTGTGCCGCTTTTCCTGTATTTGTGAAGTCCACTTTACGATACCGATAACAATCGTGGGAAAATAAATATTCCGAATTCATTTTGTGATAGGTCCAGCTGTTTTCCATTTAATACGATCTCAGCTGACTGATATCGCTACAATAGCTTTATATCTTATATTGTTCAAGCATCGTTAGGTGTGTACCGCACACAGAAATTTCTGTAACTATTGCAAAAGAGAACTAAAGAAATCAGCGACACGCAGGCATTTCTAGTTACAATTTACAATAAAATAACTCGTTTACCTGAATTCTGACGAATGACGAACAAGGCCCTTGGCATGACTTAATATTAATAACCCTGGCAATAGAGCCACGGGGTAGCAAGAGGTTACTGAATGTTAGAGATTATGAGAAAAAACTACTACTAAGGAGAAAAACTACAATCTTAAATTCTTCAGGTATAAGTTCAACCGGTATCTATCCTACATATAATTAGAATATGCATCTCTTCCTCTTCCCTTACATCGTGCTGGGTATGACGATAAACTACATCCGGCAGCAAGGCCTCTGATCGGGAGGTCATGAGGAGCGTGGGACCACCTCTTAATTGCTGTTGTTCCCAAGCCCACCCAAACCTGAAGTGGTAGCACCTGTTAGGGTCCCAACTATAGGCAAATAGTCCCCGTACGGCAAACTGGGACAAAAACGCCACGAAAGTAGAAAAAATACATTCTCATAGTAAAAATTCTCAGCAATATATTTTAACGGAAATAAAAATAATACCAAAGCACCCAAGGTAATTAAATTTCAACATTAAATGACCCATAAGGTTCACAAGGAAAACATGGCCCAGTTGTTAAATGCGTTGGTTGGATCTAGTAACTGGAACCAAAGATTTGTGAGTTCAATACCTGGCTACTGCAGTGGTGAACATAAAACTTGGAGAGTTGAGTTAAACGGAGACAACTGAGACATCCGGAAGAGGCATGGCACGTGGAACTAGAACAATCTACCACGGTGGACAAAACAAAGGGTTCAATTCGAAATTCTAATCACCCGAGGAAGGCCGAAGCGTAAAACAGCCGAAACGTCGTGAATATGACAATAAAGATGAGGACAACACTCCGAACATTGTAATTAATGTAAATGACCCATGAGGAGTTGATATGCCGTTAAACAGATAAAACAAGCCAAACCAACCCTCGCTTACGTCCTTACAACAATCTCTTTCGGTAATTCTCTTCCGTGAGTGCCTCTTGAGCTTTGTACTGGATGAATAATAGTTATTATTGTCCTTTCTCGTATTACTCTGTACAATGGGAATTACTAAGAGGTAACCTATCAGTTAACCGAAATTTGGTATTAGAGAGGATTCATAACTTTCCCAAGGGTATTAGTGCGTAAGTGAATGTAATGGATTCGACTGGAAAGTCAGTCAATCAGTTATGTGCCATGCGTGATACACGCTTAGGCGATCATTTATCTTTCGATACATGACTGAAGAGGCTGATTTTTTCCTGCAGTAGGTTGTGTTGACTATGTTCACCATAGTCTATGAATATAGAATCCAGCGCAGTACGTAATCTGTTCAACGAAACAACGTTAAAGATAAACACTCACGAGTCAGACACTCTACTGAATCTGACTATATCGCCAATACCACCAGCAGCTGTTTCGTAATTCTTCAGTCTTCGATATCAGAAGTTGAATATTGGGAAAAAAAAACATGGCCGCATTTATACACGTCTCATTGAATATTTTGAGCCTTCTGATTGGTTAACTCTTCTATTGGTGAACTATAAAACGAGTCAGCTCATTTTGGCTGGCTCACTAGTACACCAAGATACCCAAAAACTCCAACACATACTGCACCAGAGATAGTTTCGCCCAACACTGCCAATTGCTACAAAACCAAAATGTCAACCTGAAAACTCGAGTCACGTTCTTAAATAGCCTCGTCAGATCGAGACTTTCATATGATTGTCATGCGTGACGCCAAACCCGTGATGAGATGGGCACTGACCATTTTTAAGCATTCCATATCGCATCCCAAACGAATCTACCTTTAGAAGACAACGATGCTGCTTACCCTCCCGAGGACAGTGTACTGATGATGTAGGAGGCTTCTTCTTCTTCTTCTTCTTCTTCTTCTTCTTCTTCTTCTTCTTCTTCTTCTTCTTCTTCTTCTTCTTCTTCTTCTTCTTCTTCTTCTTCTTCTCCTCCTCCTCCTCTTCCTCCTTCTTCTTCTTCTTCTTCTTCTTCTTCTTCTTCTTCTTCTTCTATATGCCGTGTCTCTTCAGAACTTAGGCGGACATAGCTCTCCACAATTTCTCGTCCTTTTTAGCCCTTAATAAATTTTGTCTTTTTGTTATCTCTCCTAAACCTTGTTCCGCCATCCATTTACTCAAACTCATTCTTCTTCTTCTATGTGCCGTGTCTCTTCAGGACTTAGACGATACGATCATAGCTCCCCACATTTTCCCGTCCTTTGTAGGTCTTAATAAATGTTGTCTTTTATTATCTCTCCTAAACCTTGTCCAGCCATCCATTTACTCAAACTCATTCTTCTTCTATGTGCCGTGTCCCTTCAAGACGTTGGTGATCATGGCTCTCCACATTTTCCTGTACTTTGTAGCTCTTAATAAATTTTGTCTTTTTGTTATCTCTCCTAAACCTTGTTCCGCCATCCCTTTACCCAAGCTCATCAAGTGTATCATCTGTTGTTTTCCTCTTGCCTCATAGCTCTGAATTTTTCCTGAGAGTATCACATTTTTCAAACCCTACTTCCTTATTATGTGCCCCAGAAATTTACCTGCCTCTTCCTGATGTTAACTACGTTTCCATTTTGTTTCCATTTTCTCTACAACCTCGTCGTTGCTCCCATGTTTGGTCCATGGTATCCTGAGCATCCTTTTGTAAAATCATATTTCCGTTGCTTCAAGTCTCTTCTTCATCTGTGAGGCGATTGTCCAACATTCGCTGCTATATAGGTTGGATGGTTGATTTTGTTTACCGACATATCAACCTCTATGGGTTATTTAATACCGTAATCTAAATATTTTGAACACAATTTTATGACATAATATAAATATATTTTGAAAGCTATTCAATTACAAATAAAATGATTGATCATAAAATGTTGGTAATTTCGCTATAAATCGCATTGTCGGTAATTCTACTATCAAAAGGTTTTTGTTCGTAATTTTTTATATAAAAACGTATTGCTGATATTTTTACTATAAAAATGTATTTTTATACTTTCATAATGTTTTATTTTTATTTGGGGTTTCTCTATTTGCCCATAGTCAAGACTCTAACAGGTGCTACCACCCCGGGTCATGGTAGACCTGGGAACAACAGCAATTAAGAGGTGTTTCGACGCTCCTCAAAACCTCCAATCTCCCGAGGAGAAGCCTTGCTGCTGGATGTAGTCTATCGTCATACCCAGAACTGCACTGTCATAAAGACGGAGAAATATCATGTAACAGTTCAGAAACTTTTCTTTGTTTCTAAAGAGGTTTTTCTGTCACTTGATTTTCTACTTGGCTTTTGGAAGGCATCTTTGGCCAACACAATGCATCTTAGGATTTCAGTGTCGAATTTCTTGTCCTCTGTTAGAACACTTCCCAAATATTAAAATTTTTGTACTATTTTATTTTGGTCTCTCCGATTGGTCATTTGCATTTTGCATAAACCATCCAATCGAAGAGGCATATGTCATATGATGGGCGTTGTCCTACTATTTGCATTCTCTTCAGTGATTGGGCGATCATGGTTCTCCACAACTTTCTGTCCTTTATATATCTTAGTAATGTTTGTGTTTTTGCTAGCTCTTCCAAACCCTGTTGAGCCAACCATTTACACAAGATTCTTCTTCTTCTTCTTCTTCTTCTTCTTCTTCTTCTTCTTCTTCTTCTTCTTCTTCTTGCCGTGCACCTTCAAGATGTAGGCGATCATGGTTCTCCACAACTTTCTGTCTCTTAGTAATGTTTGTTTTTTGCTCCCTCTCCCAATTCCTTTTTTGCCAACCATCTACACAAGATTCTTCTTCTTCTTCTTCTTCTTCTTCTTCTTCTTCTTCTTCTTCTTCTTCTTCTTCTTCTTCTGCTGCTGCTGCTGCTGCTGCTGCTGCTTCTACTCCTCCATCACCTTCTTCTTCTCCTCCTCCAACACCTTCTTCTTCTTCTTCTTCTTCTTCTTCTTCTTCTTCTTCTTCTTCTTCTTCTTCTTCTTCTTCTTCTTCTTCTTCTATATGCTGTGCTCCTTCAAGATATAGACAGTCACACTTCTCTACAACTTTCTCTCCTTCGTATCTCTTAGTAATGTTTGTCTTTTTTCTATCTCTCCCAACCATTTAGAAAAACTCTTTAGGTATGTTATGCGTTTTTTCCTCGGTCCATTTTCCCTTCATTATGTGAGTGTCAATCTTTCCAAGCCCTCTTTCCTCATTATGTACCCTAGAAATTTCAATTGTCACTTTCTGATTTTGATTTCAAAGGCCCTTTTTGTTTCCATTTTCTCTAAAATTTCGTCGTTTTTTTTACCTATTATTGGGAAATAAATCAAAATGACCACTCACTACCATTCACGATTCTAAATTCAGAGTAATTCTACTCTTCCAGTCTGTCATGATATTTAATCCATATAATGACCCCTTTCTTTATCACTGATCCCTTTCCAATTATTTATTTACACTTTCAATCCTTTTGTGAACCCCAAAACGCACTTAATCCTTATTCAATTCGGATTTGGGATTATCGCACAAGCTATACTATTAATCCCTTTTCTTATCGAGTTGAAGAGTGGATTAACTTCGAAATTATTTTGGTATGTGAAATACCTAAAGTAAAGACAGGATTTTTGTTTGTTTTTGATTTTTAATAATTCCCTTGGTACATACGAGTTATTTTTCTTCTTCCGAATAAACAAAAATGTTTTAATTTAAGCGCTAAAAATATCTCTGAAGTTACTCACTCAATTCCCCAGTCCTGACTACTGCTGTTCCCCCTATTAAGTAGGTTTTTACGGGGTGGAGTTGCAAGTTTTGAACTCAGAATTGTTCTTCTCTTAGATTGATTGTCAGACAGGGCCGGTGCGTGCTACTCCCGGGCCGAGCCGACTGGACTCGGGGGCGTAAGTCTGACTGGGTGTCCCGAGAAGTGCTTTCTGATCTTTGCTAGCTTCTCAACATTTGCTTTTTATGCTACCTAATCTTATATACGTTACAAATTAAACCAACTGTTACAGGATGACATTTTCTCGCGGATTCTGGCGCCTTTTCTTTTTCGTCCGGGTCTGTGAATTTGTTTTGCTCGAAAAACAAAAACACGATATAAAATTTCACTATTTTTTATCCGTCATGTTGAATGTATTTAAATTATTCAGATTTTTACCAAGAAAAATCTCTAGTTGTTATTAAAAATTGTCACGAAACATTATTAGTTTATTTAAGATGGAATGATTTAATGTCTCCCATTCGCATTAAGATACATTGTATTTATCTATATAATAAATGCGAATGTCAGTGTGTCACTGTGTCACACTTTTCAACGTTACTCCTATATAGATTTCTAATTTACTTGTTTACATGTTATTTGAGAATGGATACTCATATTTGAGTAGACGCTCTGTTTTTATTTATTTTTTAACCAGTATATTTATTTATATTTATTATATATATTTATATTCGAGAAATTTTGTTAGAAAAATAAGCACCCTCCGGCATATCTTCTAACAAGAGTTTTCGAATACTCAAGCCGCTAGATATAAATAGATAAACATACTGTTTAATAATAAAATATATATATATATGTAAAAAATTAACTTTTCCTTGTCTGTCCTATTCAAGGAAACCTGTTTAAAAAGAAAAGTTACTGTCCAAATATATAGTAATGTATATTTATATAATAAATGCGAAAGTCAGTGTTACACTTTTTCAAACATTACCCCCTAGAGGCCGTAGCCCAACATATCATAGCATTTTAGAATCAGGACAACTCCGTGAGTAAATTAAAAACATCCCAGGCTGAATCCAGACGGGCAATCCTGAAATTTTGGATTCCCAAGTTTTCATTACTACGATTGTTTTCGTTTATTTTTTACGTGATATTTTTACGACGAATTGTTTTGTACGATAACAATTTTTATAACTTGGAAATAAATTTGGGAATAATCGAAATTAATTGCGAAATCCAGCGAAAGTCACCCATGAAATAAAAATTATCCTTTGTACGGGAAGTAAGGACCTACGTACATCAAACTGTCTTTAAATTATGTAGTGGCAGAAGAATTATCGATGAACTTTTAAAAGGTCAGCTTAAATATTAATGCAATACTTAAATGCAGCGATCAGTTTTGAGTTTTTCAGTAGTTTATTGCTTCTCATCGCATCTACTCCTCCCTAGCTATTGCGATGAAGACCCAATCACGAAACACCGCAGGAACTAGGTTAAATGCCGCTCGAGAGGCCGGCTTTTAAGCTAGTTTTCAATATTTCTAGTTGAATTGCTCATTAATATCACATATGATCCATTATTCTACATAATTAGTTTACAAGAAAATTTGTATTTTATATGAATACTACCTCATGAAAACTGAGATGTAGTGCCGTGGGTCCCATATCATAGATTCATCGGTATAACAAAAGACCCTTGCGCTAAGAAGCAACGCTGAAGATTTCATTTCGAGTTACTATTTAACCGATAGCTGGGGAGAGATAAGGTGGATTCACACATTTTTCCAGATTATCTGCGCAAAAGTGAATATAAAATACTCGAACTCGGCAATTAATATTATAAAAAATTTTATTGCATTTTACTGTTATCTAAATGGGTAGACATTTTATTTTTGTAGTTAGGAGTATACCAGTGTTAAGAGAATAGAAATGAAGAGGTTAAGGTGGTAGCGCTCTGAGGAGCATTTACTCGGGAAACTGTTCAAGAATGAAGAAGATGAGTGGGTCTTCTTCCTTACCAACGGAATACGAAGGGAATGAGGATGATTCAACTCGGTGTAGGTGGCCTCAAACGGATCAGTACGCAAGGAACCCGCTTGTCACATTCAATAACGCCAAAAACGATGTTAGTAACTGCTATAGTCCAAGGTTAAGGACCAAGGAAGAACAACACGAACAGAAGAGTAGAAATAACAAACATATATTACACAGAATAATAATACAAGACGTGGAAGGTGTTAGTATGACTGTCAGTCTGGTTTGGAGTGAACTACTATTGGCTCGACTCGATTCCGTCTCGATATTTAACAACCCTCCCACGTGGGTCGCATGTGGCACAAGGCCGGCTTAATGTGCGTTCTCCGATCCCGTAGGCTCGGCCAAAAATATGCCCATTTAGAACCCGTATAAACGGGTTCAGGGACTGTCTACCTCCCCGGACGAAACTTTGCCCTTCGACAAAGCCTCGTCCGGGTTCCTCTCTGCCAAAGCAGAGAGTTCGACAGAAGTCGCAAACAGTCAGAGACTGCTCACGACTCGATTCTGTCTCGATATTTAACAACCCTCCCACGTGGGTCGAATGTGGCACAAGGCCGGTTTAATGTGGGCTTACCGAGCCCGTAGGCTCGGGCAAAAATATGCCCATTTAGAACCCGTATAAACGGGTTCAGGGACTGTCTACCTCCCCGGACGAAACCCTGCTCCTCGGCAAAGCCTCGTCCGGGTTCCTCTCTGCCAAAGCAGAGAGTTTGACAGTAGTCGGAAACAGTCAGAGACTCGATTCCGTCTCGTCCCTCTCTCTTGAGAGGCGCAGTATTCATAGTGTCAGGAAGAGTTCATTCTGTAGTTATAGGTAAGGTCCCATAAAACTTTCTTTCGTTCTTTCTTTCTTTCTTTCTTTCTGTTATGGTCCAAGGTTAGGAGCAAGGAAGAACAACACGAACACATGAATAGAAATAACAAAGATATATTAAACAGAATAATAAGACAAGATGTGGAAAATGTTAGAATGACTGTCAGTCTGATTTGGAGTGAACTACTATTGGCTCGACTCGATTCAATACCAATACCAATACGTATACGTCCCTCTATCTTGATAGGCTTAGAATATATAGTGTTAGGAAGAGTTCATTCTGTCGTTATAGGTCAGGTCCCATGACAGTAACTAAATCTCAAAATCTCTGAATCCGCATTGAGGTAAAGGAAAACATCACGTGGCAAAGTGGAAGAATAGTTAACCAATCCGACCGTTCTATTTTGGGTTCTCAAAAATCCTAAGCTCGAAGAAAATATGAGTTAAGTCGGCAAGCCCAAAATCAGTAGACGGACTCACTACAAAAGGATTCCTTTTTCGCTACCGGCAACTTCAATTTAACTGTCGTCAATAGTGTACTCACTGTTAAAACCAAAATTATATCTACTGCCACAGCTGAAACTTCTACAGAATCCTATCTGTCTGTCTCTCTCTCTCATTCTCTCTTTCTCTCTCTCTCTCTCTCTCTCTCTCTCTCTCTCTCTCTCTCGCACTGTTCATATATATATATATATATATATATATATATATATATATTTTAGAATTGGACATAGCCCGACAATTTATATATATATATATATATAAATCGATGGATAAAAAGTGGTCTAAATAAAAATAACACTGACATCTCATTTTAACAGATATATTTACCAAAAGATATCTTGATGCTATGACTGTTCTCCTGCTTTTGTAGCATTGTGCAGAATCTTGTTGCGGGATATAGAATCTTCTAGCAGCCACCCTCTTGACATAGGGCTCACTACAAAAGAATTATAACCATTTTTATTTGCATTATACTGTTATCTAGATGAGTAGACATTTTGAAAGGGGTTTACAGATAGAAAAAGTAAATTCAAGGCCACCAATTTTGCCCAAACGTTCTAAATAACCCTTAGCATAAACAACCCAGTTAACAATAATATTACAAAAATTATATAATGCATTGTCGCAAGAGCAAGAAAATATACGAGAAATGCTTTAAG
>OZ038516.1:11869655-11912155 GCA_964036315.1 Acanthosepion esculentum | reverse complement strand
TGAATTTATACATGTATAATTCATCTCCCTTCACTCTTCAGCAATGTTCATTGTTTTAAAAAGCGATGATTAGAATTGGAATAAAACCTAAACATATGATGAAAGTGAATTTATACATGTATAATTCATCTACCTTCACTCTTCGGCAATGTTCATTGTTTTAAAAAGCGATGATTAGAATTGGAATAAAACCTAAACATATGATGAAAGTGAATCTATACATGTATAATTCATCTACCTTCACTCTTCGGCAATGTTCATTGTTTTAAAAAGCGATAATTAGAATTGGAATAAAACCTAAACATATGATGAAAGTGAATTTATACATGTATAATTCATCTACCTTCACTCTTCGGCAATGTTCATTGTTTTAAAAAGCGATGATTAGAATTGGAATAAAACCTAAACATATGATGAAAGTGAATTTATACATGTATAATTCATCTCCCTTCACTCTTCGGCAATGTTCATTGTTTTAAAAAGCGATGATTAGAATTGGAATAAAACCTAAACATATGATGAAAGTGAATTTATACATGTATAATTCATCTCCCTCTACTCTTCGGCAATGTTCATTGTTTTAAAAAGCGATGATTAGAATTGGAATAAAACCTAAACATATGATGAAAGTGAATTTATACATGTATAATTCATCTACCTTCACTCTTCGGCAATGTTCATTGTTTTAAAAAGCGATGATTAGAATTGGAATAAAACCTAAACATATGATGAAAGTGAATTTATACATGTATAATTCATCTCCCTTCACTCTTCGGCAATGTTCATTGTTTTAAAAAGCGATGATTAGAATCGGAATAAAACCTAAACATATGATGAAAGTGAATCTATACATGTATAATTCATCTACCTTCACTCTTCGGCAATGTTCATTGTTTTAAAAAGCGATGATTAGAATTGGAATAAAACCTAAACATATGATGAAAGTGAATTTATACATGTATAATTCATCTACCTTCACTCTTCGGCAATGTTTATTGTTTTAAAAAGCGATGATTAGAATTGGAATAAAACCTAAACATATGATGAAAGTGAATTTATACATGTATAATTCATCTACCTTCACTCTTCAGCAATGTTCATTGTTTTAAAAAGCGATGATTAGAATTGGAATAAAACCTAAACATATGATGAAAGTGAATTTATACATGTATAATTCATCTACCTTCTCTCTTCGGCAATGTTCATTGTTTTAAAAAGCGATGATTAGAATTGGAATAAAACCTAAACATATGATGAAAGTGAATTTATACATGTATAATTCATCTACCTTCACTCTTCGGCAATGTTCATTGTTTGAAAAATGAGCTCCTTCAGCATGCCCCTACATCAAAAGTCTCTTCAGTTTCGCATACAGCGAAAATTAGCAAAAACAATTTTAATTTTTTCTCATACATACGTATATATATCTATATATTCTCATGATTTTATAATTTTTTTAGTGATGTCCCGCCAAACAATGCGATAGTGCCACTAAGACGCAGGGGGTTACTGGGAGTGAAAGAGAATGAAAAGTCTTTAGTGATGAGAAAGGACAATAAAAGAACAGGTTTCAGGAAGAAAGAAGATGGCGATGGAGCACTAAGACACAATGGGTTACTGGGTGTGAAAAAGAATGAGAAGACTTTAGTGAGGATGGAGGACAATAAAAGAACATTTTGAAGGAAGACAGACGATGACAATAATTCCACTAAGACACTAACAGGTTACTGGGAGTGAAGGAAGATTAAAAGATTTTAGAAGGAACCGGCCACTCAATCCTAAACAGGAAACTCCAGATAAACCTTTAGTCATGTTAATGAACCGGAAGATAGTCGAAGCTAGCTATCCCTACTAGGTCTGCAAGCAATTTTCTAATTTAAACGTCCCCACCAAGAACAAGAATAAAACCTCCCTTTTTTAAACCTTTTCTTTTGTTCTTTATCAAAATTTTCTTCCACTTTCATTAACCCCTTGCGTCTTAGTGGCATTTTCACCTTGTTTGGTGGTGAAATGTTTAAAAGAAGATATATCTTTTCGGTTTACAATGTCTACAATAGCGTGGAAAACTTGTAAAATAAATGGTCACTTATTTTCACGAAATGAATCCAATATTTTACTCTTACATATTTACAGCAGTCACACCTAAAGCTTCAGTTACGTAAGCAATAATTACTGACCTGACTTTTTTTATACATGCCATTCCCTTTCAAGACGTTTGCGATCATTGTTCTCCACAACTTCCTTAACAATGTCTGTATTTTTGCTATCTCTCCCAATCCCTGTTCTGTCAAACATTTAAACAAGTCAGTATGTCTATTTACTCTTGACGTAAATCTCTCTCTCATGTCGTGAAACTCTTAACGTAAAACTGTCGCTCATGTCGTAAAACACTTGACGTAAATCTCTCTCTCATGTCGTGAAACTCTTAACGTAAAACTGTCGCTCATGTCGTAAAACTCTTGACGTAAATCTCTCTCTCATGTCGTGAAACTCTTAAGGTAAAACTGTCTCTCATGTCGTAAAACTCTTGACGTAAATATCTCTCATGTCGTGAAACTCTTAAGGTAAAACTGTCGCTCATGTCGTAAAACTCTTGACGTAAATCTCTCTCTCATGTCGTGAAACTCTTAACGTAAAACTGTCGCTCATGTCGTAAAACTCTTGACGTAAATCTCTCTCTCATGTCGTGAAACTCTTAACGTAAATCTCTCTCTCATGTCGTGAAACTCTTAACGTAAAACAGTCGCTCATGTCGTAAAACTCTTGACGTAAATCTCTCTCTCATGTCGGGAAACTCTTAAGGTAAAACTGTCTCTCATGTCGTAAAACTCTTGACGTAAATATCTCTCATGTCGTGAAACTCTTAAGGTAAAACTGTCGCTCATGTCGTAAAACTCTTGACGTAAATCTCTCTCTCATGTCGTGAAACTCTTAACGTAAAACTGTCGCTCATGTCGTAAAACTCTTGACGTAAATCTCTCTCTCATGTCGTGAAACTCTTAACGTAAAACTGTCGCTCATGTCGTAAAACTCTTGACGTAAATCTCTCTCTCATGTCGTGAAACTCTTAAGGTAAAACTGTCTCTCATGTCGTAAAATTCTTGACGTAAATATCTCTCATGTCGTGAAACTCTTAAGGTAAAACTGTCGCTCATGTCGTAAAACTCTTGACGTAAATCTCTCTCTCATGTCGTGAAACTCTTAAGGTAAAACTGTCGCTCATGTCGTAAAACTCTTGACGTAAATCTCTCTCTCATGTCGTGAAACTCTTAAGGTAAAACTGTCTCTCATGTCGTAAAACTCTTGACGTAAATATCTCTCATGTCGTGAAACTCTTAAGGTAAAACTGTCGCTCATGTCGTAAAACTCTTGACGTAAATCTCTCTCTCATGTCGTGAAACTCTTAACGTAAAACAGTCGCTCATGTCGTAAACCTCTTGACGTAAATCTCTCTCTCATGTCGTGAAACTCTTAACGTAAAACTGTCGCTCATGTCGTAAAACACTTGACGTAAATCTCTCTCTCATGTCGTGAAACTCTTAACGTAAAACTGTCGCTCATGTCGTAAAACTCTTGACGTAAATCTCTCTCTCATGTCGTGAAACTCTTAACGTAAATCTCTCTCTCATGTCGTGAAACTCTTAACGTAAAACAGTCGCTCATGTCGTAAAACTCTTGACGTAAATCTCTCTCTCATGTCGTGAAACTCTTAATGTAAAACTGTCTATCATGTCGTAAAACTCTTGACGTAAATCTCTCTCTCATGTCGTGAAACTCTTAACGTAAAACTGTCGCTCATGTCGTAAAACTCTTGACGTAAATCTCTCTCTCTCTCATGTCGTGAAACTCTTAAAGTAAAACTGTCGCTCATGTCGTAAAACTCTTGACGTAAATCTCTCTCTCTCTCATGTCGTGAAACTCTTAAAGTAAAACTGTCGCTCATGTCGTAAAACTCTTGACGTAAATCTCTCTCTCATGTCGGGAAACTCTTAAAGTAAAACTGTCGCTCATGTCGTAAAACTCTTGACGTAAATCTCTCTCTCATGTCGGGAAACTCTTAAAGTAAAACTGTCGCTCATGTCGTAAAACTCTTGACGTAAATCTCTCTCTCTCACATGTCGTGAAACTCTTAACGTAAAACTGTCGCTCATGTCGTGCCAATTAAAGACGGTGGACGTGGGTTCAACAGACTTCCCTGACCCAGCTTATTACATGGGAAGGAACATTTTTGAAGAAAAAAAATACAATGTATATGGGTAGAGGTGTGTGAAATCTCAAAACTTTTTCCTTATAAAGTAATGGTATCTAGCCAGATACCCGTCTTACGAACATGATGTTATTTTATTTATGGTAACTGAAAAAATGTCACATTTATCGCGGTCGCCATTGTTTCTCGGCCTTTTAGGTGCGATCAAAGTGTAGTATCGGCCCTTTGGCGGTTAGACTGCATATCGCTCAGTTGTGTCTGTCTTCGAACAGAGTGCAACTTGACTAAAAGTATTATTGAGAAGTGCCTGGTCCCGCAAAAGCGCTACTCGCGGTAGTACCTGCTTCGTTGCTCCTATGAGGGGGTATCAATAATAATAATGATGGTTGCCGGGGAATGGCCGATTTTGGGACCTTGTCCAGGTGCACGCACTCGGGTTTCCCACATTAGGCTTTGGTTTGGTTTATTTTGTTTAATGGCATTTCAACCTCAATGGTTTATTTAATGCCGACAATATTGTTAGGATAGGTTCGTACGAATAGAATATGTATTTTTTGTAAGAAATCAGTTTGTAGATCAGGTTTCATTGAAATATTTTTGTAAACAGGGTTTTGGTCGAGAGTCTGGTTTGGTTTACTTTGTTTTACGCCATATCAACACCTCAATGTGTTATTTAATGCTGACAAGATTTTTAGGACAGGTTTGTATGAATAGAATATGTATTGGAAAAAATTCAGTTTGTAGATAAGGTTTGATTGACGCATGTTTGAAAATTGTTTTGTTTTTTTTTGTCGTGAGTCAAATGTAATGCTGGAAATATTTTTTATGTATCGCTGTATTTCGTTTTATGTATTCACGCCAGTTTTGCCCATAGCTGGGACCCTAACAGGTGCTACCACCCGGGGTCATGATGAAACTGTGAACACCAGCAATTAAGAGGTGGTTCCACGCTCCTCAAAACCTCCTGATCAGAGGCCTTGCTGTTGGACGTAGTTTATCGTCATACTCATGATGCCCCCCACATTATATCGACCTTGTGTCTAAACCGACCAGTTTGGGGCGGCAAGAAAATACAATCGTTTCTCGGCCTTTCGGCTAAGATCAAAGTGTTGTAACTTTTCCTATCAGCTTTTAATTGATTCTAACTCTCCACTTCTATCTTCTCTTCTTTCTTTCTTTCTTCCTTTCTTTCTCTCTTTCATTATTTTTCTCTCTGAAACCAAGTAATGCTTTCCACACGACCAAAAAGGAATAGTCCATTATTTATGAGGTATCGGCAGGGCGTAACGGTCGTGCAAACTAATGACTGGAGAGACCAGCACAATGACAATAGGATATTGAGACATAGATAATAAAAGAGATAAAGTGGGATAAAGAGACAGATATGAACTAGTGCCTTTTTCCCTCTTTCCACACGATGAAAATGGAATAGTCCATCATTTATGTGGAATTGGCAGGGCGTAACGGTCGTTCGAACACTACGAAAAGAGGGACAAGCACAATGACAATAGGATATTGAGACATAGATAATAAAAGAGATAAAGTGGGATAAAGAGACAGATATGAATTAGTGCCTTTTTCCCTCTTTCCACACGATGAAAATGGAATAGTCCATCATTTATGTGGAATTGGCAGGGCGTAACGGTCGTTCGAACACTATGAAAAGAGGGACAAGCACAATGACAATAGGATATTGAGACATAGATAATAACAGAGATAACGTGGGTTAAAGAGACAGATATGAACTAGTGTCTTTTCTCCTCTTTGCAAACGATCAAAACGGAATAGTCTATTATTTATATAGTATACGGTCGTGCGAAGCGAGGGACAAGCACAATTATGATAGGATATTGTGATATAGATAATAACAGAGATAAAAGGAGATAAAGAGACTGATATGGTTGACACTATTCCTGGGTGACTCGAAAAACTGTTTGCGAAATCTGGTCCCCATATCAAATTATAAACAAAACCTCATGCCAAACGCTTTCCTCTCGTGTCCATTTCTTGTAAAGATTATTGCTAATAAATAAATTATAAGTATTTTAAAGTGGGGAGTTACTTTTCAATCACCTATAGATATTCTAGAGGAGACAAAAGTTGTGTTGAATTCAAACACAATTCCGGAAAATTATTTTTTTCAAAATAGCTGATACAAACAATGCATAATTGGCCAGCCAGGAATCCTGATTTAAGAACCTGTCACGTTTTTTCTTTGGGGTTGGTCAAAGGAGCAACACTTTGGAAGAATTTGAAGGGCGAATACAAGAAGTTATGTCGTCGGTACCACAAGAATTCTTGGTGAAATCAGTTGATGCGATTCCTGGGCGGATCGAATATTTACTAGCGAAATCTGGTGCTAATATCGAATTTTAAATGAAACCTCATATTAAACACTTTCCTCTCATAGCCATTTCTTGTAAAAATTATTGCTAATAAACAAATTATAAGTATTTTTAAATGAGGAGTTACTTTTCCATCAGCCTGTATGTGACCGAAAAATATTAGCCATGGAAGTGAATTCCTTTGAATAAATTATTCAGCAAAACAAAACAATATTTTATTCTTTGATGAAATGGTTTGGTGTTTCCATGAATTCTATGCTAATAGTTTCTTCTATTAATCTTCTTTCTTGGGAAACTCTCTTCTGGTTTCCTGCTTTCCAGTCAAATTTGATCGTCAAGAATTTAAATGCAATGTCAATCGTTATTTTTTTTCTTCTTAATTCTCGTTCTGATCAGCTTAATCTGATTCTCTCTCCAATTCTATATTTCTTTATTTATTTATTTCACTCTCTAACTGAAACCAAGTAGCGTCTTTTCTCCTCTTTCCACGTGATCAAAACGCGGAATAATTCATTATTAATGCGGTATTGGCAGGACGTAACGGTCGCTCGAACATTACGAAGGGAGGTCCAAGCACAATGACAATAGGATATTGAGTCATAGATAATAACAGTGATAACATGAGTTAAAGAGACAGATATGAACTAGTGTCTTTTACCCTCTTTGCACATGACCAAAACGGAATAATCCTGGCTGGAGACGTTAAACACTTCTACTTCCCCTTCTTTCTTTCTTTCTTTCTTTCTTTCTTTCTTTCTTTCTTTCTTTCTTTCTTTCTAGCTAAATCCCCCGTCTTACGAACATTTCTCTCAATAATAATTTAAAAATAGTTTAGCAGACGATGTTATTTTATTTAATTTATGGTTATTGCATTTTTCGAAATTGGTTATTCGGTTTCCGTCATTTGAAATTCTGTGTCTGAAAAATGCCAGAATATCACTTCTTGATCTTTTGTCTAAGATCAATGTGTTGTAACTGTTCTCATGAGCTTAATCTGTTTTTTTTTTATTTCTGCCTTGGGTCACATCTAAGTTATATTTATTAAACCACAAAATGAACCTCGATAGAAAGATACATAGTGAACAGGCTAATATAAAGAGATACGAACAGGCTAATATATTTTCAAACATAGATAGATAGATAGATAGATAGATAGATAGATAGATAGATAGATAGATAGATACATAGATACATAGATACATAGATGCATAGATAGATAGATAATGTATAGCCTGAGATAGATAGATAGATAATGTATAGCCTGAGATAGATAGATAGATAGATAGATAGATAGATAGATAGATTGATAGATAGATAGATAGATAGATAGATAGATAGATAGATAGATAGATAGATAATGTATAGCCTGAGATAGATAGATAGATAGATAGATAGATAGATAGATAGATAGATAGATAGATAGATAGATAGATAGATGAACTTACTGTGATAGATCGATAGATAGATAGATAGATGAACATACCGTGATAGATAGATAGATAGATAGATAGATAGATAGATAGATAGATAGAGAAAGAGAGAGAGATTGCCAAAGAAGAGTAGAGATAGATAGATAGATAGATAGATAGATAGATAGATAGATAGATAGATAGATAGATAGATAGATAGATAGAAACTGTGAGAGAAGAGTAGAGATAGATAGATAGACTGCGAAAGAAGGGGATAGATAGATAGATAGATAGATAGATAGATAGATAGATAGATAGATAGATAGATAGATCCAAACAAGGAAGCAAAAATATAAATATCTGGAGAAGCAATCATATCTCTCTCTCTCTCTCTCTCTCTCTCTCTCTCTCTCTCTCTCTCTCTCTCTCTCTCTCTCTCTCTCCGCTTCTATCCTTCTTTCTTCCATTTTCTCACTGTCTTTTCCCCTCTTTCAACACGGAATAGTTCATTATTTCATGGGGGGGTATTGGTAGTGTGTGCAAATTAAAGAAGGAAGGGCCAAACACAATAGAAAGTGGGGGAAACTTGTAAAATAAAATATCACTCCCCCTTCAGTAAATTAATCTATTATTGTCGCCCATGTCCTTCCACGACAGTCTTTTCCCACACCCATCTTATTCCAGGCAAATACATACATACATACATACATACATATGTATATATATATATATATATATATATATATATATATATATATATATATATATATATATATATATATATATATATCAGTGTATATCTATCTATTGCTGTGATAATATTTTGTACCTTCAAAAATATCTGTATATAACTGTATTTCTGAATAAAAGTTTTTAGTAACATCTGATGAGACGTTGTAAAAAAGTTTTGAAACAAAAATGTACAATTTTGTAGTGGATATGTGCATGTTCTAATGTAATACGGCAGAAGAAAGATATATATATATATATATAAACGACTAACAAGGTACTGCAGTTAATTTCTTTGTTGTTTGCCTGGTCAGTAATCCCTCTAATGCACAAGTTTCATAAAAAAACGACTGACAAATACACAATTACATGATACGGCCAAGAAAATTAACCGTGGTACCTTGTCCGTCGTTTTTAATGAAACTTGTATAAAATAGGGTTTGCTGCTCAAATACACTATAGGCTATAGTACCCAGTCTCTTCTGCTAATTATATTATTATAATGCATATTTATAGAGAAGAAGAGGATTCACACTTTTCTCAAGGTTATAGCACGTAAGTGAATGTAATTGATTCGACTGGAATTCGAACTCAGCATTCCGAGCCCTCAGCCCTAGCCGCTACCCACTACTTCTCCATGCTTCCTCTCTCTCTCTCTCTCTCTCTCTCTCTCTCTATATATATATATATATATATATATATATATATATATATATATGAAAAAATATAATCTTAAAAAAATCAAAATTAAAAAAGTCTTGAATATTACTCGCTCACTTTACTTTTTACCAGACTTTGTGTCCTCCACAGGTTTTGACTGACCTTTCAACCACTTGAAGAACATTCAAGAACAATATCAAATTTACAAGCCTTGATAAACCAATGATATCTTTGCCTTTGTATATAAACCTGTGCAACAAAATAAATCCTTACATTAAGAGTTACAGAGTTATTGCATATGATCAAGTTGGTTACAATAACTTTGTCTTTGCAATACACTCCTGACGATGATCCTGGAGGAGATCGAAACTACTTGGTTAAATATAACTATGCCTCCTTCTTTGTGCTGTTATTTTCTTCGGCTATTTATATATACAGGTCAGTGGTGCATTGTGGGTAGTCTATTTTGGCGGTTATTTACCGGAAGTCGTTTATTTGTTTATTTATTCATTTGGGTTAAATTATTTTGCTTGTTTTTTTTTTCTTATCTTATATATTTATTTATTTTTTAATTTTTATTTTGATCGGTGCTTTTTATTAACGTAGTAAAAATTTGTTTATATAGCTTATTTAATATTTTCGTTTTTGTTTGGGAAGATAATTAAAGCTATTTGTTCAAAAGAAAAGTTTTGTCTATTTATTTTAAGTAAGTTCCTTTCATATTGTCTGATAAGCATAATCACATTATCATTGAAAGACGAAAGGAAAACACCATATTGATACATGTTTAAATCCAATCTATGCTTTCGGCTTACCTAAGCCATTATCAAAGTTGACAATTTCAATATATCAAACAACACACAGACGAAACAACAATGATAGTCCGCTCTTGCTGCATGAAAAATTTCAAAGCAACGACAAAGCCGTGTATACGAGTCGCGGAAGCGAAAATCGCGTCGCACCTCCTGACGTCACACATGACCACGCGAGAGTGAAAAACGCGAAGTATTAAGTATGGGAAGCCGTTGGTATAAACCAATGGCTTCTGTTATAAATTATAGGCATTTAAGAATATTTGTCGAGATTTCATAGTTTATTTTGTTCAGGTTAGGTTTCAACTGTTTTATGTATATAGCTTCAAGAATTTTAAATTTTTGTTTATTGTTTTCATGTTTAAGTATAGTTGTGTTGTCAACAAGGATTTTCCGGAATTAAGTGCGCGGGCAGGCATGTTGTTTTAAATGTTTAAAAATGTTAGAGTTATCATTTAAATGTAGAGTCAAGCGCCGTTGTTTTTTTTTGTAAATCGCTATATATATATATATATATATATATATATATATATATATATATATATATAGCGATATATATATATATATAGCTGTTCCACTCGTATTCGACGTTACCCATTTACTAGAGCGGCTAACCAATCCCTATTGCAGATTCTTGCTCAGGCTTTGTGTTTGTTCAAAACCACAGAGCCCACCTGTGGTTTATATTGCAACTATGGTGAGCAGACCTTAGTTACTGTTTCTGGAAAAGAGCGTGTTATCTAGTGTGATGAACAATATGAACACGGCCAGCACGCTCAATCTCTCGGTCACAATGACTTGTGACTGCGTGTTAACACAGCTATCGAAGGTTCTGTACCCAATTTCACTCACAAGGCTTGGGTCGACGCGTGGTATGGTTTTCTAAAAGTGGCGAAAACTGAGATCGATCCCCTGCAGTCCGATATCGCAGCAATATTCTTAGCATGAACTTATAGACAGGTAAGATAGATTCAGGAGAGAAAAAATGTGTCGCACGACACAGCGAACCAATTTTCATGGTAATTGTCCAGATAAGGTATTCACAGTACTAGATGGGCGTCGAGATATCACCACTTTACAGCCGACTTGGCTAAATATAGCCGTAACTTCTTTGCTAACAGTTTTTTTATCGCACATCTCCCTTTTGGAACTCTCTACCGGCTGTATGCTTTCCAGCCAATTATAGTCTGCAAATATTAAAATGCAATATCAGTCCTTGTGTACTGTCCCTCTGATTACTCTTTTCTCTTCGCCCACATTTAATGATGTTTCTGGTCCCTACACTTCCACACCCAGTAACCCCTTGTGTCTTAGTGGCTTTACTGCCTTGCTTATCGAACTGCCTTCCGTCTCCATGCTTTCAATCCAACTTTAATCTTCAAATATTTAAATGCAAAGTCAATCGCTATCTACTGTCCTCCTGATTACTATTTCCTTTCCCCGTTCATTATTAATGTTTCTGTTCCTAATTCTTCCACACCCAGTAACCCCTTGTGTCTTAGTGGCTTTACTGCCTTGCTTATGGAACTCCCTTCCAACTCCATGCTTTCCAGTCCAATTTAATCTTCAAATATTCAAATGCAATGTCAATCGCTATCTACTGTCCACCTGATTACTCTTTCCTCTTCTCGCTCATTATTAATGTTTCTGTTCCTAATTCTTCCACACCCAGTAACCCCTTGTGTCTTAGTGGCTTTACTGCCTTGCTTATGGAACTCCCTTCCGGCTCCTTGCTTTCCAGTCCAATTTAATCTTCAAATATTCAAATGCAATGTCAATCGCTATCTACTGTCCACCTGATTACTCTTTCCTCTTCTCGCTCATTATTAATGTTTCTGTTCCTAATTCTTCCACACCCAGTAACCCCTTGTGTCTTAGTGGCTTTACTGCCTTGCTTATGGAACTCCCTTCCGGCTCCTTGCTTTCCAGTCCAATTTAATCTTCAAATATTCAAATGCAATGTCAATCGCTATCTACTGTCCACCTGATTACTCTTTCCTCTTCTCGCTCATTATTAATGTTTCTGTTCCTAATTCTTCCACACCCAGTAACCCCTTGTGTCTTAGTGGCTTTACTGCCTTGCTTATGGAACTCCCTTCCGGCTCCTTGCTTTCCAGTCCAATTTAATCTTCAAATATTCAAATGCAATGTCAATCGCTATCTACTGTCCACCTGATTACTCTTTCCTCTTCTCGCTCATTATTAATGTTTCTGTTCCTAATTCTTCCACACCCAGTAACCCCTTGTGTCTTAGTGGCTTTACTGCCTTGCTTATGGAACTCCCTTCCGGCTCCTTGCTTTCCAGTCCAATTTAATCTTCAAATATTCAAATGCAATGTCAATCGCTATCTACTGTCCACCTGATTACTCTTTCCTCTTCTCGCTCATTATTAATGTTTCTGTTCCTAATTCTTCCACAACCAGTAACCCCTTGTGTCTTAGTGGCTTTACTGCCTTGCTTATGGAACTCCCTTCCGGCTCCTTGCTTTCCAGTCCAATTTAATCTTCAAATATTCAAATGCAATGTCAATCGCTATCTACTGTCCACCTGATTACTCTTTCCTCTTCTCGCTCATTATTAATGTTTCTGTTCCTAATTCTTCCACACCCAGTAACCCCTTGTGTCTTAGTGGCTTTACTGCCTTGCTTATGGAACTCCCTTCCGGCTCCTTGCTTTCCAGTCCAATTTAATCTTCAAATATTCAAATGCAATGTCAATCGCTATCTACTGTCCACCTGATTACTCTTTCCTCTTCTCGCTCATTATTAATGTTTCTGTTCCTAATTCTTCCACACCCAGTAACCCCTTGTGTCTTAGTGGCTTTACTGCCTTGCTTATGGAACTCCCTTCCGGCTCCTTGCTTTCCAGTCCAATTTAATCTTCAAATATTCAAATGCAATGTCAATCGCTATCTACTGTCCACCTGATTACTCTTTCCTCTTCTCGCTCATTATTAATGTTTCTGTTCCTAATTCTTCCACACCCAGTAACCCCTTGTGTCTTAGTGGCTTTACTGCCTTGCTTATGGAACTCCCTTCCGGCTCCTTGCTTTCCAGTCCAATTTAATCTTCAAATATTCAAATGCAATGTCAATCGCTATCTACTGTCCACCTGATTACTCTTTCCTCTTCTCGCTCATTATTAATGTTTCTGTTCCTAATTCTTCCACACCCAGTAACCCCTTGTGTCTTAGTGGCTTTACTGCCTTGCTTATGGAACTCCCTTCCGGCTCCTTGCTTTCCAGTCCAATTTAATCTTCAAATATTCAAATGCAATGTCAATCGCTATCTACTGTCCACCTGATTACTCTTTCCTCTTCTCGCTCATTATTAATGTTTCTGTTCCTAATTCTTCCACACCCAGTAACCCCTTGTGTCTTAGTGGCTTTACTGCCTTGCTTATGGAACTCCCTTCCGGCTCCTTGCTTTCCAGTCCAATTTAATCTTCAAATATTCAAATGCAATGTCAATCGCTATCTACTGTCCACCTGATTACTCTTTCCTCTTCTCGCTCATTATTAATGTTTCTGTTCCTAATTCTTCCACACCCAGTAACCCCTTGTGTCTTAGTGGCTTTACTGCCTTGCTTATGGAACTCCCTTCCGGCTCCTTGCTTTCCAGTCCAATTTAATCTTCAAATATTCAAATGCAATGTCAATCGCTATCTACTGTCCACCTGATTACTCTTTCCTCTTCTCGCTCATTATTAATGTTTCTGTTCCTAATTCTTCCACACCCAGTAACCCCTTGTGTCTTAGTGGCTTTACTGCCTTGCTTATGGAACTCCCTTCCGGCTCCTTGCTTTCCAGTCCAATTTAATCTTCAAATATTCAAATGCAATGTCAATCGCTATCTACTGTCCACCTGATTACTCTTTCCTCTTCTCGCTCATTATTAATGTTTCTGTTCCTGATTCTTCCACACACAATAACCCCTTGTGTCTTAGTGGCTTTAATGCCTTGCATGGAGCGACACAGATTTTAAAAAAGACGGTTATAACATTTCTTTTATTTCTTTTCTCTCAGAAAAATGAATGAAATCAAAGAATGTACGGAAAAAAAGAAAGCATGGATGGAACATTGCAATACGGATCATACCATCTCTTGGGAGATGTTTCAAAAAGGTTTCGGATATTTATGTGGCGAGGGGTATAAAGGTAAGTTTTTTTTTCTATTAAATCTCATTCTTTTTCTTTTTATGTCAGGTATGTCACGCGCTGCTTGCTCTTGTCTCTCTTTCTCTCTATTTGACCCGTGAGTATCAGATTCTCCAGGCCCTCCTTCCTCATTATGTGTCCCAGAAACTTCAGCTGCCTCTTTCTGATGTTAAGTATAAACCTTCTCCTTGTTTGCAACCTCTCTAAGACCTCATTGTTGCTCACACGCTCAGTCCATGAGATCCTTATCATCATTCTGTAGAACCACATCTCCGTCGTCTCTTCTTCACCTTTGAGGAAATCGTCTTTGTTACCAAAGAAGTCCTGCTGTCTCGGAATGCTCTGCTAAGCTTTTGGAATGTGTCCTTGGCCATTCCAATACATCTACGGATCTAAGTGTCGTACTTCCTGTCCTCTGTTAAATTTCTGTGTCTGCTTGATTCTAGTGTCCCCTACTTGGAAATCGCATTTCGGTCCCTTTCTCTTACTGATGACCATGCATTCTGTCTTCTTGTAGTTTATGCTTATTCCTTTCTTCTTACTCTCCGTCACTACATTCTGTAGGAGGTTTTATTTAGCAATCTTCTACTACGACGAGGGCGATCACTGCTCTACTCAATGACCTGACTTTTATAGCTCTTAGTATACGTTGTCTCTTCATTATCTCCTAATCCTTGCTCTACAAAGCATTTCCACGAGCGTGTTCTTCTTTTTCTTCTATGTGATAGGGCCCTTCAGCACCTGGGTGATCATTGCTCTCCACAGCTTCCTTTCCTTTGTAGCTCTTAGTAATTTTTTGTCTTTTCGCAAACGCTTCCGGTGCCTTTTAAGTTCTACGTCAACTCTATACTTCTAACGTTCTATGTGCTATGACTCTTCAGCGCCTGGGTGATCATTGCTCTCCACAGCTTCCTTTCCTTTGTAGCTCTTAGTAACTTTTTGTCTTTTCGCAAACGCTTCCGTTGCCTTTTAAGTTCTACGTCAACTCTATACTTCTAACGTTCTATGTGCTATGACTCTTCAGCGCCTGGGTGATCATTACTCTCCACAGCTTCCTTTCCTTTGTAGCTCTTAGTAATTTTTTGTCTTTTCGCAATCGCTTCCGATGCCTTTTAAATTCTACGTCAACTCTATAATTCTAACGTTCTATGTGCTATGACCCTTCAGCACCTGGGTGATCATTGCTCTCCACAGCTTCCTTTGTAGCTCTTAGTAATTTTTTGTCTTTTCGCAAACGCTTCCGGTGTCTTTTAAGTTCTACGTCAACTCTATACTTCTAACGTTCTCCCACTAAACTCTGACATCTTATTAACTATTTTCCTACTCATGAAACTAACCGGGATTCCCTTAGTAACGGCGAACGAACCGGGGGATGCCCAACGCCTATCGTCCGGTTCACATTCCTCCCCGGTATTTAGTACAGGAGTAGAGATTTATGGCTTGTTTCTTGTTTATGATTGGGTTTCCGGTTCCTTCTAAAGTCCTCTTCAATTCTATACTTCTAATATCTTAAGCTGAATTCTGAAATATTATTCAAGATTTATTTTTACTCAATAGTACTATATACGTTCGCCTATCGCCCGGTTCATACTTCTCACCGGTTTTTAACATTAGCAGAGATAATGCTTTCCCGTTCCTTCTAAAATCCACTTCAACTCTATAGTAACGTCCCGGCCTAAACTTTTATTTACGAATTCTTTCCACAATTGGTTTGCCTATCGTCCAGTTCGCATATCTCTCCGGGTTTTTGAACAGGAGAAGAGGTTTATCCCTTGATTCATTTTTAGGATTGGACTTCCGGTTTCCTCTGATGTTTTTTTTCATTCTCTTTCGCTCCCAGTTACCCCTTGCATCTTAATGCTGACATCGTCTTGTTTGCCGTGAATTGATTAAAAATAAAAAGAAAGAAAAAAAATCCTTCTACTTAAACAACCACTGATGTTTTGTTGTAAAAATGATTGTCTCTAGGACTTTCAGATGGAAGCGAGATGCTAATCTGCATCGGACCGAAAACATTTTTATAAGATTGTTTTATTTCTTTTTTTTTTACGGCTTATCGACCTTTTTACAGTTTATTTATAGGCAGAAAATATTCTTAGAGTATATGAACTTTTTGGGAAATAATAATGATTTACAAGTCATACTAATTAACCCACAACTGGATGAGAACAGACAGAGTCATTCCTTTCCCAACGGTATTTGCACGGAGGTGAATAATACGAACACGACTGAAATTAGAACTCGGAATTCCGATTTCCATTTCCGAATTCGACCAGCTTCAGCGTTGCTTAACTGTTTGCGGCTATTGCCAGCAAGCGGACAGGGAAATCGTTTCATCCTTACTCCGATGGCATCCTTCTGGAAGTGTCTTCTCACGAAAATTTACTTTCCCAGACACCATAGATCGGGACTCAGGGTTGGATATTGGGGATCTGGGGATCTGGGGACAGCAATGGAGGACCGAACAGTGTGGAGTTCCAACCAACCATAGGTAGTTTGAAGGATGACGATGATGAAGATATATAAAGCAATGAATGAGAGAGAAAGAGTGTGTGTGTGTGTGTGTGTGTGTGTGTGTGTGTGTGTGTGTGTGTGTGTGTGTGTGTGTGTGTGTGTGTGTGTGTGAGAGAGAGAGAGAGAGAGAGTTAGAGATTTGAGTTTGCCGGCCACTGCCAAAGAGCGGACAGCAAAATCGTCTCATCCTTACTCCAATGGCAGCCTTCTGGGAGTGTCTTCTCACGAAAAGTGTCTTTCCAAGACACCATAGCTCAGAAATCAGTGTTGGAGATTGGTGATCGGGGGACAGCTATACAGGAACGAACAGCGTGTAAGGGAATTGTCAATGGAGTTCCGACCAACCATGGTGGGGGGGGTTGTCGAAAGATGACGATGATGACGATGAAGTGATTTGAAGCAATAAAAAAGAGAGAAGGAAAGAAAGAGATATAAAGCGATAAATAAGAGAGAGAAAGTAAGAGATATGTGTTTGCCAGCCATCCTTACTCCTATGGCAAACCTTCTGGAAGGGTCTTCTCACGAACACTGATTTTTCCAGACACCATAGCTAGCGACTCAGGGTTGTACATTGCGGATCTGGGGACAGCAATGCAGGACCGAACAGTGTGGAAAGGGATTGGCAATGGAGTTCTAACAAACTATAAAGAGGTCGAAAGATGATGATGATGATGATGATGATGATGATGATGATGATGATGATGATGATGATATACGAAGCAATAAAAGAGAGAGAGAGAGAGAGAGAGAGAAAGACAGAAAGAAAGTAAGAGATATAAAGCAATAAATAAGAGAGAGAAAGTAAGAGATATGTGTTTGCCAGCCATCCTTACTCCTATGGCAAACCTTCTGGAAGGGTCTTCTCACGAACACTGATTTTTCCAGACACCATAGCTAGCGACTCAGGGTTGTACATTGCGGATCTGGGGACAGCAATGCAGGACCGAACAGTGTGGAAAGGGATTGGCAATGGAGTTCTAACAAACTATAAAGAGGTCGAAAGATGATGATGATGATGATGATGATGATGATGATGATGATGATGATGATGATGATGATGATGATATACGAAGCAATAAAAGAGAGAGAGAGAGAGAGAGAGAAAGACAGAAAGAAATGAAGAGATATAAAGCAATAAATAAGAGAGAGAAAGTAAGAGATATGTGTTTGCCACCCATCCTTACTCCTATGGCAAACCTTCTGGAAGGGTCTTCTCACGAACACTGATTTTTCCAGACACCATAGCTAGCGACTCAGGGTTGTACATTGCGGATCTGGGGACAGCAATGCAGGACCGAACAGTGAGGAAAGGGATTGGCAATGGAGTTCTAACAAACTATAAAGAGGTCGAAAGATGATGATGATGATGATGATGATGATGATGATGATGATGATGATGATGATGATGATGATGATGATGATATACGAAGCAATAAAAGAGAGAGAGAGAGAGAGAGAGAGAGAGAGAGAGAGAAAGACAGAAAGAAATGAAGAGATATAAAGCAATAAATAAGAGAGAGAAAGTAAGAGATATGTGTTTGCCAGCCATCCTTACTCCTATGGCAAACCTTCTGGAAGGGTCTTCTCACGAACACTGATTTTTCCAGACACCATAGCTAGCGACTCAGGGTTGTACATTGCGGATCTGGGGACAGCAATGCAGGACCGAACAGTGTGGAAAGGGATTGGCAATGGAGTTCTAACAAACTATAAAGAGGTCGAAAGATGATGATGATGATGATGATGATGATGATGATGATGATGATGATGATGATATACGAAGCAATAAAAGAGAGAGAGAGAGAGAGAGAGAGAGAGAGAGAGAGAAAGACAGAAAGAAATGAAGAGATATAAAGCAATAAATAAGAGAGAGAAAGTAAGAGATATGTGTTTGCCAGCCATCCTTACTCCTATGGCAAACCTTCTGGAAGGGTCTTCTCACGAACACTGATTTTTCCAGACACCATAGCTAGCGACTCAGGGTTGTACATTGCGGATCTGGGGACAGCAATGCAGGACCGAACAGTGTGGAAAGGGATTGGCAATGGAGTTCTAACAAACTATAAAGAGGTCGAAAGATGATGATGATGATGATGATGATGATGATGATGATGATGATGATGATGATGATGATGATATACGAAGCAATAAAAGAGAGAGAGAGAGAGAAAGACAGAAAGAAATGAAGAGATATAAAGCAATAAATAAGAGAGAGAAAGTAAGAGATATGTGTTTGCCAGCCATCCTTACTCCTATGGCAAACCTTCTGGAAGGGTCTTCTCACGAACACTGATTTTTCCAGACACCATAGCTAGCGACTCAGGGTTGTACATTGCGGATCTGGGGACAGCAATGCAGGACCGAACAGTGTGGAAAGGGATTGGCAATGGAGTTCTAACAAACTATAAAGAGGTCGAAAGATGATGATGATGATGATGATGATGATGATGATGATGATGATATACGAAGCAATAAAAGAGAGAGAGAGAGAGAGAGAGAGAAAGACAGAAAGAAATGAAGAGATATAAAGCAATAAATAAGAGAGAGAAAGTAAGAGATATGTGTTTGCCAGCCATCCTTACTCCTATGGCAAACCTTCTGGAAGGGTCTTCTCACGAACACTGATTTTTCCAGACACCATAGCCAGCGACTCAGGGTTGTACATTGCGGATCTGGGGACAGCAATGCAGGACCGAACAGTGTGGAAAAGGATTGGCAATGGAGTTCTAACAAACTATAAAGAGGTCGAAAGATGATGATGATGATGATGATGATGATGATGATGATGATGATGATATACGAAGCAATAAAAGAGAGAGAGAGAGAGAGAGAGAGAAAGACAGAAAGAAATGAAGAGATATAAAGCAATAAATAAGAGAGAGAAAGTAAGAGATATGTGTTTGCCAGCCATCCTTACTCCTATGGCAAACCTTCTGGAAGGGTCTTCTCACGAACACTGATTTTTCCAGACACCATAGCTAGCGACTCAGGGTTGTACATTGCGGATCTGGGGACAGCAATGCAGGACCGAACAGTGTGGAAAGGGATTGGCAATGGAGTTCTAACAAACTATAAAGAGGTCGAAAGATGATGATGATGATGATGATGATGATGATGATGATGATGATGATGATGATGATGATGATGATGATATACGAAGCAATAAAAGAGTGAGAGAGAGAGAGAGAGAAAGACAGAAAGAAATGAAGAGATATAAAGCAATAAATAAGAGAGAGAAAGTAAGAGATATGTGTTTGCCAGCCATCCTTACTCCTATGGCAAACCTTCTGGAAGGGTCTTCTCACGAACACTGATTTTTCCAGACACCATAGCTAGCGACTCAGGGTTGTACATTGCGGATCTGGGGACAGCAATGCAGGACCGAACAGTGTGGAAAGGGATTGGCAATGGAGTTCTAACAAACTATAAAGAGGTCGAAAGATGATGATGATGATGATGATGATGATGATGATATACGAAGCAATAAAAGAGAGAGAGAGAGAGAGAGAGAGAAAGACAGAAAGAAATGAAGAGATATAAAGCAATAAATAAGAGAGAGAAAGTAAGAGATATGTGTTTGCCAGCCATCCTTACTCCTATGGCAAACCTTCTGGAAGGGTCTTCTCACGAACACTGATTTTTCCAGACACCATAGCTAGCGACTCAGGGTTGTACATTGCGGATCTGGGGACAGCAATGCAGGACCGAACAGTGTGGAAAGGGATTGGCAATGGAGTTCTAACAAACTATAAAGAGGTCGAAAGATGATGATGATGATGATGATGATGATGATGATGATGATGATGATGATGATATACGAAGCAATAAAAGAGAGAGAGAGAGAGAGAGAGAGAGAAAGACAGAAAGAAATGAAGAGATATAAAGCAATAAATAAGAGAGAGAAAGTAAGAGATATGTGTTTGCCAGCCATCCTTACTCCTATGGCAAACCTTCTGGAAGGGTCTTCTCACGAACACTGATTTTTCCAGACACCATAGCTAGCGACTCAGGGTTGTACATTGCGGATCTGGGGACAGCAATGCAGGACCGAACAGTGTGGAAAGGGATTGGCAATGGAGTTCTAACAAACTATAAAGAGGTCGAAAGATGATGATGATGATGATGATGATAATGATGATGATGATGATGATGATGATGATGATGATGATGATGATGATGATATACGAAGCAATAAAAGAGAGAGAGAGAGAGAGAAAGACAGAAAGAAATGAAGAGATATAAAGCGATAAATAAGAGAGAGAAAGTAAGAGATATGTGTTTGCCAGCCATCCTTACTCCTATGGCAAACCTTCTGGAAGGGTCTTCTCACGAACACTGATTTTTCCAGACACCATAGCTAGCGACACAGGGTTGTACATTGCGGATCTGGGGACAGCAATGCAGGACCGAACAGTGTGGAAAGGGATTGGCAATGGAGTTCTAACAAACTATAAAGAGGTCGAAAGATGATGATGATGATGATGATGATGATGATGATGATGATGATGATGATGATGATATACGAAGCAATAAAAGAGAGAGAGAGAGAGAGAGAAAGACAGAAAGAAATGAAGAGATATAAAGCAATAAATAAGAGAGAGAAAGTAAGAGATATGTGTTTGCCAGCCATCCTTACTCCTATGGCAAACCTTCTGGAAGGGTCTTCTCACGAACACTGATTTTTCCAGACACCATAGCTAGCGACTCAGGGTTGTACATTGCGGATCTGGGGACAGCAATGCAGGACCGAACAGTGTGGAAAGGGATTGGCAATGGAGTTCTAACAAACTATAAAGAGGTCGAAAGATGATGATGATGATGATGATGATGATGATGATGATGATGATGATGATGATGATGATATACGAAGCAATAAAAGAGAGAGAGAGAGAGAGAGAGAGAGAAAGACAGAAAGAAATGAAGCGGTATAAAGCAATAAATAAGAGAGAGAAAGTAAGAGATATGTGTTTGCCAGCCATCCTTACTCCTATGGCAAACCTTCTGGAAGGGTCTTCTCACGAACACTGATTTTTCCAGACACCATAGCTAGCGACTCAGGGTTGTACATTGCGGATCTGGGGACAGCAATGCAGGACCGAACAGTGAGGAAAGGGATTGGCAATGGAGTTCTAACAAACTATAAAGAGGTCGAAAGATGATGATGATGATGATGATGATGATGATGATGATGATGATGATGATGATGATGATATACGAAGCAATAAAAGAGAGAGAGAGAGAGAGAGAGAAAGACAGAAAGAAATGAAGAGATATAAAGCAATAAATAAGAGAGAGAAAGTAAGAGATATGTGTTTGCCAGCCATCCTTACTCCTATGGCAAACCTTCTGGAAGGGTCTTCTCACGAACACTGATTTTTCCAGACACCATAGCTAGCGACTCAGGGTTGTACATTGCGGATCTGGGGACAGCAATGCAGGACCGAACAGTGTGGAAAGGGATTGGCAATGGAGTTCTAACAAACTATAAAGAGGTCGAAAGATGATGATGATGATGATGATGATGATGATGATGATGATGATGATGATGATGATGATATACGAAGCAATAAAAGAGAGAGAGAGAGAGAGAGAGAGAAAGACAGAAAGAAATGAAGAGATATAAAGCAATAAATAAGAGAGAGAAAGTAAGAGATATGTGTTTGCCAGCCATCCTTACTCCTATGGCAAACGTTCTGGAAGGGTCTTCTCACGAACACTGATTTTTCCAGACACCATAGCTAGCGACTCAGGGTTGTACATTGCGGATCTGGGGACAGCAATGCAGGACCGAACAGTGTGGAAAGGGATTGGCAATGGAGTTCTAACAAACTATAAAGAGGTCGAAAGATGATGATGATGATGATGATGATGATGATGATGATGATGATGATGATGATATACGAAGCAATAAAAGAGAGAGAGAGAGAGAGAGAGAAAGACAGAAAGAAATGAAGAGATATAAAGCAATAAATAAGAGAGAGAAAGTAAGAGATATGTGTTTGCCAGCCATCCTTACTCCTATGGCAAACCTTCTGGAAGGGTCTTCTCACGAACACTGTTTTTTCCAGACACCATAGCTAGCGACTCAGGGTTGTACATTGCGGATCTGGGGACAGCAATGCAGGACCGAACAGTGTGGAAAGGGATTGGCAATGGAGTTCTAACAAACTATAAAGAGGTCGAAAGATGATGATGATGATGATGATGATGATGATGATGATGATGATGATGATGATGATGATGATGATATACGAAGCAATAAAAGAGAGAGAGAGAGAGAGAGAGAAAGACAGAAAGAAATGAAGAGATATAAAGCAATAAATAAGAGAGAGAAAGTAAGAGATATGTGTTTGCCAGCCATCCTTACTCCTATGGCAAACCTTCTGGAAGGGTCTTCTCACGAACACTGATTTTTCCAGACACCATAGCTAGCGACTCAGGGTTGTACATTGCGGATCTGGGGACAGCAATGCAGGACCGAACAGTGTGGAAAGGGATTGGCAATGGAGTTCTAACAAACTATAAAGAGGTCGAAAGATGATGATGATGATGATGATGATGATGATGATGATGATGATGATGATGATGATGATATACGAAGCAATAAAAGAGAGAGAGAGAGAGAGAGAGAAAGACAGAAAGAAATGAAGAGATATAAAGCAATAAATAAGAGAGAGAAAGTAAGAGATATGTGTTTGCCAGCCATCCTTACTCCTATGGCAAACCTTCTGGAAGGGTCTTCTCACGAACACTGATTTTTCCAGACACCATAGCTAGCGACTCAGGGTTGTACATTGCGGATCTGGGGACAGCAATGCAGGACCGAACAGTGTGGAAAGGGATTGGCAATGGAGTTCTAACAAACTATAAAGAGGTCGAAAGATGATGATGATGATGATGATGATGATGATGATGATGATGATGATGATGATATACGAAGCAATAAAAGAGAGAGAGAGAGAGAGAGAGAGAAAGACAGAAAGAAATGAAGAGATATAAAGCAATAAATAAGAGAGAGAAAGTAAGAGATATGTGTTTGCCAGCCATCCTTACTCCTATGGCAAACCTTCTGGAAGGGTCTTCTCACGAACACTGATTTTTCCAGACACCATAGCTAGCGACTCAGGGTTGTACATTGCGGATCTGGGGACAGCAATGCAGGACCGAACAGTGTGGAAAGGGATTGGCAATGGAGTTCTAACAAACTATAAAGAGGTCGAAAGATGATGATGATGATGATGATGATGATGATGATGATATACGAAGCAATAAAAGAGAGAGAGAGAGAGAGAGAAAGACAGAAAGAAATGAAGAGATATAAAGCAATAAATAAGAGAGAGAAAGTAAGAGATATGTGTTTGCCAGCCATCCTTACTCCTATGGCAAACCTTCTGGAAGGGTCTTCTCACGAACACTGATTTTTCCAGACACCATAGCTAGCGACTCAGGGTTGTACATTGCGGATCTGGGGACAGCAATGCAGGACCGAACAGTGTGGAAAGGGATTGGCAATGGAGTTCTAACAAACTATAAAGAGGTCGAAAGATGATGATGATGATGATGATGATGATGATGATGATGATGATGATGATGATGATATACGAAGCAATAAAAGAGAGAGAGAGAGAGAGAGAGAGAAAGACGGAAAGAAATGAAGAGATATAAAGCAATAAATAAGAGAGAGAAAGTAAGAGATATGTGTTTGCCAGCCATCCTTACTCCTATGGCAAACCTTCTGGAAGGGTCTTCTCACGAACACTGATTTTTCCAGACACCATAGCTAGCGACTCAGGGTTGTACATTGCGGATCTGGGGACAGCAATGCAGGACCGAACAGTGTGGAAAGGGATTGGCAATGGAGTTCTAACAAACTATAAAGAGGTCGAAAGATGATGATGATGATGATGATGATGATGATGATGATGATGATGATGATGATGATGATGATATACGAAGCAATAAAAGAGAGAGAGAGAGAGAGAGAGAAAGACAGAAAGAAATGAAGAGATATAAAGCAATAAATAAGAGAGAGAAAGTAAGAGATATGTGTTTGCCAGCCATCCTTACTCCTATGGCAAACCTTCTGGAAGGGTCTTCTCACGAACACTGATTTTTCCAGACACCATAGCTAGCGACTCAGGGTTGTACATTGCGGATCTGGGGACAGCAATGCAGGACCGAACAGTGTGGAAAGGGATTGGCAATGGAGTTCTAACAAACTATAAAGAGGTCGAAAGATGATGATGATGATGATGATGATGATGATGATGATGATGATGATGATGATGATGATGATATACGAAGCAATAAAAGAGAGAGAGCGAGAGAGAGAGAGAGAGAAAGACAGAAAGAAATGAAGAGATATAAAGCAATAAATAAGAGAGAGAAAGTAAGAGATATGTGTTTGCCAGCCATCCTTACTCCTATGGCAAACCTTCTGGAAGGGTCTTCTCACGAACACTGATTTTTCCAGACACCATAGCTAGCGACTCAGGGTTGTACATTGCGGATCTGGGGACAGCAATGCAGGACCGAACAGTGTGGAAAGGGATTGGCAATGGAGTTCTAACAAACTATAAAGAGGTCGAAAGATGATGATGATGATGATGATGATGATGATGATGATGATGATGATGATGATGATATACGAAGCAATAAAAGAGAGAGAGAGAGAGAGAGAAAGACAGAAAGAAATGAAGAGATATAAAGCAATAAATAAGAGAGAGAAAGTAAGAGATATGTGTTTGCCAGCCATCCTTACTCCTATGGCAAACCTTCTGGAAGGGTCTTCTCACGAACACTGATTTTTCCAGACACCATAGCTAGCGACTCAGGGTTGTACATTGCGGATCTGGGGACAGCAATGCAGGACCGAACAGTGTGGAAAGGGATTGGCAATGGAGTTCTAACAAACTATAAAGAGGTCGAAAGATGATGATGATGATGATGATGATGATGATGATGATGATGATGATGATGATGATGATGATGATATACGAAGCAATAAAAGAGAGAGAGAGAGAGAGAGAGAAAGACAGAAAGAAATGAAGAGATATAAAGCAATAAATAAGAGAGAGAAAGTAAGAGATATGTGTTTGCCAGCCATCCTTACTCCTATGGCAAACCTTCTGGAAGGGTCTTCTCACGAACACTGATTTTTCCAGACACCATAGCTAGCGACTCAGGGTTGTACATTGCGGATCTGGGGACAGCAATGCAGGACCGAACAGTGTGGAAAGGGATTGGCAATGGAGTTCTAACAAACTATAAAGAGGTCGAAAGATGATGATGATGATGATGATGATGATGATGATGATGATGATGATGATGATATACGAAGCAATAAAAGAGAGAGAGAGAGAGAGAGAGAGAGAAAGACAGAAAGAAATGAAGAGATATAAAGCAATAAATAAGAGAGAGAAAGTAAGAGATATGTGTTTGCCAGCCATCCTTACTCCTATGGCAAACCTTCTGGAAGGGTCTTCTCACGAACACTGATTTTTCCAGACACCATAGCTAGCGACTCAGGGTTGTACATTGCGGATCTGGGGACAGCAATGCAGGACCGAACAGTGTGGAAAGGGATTGGCAATGGAGTTCTAACAAACTATAAAGAGGTCGAAAGATGATGATGATGATGATGATGATGATGATGATGATGATGATGATGATGATGATGATGATGATGATATACGAAGCAATAAAAGAGAGAGAGAGAGAGAGAGAGAGAAAGACAGAAAGAAATGAAGAGATATAAAGCAATAAATAAGAGAGAGAAAGTAAGAGATATGTGTTTGCCAGCCATCCTTACTCCTATGGCAAACCTTCTGGAAGGGTCTTCTCACGAACACTGATTTTTCCAGACACCATAGCTAGCGACTCAGGGTTGTACATTGCGGATCTGGGGACAGCAATGCAGGACCGAACAGTGTGGAAAGGGATTGGCAATGGAGTTCTAACAAACTATAAAGAGGTCGAAAGATGATGATGATGATGATGATGATGATGATGATGATGATGATGATGATGATGATGATGATGATGATGATGATGATGATATACGAAGCAATAAAAGAGAGAGAGAGAGAGAGAGAGAGAGAAAGACAGAAAGAAATGAAGAGATATAAAGCAATAAATAAGAGAGAGAAAGTAAGAGATATGTGTTTGCCAGCCATCCTTACTCCTATGGCAAACCTTCTGGAAGGGTCTTCTCACGAACACTGATTTTTCCAGACACCATAGCTAGCGACTCAGGGTTGTACATTGCGGATCTGGGGACAGCAATGCAGGACCGAACAGTGTGGAAAGGGATTGGCAATGGAGTTCTAACAAACTATAAAGAGGTCGAAAGATGATGATGATGATGATGATGATGATGATGATGATGATGATGATGATGATGATGATGATGATGATGTTGATATACGAAGCAATAAAAGAGAGAGAGAGAGAGAGAGAGAGAAAGACAGAAAGAAATGAAGAGATATAAAGCAATAAATAAGAGAGAGAAAGTAAGAGATATGTGTTTGCCAGCCATCCTTACTCCTATGGCAAACCTTCTGGAAGGGTCTTCTCACGAACACTGATTTTTCCAGACACCATAGCTAGCGACTCAGGGTTGTACATTGCGGATCTGGGGACAGCAATGCAGGACCGAACAGTGTGGAAAGGGATTGGCAATGGAGTTCTAACAAACTATAAAGAGGTCGAAAGATGATGATGATGATGATGATGATGATGATGATGATGATGATGATGATGATGATGATGATGATGATATACGAAGCAATAAAAGAGAGAGAGCGAGAGAGAGAGAGAGAGAAAGACAGAAAGAAATGAAGAGATATAAAGCAATAAATAAGAGAGAGAAAGTAAGAGATATGTGTTTGCCAGCCATCCTTACTCCTATGGCAAACCTTCTGGAAGGGTCTTCTCACGAACACTGATTTTTCCAGACACCATAGCTAGCGACTCAGGGTTGTACATTGCGGATCTGGGGACAGCAATGCAGGACCGAACAGTGTGGAAAGGGATTGGCAATGGAGTTCTAACAAACTATAAAGAGGTCGAAAGATGATGATGATGATGATGATGATGATGATGATGATGATGATGATGATGATATACGAAGCAATAAAAGAGAGAGAGAGAGAGAGAGAAAGACAGAAAGAAATGAAGAGATATAAAGCAATAAATAAGAGAGAGAAAGTAAGAGATATGTGTTTGCCAGCCATCCTTACTCCTATGGCAAACCTTCTGGAAGGGTCTTCTCACGAACACTGATTTTTCCAGACACCATAGCTAGCGACTCAGGGTTGTACATTGCGGATCTGGGGACAGCAATGCAGGACCGAACAGTGTGGAAAGGGATTGGCAATGGAGTTCTAACAAACTATAAAGAGGTCGAAAGATGATGATGATGATGATGATGATGATGATGATGATGATGATGATGATGATGATATACGAAGCAATAAAAGAGAGAGAGAGAGAGAGAGAGAAAGACAGAAAGAAATGAAGAGATATAAAGCAATAAATAAGAGAGAGAAAGTAAGAGATATGTGTTTGCCAGCCATCCTTACTCCTATGGCAAACCTTCTGGAAGGGTCTTCTCACGAACACTGATTTTTCCAGACACCATAGCTAGCGACTCAGGGTTGTACATTGCGGATCTGGGGACAGCAATGCAGGACCGAACAGTGTGGAAAGGGATTGGCAATGGAGTTCTAACAAACTATAAAGAGGTCGAAAGATGATGATGATGATGATGATGATGATGATGATGATGATGATGATATACGAAGCAATAAAAGAGAGAGAGAGAGAGAGAGAGAGAGAAAGACAGAAAGAAATGAAGAGATATAAAGCAATAAATAAGAGAGAGAAAGTAAGAGATATGTGTTTGCCAGCCATCCTTACTCCTATGGCAAACCTTCTGGAAGGGTCTTCTCACGAACACTGATTTTTCCAGACACCATAGCTAGCGACTCAGGGTTGTACATTGCGGATCTGGGGACAGCAATGCAGGACCGAACAGTGTGGAAAGGGATTGGCAATGGAGTTCTAACAAACTATAAAGAGGTCGAAAGATGATGATGATGATGATGATGATGATGATGATGATGATGATGATGATGATGATGATATACGAAGCAATAAAAGAGAGAGAGAGAGAGAGAGAGAGAAAGACAGAAAGAAATGAAGAGATATAAAGCAATAAATAAGAGAGAGAAAGTAAGAGATATGTGTTTGCCAGCCATCCTTACTCCTATGGCAAACCTTCTGGAAGGGTCTTCTCACGAACACTGATTTTTCCAGACACCATAGCTAGCGACTCAGGGTTGTACATTGCGGATCTGGGGACAGCAATGCAGGACCGAACAGTGTGGAAAGGGATTGGCAATGGAGTTCTAACAAACTATAAAGAGGTCGAAAGATGATGATGATGATGATGATGATGATGATGATGATGATGATGATGATGATGATGATGATGATATACGAAGCAATAAAAGAGAGAGAGAGAGAGAGAGAGAAAGACAGAAAGAAATGAAGAGATATAAAGCAATAAATAAGAGAGAGAAAGTAAGAGATATGTGTTTGCCAGCCATCCTTACTCCTATGGCAAACCTTCTGGAAGGTTCTTCTCACGAACACTGATTTTTCCAGACACCATAGCTAGCGACTCAGGGTTGTACATTGCGGATCTGGGGACAGCAATGCAGGACCGAACAGTGTGGAAAGGGATTGGCAATGGAGTTCTAACAAACTATAAAGAGGTCGAAAGATGATGATGATGATGATGATGATGATGATGATGATGATGATGATGATGATGATGATGATGATGATGATGATGATGATGATGTTGATATACGAAGCAATAAAAGAGAGAGAGAGAGAGAGAGAGAGAGAAAGACAGAAAGAAATGAAGAGATATAAAGCAATAAATAAGAGAGAGAAAGTAAGAGATATGTGTTTGCCAGCCATCCTTACTCCTATGGCAAACCTTCTGGAAGGGTCTTCTCACGAACACTGATTTTTCCAGACACCATAGCTAGCGACTCAGGGTTGTACATTGCGGATCTGGGGACAGCAATGCAGGACCGAACAGTGTGGAAAGGGATTGGCAATGGAGTTCTAACAAACTATAAAGAGGTCGAAAGATGATGATGATGATGATGATGATGATGATGATGATGATGATGATGATGATGATGATGATATACGAAGCAATAAAAGAGAGAGAGAGAGAGAGAGAGAGAGAAAGACAGAAAGAAATGAAGAGATATAAAGCAATAAATAAGAGAGAGAAAGTAAGAGATATGTGTTTGCCAGCCATCCTTACTCCTATGGCAAACCTTCTGGAAGGGTCTTCTCACGAACACTGATTTTTCCAGACACCATAGCTAGCGACTCAGGGTTGTACATTGCGGATCTGGGGACAGCAATGCAGGACCGAACAGTGTGGAAAGGGATTGGCAATGGAGTTCTAACAAACTATAAAGAGGTCGAAAGATGATGATGATGATGATGATGATGATGATGATGATGATGATGATGATGATGTTGATATACGAAGCAATAAAAGAGAGAGAGAGAGAGAGAGAGAGAAAGACAGAAAGAAATGAAGAGATATAAAGCAATAAATAAGAGAGAGAAAGTAAGAGATATGTGTTTGCCAGCCATCCTTACTCCTATGGCAAACCTTCTGGAAGGGTCTTCTCACGAACACTGATTTTTCCAGACACCATAGCTAGCGACTCAGGGTTGTACATTGCGGATCTGGGGACAGCAATGCAGGACCGAACAGTGTGGAAAGGGATTGGCAATGGAGTTCTAACAAACTATAAAGAGGTCGAAAGATGATGATGATGATGATGATGATGATGATGATGATGATGATGATGATGATGATGATGATGATGATATACGAAGCAATAAAAGAGAGAGAGAGAGAGAGAGAGAGAAAGACAGAAAGAAATGAAGAGATATAAAGCAATAAATAAGAGAGAGAAAGTAAGAGATATGTGTTTGCCAGCCATCCTTACTCCTATGGCAAACCTTCTGGAAGGGTCTTCTCACGAACACTGATTTTTCCAGACACCATAGCTAGCGACTCAGGGTTGTACATTGCGGATCTGGGGACAGCAATGCAGGACCGAACAGTGTGGAAAGGGATTGGCAATGGAGTTCTAACAAACTATAAAGAGGTCGAAAGATGATGATGATGATGATGATGATGATGATGATGATGATGATGATGATGATGATGATGATGATGATGATGTTGATATACGAAGCAATAAAAGAGAGAGAGAGAGAGAGAGAGAGAAAGACAGAAAGAAATGAAGAGATATAAAGCAATAAATAAGAGAGAGAAAGTAAGAGATATGTGTTTGCCAGCCATCCTTACTCCTATGGCAAACCTTCTGGAAGGGTCTTCTCACGAACACTGATTTTTCCAGACACCATAGCTAGCGACTCAGGGTTGTACATTGCGGATCTGGGGACAGCAATGCAGGAGCGAACAGTGTGGAAAGGGATTGGCAATGGAGTTCTAACAAACTATAAAGAGGTCGAAAGATGATGATGATGATGATGATGATGATGATGATGATGATGATGATGATGATGATGATGATGATGATGATGATATACGAAGCAATAAAAGAGAGAGAGAGAGAGAGAGAGAGAGAAAGACAGAAAGAAATGAAGAGATATAAAGCAATAAATAAGAGAGAGAAAGTAAGAGATATGTGTTTGCCAGCCATCCTTACTCCTATGGCAAACCTTCTGGAAGGGTCTTCTCACGAACACTGATTTTTCCAGACACCATAGCTAGCGACTCAGGGTTGTACATTGCGGATCTGGGGACAGCAATGCAGGACCGAACAGTGTGGAAAGGGATTGGCAATGGAGTTCTAACAAACTATAAAGAGGTCGAAAGATGATGATGATGATGATGATGATGATGATGATGATGATGATGATGATGATGATGTTGATATACGAAGCAATAAAAGAGAGAGAGAGAGAGAGAGAGAGAAAGACAGAAAGAAATGAAGAGATATAAAGCAATAAATAAGAGAGAGAAAGTAAGAGATATGTGTTTGCCAGCCATCCTTACTCCTATGGCAAACCTTCTGGAAGGGTCTTCTCACGAACACTGATTTTTCCAGACACCATAGCTAGCGACTCAGGGTTGTACATTGCGGATCTGGGGACAGCAATGCAGGACCGAACAGTGTGGAAAGGGATTGGCAATGGAGTTCTAACAAACTATAAAGAGGTCGAAAGATGATGATGATGATGATGATGATGATGATGATGATGATGATGATGATGATGATGATGATGATGATGATGATGATATACGAAGCAATAAAAGAGAGAGAGAGAGAGAGAGAGAGAAAGACAGAAAGAAATGAAGAGATATAAAGCAATAAATAAGAGAGAGAAAGTAAGAGATATGTGTTTGCCAGCCATCCTTACTCCTATGGCAAACCTTCTGGAAGGGTCTTCTCACGAACACTGATTTTTCCAGACACCATAGCTAGCGACTCAGGGTTGTACATTGCGGATCTGGGGACAGCAATGCAGGACCGAACAGTGTGGAAAGGGATTGGCAATGGAGTTCTAACAAACTATAAAGAGGTCGAAAGATGATGATGATGATGATGATGATGATGATTATGATGATGATGATGATGATGATGATGATGTTGATATACGAAGCAATAAAAGAGAGAGAGAGAGAGAGAGAGAGAGAAAGACAGAAAGAAATGAAGAGATATAAAGCAATAAATAAGAGAGAGAAAGTAAGAGATATGTGTTTGCCAGCCATCCTTACTCCTATGGCAAACCTTCTGGAAGGGTCTTCTCACGAACACTGATTTTTCCAGACACCATAGCTAGCGACTCAGGGTTGTACATTGCGGATCTGGGGACAGCAATGCAGGACCGAACAGTGTGGAAAGGGATTGGCAATGGAGTTCTAACAAACTATAAAGAGGTAGAAAGATGATGATGATGATGATGATGATGATGATGATGATGATGATGATGATGATGATGATGATGATGATGATATACGAAGCAATAAAAGAGAGAGAGAGAGAGAGAGAGAGAAAGACAGAAAGAAATGAAGAGATATAAAGCAATAAATAAGAGAGAGAAAGTAAGAGATATGTGTTTGCCAGCCATCCTTACTCCTATGGCAAACCTTCTGGAAGGGTCTTCTCACGAACACTGATTTTTCCAGACACCATAGCTAGCGACTCAGGGTTGTACATTGCGGATCTGGGGACAGCAATGCAGGACCGAACAGTGTGGAAAGGGATTGGCAATGGAGTTCTAACAAACTATAAAGAGGTCGAAAGATGATGATGATGATGATGATGATGATGATTATGATGATGATGATGATGATGATGATGTTGATATACGAAGCAATAAAAGAGAGAGAGAGAGAGAGAGAGAGAGAAAGACAGAAAGAAATGAAGAGATATAAAGCAATAAATAAGAGAGAGAAAGTAAGAGATATGTGTTTGCCAGCCATCCTTACTCCTATGGCAAACCTTCTGGAAGGGTCTTCTCACGAACACTGATTTTTCCAGACACCATAGCTAGCGACTCAGGGTTGTACATTGCGGATCTGGGGACAGCAATGCAGGACCGAACAGTGTGGAAAGGGATTGGCAATGGAGTTCTAACAAACTATAAAGAGGTAGAAAGATGATGATGATGATGATGATGATGATGATGATGATGATGATGATGATGATGATGATGATGATATACGAAGCAATAAAAGAGAGAGAGAGAGAGAGAGAGAAAGACAGAAAGAAATGAAGAGATATAAAGCAATAAATAAGAGAGAGAAAGTAAGAGATATGTGTTTGCCAGCCATCCTTACTCCTATGGCAAACCTTCTGGAAGGGTCTTCTCACGAACACTGATTTTTCCAGACACCATAGCTAGCGACTCAGGGTTGTACATTGCGGATCTGGGGACAGCAATGCAGGACCGAACAGTGTGGAAAGGGATTGGCAATGGAGTTCTAACAAACTATAAAGAGGTCGAAAGATGATGATGATGATGATGATGATGATGATGATGTTATACGAAGCAATAAAAGAGAGACAGAGAGAGAGAGAGAAAGACAGAAAGAAATGAAGAGATATAAAGCAATAAATAAGAGAGAGAAAGTAAGAGATATGTGTTTGCCAGCCATCCTTACTCCTATGGCAAACCTTCTGGAAGGGTCTTCTCACGAACACTGATTTTTCCAGACACCATAGCCAGCGACTCAGGGTTGTACATTGCGGATCTGGGGACAGCAATGCAGGACCGAACAGTGTGGAAAAGGATTGGCAATGGAGTTCTAACAAACTATAAAGAGGTCGAAAGATGATGATGATGATGATGATGATGATGATGATGATGATGATGATGATGATGATGATGATGATGATGATGATATACGAAGCAATAAAATAGAGAGAGAGAGAGAGAGAGAAAGACAGAAAGAAATGAAGAGATATAAAGCAATAAATAAGAGAGAGAAAGTAAGAGATATGTGTTTGCCAGCCATCCTTACTCCTATGGCAAACCTTCTGGAAGGGTCTTCTCACGAACACTGATTTTTCCAGACACCATAGCTAGCGACTCAGGGTTGTACATTGCGGATCTGGGGACAGCAATGCAGGACCGAACAGTGTGGAAAGGGATTGGCAATGGAGTTCTAACAAACTATAAAGAGGTCGAAAGATGATGATGATGATGATGATGATGATGATGATGATGATGATGATGATGATGATGATGATGATGTTGATATACGAAGCAATAAAATAGAGAGAGAGAGAGAGAGAGAGAAAGACAGAAAGAAATGAAGAGATATAAAGCAATAAATAAGAGAGAGAAAGTAAGAGATATGTGTTTGCCAGCCATCCTTACTCCTATGGCAAACCTTCTGGAAGGGTCTTCTCACGAACACTGATTTTTCCAGACACCATAGCTAGCGACTCAGGGTTGTACATTGCGGATCTGGGGACAGCAATGCAGGACCGAACAGTGTGGAAAGGGATTGGCAATGGAGTTCTAACAAACTATAAAGAGGTCGAAAGATGATGATGATGATGATGATGATGATGATGATGATGATGATGATGATGATGATGATGATATACGAAGCAATAAAAGAGAGAGAGAGAGAGAGAGAGAGAAAGACAGAAAGAAATGAAGAGATATAAAGCAATAAATAAGAGAGAGAAAGTAAGAGATATGTGTTTGCCAGCCATCCTTACTCCTATGGCAAACCTTCTGGAAGGGTCTTCTCACGAACACTGATTTTTCCAGACACCATAGCTAGCGACTCAGGGTTGTACATTGCGGATCTGGGGACAGCAATGCAGGACCGAACAGTGTGGAAAGGGATTGGCAATGGAGTTCTAACAAACTATAAAGAGGTCGAAAGATGATGATGATGATTATGATGATGATGATGATGATGATGATGATATACGAAGCAATAAAAGAGAGAGAGAGAGAGAGAGAAAGACAGAAAGAAATGAAGAGATATAAAGCAATAAATAAGAGAGAGAAAGTAAGAGATATGTGTTTGCCAGCCATCCTTACTCCTATGGCAAACCTTCTGGAAGGGTCTTCTCACGAACACTGATTTTTCCAGACACCATAGCCAGCGACTCAGGGTTGTACATTGCGGATCTGGGGACAGCAATGCAGGACCGAACAGTGTGGAAAAGGATTGGCAATGGAGTTCTAACAAACTATAAAGAGGTCGAAAGATGATGATGATGATGATGATGATGATGATGATGATGATGATGATGATGATGATGATATACGAAGCAATAAAATAGAGAGAGAGAGAGAGAGAGAGAAAGACAGAAAGAAATGAAGAGATATAAAGCAATAAATAAGAGAGAGAAAGTAAGAGATATGTGTTTGCCAGCCATCCTTACTCCTATGGCAAACCTTCTGGAAGGGTCTTCTCACGAACACTGATTTTTCCAGACACCATAGCTAGCGACTCAGGGTTGTACATTGCGGATCTGGGGACAGCAATGCAGGACCGAACAGTGTGGAAAGGGATTGGCAATGGAGTTCTAACAAACTATAAAGAGGTCGAAAGATGATGATGATGATGATGATGATGATGATGATGATGATGATGATGATGATGATGATGATGATGATGTTGATATACGAAGCAATAAAATAGAGAGAGAGAGAGAGAGAGAGAAAGACAGAAAGAAATGAAGAGATATAAAGCAATAAATAAGAGAGAGAAAGTAAGAGATATGTGTTTGCCAGCCATCCTTACTCCTATGGCAAACCTTCTGGAAGGGTCTTCTCACGAACACTGATTTTTCCAGACACCATAGCTAGCGACTCAGGGTTGTACATTGCGGATCTGGGGACAGCAATGCAGGACCGAACAGTGTGGAAAGGGATTGGCAATGGAGTTCTAACAAACTATAAAGAGGTCGAAAGATGATGATGATGATGATGATGATGATGATGATGATGATGATGATGATGATGATGATGATGATGATGATGATGATGATATACGAAGCAATAAAAGAGAGAGAGAGAGAGAGAGAGAGAAAGACAGAAAGAAATGAAGAGATATAAAGCAATAAATAAGAGAGAGAAAGTAAGAGATATGTGTTTGCCAGCCATCCTTACTCCTATGGCAAACCTTCTGGAAGGGTCTTCTCACGAACACTGATTTTTCCAGACACCATAGCTAGCGACTCAGGGTTGTACATTGCGGATCTGGGGACAGCAATGCAGGACCGAACAGTGTGGAAAGGGATTGGCAATGGAGTTCTAACAAACTATAAAGAGGTCGAAAGATGATGATGATGATTATGATGATGATGATGATGATGATGATGATGATATACGAAGCAATAAAAGAGAGAGAGAGAGAGAGAGAGAGAGAAAGACAGAAAGAAATGAAGAGATATAAAGCAATAAATAAGAGAGAGAAAGTAAGAGATATGTGTTTGCCAGCCATCCTTACTCCTATGGCAAACCTTCTGGAAGGGTCTTCTCACGAACACTGATTTTTCCAGACACCATAGCTAGCGACTCAGGGTTGTACATTGCGGATCTGGGGACAGCAATGCAGGACCGAACAGTGTGGAAAGGGATTGGCAATGGAGTTCTAACAAACTATAAAGAGGTCGAAAGATGATGATGATGATTATGATGATGATGATGATGATGATGATGATATACGAAGCAATAAAAGAGAGAGAGAGAGAGAGAGAGAGAGAAAGACAGAAAGAAATGAAGAGATATAAAGCAATAAATAAGAGAGAGAAAGTAAGAGATATGTGTTTGCCAGCCATCCTTACTCCTATGGCAAACCTTCTGGAAGGGTCTTCTCACGAACACTGATTTTTCCAGACACCATAGCTAGCGACTCAGGGTTGTACATTGCGGATCTGGGGACAGCAATGCAGGACCGAACAGTGTGGAAAGGGATTGGCAATGGAGTTCTAACAAACTATAAAGAGGTCGAAAGATGATGATGATGATGATGATGATGATGATGATGATATACGAAGCAATAAAAGAGAGAGAGAGAGACAGAGAGAGAAAGACAGAAAGAAATGAAGAGATATAAAGCAATAAATAAGAGAGAGAAATAAGAGATATGTGTTTGCCAGCCATCCTTACTCCTATGGCAAACCTTCTGGAAGGGTCTTCTCACGAACACTGATTTTTCCAGACACCATAGCTAGCGACTCAGGGTTGTACATTGCGGATCTGGGGACAGCAATGCAGGAGCGAACAGTGTGGAAAGGGATTGGCAATGGAGTTCTAACAAACTATAAAGAGGTCGAAAGATGATGATGATGATGATGATGATGATGATGATGATGATGATGATGATGATGATGATGATGATGATGATGATATACGAAGCAATAAAAGAGAGAGAGAGAGAGAGAGAGAGAGAAAGACAGAAAGAAATGAAGAGATATAAAGCAATAAATAAGAGAGAGAAAGTAAGAGATATGTGTTTGCCAGCCATCCTTACTCCTATGGCAAACCTTCTGGAAGGGTCTTCTCACGAACACTGATTTTTCCAGACACCATAGCTAGCGACTCAGGGTTGTACATTGCGGATCTGGGGACAGCAATGCAGGACCGAACAGTGTGGAAAGGGATTGGCAATGGAGTTCTAACAAACTATAAAGAGGTCGAAAGATGATGATGATGATGATGATGATGATGATGATGATGATGATGATGATGATGATGATGTTGATATACGAAGCAATAAAAGAGAGAGAGAGAGAGAGAGAGAGAGAAAGACAGAAAGAAATGAAGAGATATAAAGCAATAAATAAGAGAGAGAAAGTAAGAGATATGTGTTTGCCAGCCATCCTTACTCCTATGGCAAACCTTCTGGAAGGGTCTTCTCACGAACACTGATTTTTCCAGACACCATAGCTAGCGACTCAGGGTTGTACATTGCGGATCTGGGGACAGCAATGCAGGACCGAACAGTGTGGAAAGGGATTGGCAATGGAGTTCTAACAAACTATAAAGAGGTCGAAAGATGATGATGATGATGATGATGATGATGATGATGATGATGATGATGATGATGATGATGATGATGATGATGATGATGATGATATACGAAGCAATAAAAGAGAGAGAGAGAGAGAGAGAGAGAAAGACAGAAAGAAATGAAGAGATATAAAGCAATAAATAAGAGAGAGAAAGTAAGAGATATGTGTTTGCCAGCCATCCTTACTCCTATGGCAAACCTTCTGGAAGGGTCTTCTCACGAACACTGATTTTTCCAGACACCATAGCTAGCGACTCAGGGTTGTACATTGCGGATCTGGGGACAGCAATGCAGGACCGAACAGTGTGGAAAGGGATTGGCAATGGAGTTCTAACAAACTATAAAGAGGTCGAAAGATGATGATGATGATGATGATGATGATGATTATGATGATGATGATGATGATGATGATGATGTTGATATACGAAGCAATAAAAGAGAGAGAGAGAGAGAGAGAGAGAGAAAGACAGAAAGAAATGAAGAGATATAAAGCAATAAATAAGAGAGAGAAAGTAAGAGATATGTGTTTGCCAGCCATCCTTACTCCTATGGCAAACCTTCTGGAAGGGTCTTCTCACGAACACTGATTTTTCCAGACACCATAGCTAGCGACTCAGGGTTGTACATTGCGGATCTGGGGACAGCAATGCAGGACCGAACAGTGTGGAAAGGGATTGGCAATGGAGTTCTAACAAACTATAAAGAGGTAGAAAGATGATGATGATGATGATGATGATGATGATGATGATGATGATGATGATGATGATGATGATGATGATATACGAAGCAATAAAAGAGAGAGAGAGAGAGAGAGAGAGAAAGACAGAAAGAAATGAAGAGATATAAAGCAATAAATAAGAGAGAGAAAGTAAGAGATATGTGTTTGCCAGCCATCCTTACTCCTATGGCAAACCTTCTGGAAGGGTCTTCTCACGAACACTGATTTTTCCAGACACCATAGCTAGCGACTCAGGGTTGTACATTGCGGATCTGGGGACAGCAATGCAGGACCGAACAGTGTGGAAAGGGATTGGCAATGGAGTTCTAACAAACTATAAAGAGGTCGAAAGATGATGATGATGATGATGATGATGATGATTATGATGATGATGATGATGATGATGATGTTGATATACGAAGCAATAAAAGAGAGAGAGAGAGAGAGAGAGAGAGAAAGACAGAAAGAAATGAAGAGATATAAAGCAATAAATAAGAGAGAGAAAGTAAGAGATATGTGTTTGCCAGCCATCCTTACTCCTATGGCAAACCTTCTGGAAGGGTCTTCTCACGAACACTGATTTTTCCAGACACCATAGCTAGCGACTCAGGGTTGTACATTGCGGATCTGGGGACAGCAATGCAGGACCGAACAGTGTGGAAAGGGATTGGCAATGGAGTTCTAACAAACTATAAAGAGGTAGAAAGATGATGATGATGATGATGATGATGATGATGATGATGATGATGATGATGATGATGATGATGATATACGAAGCAATAAAAGAGAGAGAGAGAGAGAGAGAGAAAGACAGAAAGAAATGAAGAGATATAAAGCAATAAATAAGAGAGAGAAAGTAAGAGATATGTGTTTGCCAGCCATCCTTACTCCTATGGCAAACCTTCTGGAAGGGTCTTCTCACGAACACTGATTTTTCCAGACACCATAGCTAGCGACTCAGGGTTGTACATTGCGGATCTGGGGACAGCAATGCAGGACCGAACAGTGTGGAAAGGGATTGGCAATGGAGTTCTAACAAACTATAAAGAGGTCGAAAGATGATGATGATGATGATGATGATGATGATGATGTTATACGAAGCAATAAAAGAGAGACAGAGAGAGAGAGAGAAAGACAGAAAGAAATGAAGAGATATAAAGCAATAAATAAGAGAGAGAAAGTAAGAGATATGTGTTTGCCAGCCATCCTTACTCCTATGGCAAACCTTCTGGAAGGGTCTTCTCACGAACACTGATTTTTCCAGACACCATAGCCAGCGACTCAGGGTTGTACATTGCGGATCTGGGGACAGCAATGCAGGACCGAACAGTGTGGAAAAGGATTGGCAATGGAGTTCTAACAAACTATAAAGAGGTCGAAAGATGATGATGATGATGATGATGATGATGATGATGATGATGATGATGATGATGATGATGATGATGATGATGATATACGAAGCAATAAAATAGAGAGAGAGAGAGAGAGAGAAAGACAGAAAGAAATGAAGAGATATAAAGCAATAAATAAGAGAGAGAAAGTAAGAGATATGTGTTTGCCAGCCATCCTTACTCCTATGGCAAACCTTCTGGAAGGGTCTTCTCACGAACACTGATTTTTCCAGACACCATAGCTAGCGACTCAGGGTTGTACATTGCGGATCTGGGGACAGCAATGCAGGACCGAACAGTGTGGAAAGGGATTGGCAATGGAGTTCTAACAAACTATAAAGAGGTCGAAAGATGATGATGATGATGATGATGATGATGATGATGATGATGATGATGATGATGATGATGATGATGATGTTGATATACGAAGCAATAAAATAGAGAGAGAGAGAGAGAGAGAGAAAGACAGAAAGAAATGAAGAGATATAAAGCAATAAATAAGAGAGAGAAAGTAAGAGATATGTGTTTGCCAGCCATCCTTACTCCTATGGCAAACCTTCTGGAAGGGTCTTCTCACGAACACTGATTTTTCCAGACACCATAGCTAGCGACTCAGGGTTGTACATTGCGGATCTGGGGACAGCAATGCAGGACCGAACAGTGTGGAAAGGGATTGGCAATGGAGTTCTAACAAACTATAAAGAGGTCGAAAGATGATGATGATGATGATGATGATGATGATGATGATGATGATGATGATGATGATGATATACGAAGCAATAAAAGAGAGAGAGAGAGAGAGAGAGAGAAAGACAGAAAGAAATGAAGAGATATAAAGCAATAAATAAGAGAGAGAAAGTAAGAGATATGTGTTTGCCAGCCATCCTTACTCCTATGGCAAACCTTCTGGAAGGGTCTTCTCACGAACACTGATTTTTCCAGACACCATAGCTAGCGACTCAGGGTTGTACATTGCGGATCTGGGGACAGCAATGCAGGACCGAACAGTGTGGAAAGGGATTGGCAATGGAGTTCTAACAAACTATAAAGAGGTCGAAAGATGATGATGATGATTATGATGATGATGATGATGATGATGATGATATACGAAGCAATAAAAGAGAGAGAGAGAGAGAGAGAAAGACAGAAAGAAATGAAGAGATATAAAGCAATAAATAAGAGAGAGAAAGTAAGAGATATGTGTTTGCCAGCCATCCTTACTCCTATGGCAAACCTTCTGGAAGGGTCTTCTCACGAACACTGATTTTTCCAGACACCATAGCCAGCGACTCAGGGTTGTACATTGCGGATCTGGGGACAGCAATGCAGGACCGAACAGTGTGGAAAAGGATTGGCAATGGAGTTCTAACAAACTATAAAGAGGTCGAAAGATGATGATGATGATGATGATGATGATGATGATGATGATGATGATGATGATGATGATATACGAAGCAATAAAATAGAGAGAGAGAGAGAGAGAGAGAAAGACAGAAAGAAATGAAGAGATATAAAGCAATAAATAAGAGAGAGAAAGTAAGAGATATGTGTTTGCCAGCCATCCTTACTCCTATGGCAAACCTTCTGGAAGGGTCTTCTCACGAACACTGATTTTTCCAGACACCATAGCTAGCGACTCAGGGTTGTACATTGCGGATCTGGGGACAGCAATGCAGGACCGAACAGTGTGGAAAGGGATTGGCAATGGAGTTCTAACAAACTATAAAGAGGTCGAAAGATGATGATGATGATGATGATGATGATGATGATGATGATGATGATGATGATGATGATGATGATGATGTTGATATACGAAGCAATAAAATAGAGAGAGAGAGAGAGAGAGAGAAAGACAGAAAGAAATGAAGAGATATAAAGCAATAAATAAGAGAGAGAAAGTAAGAGATATGTGTTTGCCAGCCATCCTTACTCCT
>OZ038516.1:11857155-11862155 GCA_964036315.1 Acanthosepion esculentum | reverse complement strand
CGAAAGATGATGATGATGATGATGATGATGATGATGATGATGATGATGATGATGATGATGATGATATACGAAGCAATAAAAGAGAGAGAGAGAGAGAGAGAGAGAAAGACAGAAAGAAATGAAGAGATATAAAGCAATAAATAAGAGAGAGAAAGTAAGAGATATGTGTTTGCCAGCCATCCTTACTCCTATGGCAAACCTTCTGGAAGGGTCTTCTCACGAACACTGATTTTTCCAGACACCATAGCTAGCGACTCAGGGTTGTACATTGCGGATCTGGGGACAGCAATGCAGGACCGAACAGTGTGGAAAGGGATTGGCAATGGAGTTCTAACAAACTATAAAGAGGTCGAAAGATGATGATGATGATGATGATGATGATGATGATGATGATGATGATGATGATGATGATGATGATGATGATGATGATATACGAAGCAATAAAAGAGAGAGAGAGAGAGAGAGAGAGAGAAAGACAGAAAGAAATGAAGAGATATAAAGCAATAAATAAGAGAGAGAAAGTAAGAGATATGTGTTTGCCAGCCATCCTTACTCCTATGGCAAACCTTCTGGAAGGGTCTTCTCACGAACACTGATTTTTCCAGACACCATAGCTAGCGACTCAGGGTTGTACATTGCGGATCTGGGGACAGCAATGCAGGACCGAACAGTGTGGAAAGGGATTGGCAATGGAGTTCTAACAAACTATAAAGAGGTCGAAAGATGATGATGATGATGATGATGATGATGATGATGATGATGATGATGATATACGAAGCAATAAAAGAGAGAGAGAGAGAGAGAGAGAAAGACAGAAAGAAATGAAGAGATATAAAGCAATAAATAAGAGAGAGAAAGTAAGAGATATGTGTTTGCCAGCCATCCTTACTCCTATGGCAAACCTTCTGGAAGGGTCGTCTCACGAACACTGATTTTTCCAGACACCATAGCTAGCGACTCAGGGTTGTACATTGCGGATCTGGGGACAGCAATGCAGGACCGAACAGTGTGGAAAGGGATTGGCAATGGAGTTCTAACAAACTATAAAGAGGTCGAAAGATGATGATGATGATGATGATGATGATGATGATGATGATGATGATGATGATGATATACGAAGCAATAAAAGAGAGAGAGAGAGAGAGAGAGAGAAAGACAGAAAGAAATGAAGAGATATAAAGCAATAAATAAGAGAGAGAAAGTAAGAGATATGTGTTTGCCAGCCATCCTTACTCCTATGGCAAACCTTCTGGAAGGGTCTTCTCACGAACACTGATTTTTCCAGACACCATAGCTAGCGACTCAGGGTTGTACATTGCGGATCTGGGGACAGCAATGCAGGACCGAACAGTGTGGAAAGGGATTGGCAATGGAGTTCTAACAAACTATAAAGAGGTCGAAAGATGATGATGATGATGATGATGATGATGATGATGATGATGATGATGATGATGATGATGATGATGATGATATACGAAGCAATAAAAGAGAGAGAGAGAGAGAGAGAGAGAGAAAGACAGAAAGAAATGAAGAGATATAAAGCAATAAATAAGAGAGAGAAAGTAAGAGATATGTGTTTGCCAGCCATCCTTACTCCTATGGCAAACCTTCTGGAAGGGTCTTCTCACGAACACTGATTTTTCCAGACACCATAGCTAGCGACTCAGGGTTGTACATTGCGGATCTGGGGACAGCAATGCAGGACCGAACAGTGTGGAAAGGGATTGGCAATGGAGTTCTAACAAACTATAAAGAGGTCGAAAGATGATGATGATGATGATGATGATGATGATGATGATGATGATGATGATGATGATGATATACGAAGCAATAAAAGAGAGAGAGAGAGAGAGAGAGAGAGAAAGACAGAATGAAATGAAGAGATATAAAGCAATAAATAAGAGAGAGAAAGTAAGAGATATGTCTTTGCCAGCCATCCTTACTCCTATGGCAAACCTTCTGGAAGGGTCTTCTCACGAACACTGATTTTTCCAGACACCATAGCTAGCGACTCAGGGTTGTACATTGCGGATCTGGGGACAGCAATCCAGGACCGAACAGTGTGGAAAGGGATTGGCAATGGAGTTCTAACAAACTATAAAGAGGTCGAAAGATGATGATGATGATGATGATGATGATGATATACGAAGCAATAAAAGAGAGAGAGAGAGAGAGAGAAAGACAGAAAGAAATGAAGAGATATAAAGCAATAAATAAGAGAGAGAAAGTAAGAGATATGTGTTTGCCAGCCATCCTTACTCCTATGGCAAACCTTCTGGAAGGGTCTTCTCACGAACACTGATTTTTCCAGACACCATAGCTAGCGACTCAGGGTTGTACATTGCGGATCTGGGGACAGCAATGCAGGACCGAACAGTGTGGAAAGGGATTGGCAATGGAGTTCTAACAAACTATAAAGAGGTCGAAAGATGATGATGATGATGATGATGATGATGATGATGATGATGATGATGATGATGATGATGATATACGAAGCAATAAAAGAGAGAGAGAGAGAGAGAGAGAGAGAAAGACAGAAAGAAATGAAGAGATATAAAGCAATAAATAAGAGAGAGAAAGTAAGAGATATGTGTTTGCCAGCCATCCTTACTCCTATGGCAAACCTTCTGGAAGGGTCTTCTCACGAACACTGATTTTTCCAGACACCATAGCTAGCGACTCAGGGTTGTACATTGCGGATCTGGGGACAGCAATGCAGGACCGAACAGTGTGGAAAGGGATTGGCAATGGAGTTCTAACAAACTATAAAGAGGTCGAAAGATGATGATGATGATGATGATGATGATGATGATGATGATGATGATGATGATGATGATGATGATGATGATGATATACGAAGCAATAAAAGAGAGAGAGAGAGAGAGAAAGACAGAAAGAAATGAAGAGATATAAAGCAATAAATAAGAGAGAGAAAGTAAGAGATATGTGTTTGCCAGCCATCCTTACTCCTATGGCAAACCTTCTGGAAGGGTCTTCTCACGAACACTGATTTTTCCAGACACCATAGCTAGCGACTCAGGGTTGTACATTGCGGATCTGGGGACAGCAATGCAGGACCGAACAGTGTGGAAAGGGATTGGCAATGGAGTTCTAACAAACTATAAAGAGGTCGAAAGATGATGATGATGATGATGATGATGATGATGATGATGATGATGATGATGATGATGATGTTGATGATATACGAAGCAATAAAAGAGAGAGAGAGAGAGAGAGAGAGAGAGAGAAAGACAGAAAGAAATGAAGAGATATAAAGCAATAAATAAGAGAGAGAAAGTAAGAGATATGTGTTTGCCAGCCATCCTTACTCCTATGGCAAACCTTCTGGAAGGGTCTTCTCACGAACACTGATTTTTCCAGACACCATAGCTAGCGACTCAGGGTTGTACATTGGGGATCTGGGGACAGCAATGCAGGACCGAACAGTGTGGAAAGGGATTGGCAATGGAGTTCTAACAAACTATAAAGAGGTCGAAAGATGATGATGATGATGATGATGATGATGATGATGATGATGATGATGATGATGATGATATACGAAGCAATAAAAGAGAGAAAGAGAGAGAGAGAGAGAAAGACAGAAAGAAATGAAGAGATATAAAGCAATAAATAAGAGAGAGAAAGTAAGAGATATGTGTTTGCCAGCCATCCTTACTCCTATGGCAAACCTTCTGGAAGGGTCTTCTCACGAACACTGATTTTTCCAGACACCATAGCTAGCGACTCAGGGTTGTACATTGCGGATCTGGGGACAGCAATGCAGGACCGAACAGTGTGGAAAGGGATTGGCAATGGAGTTCTAACAAACTATAAAGAGGTCGAAAGATGATGATGATGATGATGATGATGATGATGATGATGATGATGATGATGATGATATACGAAGCAATAAAAGAGAGAGAGAGAGAGAGAGAGAAAAACAGAAAGAAATGAAGAGATATAAAGCAATAAATAAGAGAGAGAAAGTAAGAGATATGTGTTTGCCAGCCATCCTTACTCCTATGGCAAACCTTCTGGAAGGGTCTTCTCACGAACACTGATTTTTCCAGACACCATAGCTAGCGACTCAGGGTTGTACATTGCGGATCTGGGGACAGCAATGCAGGACCGAACAGTGTGGAAAGGGATTGGCAATGGAGTTCTAACAAACTATAAAGAGGTCGAAAGATGATGATGATGATGATGATGATGATGATGATGATGATGATGATGATGATGATGATGATGATGATGATGATATACGAAGCAATAAAAGAGAGAGAGAGAGAGAGAGAGAAAGACAGAAAGAAATGAAGAGATATAAAGCAATAAATAAGAGAGAGAAAGTAAGAGATATGTGTTTGCCAGCCATCCTTACTCCTATGGCAAACCTTCTGGAAGGGTCTTCTCACGAACACTGATTTTTCCAGACACCATAGCTAGCGACTCAGGGTTGTACATTGCGGATCTGGGGACAGCAATGCAGGACCGAACAGTGTGGAAAGGGATTGGCAATGGAGTTCTAACAAACTATAAAGAGGTCGAAAGATGATGATGATGATGATGATGATGATGATGATATACGAAGCAATAAAAGAGAGAGAGAGAGAGAGAGAGAAAGACAGAAAGAAATGAAGAGATATAAAGCAATAAATAAGAGAGAGAAAGTAAGAGATATGTGTTTGCCAGCCATCCTTACTCCTATGGCAAACCTTCTGGAAGGGTCTTCTCACGAACACTGATTTTTCCAGACACCATAGCTAGCGACTCAGGGTTGTACATTGCGGATCTGGGGACAGCAATGCAGGACCGAACAGTGTGGAAAGGGATTGGCAATGGAGTTCTAACAAACTATAAAGAGGTCGAAAGATGATGATGATGATGATGATGATGATGATGATGATGATGATGATATACGAAGCAATAAAAGAGAGAGAGAGAGAGAGAGAAAGACAGAAAGAAATGAAGAGATATAAAGCAATAAATAAGAGAGAGAAAGT
>OZ038516.1:11849655-11852155 GCA_964036315.1 Acanthosepion esculentum | reverse complement strand
GGACCGAACAGTGTGGAAAGGGATTGGCAATGGAGTTCTAACAAACTATAAAGAGGTCGAAAGATGATGATGATGATGATGATGATGATGATGATGTTATACGAAGCAATAAAAGAGAGACAGAGAGAGAGAGAGAAAGACAGAAAGAAATGAAGAGATATAAAGCAATAAATAAGAGAGAGAAAGTAAGAGATATGTGTTTGCCAGCCATCCTTACTCCTATGGCAAACCTTCTGGAAGGGTCTTCTCACGAACACTGATTTTTCCAGACACCATAGCTAGCGACTCAGGGTTGTACATTGCGGATCTGGGGACAGCAATGCAGGACCGAACAGTGTGGAAAGGGATTGGCAATGGAGTTCTAACAAACTATAAAGAGGTCGAAAGATGATGATGATGATGATGATGATGATGATGATGATGATGATGATGATGATGATATACGAAGCAATAAAAGAGAGAGAGAGAGAGAGAGAGAAAGACAGAAAGAAATGAAGAGATATAAAGCAATAAATAAGAGAGAGAAAGTAAGAGATATGTGTTTGCCAGCCATCCTTACTCCTATGGAAAACCTTCTGGGAGGGTCTTCTCACGAACACTGATTTTTCCATACACCATAGCTAGCGACTCAGGGTTGTACATTGCGGATCTGGGGACAGCAATGCAGGACCGAACAGTGTGGAAAGGGATTGGCAATGGAGTTCTAACAAACTATAAAGAGGTCGAAAGATGATGATGATGATGATGATGATGATGATGATGTTATACGAAGCAATAAAAGAGAGACAGAGAGAGAGAGAGAAAGACAGAAAGAAATGAAGAGATATAAAGCAATAAATAAGAGAGAGAAAGTAAGAGATATGTGTTTGCCAGCCATCCTTACTCCTATGGCAAACCTTCTGGAAGGGTCTTCTCACGAACACTGATTTTTCCAGACACCATAGCTAGCGACTCAGGGTTGTACATTGCGGATCTGGGGACAGCAATGCAGGACCGAACAGTGTGGAAAGGGATTGGCAATGGAGTTCTAACAAACTATAAAGAGGTCGAAAGATGATGATGATGATGATGATGATGATGATGATGATGATGATGATGATGATGATGATGATGATGATATACGAAGCAATAAAAGAGAGAGAGAGAGAGAGAGAGAAAGACAGAAAGAAATGAAGAGATATAAAGCAATAAATAAGAGAGAGAAAGTAAGAGATATGTGTTTGCCAGCCATCCTTACTCCTATGGCAAACCTTCTGGAAGGGTCTTCTCACGAACACTGATTTTTCCAGACACCATAGCTAGCGACTCAGGGTTGTACATTGCGGATCTGGGGACAGCAATGCAGGACCGAACAGTGTGGAAAGGGATTGGCAATGGAGTTCTAACAAACTATAAAGAGGTCGAAAGATGATGATGATGATGATGATGATGATGATGATGATGATGATGATATACGAAGCAATAAAAGAGAGAGAGAGAGAGAGAAAGACAGAAAGAAATGAAGAGATATAAAGCAATAAATAAGAGAGAGAAAGTAAGAGATATGTGTTTGCCAGCCATCCTTACTCCTATGGCAAACCTTCTGGAAGGGTCTTCTCACGAACACTGATTTTTCCAGACACCATAGCTAGCGACTCAGGGTTGTACATTGGGGATCTGGGGACAGCAATGCAGGACCGAACAGTGTGGAAAGGGATTGGCAATGGAGTTCTAACAAACTATAAAGAGGTCGAAAGATGATGATGATGATGATGATGATGATGATGATGATGATGATGATGATGATGATGATGATGATATACGAAGCAATAAAAGAGAGAGAGAGAGAGAGAAAGACAGAAAGAAATGAAGAGATATAAAGCAATAAATAAGAGAGAGAAAGTAAGAGATATGTGTTTGCCAGCCATCCTTACTCCTATGGCAAACCTTCTGGAAGGGTCTTCTCACGAACACTGATTTTTCCAGACACCATAGCTAGCGACTCAGGGTTGTACATTGCGGATCTGGGGACAGCAATGCAGGACCGAACAGTGTGGAAAGGGATTGGCAATGGAGTTCTAACAAACTATAAAGAGGTCGAAAGATGATGATGATGATGATGATGATGATGATGATGATGATGATGATGATATACGAAGCAATAAAAGAGAGAGAGAGAGAGAGAGAGAGAAAGACAGAAAGAAATGAAGAGATATAAAGCAATAAATAAGAGAGAGAAAGTAAGAGATATGTGTTTGCCAGCCATCCTTACTCCTATGGCAAACCTTCTGGAAGGGTCTTCTCACGAACACTGATTTTTCCAGACACCATAGCTAGCGACTCAGGGTTGTACATTGCGGATCTGGGGACAGCAATGCAGGACCGAACAGTGTGGAAAGGGATTGGCAATGGAGTTCTAACAAACTATAAAGAGGTCGAAAGATGATGATGATGATGATGATGATGATGATGATATACGAAGCAATAAAAGAGAGAGAGAGAGAGAGAGAGAGAGAGAGAA
>OZ038516.1:11764655-11844655 GCA_964036315.1 Acanthosepion esculentum | reverse complement strand
AGCTAGCGACTCAGGGTTGTACATTGGGGATCTGGGGACAGCAATGCAGGACCGAACAGTGTGGAAAGGGATTGGCAATGGAGTTCTAACAAACTATAAAGAGGTCGAAAGATGATGATGATGATGATGATGATGATGATGATATACGAAGCAATAAAAGAGAGAGAGAGAGAGTGAGAGAGAAAGACAGAAAGAAATGAAGAGATATAAAGCAATAAATAAGAGAGAGAAAGTAAGAGATATGTGTTTGCCAGCCATCCTTACTCCTATGGCAAACCTTCTGGAAGGGTCTTCTCACGAACAATGATTTTTCCAGACACCATAGCTAGCGACTCAGGGTTGTACATTGGGGATCTGGGGACAGCAATGCAGGACCGAACAGTGTGGAAAGGGATTGGCAATGGAGTTCTAACAAACTATAAAGAGGTCGAAAGATGATGATGATGATGATGATGATGATGATGATATACGAAGCAATAAAAGAGAGAGAGAGAGAGAGAGAGAGAAAAACAGAAAGAAATGAAGAGATATAAAGCAATAAATAAGAGAGAGAAAGTAAGAGATATGTGTTTGCCAGCCATCCTTACTCCTATGGCAAACCTTCTGGAAGGGTCTTCTCACGAACACTGATTTTTCCAGACACCATAGCTAGCGACTCAGGGTTGTACATTGCGGATCTGGGGACAGCAATGCAGGACCGAACAGTGTGGAAAGGGATTGGCAATGGAGTTCTAACAAACTATAAAGAGGTCGAAAGATGATGATGATGATGATGATGATGATGATGATGATGATGATGATGATGATGATGATGATGATATACGAAGCAATAAAAGAGAGAGAGAGAGAGAGAGAAAGACAGAAAGAAATGAAGAGATATAAAGCAATAAATAAGAGAGAGAAAGTAAGAGATATGTGTTTGCCAGCCATCCTTACTCCTATGGCAAACCTTCTGGAAGGGTCTTCTCACGAACACTGATTTTTCCAGACACCATAGCTAGCGACTCAGGGTTGTACATTGCGGATCTGGGGACAGCAATGCAGGACCGAACAGTGTGGAAAGGGATTGGCAATGGAGTTCTAACAAACTATAAAGAGGTCGAAAGATGATGATGATGATGATGATGATGATGATGATGATGATGATGATGATGATGATATACGAAGCAATAAAAGAGAGAGAGAGAGAGAGAGAGAGAAAGACAGAAAGAAATGAAGAGATATAAAGCAATAAATAAGAGAGAGAAAGTAAGAGATATGTGTTTGCCAGCCATCCTTACTCCTATGGCAAACCTTCTGGAAGGGTCTTCTCACGAACACTGATTTTTCCAGACACCATAGCTAGCGACTCAGGGTTGTACATTGCGGATCTGGGGACAGCAATGCAGGACCGAACAGTGTGGAAAGGGATTGGCAATGGAGTTCTAACAAACTATAAAGAGGTCGAAAGATGATGATGATGATGATGATGATGATGATGATGATGATGATGATGATGATGATGATATACGAAGCAATAAAAGAGAGAGAGAGAGAGAGAGAGAGAAAGACAGAAAGAAATGAAGAGATATAAAGCAATAAATAAGAGAGAGAAAGTAAGAGATATGTGTTTGCCAGCCATCCTTACTCCTATGGCAAACCTTCTGGAAGGGTCTTCTCACGAACACTGATTTTTCCAGACACCATAGCTAGCGACTCAGGGTTGTACATTGCGGATCTGGGGACAGCAATGCAGGACCGAACAGTGTGGAAAGGGATTGGCAATGGAGTTCTAACAAACTATAAAGAGGTCGAAAGATGATGATGATGATGATGATGATGATGATGATGATGATGATGATGATATACGAAGCAATAAAAGAGAGAGAGAGAGAGAGAGAGAAAGACAGAAAGAAATGAAGAGATATAAAGCAATAAATAAGAGAGAGAAAGTAAGAGATATGTGTTTGCCAGCCATCCTTACTCCTATGGCAAACCTTCTGGAAGGGTCTTCTCACGAACACTGATTTTTCCAGACACCATAGCTAGCGACTCAGGGTTGTACATTGCGGATCTGGGGACAGCAATGCAGGACCGAACAGTGTGGAAAGGGATTGGCAATGGAGTTCTAACAAACTATAAAGAGGTCGAAAGATGATGATGATGATGATGATGATGATGATGATGATGATGATGATGATGATGATATACGAAGCAATAAAAGAGAGAGAGAGAGAGAGAGAGAAAGACAGAAAGAAATGAAGAGATATAAAGCAATAAATAAGAGAGAGAAAGTAAGAGATATGTGTTTGCCAGCCATCCTTACTCCTATGGCAAACCTTCTGGAAGGGTCTTCTCACGAACACTGATTTTTCCAGACACCATAGCTAGCGACTCAGGGTTGTACATTGCGGATCTGGGGACAGCAATGCAGGACCGAACAGTGTGGAAAGGGATTGGCAATGGAGTTCTAACAAACTATAAAGAGGTCGAAAGATGATGATGATGATGATGATGATGATGATGATGATGATGATGATGATGATGATGATGATGATGATGATATACGAAGCAATAAAAGAGAGAGAGAGAGAGAGAGAAAGACAGAAAGAAATGAAGAGATATAAAGCAATAAATAAGAGAGAGAAAGTAAGAGATATGTGTTTGCCAGCCATCCTTACTCCTATGGCAAACCTTCTGGAAGGGTCTTCTCACGAACACTGATTTTTCCAGACACCATAGCTAGCGACTCAGGGTTGTACATTGCGGATCTGGGGACAGCAATGCAGGACCGAACAGTGTGGAAAGGGATTGGCAATGGAGTTCTAACAAACTATAAAGAGGTCGAAAGATGATGATGATGATGATGATGATGATGATGATGATGATGATGATGATGATGATGATGATGATGATGATATACGAAGCAATAAAAGAGAGAGAGAGAGAGAGAGAGAGAAAGACAGAAAGAAATGAAGAGATATAAAGCAATAAATAAGAGAGAGAAAGTAAGAGATATGTGTTTGCCAGCCATCCTTACTCCTATGGCAAACCTTCTGGAAGGGTCTTCTCACGAACACTGATTTTTCCAGACACCATAGCTAGCGACTCAGGGTTGTACATTGCGGATCTGGGGACAGCAATGCAGGACCGAACAGTGTGGAAAGGGATTGGCAATGGAGTTCTAACAAACTATAAAGAGGTCGAAAGATGATGATGATGATGATGATGATGATGATGATGATGATGATGATGATGATGATGATGATGATGATGATGATGATGATGATATACGAAGCAATAAAAGAGAGAGAGAGAGAGAGAGAAAGACAGAAAGTAATGAAGAGATATAAAGCAATAAACAAGAGAGAGAAAGTAAGAGATATGTGTTTGCCAGCCATCCTTACTCCTATGGCAAACCTTCTGGAAGGGTCTTCTCACGAACACTGATTTTTCCAGACACCATAGCTAGCGACTCAGGGTTGTACATTGCGGATCTGGGGACAGCAATGCAGGACCGAACAGTGTGGAAAGGGATTGGCAATGGAGTTCTAACAAACTATAAAGAGGTCGAAAGATGATGATGATGATGATGATGATGATGATGATGATGATGATGATGATGATGATGATGATATACGAAGCAATAAAAGAGAGAGAGAGAGAGAGAGAGAAAGACAGAAAGAAATGAAGAGATATAAAGCAATAAATAAGAGAGAGAAAGTAAGAGATATGTGTTTGCCAGCCATCCTTACTCCTATGGCAAACCTTCTGGAAGGGTCTTCTCACGAACACTGATTTTTCCAGACACCATAGCTAACGACTCAGGGTTGTACATTGCGGATCTGGGGACAGCAATGCAGGACCGAACAGTGTGGAAAGGGATTGGCAATGGAGTTCTAACAAACTATAAAGAGGTCGAAAGATGATGATGATGATGATGATGATGATGATGATGATGATGATGATGATGATGATGATGATGATGATATACGAAGCAATAAAAGAGAGAGAGAGAGAGAGAGAGAGAAAGACAGAAAGAAATGAAGAGATATAAAGCAATAAATAAGAGAGAGAAAGTAAGAGATATGTGTTTGCCAGCCATCCTTACTCCTATGGCAAACCTTCTGGAAGGGTCTTCTCACGAACACTGATTTTTCCAGACACCATAGCTAGCGACTCAGGGTTGTACATTGCGGATCTGGGGACAGCAATGCAGGACCGAACAGTGTGGAAAGGGATTGGCAATGGAGTTCTAACAAACTATAAAGAGGTCGAAAGATGATGATGATGATGATGATGATGATGATGATGATGATATACGAAGCAATAAAAGAGAGAGAGAGAGAGAGAGAGAGAAAGACAGAAAGAAATGAAGAGATATAAAGCAATAAATAAGAGAGAGAAAGTAAGAGATATGTGTTTGCCAGCCATCCTTACTCCTATGGCAAACCTTCTGGAAGGGTCTTCTCACGAACACTGATTTTTCCAGACACCATAGCTAGCGACTCAGGGTTGTACATTGCGGATCTGGGGACAGCAATGCAGGACCGAACAGTGTGGAAAGGGATTGGCAATGGAGTTCTAACAAACTATAAAGAGGTCGAAAGATGATGATGATGATGATGATGATGATGATGATGATATACGAAGCAATAAAAGAGAGAGAGAGAGACAGAGAGAGAAAGACAGAAAGAAATGAAGAGATATAAAGCAATAAATAAGAGAGAGAAATAAGAGATATGTGTTTGCCAGCCATCCTTACTCCTATGGCAAACCTTCTGGAAGGGTCTTCTCACGAACACTGATTTTTCCAGACACCATAGCTAGCGACTCAGGGTTGTACATTGCGGATCTGGGGACAGCAATGCAGGACCGAACAGTATGGAAAGGGATTGGCAATGGAGTTCTAACAAACTATAAAGAGGTCGAAAGATGATGATGATGATGATGATGATGATGATGATGATGATGATGATGATGATGATGATGATGATGATATACGAAGCAATAAAAGAGAGAGAGAGAGAGAGAGAGAGAGAAAGACAGAAAGAAATGAAGAGATATAAAGCAATAAATAAGAGAGAGAAAGTAAGAGATATGTGTTTGCCAGCCATCCTTACTCCTATGGCAAACCTTCTGGAAGGGTCTTCTCACGAACACTGATTTTTCCAGACACCATAGCTAGCGACTCAGGGTTGTACATTGCGGATCTGGGGACAGCAATGCAGGACCGAACAGTGTGGAAAGGGATTGGCAATGGAGTTCTAACAAACTATAAAGAGGTCGAAATATGATGATGATGATGATGATGATGATGATGATGATGTTATACGAAGCAATAAAAGAGAGACAGAGAGAGAGAGAGAAAGACAGAAAGAAATGAAGAGATATAAAGCAATAAATAAGAGAGAGAAAGTAAGAGATATGTGTTTGCCAGCCATCCTTACTCCTATGGCAAACCTTCTGGAAGGGTCTTCTCACGAACACTGATTTTTCCAGACACCATAGCTAGCGACTCAGGGTTGTACATTGCGGATCTGGGGACAGCAATGCAGGACCGAACAGTGTGGAAAGGGATTGGCAATGGAGTTCTAACAAACTATAAAGAGGTCGAAAGATGATGATGATGATGATGATGATGATGATGATGATGATGATGATGATGATGATGATGATGATGATGATATACGAAGCAATAAAAGAGAGAGAGAGAGAGAGAGAGAAAGACAGAAAGAAATGAAGAGATATAAAGCAATAAATAAGAGAGAGAAAGTAAGAGATATGTGTTTGCCAGCCATCCTTACTCCTATGGCAAACCTTCTGGAAGGGTCTTCTCACGAACACTGATTTTTCCAGACACCATAGCTAGCGACTCAGGGTTGTACATTGCGGATCTGGGGACAGCAATGCAGGACCGAACAGTGTGGAAAGGGATTGGCAATGGAGTTCTAACAAACTATAAAGAGGTCGAAAGATGATGATGATGATGATGATGATGATGATGATGATGATGATGATGATGATGATGATGATATACGAAGCAATAAAAGAGAGAGAGAGAGAGAGAGAGAGAGAAAGACAGAAAGAAATGAAGAGATATAAAGCAATAAATAAGAGAGAGAAAGTAAGAGATATGTGTTTGCCAGCCATCCTTACTCCTATGGCAAACCTTCTGGAAGGGTCTTCTCACGAACACTGTTTTTTCCAGACACCATAGCTAGCGACTCAGGGTTGTACATTGCGGATCTGGGGACAGCAATGCAGGACCGAACAGTGTGGAAAGGGATTGGCAATGGAGTTCTAACAAACTATAAAGAGGTCGAAAGATGATGATGATGATGATGATGATGATGATGATGATGATGATATACGAAGCAATAAAAGAGAGAGAGAGAGAGAGAGAAAGACAGAAAGAAATGAAGAGATATAAAGCAATAAATAAGAGAGAGAAAGTAAGAGATATGTGTTTGCCAGCCATCCTTACTCCTATGGCAAACCTTCTGGAAGGGTCTTCTCACGAACACTGATTTTTCCAGACACCATAGCTAGCGACTCAGGGTTGTACATTGCGGATCTGGGGACAGCAATGCAGGACCGAACAGTGTGGAAAGGGATTGGCAATGGAGTTCTAACAAACTATAAAGAGGTCGAAAGATGATGATGATGATGATGATGATGATGATGATGATGATGATGATGATGATGATGATGATGATGATGATGATGATGATGATATACGAAGCAATAAAAGAGAGAGAGAGAGAGAGAGAAAGACAGAAAGTAATGAAGAGATATAAAGCAATAAACAAGAGAGAGAAAGTAAGAGATATGTGTTTGCCAGCCATCCTTACTCCTATGGCAAACCTTCTGGAAGGGTCTTCTCACGAACACTGATTTTTCCAGACACCATAGCTAGCGACTCAGGGTTGTACATTGCGGATCTGGGGACAGCAATGCAGGACCGAACAGTGTGGAAAGGGATTGGCAATGGAGTTCTAACAAACTATAAAGAGGTCGAAAGATGATGATGATGATGATGATGATGATGATGATGATGATGATGATGATGATGATGATATACGAAGCAATAAAAGAGAGAGAGAGAGAGAGAGAGAAAGACAGAAAGAAATGAAGAGATATAAAGCAATAAATAAGAGAGAGAAAGTAAGAGATATGTGTTTGCCAGCCATCCTTACTCCTATGGCAAACCTTCTGGAAGGGTCTTCTCACGAACACTGATTTTTCCAGACACCATAGCTAACGACTCAGGGTTGTACATTGCGGATCTGGGGACAGCAATGCAGGACCGAACAGTGTGGAAAGGGATTGGCAATGGAGTTCTAACAAACTATAAAGAGGTCGAAAGATGATGATGATGATGATGATGATGATGATGATGATGATGATGATGATGATGATGATGATGATGATATACGAAGCAATAAAAGAGAGAGAGAGAGAGAGAGAGAGAAAGACAGAAAGAAATGAAGAGATATAAAGCAATAAATAAGAGAGAGAAAGTAAGAGATATGTGTTTGCCAGCCATCCTTACTCCTATGGCAAACCTTCTGGAAGGGTCTTCTCACGAACACTGATTTTTCCAGACACCATAGCTAGCGACTCAGGGTTGTACATTGCGGATCTGGGGACAGCAATGCAGGACCGAACAGTGTGGAAAGGGATTGGCAATGGAGTTCTAACAAACTATAAAGAGGTCGAAAGATGATGATGATGATGATGATGATGATGATGATGATGATGATATACGAAGCAATAAAAGAGAGAGAGAGAGAGAGAGAGAGAAAGACAGAAAGAAATGAAGAGATATAAAGCAATAAATAAGAGAGAGAAAGTAAGAGATATGTGTTTGCCAGCCATCCTTACTCCTATGGCAAACCTTCTGGAAGGGTCTTCTCACGAACACTGATTTTTCCAGACACCATAGCTAGCGACTCAGGGTTGTACATTGCGGATCTGGGGACAGCAATGCAGGACCGAACAGTGTGGAAAGGGATTGGCAATGGAGTTCTAACAAACTATAAAGAGGTCGAAAGATGATGATGATGATGATGATGATGATGATGATGATGATGATGATGATGATGATGATGATGATGATGATATACGAAGCAATAAAAGAGAGAGAGAGAGAGAGAGAGAGAAAGACAGAAAGAAATGAAGAGATATAAAGCAATAAATAAGAGAGAGAAAGTAAGAGATATGTGTTTGCCAGCCATCCTTACTCCTATGGCAAACCTTCTGGAAGGGTCTTCTCACGAACACTGATTTTTCCAGACACCATAGCTAGCGACTCAGGGTTGTACATTGCGGATCTGGGGACAGCAATGCAGGACCGAACAGTGTGGAAAGGGATTGGCAATGGAGTTCTAACAAACTATAAAGAGGTCGAAAGATGATGATGATGATGATGATGATGATGATGATGATGATGATGATGATGATGATGATGATATACGAAGCAATAAAAGAGAGAGAGAGAGAGAGAGAGAGAGAAAGACAGAAAGAAATGAAGAGATATAAAGCAATAAATAAGAGAGAGAAAGTAAGAGATATGTGTTTGCCAGCCATCCTTACTCCTATGGCAAACCTTCTGGAAGGGTCTTCTCACGAACACTGATTTTTCCAGACACCATAGCTAGCGACTCAGGGTTGTACATTGCGGATCTGGGGACAGCAATGCAGGACCGAACAGTGTGGAAAGGGATTGGCAATGGAGTTCTAACAAACTATAAAGAGGTCGAAAGATGATGATGATGATGATGATGATGATGATGATGATGATGATGATATACGAAGCAATAAAAGAGAGAGAGAGAGAGAGAGAGAGAGAAAGACAGAAAGAAATGAAGAGATATAAAGCAATAAATAAGAGAGAGAAATAAGAGATATGTGTTTGCCAGCCATCCTTACTCCTATGGCAAACCTTCTGGAAGGGTCTTCTCACGAACACTGATTTTTCCAGACACCATAGCTAGCGACTCAGGGTTGTACATTGCGGATCTGGGGACAGCAATGCAGGACCGAACAGTGTGGAAAGGGATTGGCAATGGAGTTCTAACAAACTATAAAGAGGTCGAAAGATGATGATGATGATGATGATGATGATGATGATGATGATGATGATGATGATGATGATGATGATGATATACGAAGCAATAAAAGAGAGAGAGAGAGAGAGAGAGAGAGAGAAAGACAGAAAGAAATGAAGAGATATAAAGCAATAAATAAGAGAGAGAAAGTAAGAGATATGTGTTTGCCAGCCATCCTTACTCCTATGGCAAACCTTCTGGAAGGGTCTTCTCACGAACACTGATTTTTCCAGACACCATAGCTAGCGACTCAGGGTTGTACATTGCGGATCTGGGGACAGCAATGCAGGACCGAACAGTGTGGAAAGGGATTGGCAATGGAGTTCTAACAAACTATAAAGAGGTCGAAAGATGATGATGATGATGATGATGATGATGATGATGATATACGAAGCAATAAAAGAGAGAGAGAGAGACAGAGAGAGAAAGACAGAAAGAAATGAAGAGATATAAAGCAATAAATAAGAGAGAGAAATAAGAGATATGTGTTTGCCAGCCATCCTTACTCCTATGGCAAACCTTCTGGAAGGGTCTTCTCACGAACACTGATTTTTCCAGACACCATAGCTAGCGACTCAGGGTTGTACATTGCGGATCTGGGGACAGCAATGCAGGACCGAACAGTATGGAAAGGGATTGGCAATGGAGTTCTAACAAACTATAAAGAGGTCGAAAGATGATGATGATGATGATGATGATGATGATGATGATGATGATGATGATGATGATGATGATGATATACGAAGCAATAAAAGAGAGAGAGAGAGAGAGAGAGAGAGAAAGACAGAAAGAAATGAAGAGATATAAAGCAATAAATAAGAGAGAGAAAGTAAGAGATATGTGTTTGCCAGCCATCCTTACTCCTATGGCAAACCTTCTGGAAGGGTCTTCTCACGAACACTGATTTTTCCAGACACCATAGCTAGCGACTCAGGGTTGTACATTGCGGATCTGGGGACAGCAATGCAGGACCGAACAGTGTGGAAAGGGATTGGCAATGGAGTTCTAACAAACTATAAAGAGGTCGAAAGATGATGATGATGATGATGATGATGATGATGATGATGATGATGATGATGATGATGATGATGATGATATACGAAGCAATAAAAGAGAGAGAGAGAGAGAGAGAGAAAGACAGAAAGAAATGAAGAGATATAAAGCAATAAATAAGAGAGAGAAAGTAAGAGATATGTGTTTGCCAGCCATCCTTACTCCTATGGCAAACCTTCTGGAAGGGTCTTCTCACGAACACTGATTTTTCCAGACACCATAGCTAGCGACTCAGGGTTGTACATTGCGGATCTGGGGACAGCAATGCAGGACCGAACAGTGTGGAAAGTGATTGGCAATGGACTTCTAACAAACTATAAAGAGGTCGAAAGATGATGATGATGATGATGATGATGATGATGATGATGATGATGATGATATACGAAGCAATAAAAGAGAGAGAGAGAGAGAGAGAGAAAGACAGAAAGAAATGAAGAGATATAAAGCAATAAATAAGAGAGAGAAAGTAAGAGATATGTGTTTGCCAGCCATCCTTACTCCTATGGCAAACCTTCTGGAAGGGTCTTCTCACGAACACTGATTTTTCCAGACACCATAGCTAGCGACTCAGGGTTGTACATTGCGGATCTGGGGACAGCAATGCAGGACCGAACAGTGTGGAAAGGGATTGGCAATGGAGTTCTAACAAACTATAAAGAGGTCGAAAGATGATGATGATGATGATGATGATGATGATGATGATGTTATACGAAGCAATAAAAGAGAGACAGAGAGAGAGAGAGAAAGACAGAAAGAAATGAAGAGATATAAAGCAATAAATAAGAGAGAGAAAGTAAGAGATATGTGTTTGCCAGCCATCCTTACTCCTATGGCAAACCTTCTGGAAGGGTCTTCTCACGAACACTGATTTTTCCAGACACCATAGCTAGCGACTCAGGGTTGTACATTGCGGATCTGGGGACAGCAATGCAGGACCGAACAGTGTGGAAAGGGATTGGCAATGGAGTTCTAACAAACTATAAAGAGGTCGAAAGATGATGATGATGATGATGATGATGATGATGATGATGATGATGATGATGATGATGATGATGATGATATACGAAGCAATAAAAGAGAGAGAGAGAGAGAGAGAGAAAGACAGAAAGAAATGAAGAGATATAAAGCAATAAATAAGAGAGAGAAAGTAAGAGATATGTGTTTGCCAGCCATCCTTACTCCTATGGCAAACCTTCTGGAAGGGTCTTCTCACGAACACTGATTTTTCCAGACACCATAGCTAGCGACTCAGGGTTGTACATTGCGGATCTGGGGACAGCAATGCAGGACCGAACAGTGTGGAAAGGGATTGGCAATGGAGTTCTAACAAACTATAAAGAGGTCGAAAGATGATGATGATGATGATGATGATGATGATGATGATGATGATGATGATGATGATGATGATATACGAAGCAATAAAAGAGAGAGAGAGAGAGAGAGAGAGGGAAAGACAGAAAGAAATGAAGAGATATAAAGCAATAAATAAGAGAGAGAAAGTAAGAGATATGTGTTTGCCAGCCATCCTTACTCCTATGGCAAACCTTCTGGAAGGGTCTTCTCACGAACACTGTTTTTTCCAGACACCATAGCTAGCGACTCAGGGTTGTACATTGCGGATCTGGGGACAGCAATGCAGGACCGAACAGTGTGGAAAGGGATTGGCAATGGAGTTCTAACAAACTATAAAGAGGTCGAAAGATGATGATGATGATGATGATGATGATGATGATGATGATGATGATATACGAAGCAATAAAAGAGAGAGAGAGAGAGAGAGAGAAAGACAGAAAGAAATGAAGAGATATAAAGCAATAAATAAGAGAGAGAAAGTAAGAGATATGTGTTTGCCAGCCATCCTTACTCCTATGGCAAACCTTCTGGAAGGGTCTTCTCACGAACACTGATTTTTCCAGACACCATAGCTAGCGACTCAGGGTTGTACATTGCGGATCTGGGGACAGCAATGCAGGACCGAACAGTGTGGAAAGGGATTGGCAATGGAGTTCTAACAAACTATAAAGAGGTCGAAAGATGATGATGATGATGATGATGATGATGATGATGATGATGATGATGATGATATACGAAGCAATAAAAGAGAGAGAGAGAGAGAGAGAGAGAAAGACAGAAAGAAATGAAGAGATATAAAGCAATAAATAAGAGAGAGAAAGTAAGAGATATGTGTTTGCCAGCCATCCTTACTCCTATGGCAAACCTTCTGGAAGGGTCTTCTCACGAACACTGATTTTTCCAGACACCATAGCTAGCGACTCAGGGTTGTACATTGCGGATCTGGGGACAGCAATGCAGGACCGAACAGTGTGGAAAGGGATTGGCAATGGAGTTCTAACAAACTATAAAGAGGTCGAAAGATGATGATGATGATGATGATGATGATGATGATGATGATGATATACGAAGCAATAAAAGAGAGAGAGAGAGAGAGAGAGAGAAAGACAGAAAGAAATGAAGAGATATAAAGCAATAAATAAGAGAGAGAAAGTAAGAGATATGTGTTTGCCAGCCATCCTTACTCCTATGGCAAACCTTCTGGAAGGGTCTTCTCACGAACACTGATTTTTCCAGACACCATAGCTAGCGACTCAGGGTTGTACATTGCGGATCTGGGGACAGCAATGCAGGACCGAACAGTGTGGAAAGGGATTGGCAATGGAGTTCTAACAAACTATAAAGAGGTCGAAAGATGATGATGATGATGATGATGATGATGATGATGATGATGATGATGATGATGATGATGTTGATATACGAAGCAATAAAATAGAGAGAGAGAGAGAGAGAGAGAAAGACAGAAAGAAATGAAGAGATATAAAGCAATAAATAAGAGAGAGAAAGTAAGAGATATGTGTTTGCCAGCCATCCTTACTCCTATGGCAAACCTTCTGGAAGGGTCTTCTCACGAACACTGATTTTTCCAGACACCATAGCTAGCGACTCAGGGTTGTACATTGCGGATCTGGGGACAGCAATGCAGGACCGAACAGTGTGGAAAGGGATTGGCAATGGAGTTCTAACAAACTATAAAGAGGTCGAAAGATGATGATGATGATGATGATGATGATGATGATGATGATGATGATGATGATGATGATGATGATGATGATGATATACGAAGCAATAAAAGAGAGAGAGAGAGAGAGAGAAAGACAGAAAGTAATGAAGAGATATAAAGCAATAAATAAGAGAGAGAAAGTAAGAGATATGTGTTTGCCAGCCATCCTTACTCCTATGGCAAACCTTCTGGAAGGGTCTTCTCACGAACACTGATTTTTCCAGACACCATAGCTAGCGACTCAGGGTTGTACATTGCGGATCTGGGGACAGCAATGCAGGACCGAACAGTGTGGAAAGGGATTGGCAATGGAGTTCTAACAAACTATAAAGAGGTCGAAAGATGATGATGATGATGATGATGATGATGATGATGATGATGATGATGATGATGATGATGATGATGATGATGATGATGATATACGAAGCAATAAAAGAGAGAGAGAGAGAGAGAGAGAAAGACAGAAAGAAATGAAGAGATATAAAGCAATAAATAAGAGAGAGAAAGTAAGAGATATGTGTTTGCCAGCCATCCTTACTCCTATGGCAAACCTTCTGGAAGGGTCTTCTCACGAACACTGATTTTTCCAGACACCATAGCTAGCGACTCAGGGTTGTACATTGCGGATCTGGGGACAGCAATGCAGGACCGAACAGTGTGGAAAGGGATTGGCAATGGAGTTCTAACAAACTATAAAGAGGTCGAAAGATGATGATGATGATGATGATGATGATGATGATGATGATGATGATGATGATGATGATGATGATGATGATGATATACGAAGCAATAAAAGAGAGAGAGAGAGAGAGAGAGAGAAAGACAGAAAGAAATGAAGAGATATAAAGCAATAAATAAGAGAGAGAAAGTAAGAGATATGTGTTTGCCAGCCATCCTTACTCCTATGGCAAACCTTCTGGAAGGGTCTTCTCACGAACACTGATTTTTCCAGACACCATAGCTAGCGACTCAGGGTTGTACATTGCGGATCTGGGGACAGCAATGCAGGACCGAACAGTGTGGAAAGGGATTGGCAATGGAGTTCTAACAAACTATAAAGAGGTCGAAAGATGATGATGATGATGATGATGATGATGATGATGATGATGATGATGATATACGAAGCAATAAAAGAGAGAGAGAGAGAGAGAGAGAGAAAGACAGAAAGAAATGAAGAGATATAAAGCAATAAATAAGAGAGAGAAAGTAAGAGATATGTGTTTGCCAGCCATCCTTACTCCTATGGCAAACCTTCTGGAAGGGTCTTCTCACGAACACTGATTTTTCCAGACACCATAGCTAGCGACTCAGGGTTGTACATTGCGGATCTGGGGACAGCAATGCAGGACCGAACAGTGTGGAAAGGGATTGGCAATGGAGTTCTAACAAACTATAAAGAGGTCGAAAGATGATGATGATGATGATGATGATGATGATGATGATGATGATGATGATGATGATATACGAAGCAATAAAAGAGAGAGAGAGAGAGAGAGAGAGAGAAAGACAGAAAGAAATGAAGAGATATAAAGCAATAAATAAGAGAGAGAAAGTAAGAGATATGTGTTTGCCAGCCATCCTTACTCCTATGGCAAACCTTCTGGAAGGGTCTTCTCACGAACACTGATTTTTCCAGACACCATAGCTAGCGACTCAGGGTTGTACATTGCGGATCTGGGGACAGCAATGCAGGACCGAACAGTGTGGAAAGGGATTGGCAATGGAGTTCTAACAAACTATAAAGAGGTCGAAAGATGATGATGATGATGATGATGATGATGATGATGATGATGATGATATACGAAGCAATAAAAGAGAGAGAGAGAGAGAGAGAGAGAAAGACAGAAAGAAATGAAGAGATATAAAGCAATAAATAAGAGAGAGAAATAAGAGATATGTGTTTGCCAGCCATCCTTACTCCTATGGCAAACCTTCTGGAAGGGTCTTCTCACGAACACTGATTTTTCCAGACACCATAGCTAGCGACTCAGGGTTGTACATTGCGGATCTGGGGACAGCAATGCAGGACCGAACAGTGTGGAAAGGGATTGGCAATGGAGTTCTAACAAACTATAAAGAGGTCGAAAGATGATGATGATGATGATGATGATGATGATGATGATGATGATGATGATGATGATGATGATGATGATGATGATATACGAAGCAATAAAAGAGAGAGAGAGAGAGAGAGAGAGAGAGAAAGACAGAAAGAAATGAAGAGATATAAAGCAATAAATAAGAGAGAGAAAGTAAGAGATATGTGTTTGCCAGCCATCCTTACTCCTATGGCAAACCTTCTGGAAGGGTCTTCTCACGAACACTGATTTTTCCAGACACCATAGCTAGCGACTCAGGGTTGTACATTGCGGATCTGGGGACAGCAATGCAGGACCGAACAGTGTGGAAAGGGATTGGCAATGGAGTTCTAACAAACTATAAAGAGGTCGAAAGATGATGATGATGATGATGATGATGATGATGATGATGATGATGATGATGATGATGATATACGAAGCAATAAAAGAGAGAGAGAGAGAGAGAGAGAGAGAGAGAAAGACAGAAAGAAATGAAGAGATATAAAGCAATAAATAAGAGAGAGAAATAAGAGATATGTGTTTGCCAGCCATCCTTACTCCTATGGCAAACCTTCTGGAAGGGTCTTCTCACGAACACTGATTTTTCCAGACACCATAGCTAGCGACTCAGGGTTGTACATTGCGGATCTGGGGACAGCAATGCAGGACCGAACAGTATGGAAAGGGATTGGCAATGGAGTTCTAACAAACTATAAAGAGGTCGAAAGATGATGATGATGATGATGATGATGATGATGATGATGATGATGATGATGATATACGAAGCAATAAAAGAGAGAGAGAGAGAGAGAGAGAGAGAAAGACAGAAAGAAATGAAGAGATATAAAGCAATAAATAAGAGAGAGAAAGTAAGAGATATGTGTTTGCCAGCCATCCTTACTCCTATGGCAAACCTTCTGGAAGGGTCTTCTCACGAACACTGATTTTTCCAGACACCATAGCTAGCGACTCAGGGTTGTACATTGCGGATCTGGGGACAGCAATGCAGGACCGAACAGTGTGGAAAGGGATTGGCAATGGAGTTCTAACAAACTATAAAGAGGTCGAAAGATGATGATGATGATGATGATGATGATGATGATGATGATGATGATGATGATGATGATATACGAAGCAATAAAAGAGAGAGAGAGAGAGAGAGAGAAAGACAGAAAGAAATGAAGAGATATAAAGCAATAAATAAGAGAGAGAAAGTAAGAGATATGTGTTTGCCAGCCATCCTTACTCCTATGGCAAACCTTCTGGAAGGGTCTTCTCACGAACACTGATTTTTCCATACACCATAGCTAGCGACTCAGGGTTGTACATTGCGGATCTGGGGACAGCAATGCAGGACCGAACAGTGTGGAAAGGGATTGGCAATGGAGTTCTAACAAACTATAAAGAGGTCGAAAGATGATGATGATGATGATGATGATGATGATGATGTTATACGAAGCAATAAAAGAGAGACAGAGAGAGAGAGAGAAAGACAGAAAGAAATGAAGAGATATAAAGCAATAAATAAGAGAGAGAAAGTAAGAGATATGTGTTTGCCAGCCATCCTTACTCCTATGGCAAACCTTCTGGAAGGGTCTTCTCACGAACACTGATTTTTCCAGACACCATAGCTAGCGACTCAGGGTTGTACATTGCGGATCTGGGGACAGCAATGCAGGACCGAACAGTGTGGAAAGGGATTGGCAATGGAGTTCTAACAAACTATAAAGAGGTCGAAAGATGATGATGATGATGATGATGATGATGATGATGATGATGATGATGATGATGATATACGAAGCAATAAAAGAGAGAGAGAGAGAGAGAGAGAAAGACAGAAAGAAATGAAGAGATATAAAGCAATAAATAAGAGAGAGAAAGTAAGAGATATGTGTTTGCCAGCCATCCTTACTCCTATGGCAAACCTTCTGGAAGGGTCTTCTCACGAACACTGATTTTTCCAGACACCATAGCTAGCGACTCAGGGTTGTACATTGCGGATCTGGGGACAGCAATGCAGGACCGAACAGTGTGGAAAGGGATTGGCAATGGAGTTCTAACAAACTATAAAGAGGTCGAAAGATGATGATGATGATGATGATGATGATGATGATGATGATGATGATGATGATGATGATGATGATGATGATGATATACGAAGCAATAAAAGAGAGAGAGAGAGAGAGAGAGAGAGAGAGAAAGACAGAAAGAAATGAAGAGATATAAAGCAATAAATAAGAGAGAGAAAGTAAGAGATATGTGTTTGCCAGCCATCCTTACTCCTATGGCAAACCTTCTGGAAGGGTCTTCTCACGAACACTGTTTTTTCCAGACACCATAGCTAGCGACTCAGGGTTGTACATTGCGGATCTGGGGACAGCAATGCAGGACCGAACAGTGTGGAAAGGGATTGGCAATGGAGTTCTAACAAACTATAAAGAGGTCGAAAGATGATGATGATGATGATGATGATGATGATGATGATGATGATATACGAAGCAATAAAAGAGAGAGAGAGAGAGAGAGAGAGAAAGACAGAAAGAAATGAAGAGATATAAAGCAATAAATAAGAGAGAGAAAGTAAGAGATATGTGTTTGCCAGCCATCCTTACTCCTATGGCAAACCTTCTGGAAGGGTCTTCTCACGAACACTGATTTTTCCAGACACCATAGCTAGCGACTCAGGGTTGTACATTGCGGATCTGGGGACAGCAATGCAGGACCGAACAGTGTGGAAAGGGATTGGCAATGGAGTTCTAACAAACTATAAAGAGGTCGAAAGATGATGATGATGATGATGATGATGATGATGATGATGATGATGATGATATACGAAGCAATAAAAGAGAGAGAGAGAGAGAGAGAGAGAGAAAGACAGAAAGAAATGAAGAGATATAAAGCAATAAATAAGAGAGAGAAAGTAAGAGATATGTGTTTGCCAGCCATCCTTACTCCTATGGCAAACCTTCTGGAAGGGTCTTCTCACGAACACTGATTTTTCCAGACACCATAGCTAGCGACTCAGGGTTGTACATTGCGGATCTGGGGACAGCAATGCAGGACCGAACAGTGTGGAAAGGGATTGGCAATGGAGTTCTAACAAACTATAAAGAGGTCGAAAGATGATGATGATGATGATGATGATGATGATGATGATGATGATGATGATGATATACGAAGCAATAAAAGAGAGAGAGAGAGAGAGAAAGACAGAAAGAAATGAAGAGATATAAAGCAATAAATAAGAGAGAGAAAGTAAGAGATATGTGTTTGCCAGCCATCCTTACTCCTATGGCAAACCTTCTGGAAGGGTCTTCTCACGAACACTGATTTTTCCAGACACCATAGCTAGCGACTCAGGGTTGTACATTGCGGATCTGGGGACAGCAATGCAGGACCGAACAGTGTGGAAAGGGATTGGCAATGGAGTTCTAACAAACTATAAAGAGGTCGAAAGATGATGATGATGATGATGATGATGATGATGATGATGATGATGATGATATACGAAGCAATAAAAGAGAGAGAGAGAGAGAGAGAGAGAAAGACGGAAAGAAATGAAGAGATATAAAGCAATAAATAAGAGAGAGAAAGTAAGAGATATGTGTTTGCCAGCCATCCTTACTCCTATGGCAAACCTTCTGGAAGGGTCTTCTCACGAACACTGATTTTTCCAGACACCATAGCTAGCGACTCAGGGTTGTACATTGCGGATCTGGGGACAGCAATGCAGGACCGAACAGTGTGGAAAGGGATTGGCAATGGAGTTCTAACAAACTATAAAGAGGTCGAAAGATGATGATGATGATGATGATGATGATGATGATGATGATGATGATGATGATGATGATGATGATATACGAAGCAATAAAAGAGAGAGAGAGAGAGAGAGAGAGAGAAAGACGGAAAGAAATGAAGAGATATAAAGCAATAAATAAGAGAGAGAAAGTAAGAGATATGTGTTTGCCAGCCATCCTTACTCCTATGGCAAACCTTCTGGAAGGGTCTTCTCACGAACACTGATTTTTCCAGACACCATAGCTAGCGACTCAGGGTTGTACATTGCGGATCTGGGGACAGCAATGCAGGACCGAACAGTGTGGAAAGGGATTGGCAATGGAGTTCTAACAAACTATAAAGAGGTCGAAAGATGATGATGATGATGATGATGATGATGATGATGATGATGATGATATACGAAGCAATAAAAGAGAGAGAGAGAGAGAGAGAAAGACGGAAAGAAATGAAGAGATATAAAGCAATAAATAAGAGAGAGAAAGTAAGAGATATGTGTTTGCCAGCCATCCTTACTCCTATGGCAAACCTTCTGGAAGGGTCTTCTCACGAACACTGATTTTTCCAGACACCATAGCTAGCGACTCAGGGTTGTACATTGCGGATCTGGGGACAGCAATGCAGGACCGAACAGTGTGGAAAGGGATTGGCAATGGAGTTCTAACAAACTATAAAGAGGTCGAAAGATGATGATGATGATGATGATGATGATGATGATGATGATGATGATATACGAAGCAATAAAAGAGAGAGAGAGAGAGAGAGAGAGAAAGACGGAAAGAAATGAAGAGATATAAAGCAATAAATAAGAGAGAGAAAGTAAGAGATATGTGTTTGCCAGCCATCCTTACTCCTATGGCAAACCTTCTGGAAGGGTCTTCTCACGAACACTGATTTTTCCAGACACCATAGCTAGCGACTCAGGGTTGTACATTGCGGATCTGGGGACAGCAATGCAGGACCGAACAGTGTGGAAAGGGATTGGCAATGGAGTTCTAACAAACTATAAAGAGGTCGAAAGATGATGATGATGATGATGATGATGATGATGATGATGATGATGATGATGATGATGATGATGATATACGAAGCAATAAAAGAGAGAGAGAGAGAGAGAGAGAGAAAGACGGAAAGAAATGAAGAGATATAAAGCAATAAATAAGAGAGAGAAAGTAAGAGATATGTGTTTGCCAGCCATCCTTACTCCTATGGCAAACCTTCTGGAAGGGTCTTCTCACGAACACTGATTTTTCCAGACACCATAGCTAGCGACTCAGGGTTGTACATTGCGGATCTGGGGACAGCAATGCAGGACCGAACAGTGTGGAAAGGGATTGGCAATGGAGTTCTAACAAACTATAAAGAGGTCGAAAGATGATGATGATGATGATGATGATGATGATGATGATGATGATGATGATGATATACGAAGCAATAAAAGAGAGAGAGAGAGAGAGAGAGAGAAAGACGGAAAGAAATGAAGAGATATAAAGCAATAAATAAGAGAGAGAAAGTAAGAGATATGTGTTTGCCAGCCATCCTTACTCCTATGGCAAACCTTCTGGAAGGGTCTTCTCACGAACACTGATTTTTCCAGACACCATAGCTAGCGACTCAGGGTTGTACATTGCGGATCTGGGGACAGCAATGCAGGACCGAACAGTGTGGAAAGGGATTGGCAATGGAGTTCTAACAAACTATAAAGAGGTCGAAAGATGATGATGATGATGATGATGATGATGATGATGATGATGATGATGATGATATACGAAGCAATAAAAGAGAGAGAGAGAGAGAGAGAGAGAAAGACGGAAAGAAATGAAGAGATATAAAGCAATAAATAAGAGAGAGAAAGTAAGAGATATGTGTTTGCCAGCCATCCTTACTCCTATGGCAAACCTTCTGGAAGGGTCTTCTCACGAACACTGATTTTTCCAGACACCATAGCTAGCGACTCAGGGTTGTACATTGCGGATCTGGGGACAGCAATGCAGGACCGAACAGTGTGGAAAGGGATTGGCAATGGAGTTCTAACAAACTATAAAGAGGTCGAAAGATGATGATGATGATGATGATGATGATGATGATGATGATGATGATGATGATGATATACGAAGCAATAAAAGAGAGAGAGAGAGAGAGAAAGACAGAAAGAAATGAAGAGATATAAAGCAATAAATAAGAGAGAGAAAGTAAGAGATATGTGTTTGCCAGCCATCCTTACTCCTATGGCAAACCTTCTGGAAGGGTCTTCTCACGAACACTGATTTTTCCAGACACCATAGCTAGCGACTCAGGGTTGTACATTGCGGATCTGGGGACAGCAATGCAGGACCGAACAGTGTGGAAAGGGATTGGCAATGGAGTTCTAACAAACTATAAAGAGGTCGAAAGATGATGATGATGATGATGATGATGATGATGATGATGATGATGATGATGATGATGATGATATACGAAGCAATAAAAGAGAGAGAGAGAGAGAGAGAGAGAGAAAGACGGAAAGAAATGAAGAGATATAAAGCAATAAATAAGAGAGAGAAAGTAAGAGATATGTGTTTGCCAGCCATCCTTACTCCTATGGCAAACCTTCTGGAAGGGTCTTCTCACGAACACTGATTTTTCCAGACACCATAGCTAGCGACTCAGGGTTGTACATTGCGGATCTGGGGACAGCAATGCAGGACCGAACAGTGTGGAAAGGGATTGGCAATGGAGTTCTAACAAACTATAAAGAGGTCGAAAGATGATGATGATGATGATGATGATGATGATGATGATGATGATGATATACGAAGCAATAAAAGAGAGAGAGAGAGAGAGAAAGACAGAAAGAAATGAAGAGATATAAAGCAATAAATAAGAGAGAGAAAGTAAGAGATATGTGTTTGCCAGCCATCCTTACTCCTATGGCAAACCTTCTGGAAGGGTCTTCTCACGAACACTGATTTTTCCAGACACCATAGCTAGCGACTCAGGGTTGTACATTGCGGATCTGGGGACAGCAATGCAGGACCGAACAGTGTGGAAAGGGATTGGCAATGGAGTTCTAACAAACTATAAAGAGGTCGAAAGATGATGATGATGATGATGATGATGATGATGATGATGATATACGAAGCAATAAAAGAGAGAGAGAGAGAGAGAGAGAGAAAGACGGAAAGAAATGAAGAGATATAAAGCAATAAATAAGAGAGAGAAAGTAAGAGATATGTGTTTGCCAGCCATCCTTACTCCTATGGCAAACCTTCTGGAAGGGTCTTCTCACGAACACTGATTTTTCCAGACACCATAGCTAGCGACTCAGGGTTGTACATTGCGGATCTGGGGACAGCAATGCAGGACCGAACAGTGTGGAAAGGGATTGGCAATGGAGTTCTAACAAACTATAAAGAGGTCGAAAGATGATGATGATGATGATGATGATGATGATGATGATGATGATATACGAAGCAATAAAAGAGAGAGAGAGAGAGAGAGAGAAAGACGGAAAGAAATGAAGAGATATAAAGCAATAAATAAGAGAGAGAAAGTAAGAGATATGTGTTTGCCAGCCATCCTTACTCCTATGGCAAACCTTCTGGAAGGGTCTTCTCACGAACACTGATTTTTCCAGACACCATAGCTAGCGACTCAGGGTTGTACATTGCGGATCTGGGGACAGCAATGCAGGACCGAACAGTGTGGAAAGGGATTGGCAATGGAGTTCTAACAAACTATAAAGAGGTCGAAAGATGATGATGATGATGATGATGATGATGATGATGATGATATACGAAGCAATAAAAGAGAGAGAGAGAGAGAGAGAGAGAAAGACGGAAAGAAATGAAGAGATATAAAGCAATAAATAAGAGAGAGAAAGTAAGAGATATGTGTTTGCCAGCCATCCTTACTCCTATGGCAAACCTTCTGGAAGGGTCTTCTCACGAACACTGATTTTTCCAGACACCATAGCTAGCGACTCAGGGTTGTACATTGCGGATCTGGGGACAGCAATGCAGGACCGAACAGTGTGGAAAGGGATTGGCAATGGAGTTCTAACAAACTATAAAGAGGTCGAAAGATGATGATGATGATGATGATGATGATGATGATGATGATATACGAAGCAATAAAAGAGAGAGAGAGAGAGAGAGAGAGAAAGACGGAAAGAAATGAAGAGATATAAAGCAATAAATAAGAGAGAGAAAGTAAGAGATATGTGTTTGCCAGCCATCCTTACTCCTATGGCAAACCTTCTGGAAGGGTCTTCTCACGAACACTGATTTTTCCAGACACCATAGCTAGCGACTCAGGGTTGTACATTGCGGATCTGGGGACAGCAATGCAGGACCGAACAGTGTGGAAAGGGATTGGCAATGGAGTTCTAACAAACTATAAAGAGGTCGAAAGATGATGATGATGATGATGATGATGATGATGATGATGATATACGAAGCAATAAAAGAGAGAGAGAGAGAGAGAGAGAAAGACAGAAAGAAATGAAGAGATATAAAGCAATAAATAAGAGAGAGAAAGTAAGAGATATGTGTTTGCCAGCCATCCTTACTCCTATGGCAAACCTTCTGGAAGGGTCTTCTCACGAACACTGATTTTTCCAGACACCATAGCTAGCGACTCAGGGTTGTACATTGCGGATCTGGGGACAGCAATGCAGGACCGAACAGTGTGGAAAGGGATTGGCAATGGAGTTCTAACAAACTATAAAGAGGTCGAAAGATGATGATGATGATGATGATGATGATGATGATGATGATGATGATATACGAAGCAATAAAAGAGAGAGAGAGAGAGAGAAAGACAGAAAGAAATGAAGAGATATAAAGCAATAAATAAGAGAGAGAAAGTAAGAGATATGTGTTTGCCAGCCATCCTTACTCCTATGGCAAACCTTCTGGAAGGGTCTTCTCACGAACACTGATTTTTCCAGACACCATAGCTAGCGACTCAGGGTTGTACATTGCGGATCTGGGGACAGCAATGCAGGACCGAACAGTGTGGAAAGGGATTGGCAATGGAGTTCTAACAAACTATAAAGAGGTCGAAAGATGATGATGATGATGATGATGATGATGATGATGATGATGATGATGATGATGATGATGATGATGATGATGATATACGAAGCAATAAAAGAGAGAGAGAGAGAGAGAGAAAGACAGAAAGAAATGAAGAGATATAAAGCAATAAATAAGAGAGAGAAAGTAAGAGATATGTGTTTGCCAGCCATCCTTACTCCTATGGCAAACCTTCTGGAAGGGTCTTCTCACGAACACTGATTTTTCCAGACACCATAGCTAGCGACTCAGGGTTGTACATTGCGGATCTGGGGACAGCAATGCAGGACCGAACAGTGTGGAAAGGGATTGGCAATGGAGTTCTAACAAACTATAAAGAGGTCGAAAGATGATGATGATGATGATGATGATGATGATGATGATATACGAAGCAATAAAAGAGAGAGAGAGAGAGAGAGAGAGAGAAAGACAGAAAGAAATGAAGAGATATAAAGCAATAAATAAGAGAGAGAAAGTAAGAGATATGTGTTTGCCAGCCATCCTTACTCCTATGGCAAACCTTCTGGAAGGGTCTTCTCACGAACACTGATTTTTCCAGACACCATAGCTAGCGACTCAGGGTTGTACATTGCGGATCTGGGGACAGCAATGCAGGACCGAACAGTATGGAAGGGGATTGGCAATGGAGTTCCGACCAACCATAAGGATGATGATAATGAACTTCGGTGAATGTACGGGAATTTCACATTTTTACCCTTTCTGAATACACTACACCAAACTTGTACTTGAAGTGGCTCTTGGGCCCTTGTATTTTGGTGAACATTAGTAAAACAAATTCTCTAGATGCAACTGTAATTTGTCTATATTTCTGAGATGAGGTTTTGTAACTATTGTAAATAGTTACATTGTTCGGATTCTATTCCTCATCTCTGTTGACATATTCACGAAGTTTCGACCGCTCCGGCCTTCTTCAGGATCTGCCTGTATTTTTTAATGAGGTATTGTAATTATTTACACAGTTTACAACGTGTAACACCAAGCCGTCAGCCCGTGGTCAACTCCCAGGCGCGGCGCAAAGCTGTAAGGTTTCTTCTACCGGCGTTTTGGGGTTGACTCTTTGTCGCTGCCACCAGCTTATGTCCTGGTCGTTCGGTGGTCGTCGCTACTCGGCGAAATCCCCTGGTCAGAATACCAATATGTGACACTCAGCCGTCCAGGGTCGAATCCAGTTGTTACGGCACCAATATGTGGCACTAGGGTCGAGTTCTGGTCGTTGATGTTAACGGCTTCACCAGTTGTACCGGTTCAATGCCAACTCTATTGTTCACGGCTCACCTGCAACGTCTGGTTACTGGAGTAACTGCCTTGATCTCAAGTCTAACCTACCCACGTTGGGACTTTGATCTTAGGTAGATGAGATCAATCAGGCGTCGGGCCGAGTCAGCTGAGTCCAAATTGAAGGTAATATTGCACAAGCGCAAAGAAAAAAAATAAATGAAAGAAAAACCCAAGAGGTTCAAGTATGTTAAGAAATAACAATTCAACTTTTCTCACCCCTCGACAATCTCTATTTCTAACAAGAAATCTCTTTGTTGTCAGGACAGGAAAATTGATTATTTCCCATTTTTGAAAAAAATTAACCACTTCCCATTTCGGGGGGGGGGTCTCCTGTTGTATACAGTAGCCTGTTTTCCTCCCAGCCCGTTTCCTACAAAATGTGACACTTCTATATTTCAAGCAAGTTGATATGGTCAACTAATTTAGTTTTTAAGTGCTGGCTTAACTTCGTTCGTCAGTATAACTTGCTATCGGTCAGCTTCTCCGAGGCAACACCCTGGTTCAAAACCAGCTCAACTCAACTCAACTGCAACTTCTACTACACTGTCGCCTCTAATGTGGAACGACCCATCGTCGTTCGTTTATATGGGTACCGACCAAAACCCGGTGTGTAGGCCCGACGCGGCCTGGGGTTCTCGACAATCACTATTTCTAACAAGAAATCTCTTTGTTGTCAGGACAGGAAAATTGATTATTTCCCATTTTTGAAAAAAAATTAACCACTTCCCATTTCGGGGGGGGGGTCTCCGTCGTTTGTGAGGGAAAGTCGGAGGAAAGCTATCCTCCTAGACTCATTCTCTCTCATATTGATATCTCATACCAATCCCTTCAGTGGGCGTTAACATCTTCGCCGCCTTTCTCGTCCATTCACCTCCGCCCATCACCATGCTACCATACGACCAATGATCTCTCGGCAGTGTGGGTGTGGCTACCCTTCCTCCTTAAAATTATAATCTAGAATTTTTGTTTACAAAATTCTCCTTTCCCATCAGCCAAAATCTTCACGTACTCCAGTTTGCCAATTAATTCTTATCACATCTTTCTTTTGGGCCCACCCAAAATTCACTTAGCCAGCACTCTCTACCGACTCATCAATCACTCTCGAAGTTTGCCATCTGGTTCTTTACTCTAAGTTAGCTTTATCATGGAATCTCTGACCTGTTAAGAAATTAAATTCTTTTTATCTCATCAAATCTCAATTCTCCACTATTTTCTGGGGACTGCTAAAAGTTTACATTTGCCACATTGCCATTCGACACCTTAGCGTCTGTTCGTCAAGTAAATGATAACAATCCTCTCACATATATCGAGACAATGCCAAAATTTTATAATTGCCACATTGCTTCTCTTCGCCTGCATCCAAGAAAAGAAATTAAACGATATCTTGGAAAGATAATTAACATTGAATCTTCCGGCCGATAATTCCATATTTGCCTTTCTCCCTCGGCGATAACTCGACTTGGCTAAACCGCACACGTGGCTTCTTCGCGTTTTTTTTTTTGTTTTTTTGTAAACAAATTAAAATCTTTGTTTTAACGTCGATCAATCTATCTTGCGTTATAGCTCTTTTTTTTTCGCTTTAAGAATGTCTATTTTCTGTTTTAATTTCTATGGTTAATTAGTTAGTCAATTACCATAGCTAAATAGTGTCACAATGTTCGGACTTTTGTACTAATCATTGTTGCCATATATATCAAAGACACATATGCCGGTGGATAAAATCGTTAATTGAAGTAATCCAGTGACTTAACCCAAAGAGTTGTGTGTTCAATACCTGGCTACAGCAGAAGTTAACAAAAACTTGGAGAGTTGAGTTAAAGGGTGGTAACTGATACTGAGACATCCAGAAGAGGTATGGCACGTAGAACTAGTACAATCTACCCCGATGGACGAAATAAAGGGTTCAGTTCGAAATTCCAGTTACCTGAAGAAGACCGGAGAGTGCAACGGCTGAATTGTCGTGAATATAGCAACAAAGATGAGGACAACAGTCCAAACAATATAAATACTGTAAATAAAAAATATCTTAAATAAAATTAAATAAATAAAAACAAAATAACAAAAATTCTTCCAGCATGCAACAGAAACATTTCCTGTCTGAAAAAGAATACTGCACGCCAAAAATGGCCCAACTCGCTCTCTTCGCATTGGACTCTCAAGGCTGTAAGTCGTCCTTCTCCTCTCCTCATCATATTGCTTGTGATAAGACGAAGTTACTTTCTTCCCTATTACATGTAACCTTAATACACATATAACTACAATACACACACACCAGTACACAAAAATAAATAAAATTATAATGATTTTTATTTACAATTTAACATGCTTTTAGCGTTATTTCCTTGTATGTTTTTTATTCATGTGAACACGAGGCTATCCCTGCTGATACGATGTGAATGAACCCACAGATTCTATGCTAACAGATTATTTACTCGTACCTCTCGCTTGCGGAACTCTCTTCAATCTTCTCCCTTCCCAGTCAAATAATTAAATGCAATGTCAATCGTAATCTTGTCTTCTTAATTCTTGCTTGTTTGGGAGGGTTGTGTGCGTGGGTACTGTCCCCTTTCAATAATACTTTTATTTTCTCAAGATTTTTTCACGCTCAGTGACCTCCTGCATCTTAGTCGCTTTCTGGTTTTGCTGGGGGCGAATTGATTTAAGAACTACTGTGTAACAACAGTGATAATTTCTGCCATGATAATCGTCATACGAATTTTTCATACCGACGACGCCTTACCGACGACGCCTTCTATTTCAGAGTATGCCCAAAATGAAAGATGCTTATCAAACACCCGCGTAAATGGGACAGTGAAGCAATGTTCACGCACCTGGGCCCGCCAACTTCATGCCATTATTCTTCAAGATCCACCAAGGATACAGATGTACAAAAGAACTTGCAGGTATGACCATAAAATATATTTTTCGCTTTATCATTTTCCGTCAATAAAGAACGAATTATCGTTTACTGACGAACGTTTAGGGGGTCCTATTCATAATATAGTGTATATTTAATTAGCATAGTAGCATTCACTAGACCGTCATTTACATATTAGTAATCATTAAAACTTAATTTGCAGAACTTTGCATATTAGCATTCATTAAAACATCATTTGAAGATTAATATTCATTAAACCTTTATTTGCATATTAACATTCATAAACATCATTTGCATTTTAGTATTCATTAAACCTTCAATTGCATATTGGCATTCATTAAAACTTCATTTGCAGATTAGTATTCATTGCATCTTTATTTACATATTATAATTCATTCAAACTTCATATGCTGATTAATATTTATTAAACTTTTTAGTTGTATATTAGCCTTCATTCAAACTTCATTTTCAGATTAGTATTCATTAGATTTTCATTTGCATGTCAGCATTCATGAAAACTTCAATTGCAGATTAATATTCATTAGACCTTTATTTGAATATTAGCAGTCATTAAAATTTCATTTGCTGATTAATATTCATTAAACCTTTATTTGCATATTAACATTCAAAAGCTTCATTTGCATTTTAGTATTCATTAGACCTTCAATTGCATGCTGGCATTCATTAAAACTTCATTGCAGATTAATATTCAATAGACTTTTATTTGCATATTAGTACTCGTTCAAACTTCATTTTCAGATTAGTATTCATTAGTTTTCATTTGCATGGTAGCATTTATTAAAACTTCAATTGCAGATTAATATTCATTAGACCTTTATTTGAATATTAGCATTCATTAAATTATCATTGGCAGATTGGTATACATTAAACATTCATTTGCATATTAAAATTCATTAAAACTTCAATTGCAGATTAACATTCATTAGACCTTATTTGCATATTAGCACTCATTAAAACTTCATTTGCATATTAATATTCATTAGACTTTTATTTACATATTATAATTCATTCAAACTTCATTTGAAGATTAATATTTATTAAACTTTTATTTGCATATTAGCATTCATACAAACTTCATTTTCAAACTAGTATTCATTAGTTTTTCATTTGCATCTTAGCATTTATTAAAACTTCAATTGCAGATTAATATTCATTAGACCTTTATTTGAATATTAGCATTCATTAAAAAAAATTTGCTGATTAATATTCATTAAACCTTTATTTGCATATTAACATTCATAAACTTCATTTGCATTTTAGTATTCATTAATTCTTCAATTGCATATTGGCATTCATTAAAACTTCATTTGCAGATTATTATTCATCAGACTTTTATTTGCATATTAGCATTCATTCAAACTTTGTTTGCAGATTAGTATTCATTAGATTTTCATTTGTATGTTAGCATTCATTAAAACTTCAATTGCAGATTGATATTCATTAGACCTTTATTTGAATATTAGCATTCATTAAAATATCATTTGCAGATTGGTATTCATTAAACATTCATTTGCATATTAAAATTCATTAAAACTTCAATTGCAGATTAACATTCATTAGACCTTATTTGCATATTAGCATTCATTGAATCTTCATTTGCTGATTAATATTCATTAAAACCTTATTTGCATTTGGCATTAATTAAAATAGAACTTTCATTTTCCTATGAACATTCATTAAAACTTCATTTTCCATAATTCACTACATTTTTACCCGAATTTCTCGAAATTAAATAGTTTCGATATTCTCCGCTAATTCACCCACTTCTGGTGGGGGTCTACTTCTAACAGGATTTAGGAAACTATCACAACTGTCTCCGACCATCATACACAACCAAAATACATTACTCTACAAAATGAACAATATATATTAATTATAAGTGATGGTATATAAAAGTGCTTGCAAAATATTTAATATGCGCACTCTATATTTAATAAGCATGCCTAAATAACAACACATAATATTCGATATGTTTTCTGATTTAACCGTTACATATGACGTCATTTTTAATAACAATAATCAAAAAAAATATTGAATACTTATATTGGCTACATATGTAATACACCGTCTTGTAGGTTGACTTGTTACTTATCGAAATTTCGTGAATTGCTCATCAAATCCCAAACAAAAACAAAATACATCTGCGTATGCGTTTCCATAGTTTTGAAATTTCTCGCCAATTCACCTTATACATTTTTTTATCTACATCTGACAGGATTTTACAAGACTATCGCAACTGCCTGCGAAATGGCATTGAACGATTTTGCTCAAAAGATGCTTCTCATGTTATGGTTAAAATGTGGGATCTGTCACTTGGCCCGTTTCGAAAGAAAATGATGTGCAGCAAAGGTGAGTTGTTATTTCATTTATTCAACAGAAGACATGCAAGCGATTTAACTAAAACACTGCTCAGTGTATATATATATATATATATATATATATATATATATATATATATATATATATATGCTGTGTTATAAATGTAGCGAAAGTGCTCTACTGATTATCAGGAGCTGAATATGAAGAAATATAGTCTTAAAGTGTGCTATATTTATGGGATACAGTGCTCAATATCAGAGATAGAGCAAATATAAAAGTGAACATAGAAGTCAACACTAAGAGGCGACAGTCTGTTTCATGCTAGATGCAATCATCGGGTCCGAGCACTTTATCCCATAAATATAGCACACTTTAAGACTATATTTCTTCATATATATATAGGTTAGAATGTTCGCATTCTGAAAATGACACCTGGGTTCGAATCTCACGATGGTTGATTTGTCAGGAAGGCGTTTTCCTGATGTTATCGGAATGGATCGAGGTCGATCCCAGCGTGTAGTACCTTTTGAAAGTGACTGAAAACCATAACATGGTTTGAACCAAGCCTTGTGAGTGAAATTGTGTATACGGAAATCTTGAGGGACGCCCATAGCTGTGCTAGCACAAAGCTACAATTCATCGGGCTTGAGCGTTCTAGCCTTGTTCAAATTGTTGGTCATGCTAGATAACACGCTCTCTCCCAGAAACTGTAACTAAGGTCTACTCAGCATAGTTGCAGTATAAACCACAGGTGGACTCTGTTGAGCAAACACAAATGTGCCTGAGTGAGCGTCTGCTACAGGGAATGGCTAGCCGCCCTAGTAGACGGGTATCCTCGAATACGAGTGGCCAAATATCATATATATATATATATATATATATATATATATATATATATATATATATATGGTCTATCAAAAATACTTTTACTAAATTTGGGGATAGTTCTCGCACAAAAACATGGACGAAAGTCCATATAAACATATGTACACAAATCCTTTGTATTTGAGTTATTATGTTTAAAGAAAGTTTAGTCTGTGTAGACTGGGTTACATTTGTCATTCGTGTACATTTGCGTGCAGTAGTAAGTTAACTGAAAAATGTTCCGTTTAATAATGACATTTTATTCATATCATGAGAACGCAGATATGATTTTTACATACGGCCGCGCGAATGGTAATGGACGCGAGGCTGCACGGCTGTATCAAGCGTTGTTTTTCTTTTTGTTGCTGACATATATATATATATATATATATATATATATATATATATATATATATATATATGGTTACCCAAAAAAACGGGAACTTTTTAACAATCGAATAAATCCAAGAGTGATGGAAGAAAAATATTTAATTCATAGTAATTGAAACCCTAAAAGATGCCATTTAAGAAACAATGATAGAATTTTCATTTTTTTTAAATTACGTCCTGTAGATGGCGTCCTCCTGTACGAATGCATTCTTGAAATCTGCTGTTGAGATTCCTCATTGATTGCTGCAACATCTCAGCTGGGATACTGTGAATTTCATTCTTGTTACTAAAATGGCAAAATGTATACTTGCTCAATGTCACTGTCTCGCAGTGTTGCCACTTGCTCATGTCTGGCAATACGCACTTCAAAAATTCCCGTTTTTTGGGGTCACCCTATATAAATATATATATATATATATATGATAAAAATTAAATGGAAGAACGTTGAACACATTGTAATCGGTCGAAAGTTAAGTTAAATGAACCTTATAAAGTATATATATATATTTTTGCCGTTAACAATAAAATTTTTATAAAAAAACCCAGACGACATGCATTTAGCGGATGTCAGAATTTGTTGCAAAATACATCCCTACCCATCCCTAAACATAACCCCGCTTTCGAATGTAACGATTAACTGATACAACGAAAATTAAAAAATTGAACACGCTACCACCCCTTGTCTAGATGAATGGATTTCTCCGTATCCTTGGAAACAAACAATTATGAATCTTTGCCGTGCGTTTAAAACCGTAAATTTAAAAAAATAAGTTACTCCAAAATTCGCTTGACGAGAAAATGGAACTAATGTCTTTCAATTTAATAACAAAATTAAATTCGATGCTTTTAGCTTCCATTTTTGAAACATGGTCGTTACTGTGTAGCGAAAAAAACATATTTTAAATCAGTTAAATTATAATATTAATGCTCTGTAAATTTACATTGAGCACTATTGTGTAAAAATAAAAATATCTATAAGAACACCGGATTATATATCTTACTGTTCTTTCTTTTTATTTATATATATATATATATATGTATTAAAGAAGTGATGTATTTTTTTATTTATTAATCCGACTGGATATTCGTATTTGAGTAGACGTTCCGTTTATTTATTAAATAGTATATGTATTTATTTATTACAAATTATATATATTTATTTATTAAATAGTATATGTATTTATTTATTAAATAGTATATGTATTTATTTATTAAATAGTATATGTATTTATTTTCGTCGGCTGAATATTCGAGAAATCTTATTAATGAAAAATGCGTTTTTTCTTGAAGCTTTTATTTTAATTTTTATTTCAAATTAATAGATTAAATTTAATATTTTCAATAACCAAAATACTTTATTTTATACTATATTTCAAAATTAATCTAAATAAATAAAATGCTTAAAATCGTTGAATTTAACAATTTTTAATCATCTGTCAGTATAATATATTTCTCTTTATTAATAAAATATTTCAAAAATAAAATAAATTTTATGAAAATTTATTTGAGGAATATTACCTGAGTTAATGCTTAATTAATCTGATTTGAAACAAATATTACATACTTTAATTTTGAAATTCCTCAGAAAAGCATTTTTAAAGATGGATGTAACTATTTATTTACGGTGTTGAATAATTAACAGCTTAATTGACAATCAGAAGTTTATCTATTTTTTTCTATGTTGGACATACCTGTAAAGATTTCTTGGGGAATATTTCGTGAGCGTCTTTTTATGTAATTCTAGACTACCTAGTAATCTTAAAACTTTAGGAAAATATACACTGTGATCTAATGTTTTATTGAATTTTAGGTACTTTGCCTTTAAATTCACTACAGTTATCACTCATATTTTCTAATAGTGTAGTGTATGGACGTCCGTATTTATGAAAAGAAAACAATTTCTTTTATACAAACAAAATAAATTTCAATTCTGTTTATTTTTTAATTTTGGGGGTCGCTGAATTGTAGTAAGATTTTCCATTTGTGACTTGTAAATATAGTTTTTACGTTGGTTTTATTAAGTTTGAATCATTTTTCATTTTGTGACTCTGTATCTATATCTATATCTATATTATTATATATATATATATATATATATATATATATATATATATATATATATATATATATATATATATATTTAAATAAACTAATTAATAGCGGTAAAGTCATCCTGATGGTGATGTGAAAAAGCATCAAAATATATATGAAAATACTTTACACTGTGTCTTACATGTTTTTCGGGTTTTTGTTGGTTTTATTTTTATTTACTTATTGTTTATTACCTGCAAATTGTTTTTTGTCTTGTTTGTTTACTTACACCTTTTATGTCATATTGCACTTAACTATATATATATATATATATATATATATATATATATATATATATATATATATATATTAATATATATATATATATACACACACACACACATATATATATATATATATATATATATATATATATACATATATATATATATATATATATATATATATATATATATATATATATATATATATATATATATATATAAGTCTACCTTTCGTCCTTGCTTTGAATATTACTGGCACATCTAGTCTTGTACTCCTGCTACACATTTAGATAATCTTGATAAAATCCCAAAAAAGAATCTGCAAATCACTTTCCCACAGTCGTAACCTAGCTTCCATCTTCATTTCCGATAAATATTTTTGTGGTAATTGGTCTGGTAGACTCTCCTCTATTGTACCTCGACTTTATGTATGTAAACGCTGCACTAGTTTGGCGGTTAGGTCACATCATTTTAAAATTGAAATGACTGGACGTAACCGTAAGTTCTGTACTAACAATTTTCATCTATTGCACTTCTCGCTTGTGGAACTCCCATTTCAGCGTCTTTCTTTCCAGATTCTTGCTTTATAGATTAGTGGGGTCGGGGTCAGGGCTGGGGAAAATGGCAACCTTGTTCCGCCACTGCCGACAAGGACTGTCTATTAAAACTTTTTGTTATTGAATATAGTATTTCTGACTGACGGACTACATCCGACAGCAAGGCGTTTGATCATAAGGTTTTACGGAGCGTGGAACCACTTCTTCATTGCTTTTGCTTCCCACCCTAGGTTTACCTGATCCGGGGTGGTAGCACCTGTTAGGATCCCAGTTATGGGCAGATAGTGAACCCTAAAACAGGGGCCAAAAACATTAAGAAAATATAAAAAATATATTTTGATAGTAAAAATATGAGTAATATATTTTCATTATAAATATATATCCAGTAAAACACTTTTTTTTTTAAGTATTACTAAGCCTTCAAAGTAAATTCAATTTCGGCATTAAATACCCCATAAGGTGTTGACATGCCGTTAACTAATCTGACATCGTGATTAATATTGTTCGTAAAATGTCCAAACATCACTTTCTTTCTATTTTACTTACATTCGTGTACTTTCGACTTTCATAGACATTGTTACGATTTGTGACTGATTTGTATATTAAGCAAGATGTGTATGACTAAAATTCCAGCATATTTAGTGGGCTGAAAATAGAATTTAAGTCACACGTGGACTCATTTGAAACGGTCAAACTGATATGCATATAACATGCATTTATACGAACAGGTTTTTTCTTAATATATATTTCGGTAAAAATTTATAATGGGGGCCATAAAACAGGGTCTGTAATTCTCATGCGCAAAAATGAAAGTCATTTTAATAAACTTATGGTTTAAAACAGCGTTTCGCAAGCACCGGAACTCGAACCATTCGGTATATGGGTCGCGGTCCATTCGGTATTGGGCCGCGGATCGTTCGGTACCGGGCCGCAGACCATTCGGTATCGGGCCACAGACCATTGGCTACCGGGCCGCGGACCATTCGGTACCGAGTCGCGGACCATTCGGTACCGGGTCGCGGACCATTCGGTATTGAGCCGCGGACCATTCGGTACGGGGCCGCGGACCATTCGGTATCGGATAACAAAACATTCGGTACCGGACCGCGGACCATTCGGTACCGGGCCGTGGACCATTCGGTACCGGGCCGCGGACCATTCGGTATCGGATAACAAAACATTCGGTACCGGACCGCGGACTATTCGGTACCGGGCCGCGGACCATTAGGTACCAGGTCGCAAAGAAAGTTTTTTTTTCATTTTATCGTTCTTGTTTGTTGTGTTTTGCTATGTACATGACCGGCACCGGTCCTTCACCGCCACCCCGGTGCGTAGAAAAGTTGTTTTACATGATACCTGTCAGTGGTGCAAAAAAGGTTTGGAACCGCTGGTCTAAAAGATATCTTCAATTGGTGATTTTTAACTTACTACAGTATTACTCGAAGAAAACAGTAGTTGACTGGTAGATTTTGTAGGGATGTGTGCTGCTGATTTACTGAAAAAACAACAACAACAAAAATCTGTGGTGATAAAATTGGTAGTCAAAACGAAAGAGTAGAGATTGGCTGATCATTGATTGTAAAAGGAAAAATCAAGCGCAAACGAGTGCTTTCTCAACAACGGAACTTTGTAGGAAGTGAAACAAATTCTGAAGAATTTAATACCTCTTTGAATATTTTCCTGAAAAATCGAGAAAAACTCTAGAGGCAGTTGTAGTTAGTGCAAAACAATAGCAACTATCTTCACCCATTCCCTTCAAATTCATCGGAGATAGGAAGAAGAAGGAAAGGAATTCGCGAGCCTATGTGAAATTTTCTTTGGACCAATGAAAACCTTGTCTTCACACTATTAACCAGTGAGCTAATAAGAAGAAGGAAAGGATTTGCGAGCCTATGTGAAATTTTCTTTCGACCAATGAAAACCTTGCCTTCACAAAATTAACCAGTGAGCTAATAAGAAGAAGGAAAGGAATTCGCGAGCCTATGTGAAATTTTCTTTGGACCAATGAAAACAATTGACTACTCAGAAATTGACTCATGAGCTGAGAAAACAAAAAAAGAATACGCGAGACTATATCAACATTTTTTGGACTAATGAAAACTTTGCCTTCACAAAAATTGATCAGTTAGCTGAGAAGAAAAGGAATTTCAGAGTCTATGTGAAATTTTCTTTGGACCAATGAAAACTTGCTTTCACAAAAACTTGACCAGTGGGCTGAGAAGAAAAAGAAGAGAAATTTGCGAGCCTATGTGAAATTTTCTTTGGGCCAATGAAAACAATTACCTTCACAGAAATTGAGCACTGAGCTGAGGAGAAGAAGAAATGTAATTTGTGAAGATATGTGAAATTTTCTTTGGTCTAATGAAAACTTTGCCCTTTTAAAAAATCTAACCATAGAGCTGAGAAGAAAGAAAGGAATTCGCGTGCCAATGTGAAATCTTTATTGGACCCATGAAAACGTTGCCTTCAAAAAAATTGACCAGTTTACTGAGAACAAGGAAAAGAATTCGCAAATCTATGTGAAATTGTTTTGGGACCAATGAAAACTTTGCCTTCAAATAAATTAGCCGGGAAGTAGAAGAAAAGAAAGTAGCAAACCTACGTGAAATTCTTTTAGATATAAAATGTGGCTAAACATTAAATTAAAAAGAGTGTCAGAAATCATGTGAAAAGTTTTGTTTCAGTTCCACCCGATCAGCATCGAAAGACACGCGTAATTTTAGCAAAATAAAATAATGAATTTATTTACGAATTTAAACGCTTGAAGATGTATCAGTAGCTCGTTTTTAGAAAAATAAATCAGAAAATTTTAAAGTCCATAGGTTTAACGAATTGTCATGAAGAGGACATACTGATATGACATATATATGATCTGACACAAAATAATATTAAAAAATGTTTAAAACAAGGGTCAGAGAATTTGTTGCTCACAGAGGGGATATACGATTGTATACTTTCAAAAGTAGACGAAGAGAGTTTAAAATACTTAGCTTTCTTGGATTGTTGAGAGAAAATTCTTGGAAGTGCTAGTTAAAGGCCGATAATATAATTGGCCAATAATTTCCCACAGGCAAGAACTTCAACACTGGTCGCGAGGGACTGAAACGAAACCTATCACGCGTTCAGAAAACATTCCCTGATTAATTTAATTATTCTTCTCATTGTATGTCAAAAAGAATTTCGCATAGTCTCGTTATTTTTTCTTTCTCATTGGCTATTTTCTGTAAAAACAATGTTTTCATTGGTTCAAAGGCTATTTCACATTGGATCGCGAACTACATTCTTTCTTTTCCCTCAGACTTCTGACTTTGAAGGGAGCGAGTAAAGGGAGTTAGTATTATTTCGCTCTCACTAAAAATATTATTTTATTTATTTATGATATGTTGATCAATATCAGTGCGAATCGCACTAAATATTGACAAATTGACAAGACATAGAGGTAAGACATATATATATATATTTATATATATATATATATATATATATATATATAGAGAGAGAGAGAGAGAGAGGTAAGACCTATATATATATATATATATATATATATATATATATATATATATATGTGTGTGTGTGTGTGTGTCTGTGTGTGTGTGTGTGTGTGTGTGTGTGTGTCTTACCAGTTTGTGACTAAAAGGTACAATTCTGAGGAGGATATAAATCCAGGGGCAGCTCAATATAGGCTACAGAGGATTATAATGATAATAATAAAACGGAAACCTAATTATCTATTTCGATTATAATTTATTTCGTGAACACCGAGGTGTTCAACTCTTCAGATCGAAATCTACTCCGTAAATGGAGACAGTACACCGGAGGGACACATTAGATTGGTAATAGGGAGGGAAGGTGAGAGAGAAGAGATGGGTAAAGAAAGGGCTAAAGGATTAGACGGTTCACCCAGCGGAGAATTTATTCTATAATTTTGTGATATATATATATATATATATATATATATATATATATATAGAGAGAGAGAGAGAGAGAGAGAGAGAGAGATAAATGATATTAGTGGTTAATACACAAACACACACACACAAATATATATATATATATATATATATATATATATATATATATATATATATATGTATATATATATATATATCACCTTACATCAGCTTAATACTACCCTTCAAAAGTGTAAGTTTAAACTCATTTTTTTACATCCATGGAAGTGAGGTCAGGTAATCCAGGGTAAAGTAACTCCCTGGGGAAATAAATTATAACCATGGAAACTTAAAGTTGTCTCGTTTTCTTTACATTAAATTATTTATATATATATATATATATATATATATATATATATATATATATATATATATATATATATATATATATAAGATATATAGTCTTAATGTGTGCTATATTATGGGATAAAGTGTTCAATATCAGAGATAGAGCGTGTGTAAATATAAAAGTGAACAGTTGCCTGACGATTGCATCTAGCCTGAAACAGACTGTCACCTCTAAGTGTTGATTTCTATGTTAACTTTTATATATATATATATATATATATATATATATAGGTACCTCAAAAAATTCTGTATGCCTAAGGTTTAAATGTATTTTTCATAAAGGAAAAATCCTTTTCGAACCTTTCGAACTGTTTCAATTGAAAGCTAAAGGATTAAATTTTCTAATTCCAGAAAAAAAGATACTGTGGATATTTCAAATAGAAATTTGAATGAATTTTCGTCGATGCTTCCGAAAAAAACAATCGAAACGGTCATTTTAACTTTTTTTAGAGAAATGTAAACAAACTTAGTTTTCGGTTTTGCAAATCACGCTAAATTAATATATACATTTCTGAAAGGTTACTTTCGTACAATTAGCAAATTTAAAGTTAAATTAATCGGTTCTGAAACAAAAATCACTTACTTATGGTTAGTGGATGGCTCCTGGGGGCACAGTCCTATGGTTACAGAGAACTTCAGTTGAGTTCCACCACAGAATATGTGAGCGAGCGGCGCTATATTGAGTCTGATTTGCTATCTCTTCATCACCGAGGCCCGTTGGAACAGTTGGTATGACGTTGATAACCTAACTGTCCGGGTTTCAATTCTCGGTAGTGGATGCGCACTTCTGATGTGTCCTAAATATAGGACGAAACGGCCCTCCAGTGCTTTCTGCATTCTGTTGAGGTTTCTTTCAGACTCAATGATTTACTTAATTATAATTATCAAATCCTCCTAACAATTTTTATCATGTGTATTTCATTGCTTGATCCGTTTGAGCGGCTTGGTGATAGTAGTCGTAGCTCCTGGGGGCACAGTCCTATGACTATAGAGAATTTCAGTTGAGTTCCACCACGGAATATGTGAGCGAGCGGTGCTATATTGAGTCTGATTTGCTATCTCTTCGTCACTGAGGCCCGTTGAACAGTTGGTATGACGTTTGCTTGATAACCTAACTGTCCAGGTTTCAATTCTCGGTAGTGGATGCGCACTGCTGATGAGTTTCAAATATAGGGCGAAACGGCCGTCCAGTGCTTTCTGCATTCTGTTGAGGTGTTTTTCAGACTCAATGAATTACTTAATTATAATTATCAAATCCTCTTAACAATTTCCATATATATCTCGGAGAAATCGCAGGACAAGGTGCAAAAAGATTACTTGTGACACGTTTGGCTCTTCAGATTTTCATCCGACTTTTTGTTTTATATATATATATGTGTGTGTGTGCGCGCGCGCGTGTATTACATTGAATAATACAGACATATTGTGTCTACTCATTTGTAAAACTGATTTTCCCCCAGATCTAATCAGTTTCTTGAATTTCATCAAGGCAGGAGCCGTACTTTTTTTGTCTGCTTTTTTTTTAACCCAAGTAGTCTTTTCTGAGATCATCGTCAGGGGTAACTTACAAAGACAAATTTATTGTAATTGCGACAAATAAAGTTTGTACATATATTGGTTTGACGAGCACAACATTATCAAGACGTTTTACACTTCGTAAGTCGCATGCAAGTTCTATTGCTCGATATCTAAAAAGACATTCCTAACCACCTTTACAATACAGGAAAATACTTGTTGACAACACCGATATTCTATACCACGAAATATTTGTAAAAAAATCGACCATTCCAGAACTTTTTTACCAATATAGCAACAGCATATTAAAGTAGATATCACATTTGATGAAATTATTCATTTTTACCAATATCCGGTCAGCAACCTTATATTGAAACATTTATTTTGAAAAAACATCCATAATTACAATGAATGAATTTAAAATTTTAAAACAAATATAACAGGGTGTGTTCGGGCGTATTTGTAAATTCACAACAGAATGCAGGTTTTATCGCAGTTTCACTAAGTTTGCCTTTGTAATGAAACATGTTTGAATGAGGATATTGTTGTGGATTCCGGGATGAAATCCAGTGCCAAATAATAACAAACGCCAAGAATGAATATAGGAAAATAAATGTATTAACATAATAATACAAACTGGTAATACAGGTTAGTAGTTCCAGGAATGCGGGTTAGTAGAAAAATATATATATAGTCTTTGGTATCGACGTATCGCTGTATGATTTTTACTGAGTCTACGTGCTCGCTCACTGTGACTCTTGCCCGGTACGTTCGTACGCTTTCGTTCGTCGCTCGTTCGCGAGCTAGCTCCTGTTCCAGTCGGGTATTCACTAGCAGTAGTATACGTATACCTTGTGTGAGTCCATTTGTGAAAAAAGTGGAGGACCTCTCAACAGATATGCTGCCTATATATATATATATATATATATACACACACACACACACACACACACACACACACATATATATATATATATATATATATATATATATATATATATATATATATATATATATATATATACATGCATACATACATAGATAGATAGATAGATAGATAGATAGATAGATATTTTTCCAAGAAGATAGAATTCAGGTAGACCTCAATGCCCAGGACAGAGCAAGAATATAATATAAAAGGCATGAACACTATTATTCCAGCGTTAAAATTTATTACAATGGACTCGTAAGCACAATCCAATTCATCAGACCTACAAATTCAACTTTTTGAATTTTTTAGGTCTGATGAATTTGAACGTGATTACGATTCCAATTTAATAAATTGTAAACATGTAATAATAGTGTTTTAGCCTTTTATAATAATAATTATATACACACACACACACACACACACACACACATATATATATATATATATATATATATATATATATATATATATATATAAAAGTGAACATTGAAGTCAACACTTAGAGGCGAAAGGCTGTTTCATGCTAGACGCAATCGTCAGAAACGAGTGTTGTTTTCTCGACTATTTATATATTAAATAAACAAGTAAAATAAATTAACCTAAATTAACCCAAATAAATAAACAAAATAACAAACCGATCCCGATAAATTAACCGTTAGAAAAACATAATCAATCCAAATAAATAAAGGAAGTAATAAACAAGTTAATACGCGCCAAAATAATAGTTAGAATAAACTACAGAAATCAACCCAAAAATTGAATAAATTGCTTTAACTATCTTCCCAAGCCAAAACAAAACTATTAAATAAGCTATATAAACAAATTTTTACTACGTTAATAAAAACACCGATTAAAATAAAAGTAAATGGGGTAATTTTGAACTTTGATAAAAAAAAAATGTATTCAACCATGAGTTTTTAATTTTCCTTCCACATACAACTAAAACAACTTTACGAGATATTACTTACCAAATATCAGGCAAAATGGCGAACATAAACTAGAGTTATAACAGAAATAACATGTATCCAATACTTACGCGTGTCACTGAATATATATATATATATATATATATATATATATATATATATATATATATATGTATATGTGTGTGTGTGTGTGTGTGTGTGTGTGTGTGTAGACACATACCTCATACATATATTCACACACACCACATTTATATTTACGTAAATATATATACATATACCTGTATACATATACAAATACATATACAACCACGTACAAATGTATCGATACACATACATACACATACACAAACTCACTTTGAGATGAAGTATTATGTACACTATTTACATTATTCGGACTATTGGCCTCATTTTTGTCGCCATATTTATTACAACGTTTCAGCCGTTGTACGCTCCGGCTTTTTTCAAGTTGTTGATTTGTCGAACTGAACCCTTTATTTCGCTCACTGGGGTAGACTGTTCTAGTTCCACGTGCCATGTCTAATTTTTGTCAGTTATCAGTTATCTCCTGTTAATTCCCCTCTCCAAGTTCTCCACCGCCTTAACCAGGTATTGAACTCACACACTTTGGGTCCTGTCACTGGATCTAACCAACGCCTTTATCTACTGTGCCACTTGAAGAAGGCCGGAGCGTACAACGGCCGAAACGCTGTAATAAATATGGCGACAAAGACGAGGACAATAGTCCGAATAATGTAAATAGTGTACATAATATTTCATCTCAAAATTATAGACAGATACATAACTTCACATATGCACGCACACACATATATATATATACATACATATACATATTTACATACGCATCCATATATATATATATATATATATATATATATATATATATATATATATATATATATATATATATATATATAAGGGTCATCCCTTATATCTGTCTATATTTCTGAGATGAGGTATTATGTAGATTATTTACATTATTCGGACTATTGTCCTCATCTTTGTCGCCATATTTATTACAACGTTTCGGCCGTTGTACGCTACGGCCTTCTTCAGGTGGTTGGAATGTCGAACTGAACCCTTTATTTCGCTCACTGGGGTAGACTGTTCTAGTGCCATGTTTAATGGATGTCACTTATCAGTTATCTCCTGTTAATTTTTCCCTCTGAATGTTCTCCACTGCCTTAACCGGGTATTGAACTCACACTCTTTGGGTCCTGTCACTGGATCTAACCAACGCCTGTGCCATGTGCCCTTGAGGGCATCTGTGTATGAATTCATGGGTATTATCAACCTAATGTCTTCAGCAACCATTTTTACCAGTGCTCATATTGCGATTTTTGCTGTTATCATTGCATGTTTCAGGGTTCAGTTCGTCATCCCTTATATCTCAACTTTCAACACAAATAACACAGAAATCTACACGTATATACAACTAAATCTACCAATTGTACTAAAAGACAAAGAAATTAAAAGCCTATTACAAAAATGCCCAATCATAAAAAGTAAACGACAAACAAAATCACTAAAGAAGATACTGACGAATGCAAAACTGCACACCACAATTAAAAAGACCCGGGTGAAAAAACGCAACCGACCCCTTTGCAGAGTATGGAGCTGCTTATTAGTAGGCCACAAATTTCATTTCAAACATGGATGAATATTTAAAATTAAAAATGCGATTCAGAGAATTTAATATACATAATTACATGCAAAGGTTTCCACCAATATTATACTGGCCAAAATGGCCAGACACTCCAGCAAACGATGACAGTTCATCACCAACAAATTAGGGATTCCCACTCCAGTCTTAGTGTAGCAATTACATTCTTATTCTTCCGGCCGTTGAATGAGCAGCATAGAACGTAGATAAAACGACCTGAACGTTGCGATAAAAAGCAAAAGAAATAAAATGAAAAAAGCAATGAAAATATTTCATCTAATGAAATCGGTCAACTTAAAACTGAGACGTCTCTTTTCAATACATTTCTATTTCTAGCAAGAAATTTCAGATGAAAGAAAAGATAGTCAAAAACTCATTATAATGGCAATTCTTCATCTAAGAAATACGGTCAACTGAATTTACAATTCGTTTTAAAATGCATTAAATTTTTCGATCGTTAAATAAGCAGATTGGTTTGAAAAAATCGTTAACCGTTATTACAAATCAAGTGTCTACTTTCTTTTAGAATTTAATTCAAGGGAAGCCACTACGAAAATATATAACCGAGTTATTTCCCTTTTTCGTATTGCTAAAATGAATGGGTTATGTTTGTAATTCTATTTAGAAAACCGATTAATATAGTTTCTATATTATTTATGAAATATGGGAATCTCTGGAAAATACCCCGAAGTTAAACTTCCTCACACACACATACTTACATGAGTTTGTCCGGTGATTGATTCAAAAACTCATATCCATACACACACATACACACATACATACATATATATATATATATATATATATATATATATATATATATATATATATATATACATATAGGTACAAATTAGTTTTGTTACGATCAAGTCATCCGTAAATTCTGTCTGTTTAATTTTCATTATATCTTTACAATTTTAGATTTTGATACTGTATATCAGCATCAGAGTTATGAATATACAGTCCTATTTTGTGCGGGTACGTCAACTATTTCAGTCATTATCAAGAACTGGGTAGACAAGCTTGTTGACTGTATCCTGGCATTGGAATCAGCCCAAAGCCACATCATGCATGTCTAACGCTTACACGGAGCTAGACCACACATGAAAAGAATGTATCAAATATTTATACGTATTATTTATATTATTATTAGCATTTCGATTTTGTCCAAAAAAGAAAACACTTATAGGAAGGGAAAAAAATTCAATAAAAAGATTTATGGCAGTGCCTTGTCTGTCGTCTTTGAGGACATAACCCATTCATTTTAGCAATACAAAAAAGGGAAATAACTCGGTTATATATTTTCGTAGTGGCTTCCCTTGAATTAAAAGACGGATTTCTGCGCAAGTACACAATATATATATATATGTGTGTGTGTGTGTGTGTGTGTGTGCGCGCGTATGTGTGTGTGTGTGTGTGTGTGTGCAGATATGTAGAAAAATAGGAAAGAACACGTTAACTGATGTGGAGGAAAATTAACTCTTAAGCTCTTTTTCTTCAGCCGTTTCCATAGTAATTAATTTTGCGAACCAACATGCTTATAAAGATGTGTAAATTTCAAGATTGGTTATTCCTAAATTTTCGCTTGAGGATGAAACAGGGCTTGATACCTTAATTCAATTTAAATTTAATAATTATATTGAGGTTCCAGCCCTTGTTTTTGAAACATGAGAACTCTTATGTAGCGAAGGAATCTTTTTAAATAATTATAATATATATATATATATATATATATATATATATATATATATATATATATATATATATATATATGAAGAAATATAGTTTTAGGGTGTGGTATATTTATGGGATAAAGTGCTCAATATCAGAGATACAGCGTATGTAAATATATATATATAAGTGAACATTGAAGTCAACACTCAGAGGCGATTGCGTCCAGCATGAAACAGCCTGTCGCCTCTGAATGTTCACTTCAATGTTCAATTTTATTCATTCAAAAACATGGACGAAAGTCCATATAAACATATGTACACAAATCCTTTGTATTTGAGTTATTATGTTTAAAGAAAGTTTAGGCTGTGTAGACTGGGTTACATTTGTCATTCGTGTACATTTGCGTGCAGTAGTAAGTTAACTGAAAAATGTTCGGTTTAATAATGACATTTTATTCATATCATGAGAACGCAGATATGATTTTTACATACGGCCGCGCGAATGGTAATGGACGCGAGGCTGCACGGCTGTATCAAGCGTTGTTTTTCTTTTTGTTGCTGACATATATATATATATATATATATATATATATATATATATATATATATATATATATATATATATATATATGCATGTTTCATTAAAAACGACAGACAAGGTACTACGGTTAAACTTTTTATTGAATTTTTCTTGTGTTCGAACAAGAGCTTTCTTTTCTGGACAAAGGGTGTGTAAGGACTGTCCAAATGTTTTATGTCTATATTTCTCCATTAGAAACATACTAGTAGAAAACACAAATATATTACCTGCATCCACCTGTAAAAAAAGATTTAAAATAATGGAAGCTTTAATAATAAAAAAGAAAAAGCCAACACTTAACAATATTAACTACGAACAAGGCCACAATGTGCTAACCGTATTCGGAAATTAAAAACATCCCTACTTCACACTAAGACATACACATAATGCACACTGAATTAAGCTGAAAAATTGAATCATCCTTGATAATGGCTAAAGGTATAGCCGAAAGCGGTCGGAAACATAAAACATTTGGACAGTTTTTACACACCCTTTGTCCTGTAAAGAAAGCTCTTGTTCGAACACAAGAAAAATTAAATAAAAAGCTTAAGCGTAGTACCTTGTCTGTCGTTTTTAATGAAACTTGCATAAAAGAAGGATTGCTGCCTAAATATACAACTATATATATATATATATATATATATATATATATATATATATATATATATATATATATATATATATATATATATATATATATTTCATTAAAAACGTCTGACAAGGTGCTTTTATTTAGTTTTTTATATAATTTCTCGTGCGATCTAATAAAGTTTTTCTTTTCAGATGATAAATTATATAAAAACTGTCCGAATGTTCTTAATTTATTATCTGAAAAGAAAAACTTTATGAGATCGCACGAGAAATTATATAAAAAACTAAATAAAAACACCTTGTCAGTCGTTTTTAATGAAATGTGCATGAAAGAAGGATTGCTGCTTAACTACACAAATATATATATATATATATATATATATATATATATATATATACATATATATATATATATATATTCAGTTGTATGGATATGAGTTTGTGGCCCTGAGTTTCATGCTTTTGCGATCATCAGACAAACGATTGGCATGATACTGCTGTTACGTCTTTCAATGTTTATCTGATGATCCCAAAAGCGTGAAACGCAGGGTCACAAATTCATATCCATACAACTGAATACGTTAGCTCTATCACTGATATTGAGCGCTTTACACTAAGTACTGCGCACATAAAATAATATATATATATATATATATATATATATATATATATATATATATATATATATATATATATATTGATTTCATTGTTAGTCACATTTTCTAGCGGATTATTTATTTATTCCTCCTTTGCAGGAACGTCTCCATAATGAAAAGCCATAAAATAGTTTTATTTCCTGGATTGTAAAGCCTAGCTTGGGCTTTCTCAGGAACTCCACAAGGCTTTTTAATTGAGAATCACCCCATAATTTGACCCATTTCTTAAATTGGTGCATATAAATTATTGCTTTCGTTTTCATTATTTATTTATTATGTCCTATTTGTTTTCGGGGAAGCTTCTTTTATTGTGTTTCTTTTCGCCAGCAACAGTAATTTCTGTCTTTCAGTGATCGCAAAAGCGTGAAACGCAGGTTTTCAATCTCATATCGATACAACTGAATATGATAGCTCTACCACATATATTGAGCGCTTTACACTAAATACTGCACATATAAAATTACACACACACACATATATATATATATATATATATATATATATATATATATATATATATATAAGGATGAAGCAAAGTCCCCCGAAATGTCACAGCTTCCCTTCCTCTTAACCTTGCCTTCGTCAGCCAATTCAGCCTCATTGCACCCAACTTGATCCAAGATCGTTGGTAGCCTAAACTCTCTTTCTTTTGCAGAGGCGCTGATGTCTGGAGCTGAAAATGCTATTCTGGCAGGGGCGCTGTCTTTCATATTCGTCCTTACTGTTGCCCTTTGTCTCCTCCGCAGGCGTATGCCCGGTTCTGTCAGCTACAAAAGACCCTGCATGCCGTGGAGATAGTTTTCCAAATGACAAAGATATTCACCGAGCTGTTTCCAAACGGATTTACCCATTGACAACAGATTTCACCCTTCATTACTTGCATTATTTACATCGTTCGGACTGTTATCCACATCTTCATTACCATATTCACTCCGGCATCCATCAGGGGATTGGAATTTCGTACACCGGGCTAGATTGTTCTAGTTGTTAGAGTTTTGGGGTACCCTTATATACTAGTGAGCCAACCAAAATGAACTGACTCATTTTATAGTTGACCAAGAGAAGTGTTAACCAATCAGAAAGCTTAAAATATTCAATTCGACGTGTATAAAGGTAGCCATGTTTTTTCTTTCTCCAAATATCCACTGCCAACCTCTGATACAGAACAAATAGAACAAAAGACTGAACAGCTGCTGCTAGTGGTATTGGCGTTGTTTCATTGAACAAATTACTTACTGCGCTGGATTCGATATTTATAGATTACGACGAACATGGCCAACACTAGTTCCACGTGTCATGCCTCTTCCTGATGTCTCATTTATTTCCCTTTAAATCAACTCTTAAATATTTTGGTTCACCACTGCTATGGCCTGGTATTGAACTCACAACTCTTTGGGTCTAGTCACTGGATCTAAACAACGCCTTTATCCACTGGGCCATATGTTCTTAGAGACATATGTGACTAGACCCAAAGAGCTGTGATTTCAATACTAGACTACAGCATTGTTGAACCAAAAAATTTGAGAGTTAAGTTAAAGGGAAATAACTGAGACATCCAGAAAAGGTATGGCACGTGGAACTAGAACAATCTACCCCGGTGGACGAAATAAAGAGGTCGGTTTGAAATTCCAATTACCTGAAAAAGGCCGGAGCGTACAATGGCCGAAACGTTGTGAATATGGCAATGAAGATGAGGATAACAGTTCGAATAATGTATATAATGCAACTAATCATAATACCTCATCTCAGAGATATAGACAGATATGCGCCTTTTATATTTAAAATCAATGTTGTTTATTTTGTTTTTTAAACTTTAATATCCTGATTTATTCTTTCCCAGTTGAACACGTTTAAATCGTTAAAACCTAACGTTTTGAAGCTTATTATCTGTAGATATTACAGATTTTACAAACACACAAATGTACTAATATCACCGATTATATACAAAAAAGACACTTTCAGTATACACACATATTAAACGCAGTTTTTGATTGAATGATTTGATTTTTACGGCTTATCAACCCTTTGCGATTTATTAATCCAGCGTTAGTCACATGAGGTGTGTTGTTACCCTGAAATCTTTATACTACTCATAATTCCTATTTGGTAACTTTTGCCCCCCCCCCTCCCACGTCTCTGCTAATTCGGTGATGGTGGGTATCACGCGGCCTGCCTCAGTCGTAGCTCAGCTGTCGTGGTAGCCAAATGCCAAAGAACTATCTATTTTCGGAAGTCCGGGGCGACTGACGGGGACGGGTGATTTAAAGAGAAAGATAGGGTGGCCCACAGAAAGAACCCCCCAAAAAACAGGAAATTTGGTACAGTTTATTTAATTGTTGGAATTTTTGTTCCAGTTATTTGAAATTACAGCAAGGGGTAGAATGTTAGTAGCTTAAAACAGAACAAAAACACAGATGTTAGGCGTAGTGACCAGACTAAAGAACTCTGGCAAAGTTTCTTGGAACTTTTTCATTCTTAAATAGAACAATCATCTCGCGTTGAAGATTTGATAACTGTGGAACAACAAATGATTAAAATTTTATATGTCAGTTATTTTTTTTGTTCATTTATATAGTAAAACATATAGATAATTCTTTTATATGTTCGTTATTTTCTCGTCATATTGTAAATCTAAAATTTCCTGGGTTATTCGTGGGGCATTCTGTATGTAATCTGTGATACAAGCAATAAGAAAAATTCTAATTCCTAAGATATGAACAGTGTTAATACTCTTTACCGTAAGTGTGATAATGTAAACAGCAGTCATTTGGTTGTTTTAATATTCTTAAAATCATTTAATCAGTCGGGCTGGCGTCACCAAGGCGGACCTTGATAGACAAGAGCACCCGACAGCTCAATGCAACCAGATTTGCCAGATCTCGTCTGTCTCACTCCCACTTTGAGCAAAGCACCCGACAGCCCAATGCAATCAGCTTTGCCAGATCTCGTCTGTCTCACTCCCACTTTGAGCAAAGCACCCGACAGCCTAATGCAATCAGCTTTGCCAGATCTCCTCTGTCTCACTCCCACTTTGAGCAAAGCACCCGACAGCCCAATGCAATCAGCTTTGCCAGATCTCGTCTGTCTCACTCCCACTTTGAGCAAAGCACCCGACAGCCCAATGCAATCAGCTTTGCCAGATCTCCTCTGTCTCACTCCCACTTTGAGCAAAGCACCCGACAGCCCAATGCAATCAGCTTTGCCAGATCTCGTCTGTCTCACTCCCACTTTGAGCAAAGCACCCGACAGCCCAATGCAATCAGCTTTGCCAGATCTCTTCTGTCTCACTCCCACTTTGAGCAAAGCACCCGACAGCCCAATGCAATCAGCTTTGCCAGATCTCGTCTGTCTCACTCCCACTTTGAGCTATGATGGGGGTACTTCTGACTAGGTGCGGGGGCTTCTTCGTCGTGCAGAGTTTTCTACCAAAATCAACTTCATTCGAACGGACTTTTTTTTATTTTTTTATGTTACTTAATTATTTTTTATCATATAGTAAATCTAAAATGTCCTGTTTTTTTGTGGGGCACCCTGTAAATGTTGGTTTGTAAGAATAATTCTTATTTTGCTAGTGAATATTTCATTAAGAGTTTTTTCTTTTAGTATAACATTCATTTTTCAAGATACACATCCTACTATTTAAGCTATAGCTGGGGGAGATTAATTCTTACAATTCCTAAGGGCATTTGCTCATAAGTGTATGTAATGAACCCGACTGGAATTAGAACCACGCCCTCTGATTTTCAATCCGAGCCGCCATCTATTACTCCAACTGCATATCCCTATAAGACTCGCACTCACCATGGTTAAGCATAGAATTAGAAAAATATTTGGTGACATGAATCTGATTTGAGCTGTTTTTTAAAAATGATTTCATCCCCAAGCAAGGCGATAATGCCACTAAGACGCAAGGAGTTACTGAGGGTGAAACGGAATAAGAAGATTTTAGAAGGAATTGGAAAACCTGTCATAAACAGGAAAAGGGGATAAATCTCTAGACGTATTCAAAAGAGGAGGAATGGATACTCCTATTGATGATCGTCGGGCTCCAGAGACCATGGAACTGCGCCAAAATGTTATACCTCACCTGCTGGTGGCTGCAGAGCATCTGTTATAGATATTAAGGGCCTACACAGGAGTGACAGTCTCGATTTGAACCAATGCCTATGAAGACGCTCTCCCCAGATATCGCTGTGCTGATTTATTTCCTTCGAGTGGGCTTCACCCCGGCGGCAGACCTCTGTTTCTCCTCTCGTCGCTTCAAACGTCGGTGTAAATTAGTGTCTCCGGCGTGAGCGATCATTGGCGACCTCCTTCCACCGCACGATGTTTATGTACGTCGCCGATATACCCCTGTTGCAGACGTCCTTGAAGCGAAGATGATATCGCCCTCGTGCCCTCTTGCCGCTGGCCAGTTCCCATACAGAAGGACTTTCGGAATACTCTAATCAGTAAACTGCAGTTTCCCGTGTTTTGCCCACGCTGTGGGGCGATGGGGAATTGCCCTCTTCAGGCCTGGGTGGGGCTTTATGTGAACTCGAGCTATACAGCACGCCTCTCCTCTCAATGCCACCGATGCTGTCCAAAGAAAAGATAGAGTCCAATACATCTTGGCATCGGCATCGTCGCAGGAGTTGCTAGAAAAAAACAACATAACACCGGACTGTCTTCGAGACTCCGGCTCCGGATTTGTCCTCAGGGTTTACTCCCGAAGCCGTTCCCATGATTGGATATGGATGGCCGCAAGGCAGCGAAAGTTTTAAATCAGTGTCTTCCTTCTCTTCGATAGACCTTCCTTCCTGGATTACTAGTTCCATCTACCCGAAATATATAGATACAAGCCCTCGTTTCATATCTCGTGGCTCTAACCCTCGGTGTAAATCGCTTCTCAAGCGTGAGCGATCGTGGCAGGAAAGGCAGGGTCCAGTGAAGGTTGGCACCGGCGTCGTCGCAAGGCTTGCCAGAACAAAGCTGAGCATAACACCGGACTGTCTTATGAACTCCGGCCCCGGATTTGTCCCCCAGGGTTTACTCCTATTGACATGCAATATTAAATTTTCAACAATTAATATTTTATATTCGTAGATTCAAGATGAACCTTGATTAGATTGGTTTAGTTCGGTTTGTAGATCAGGTTTCATTAAAAATTAAATTTGTAAAGAGATTTTTTTGTCAAGAGTCTGATTTGGTTTATTTTCTTTTACAGCATATCAACACCTCAATGGGTTATTTAATGCCGACACGATTTTTAGGATAGGTTCGTATGAATAGAATATGTATTCTTTGTAAGAAATCAGTTCGGACTGTCTTCGAGACGCCAGATCCAATTTGTCCTCAGAGCTTACACCTATTGACATGCATTATTAAATATTTAACAATTAATATTTTATATCCGTCGATTCAAGATGAACCTTGATTAGATTGGTTTGGTTTGGTTTGGTTTGTTTTACGGCATATCAACACCTCAATGGGTTATTTAATGCCGACAAGATTTTTACTGCAGGTAATATTTTTTTTCAAAAATGTATTGCTGGTAAAAAAATTTATTCAAAAATTCATTGCTGGTAATAATCTCTTAAAAATCTATTGCTGGTATTAAAATCTATTTTTACATTTTTATAATGTTTTGACCGTAGTTTGGGCGTCAATTATTTGCCCATGGCTGGAACCCTAACAGGTGCTACCACCCCGGGTCAGGGTAGACCTGGGAACACTACCAATTATGAGACCTTGCTGTTGGACGTAGTTTATCGTCATGCCCTGGACGAATTTTAATTAGATAAAAAAAATCCTCTATAATTTCTTTTAAAATATTTTTATTCTTCTACCTTGTCTTTCACACGGTTTTTCATATTTAGGCGTTCTCCATCAAGACATTCGGTCTCAAACAGCGAGTATCATTCGCAGAATATGTGCCGTGCCAAATGTTGGAATACTTTACCCCAATTTCCTTCATGTACAAAAGTATGCTAAACAAAGAAGAGAACTGAAGCAATAGAAACCTGGTTCTACAGAAGGATGTTGGGAATGAATCAAACATGTGAGCAACGACGAAGTTTTATAGCAAATGGAAACAAAAAGGAAACTTATATATAACATCAGGTAAAGATAGTTAAAATTTATAGGGCACATAATAAGGAAAGGGGGCTTGGAAAATCTAATACTCACAGCACATATTGAAGGCAAGAGGGACAGAGGAAAACAACGCAAAACATATTTAGTGAGCTTATTAAGAGCTACATAGGACAGGAAATTGTGGAGAGCCATTATCGCCAACGTCCTGAAGAGACACGGCACATAGAAGAAGAAGAAGAAGAAGAAGAAGAAGAAGAAGAAGAAGAAGAAGAAGAAGGATGAGCTTGTGTAAATGGATGGCGAGACAGGGTTTAGTAGAAACAACAAGAAGATAAAATGTATTAAGAGCTACAAAGGACAGGAAATTGTGGAGAGCCATGATCGCCAACGTCCTGAAGGGATACGGGACATAGAAGAAGAAAAATGAGCTTGAATAAATGGATGGCGGAACACGATTTAAGAGAGATAAAAACAAAATTTATTAAGAACTACAAAGGACAGGAAATTGTGGAGAGCCATGATCGCCAACGTCCTGAATGGACACGGCACATAGAAAAAGAAGAATGAGCTTGAATGAATGGTTAGAGGAACAAGGTTTAGTAGAGTTAACAAAAAGACAACATTTATTAAGTGCTACAAAAGATAGGAAATTGTGGAGGGCCATGATCGCCAACGTCCTAAAGGGATACGTTACATAGAAGAAAATATAAACCGCAACGCCCCGAATGATTTCTTAGACTTTGATATGATGAAGAATCTCGTCGATGAGTTTGCAATTTCTTGTTTCTTTGTCAAAGACGATGATGTCTGGTTTGGTGCCCTCTTCAATGAGGTCTGTTTGGATTCTGTGATGTTTTCGTGTATCGTTAATTAACACACACTAAACAAGGCGATAATGCCTCTAAGAAGCAAAGGACTAATTACAGAGAATGAAAACCTTTAAAAAGAAACCGGAAACGCAGTCCTAAACAGAAAACAAGAGATAAACCTCTACTCCTGTTTTAAAAAAAAAACTGAGAGGAGTGTGAACCGGACGAATATATTGACTTGGTCATTTTCGACCACCTTCTATGGCTTTTGACGTCACTGTTTCTTATCGATATTTCCACCTCACTTCATTAACCTGGTGCTTTTATTTCTCCTTGCCATACACCTTGCACTTGTCCGAATGCACTTGGTGGTAGATGTCCTTGAAAGAAATAATATTCAGTGTTTGATCTTGTAGATATTTAATCTCGTTTTTTTTTTTAAACTCACCGTTCGTCAACCAATTCTACCAATCTTTGATTAACAGTACCATTTTTCTCAAGACAAACGATGTTTCTGCAGAGACACGTATTACTTTTATAATTTGTATACTTGTATGCAATTTTTAAACATAACTTGAAGACAGACATACTGTCGAAATATCGCTCAATATTGTTATAAATTTTTAAACACTGTATTTTCTTTTTCTTTTCTTAAAACGCGATCTTCTTTAAGTGTTACAAAATATTGGAAGAGGTACGTCAATCGTTTTGTTTATTATTATTATTATCATTATCATTTGTGTATGTCATGTTTCCTGCGTTGTATCCTGTAGAGCCGGGTCCAAACTATGGTCCTTAGGCCCTTTCGGTGAAACGTTATTTAATTGATAGCACTTTTCTTAGTATATGGGATGTTCCTAGTAGGGAGATCTTCTGGGCAACTTGAATGATGGTGTTACCTGGGGCACTGTTAGTAAAATTGCTCATTCATTTTCTCACGAGGCCCAGTGCTCCGATTACTATTGGTACAATCTCAGTTTTCATTCCCCACATCCTTACTGTTATTATCATTATCATTTGTGTATGTTATGTTTTTCTTCTTTGTATCCTGTAGAGCTGGATCCAAACTATGGTCCTTAGGCCCTATCGGAGAATCCTTATTTAATTGATAGCACTTTTCTTAGTATATGGGATGCTCTTAGTAAGGCGATCTTCTGAGCAACTTGTATATTGATTTTACCTGGGACACTGTTGGTAAAATTACCCATTCATTTTCTCATGAGGCCCAGTGCTCCGATTACTATTGGTACAGCCTTAGTCTTCATTCCCCACATCCTGTTAATCTCGATTTTCAGATCCTTGTATTTGGACAATTTCTCGACAGTTTTATTGGAGGTTTTTCTCTCAGATGACGACTGCTATATCAATATCCTGAATTTCTTTTCTGTTATGATAATAGCAGGTCTGTTGACTTTTATTTACCTGTCAGTATGAATGGACATCTCCCAGAGCATATCATCATTTTATTATTGTTTTTGTTGTTGTTATTTGTTTCGTTTTTGTTGGTGTTTTGTTTTTGTTTTTTTTGTTTTTTGTTTTTTTTCTTTGTCTGTATCCACAAATCTCGGTCCCATATTTATAGAGTTTTATCATATATTTCAATAAATAATTAATAAACTGATCTTTCGTATCATGAAAAATATACTATATAGTTGCTTTTTAGTTGCACTGTACCAACAATATCTCCAGGGTGATAGGGATTGCTCAATTGCGAAACTCCGAAATACATTTTAATACCATATCTTCCTGACATCAGTTTAGACTGACGCGTTCTTTTCCTCCCTATATCTAAGACATAACAAGAATTATTCTGACGCCATTTTTTAAAATGGCTTCTCCATTGAAATACTTGAATATTGCCACTTGTGTTTAATATTTTGATATCAACAATAGCTTTGATCTTGTGCGTGTGTATGTACCTGTGTGTATGTGAGCATGTATGTGTTGACCCTATGGGACTGTTTGTTTGTATGTTTGTTTGTTTGTTAAACTTTGCGTTTTTTTTTCTATATCGTTTTCATAAATAGTTTTTAGATATGTATGTTATGTGGAAAGAAAAAATGTTAAAAAATTAACCATTTTCACAAAATTTGAACGATAACGAAACACTGGCGTTTACAGAGACTTCCAATAAAAAAAATATTTTAAAAATCACCCTCTGTCTGCAAACCGACGTCATTTGCATGTAAGTATGCATTTTCATTCTTTCCTTTAATTCAACAAAGCAGAATGATATCGAATTGGTTTCAATTTTAAATCTATTTGCAATAAACATCAAACTGCATATCACTCGATGTATTCACATTTCTTATCGTAATTTAAGTCCATTGTATTGTTAATGGGTGGGGGAGCTATGCTAATGGCGTAGATGTTCATAGTTGGGACGAGAATGGTCTTGAACAGAAAATCAGCAGATTTTTCCCGCAGTAGGTTGCCATTTCTTTCTGCGGTAGACCAGTTGCCATCCAAGGTTATAGAACCGGGTCTGGCGACGGAGAATAGGATTCATACCTTTCCCAAGGGTATTAACACGTAAGTGAATGTAATGGATTCGACTGGAAAGTCACGCAGTCAGTTATGTGCCATGCGTGATATACGCTTAAGCGCATGTATCTTCCAATACATGACTGACGAGGCAGATTTTTTCCGCAATAGCTTGTCATTTTTTTAATTTTTTATTTTTTTTGTGGTTGACCAGTTACCATCCAAGGTTGTAGAACCCGGTCTGTCCTGCTATTTACCCTAAATAGTGGGGAGAAGTAGAAAGTTCATACCTTTCCCAAGAGTATTAGCACATAAGTGAATATAATGGATTCGACTGGAATTCGAACTCGGCTCTCCAATTTCCCAATCCGAACCGCTTCTCCACTGTGCCTCCTATAAGTATATCTCAGCAAATTAAGCAAATTAAATAAAGTAGAAAAAGAAACTGAACATAGAGGTAGTTTCGCGCCAGAGATAGTTTCGCCCAACACCGCCAATTGCTACGTAACCAAAACATCAACCTGAAAACTCGAGTTAAATACCATCGACAGATTGAGACTTTCATATGGATGCCATGCATAGGGCCAAGTCCAATCAGAAATGTCAAAACTGTCAGCTGTATTTTGTTTAATCATTTCACGACAAGGCGAGGATGCCACTGGTACGCTTGAAGCCGACTGAAACTCGAACCCCGCCTTCTGATTTTTCAACCCGTGTCGCCATCTATTACCCCAACCGCATATTCATAATAGACTCGCATTCACCAGGGTTAAGCACATAATTGAAAAAAGAGTTAGTGACATGAATTTTTGAGCTCGATATTTTTAAAAATCATTTCATCCCAGTCAAGGCGATAATACCACTAAGACGCAATGAGTTGCTGGGAGTGAAACAGAATAAGAAGATATTAGAAGGAATCGGAAAACCTGTCCTAAACAGGAACAAAGGAGGATAAATTTCTACTCATGTTCAAAAGAGGAGGAATGGATACTCCTATTGATATGTGGCAACCGTTGTTATGCCTCAGCAGCTGATGGCAGTGGAGTAACTGTTATGGCTATACAGGCCCACACAGGAGTGGCAGACACGATTAGAACCAATGCATGTGAAGACGCTCTCCCCAGATGTCACTGTGTTGATTTCTTTCCTTCACCCCGGCGGCAAACCTCCGTTTCTCCTCTCGTCTCCCCAAACCTCGGTTTAAATTGCGTCTCCGGCGTGAGCGATCGTTGGCGACATCTTCCCACCGCACGATACATCGGCCTTATACCCCTTTTGCAGACGTCCTTGAAGCAAAGATGATATCGCCCTCGTGCCCTCTTGCCGCTGACCAGTTCCCATACAGAAGGACTTTCGGAATACTCTCATCAGTAAACTGCTGTTTTCCGTGTGTTGCCCTCGCTGTGAGGCGACGCGAGATTGTCCTCTTCAGCGAGGACCGACGAAAGGATAAAATAGTTCAAGAAAACAGAAGAAGACGATTGATGTTGCATTTAAATTTTGTGATATACTTGGGGAAAATGGAGGAGGGTTTCAATCTATAAGGGAATAGTGAGGAAATGTTAATTCAGGGTAGTTAATCTGGGATGGATGGGAGTTGAGAAGTGTTAGCGCACGTTGGGGGAGGGTCAAAGGAATTTTTTTTTTTTTACTGGTACCGAACACCATTTCTCCATGTTTATTTGTTGTTGTTGTTTTGCTTTTTTTTATCATCTGCAACCCTATGTCTTATGTACGTAAAATTAGATCGTAGTATTCATAGTTTAAAAGTTAGTGGGAATTCTAGCATTAACTTGCCAGATTCATGTCGAATAATATATAACAGAAAGTAAATGTGAATATGTTACTTATTTGAGAAGTTTAGATTTCCTTAGTTATTTAGATTATTTTTAATTATTTAAATATTTCAATTATTATTTTTCCTTGATTAGATTAGGCCATCGTATTAAATTAATTCATAGATTACAAAACTAGTAAGGAATTTCAAATAAATAGTACGAGATAATTTTGTAATGAACGGTTTCGTAAATTAGTTTATGTTACCTTAGTTATTTAGGTTTTTTTACTTAATTAAATATTTTTATTTATTAATTGACCTTGCTTAAATTAGGTCATCGTATTGTTTTAATTGATAGATTAGAAAACTAGTAAGAAATTTCAAATAAATAGTACGAGCTAATTTTGTAATGAACGTAGATTAATATAAATGGGAGATATGTTTTATCTGAGCATCTGTGCGTGTAGAGCACATTTATATGTTGAGGCTTGAACGTGCATCGCATTTTTCTAATTTCGTTTGATTAAGTGTATAGGGTTAGACTTAAAATTGTTATAGAATAGTAAGAATTATTAATGTAATTTTTTTGGGGGGGAAGTAATGTAAGTGGTAAGGTTTACTTATCGAATTAGTAATCAATTTAAATGTAAAGCATTGGATTGAACTTTGCAAGAACAAGTCCAGCTTACCTCGTTATGAATTCCAGGGAAAATAGCGCGAATCTAAACCGGAGGAAGCAAAAGACAAGAGAGGAGGGGGGGAAAAGCCTTTATTTCATTGGCTGATGTTGACTGACGTATGTCAATAAGACCGGTCGGAATCCTAGCCATATCTTAAATCTTTTTTTGCAATGTCGAGGTGCGTAGCACAACGCTATCAAGGAGGCGGCCTGAATCTTTTGGAATCAGGTCGGAGTTGCTGTTTGAGCCGATATGATGCAAAACCCGAAATCGGCAATGAAGACAGTGCATCACTGAAGGCCTTCCTTGATGCATCTGAAATGTATTACTCTACTGTGAAGATTGTTCTTATCAGGGAAGCAATGAAACTGAAGGGAGTTCCACAGTCGGTAAGTGTGAGAAAAGAAACTGTTGGAGTGGAAGTAGCGGTTACATTTTTTAAAAATGAACATTAAGAGGGTGGGACCTAAATGACAATCTAGTAGCACACTTAAACTCACTCAAAGACAGAGGGAAGCCATGTCACATTGGTGAGAAAGTTACTGATGTCGAGATGCCAAGTCAGGATTAATTGCATTGCAGCTCCTAAGATCAATGATGAAGAAAGGCTTCGAGTGAATAAAACCCGAGGATCTTGGTAAAGATCATGCTTCTTTGCCCCTTTTGGACTGACGCAACAGAATGCCCTGTGTGAATAGTTGTGAGAACTGGGTTTAGGAGAGATGGCAAAAAGAAAAAAAAATTATTAAGAACTATAAAAAAAGGGGAAGCCATGATCGCCAATGTCCTGAAAGGACACGGCACAAAGAAGAAGAAGAAGAAGAAGAAGAAGAAGAAGAAGAAGAAGAAGAAGAAGAAGAAGAAGAAGAAGAAGAAGATGAATTTTGTTGGGAGTAAAGAGATTTGAAGGGGTAACAAATAGATAAACATTGCTAAGAGTTACAAAGTCGAGGAACTTGTGGAGAGCCATGATCGCCCATGTCCTGAAGAGACGTATCATATAGAAGATGGTGATGAAGAAGAAGAGCGCACTTGTTTAAATAGTTCGCAGAAAAGTTACTAGAAGTGATAGCAAAAGGACAAACATTGTTAAAAGCTACAAATCTGGGGAACATGTGGAGAGACATAATCCTCCATGTCCTGAATGGACGGGGCACATAGAAAAAGAACAACAACAATAACAAGAACAAAAAGAAGGCGCTTGTGTAAATGGTTGGGAGTAAATGGATTTGAAGAGATAACAAGACAAACATTGCTGAGAGCGACAAAAGCAAGGAACTTGTGGAGAGCCATGATCGCCCATGTCCTGAACGGACGTGGCACATAGAAGAAGAAGAAGAAGAAGAAGAAGAAGAAGAAGAAGAAGAAGAAGAAGAAGAGCGCATTTGTGTAAATGGTTTGCAGGAAATTAAAGAAAAACAGATATTGCAAAGAAAGAAAGAAAGAAAGAAAGAAAGGAAGGAAGGAAGGAAAAAGTAAGACAGTTTTTTATTAGGTTGGTGCAAAAATAATGTCGTTTTCTCACATGAAGTTGAACGTCAAAATCGACATTATTTTTGCATCAACCTAATAATATGGTCGCTTGTCCGTTTCTTCGACTGAACCAAGAGATAACCGCAGGGACTGAAAGGCAGGTTAGTACAACCAAAATAAATGTTCTTGTCTGAATAAAAAGGGATGTTTTAAAATATCAGCCATGGCTCTCCACAGCTTCCTTTTCTTTATTTGTCATCATTGAATTAACATGACTTCTTACAAAAGGTAATGATTTCTCATTTCTTCCTCGAGAATTGTCCTTCTAAACTGGCTGTCTCCCATAACACGGTAGACCAGTCTGCTATGATATTTAACCCATAGCTAGAGGGAAAGAAGAGAGGAATTCTCGCTTTTTCCAACGAAGTGAATGCAACAGAAAAAACTGATACTTTAAGCATTATGGAATGAAATTAAAAACAATATTTTTTTTAATTGAGTTATCATTTTGTTTTACTTACTAAAACTTCCTCCTCTTATATAATATTTGCCTTTCTTTAGCAAAATGGATCAAAAGTAGTCAACGAGACGTATGACAAAAAGAAAGATAAAAAAGAGAGAATGAAAGATAGATAGATAGAAAGAAAGAAAAAAGAAAGATAAAGAAAGAAAGATAAAAGAAAGAAAGAAATAAAGATAAAAGAAAGAAAAAAGAAAGAAAAAAGAAAGAAAGAAATCAAAAAAGAAAGATAAAATAAAGAAAGAAATAAAGATAAAAGAAAGAAAGAAAGAAAGAAAAAAACGAAAAAAAAGAAAGAGAAATAAATAAAGATAACAGAAATAAATAAAAATAAAAGAAAGAAAGAAAGAAAGAAAGAAAAAAAGAAAAAAAAAGAAAGAGAAATAAATAAAGATAACAGAAATAAATAAAAATAAAAGAAAGAAAGAAAGAAAGATAAAAGAAAGAAAGAGGAAGCGATAACACCATCCTACGTTTAATGTCTGCTTCAGTGTAATGTTATAGTAATATGAAAAATGCCAGCCCGAAATTATTAGCTTCTGCGATAAAAGCTAGCAAAAAAAGCTATAACGATTGCAATAAGGCACTCAGAGTTAAAAAGTGTCTTTCGTTTATAAATTTCAAGAACAAAAGCAAAACGAAATGCAGAAAAATTTGAGAATGACATTAGAAGAGAAAGAATCATCACGCAACAGGGATTAAAAAATCCTCATTACATTATTTGTTTTGCATACGTGGCATACTTAATTTAATGAATTTTCATTAACATTAACATAATTTATTTCTTTTTCTTAAAATCAATTCCGTTATATTTCACTCACCATTAGCTTATTTTGTTTATTATAAAACACTGGAGATAAATGTTAAACCTTAGTTCAGTTCTTTTATTTTAATCTAAATATAACCCCTCATATCCGGACTTTGTAACCAATACCCCATATCCGGACTTTATAACCAATTCCTCATATCCGGGAGGCATTCTTAGTCCGGTTGTCATGGATTCTACTGTAATAATAATGACAATGATTCCTCTAAGAAATTTGGACAACTGAAGACTACTTCGTTTATTTACAATGTATTTCCATTTCTACGACCAAAGCAATGAATTTACGAAAGTTTGTCAAAATTAACAATAATGACAATGCTTCATATAAGAAGAATTCAGACAACTTAAGACTATTATGCCTAATTACCAATTTCTATTCCAACGACCGTTAAATAAGTTAACGGTCGTTGGAATAGAAATTGGTAATTAGGCATAATTTAGCATGGGCAGGAAATAAAGCGATATGAACGTTGCGATAAAAAGTAACAGTAATAAGATGAAAGAAAAACGAGTAAAATATCAATTATAATGAAAATGTTCATCAATTTAAACTCGGCTTGCTGATTCTAGATACTCTGCCGATGACCACTATCTTGTAGAAAATTAATATGAAAATGCTAATTCTTCATTCTAAAAATCGTATGATGCGCATTGAAAAATTTATACTGTTTCTTTTTTTGTTTCTTTTTTGTTTTTCTTTTACTTGCAGAGCTTACCACCCGCGTGATGATTGCTGTCATCATGGGCGTCATGTCTTTTGTCTTAGTCAGCTTGTGTGTCGTTTGTTTCGTCCGGCGGCGTCAACTGCAATCTGTCAGTTACAAAAGATTCACGGAGAATACGACTCAGGCAAGCGTTGTCCAAGACTCCCAATTTCCAAGTATTGCTGAGCATGCGCTGAGGCTAGAAGATCCGGTCAGAACCAACGAACTATACTGATTAAAATAACAAACAAATATACATTAAAAAGAAACAATATTTTTAAAATGTGTTGCCTTTTTCATTCCAGTTTTTCTTCTACTAGTTTCTTACTCGTCTTTTCTTTTTCTAATTCTTTCGTTCTATTTTTCGTTTCTTGTCTTTTTAAGCATCTTCGTTCTCATCTTCTTCTTCTCCTTCTTCTTTACATTCTTTCTTCCTCATCCCTCTTTGTCTTCTTTTTCCCTCTTTTTCTTTTCGCCTCTTCCTCCCATTCTTTCTTCATCTTCAATCATTTTCTTCTTTTCCCCTCTTTTTCTTCTTTTCCCTCTTTTTCTTCTTTTTCCCTCTTTTTCTTCTTTTTCCCTCTTTTTCTTCTTTTTCCCTCTTTTTATTTTCACTTCTTCCTCTCATTCTTTCTTCATCTTCCCTCTTTTTCTTCTTTTTCCTTCTTTTTCTTCTTTTTTCCTCTTTTTCTTATTTTTCCGTCTTTTTCTTCTTTTTGCCTCTTTTTTTCACTTCTTCCTCTCATTCTTTCTTCATCTTCCCTCTTTTTCTTCTTTTTCCTTCTTTTTCCCTCTTTTTCTTCTTTTTCTTATATTTCCGTCTTTTTCTCCTTTTAGCCTCTTTTTTTCACTTCTTCCTCTCATTCTTTCTTCATCTTCCCTCTTTTTCTTCTTTTTCCTTCTTTTTCCCTCTTTTTCATCTTTTCCCTCTTTTTCTTTTCGCCTCTTCCTCCCATTCTTTCTACATCTTCCCTCTTTTTCTTCTTTTTCCCTCTTTTTCTTCTTTTTCCCTCTTTTTCTTATTTTTCCGTCTTTTTCTTCTTTTTGCCTCTTTTTTTCACTTCTTCCTCTCATTCTTTCTTCATCTTCCCTCTTTTTCTTCTTTTTCCTTCTTTTTCCCTCTTTTTCTTCTTTTTCCCTCTTTTTCTTTTCACCTCACCCTCCCATTCTTTCTTCATCTTCCCTCTTTTTCTTCTTTTTCCCTCTTTTTCTTCTTTTTCCCTCTTTTTCTTCTTTTTCTCTCTTTTTCTTTTCACCTCTTCCTCCCATTCTTTCTTCATCTTCCCTCTTTTTCTTCTTTTTCACTCTTTTTCTTCTTTTTCTCTTTTTCTTCTTTTTCTCTCTTTTTCTTTTCACCTCTTCCTCCCATTCTTTCTTCATCTTCCCTCTTTTCTTCTTTTTCCCTCTTTTTCTTTTCACTTCTTCCTCCCATTCCGTCTTCATTTTCCCTCTTTTCCCTTTCCCTCCTTCGTACACCAATTCCTTCTTCGACTTCCTTGTTCAACTTACTATCTTTTCACTTTTTCCTTCTATTTTCTTCTTTCCTTTCCTTTTCTTTTTTTTTTCAACTGCTTCTCCATTTTCTACCTTTTTTCTCATCCTCCTCTTTTTCTACTTCTTCCGCCTTATTTTTCCTCTAACTTATCTTTTCCTTCTTCCCTTCCTATTCTTTTTCCTCTTCTTCTTCCTCTTTCCTCCCCACTTTTTTTAACAGCTCTACTCCTCCATCTCTTTTTTCTAATTATTTTTACACCTCCAATATCTTGAGCTCCTTTTCTGTTTATTTTTTCTGTAATCTCTACGTGTCGGTCCTGGTCAACTGTAACCATTAATGTCTCCTAGCTTTTCTGTCCTCAAGCCCGTTCAGACCACCGTGGTTACCATTTAGCAGACTCTTCACTAGTTAGTTGTCTCTGGTATCGTAACAATATACACTGTTCGACTCGACCTCGCTGGCATTTGTCTCTTCATAACCATTCACTTCTTTGTCACGTTCTGTTTTGCATCTCAGAGGTTGGGAAGATGGTTTAACAATTCTGGAGTCACACAAAAACAAGAATCCTTTGGAATTTAAAATTTTTAAAATACTTTTCTTGCGGATGTCTGACTCAAAACATGTTTTTTTCTTGGTCCATTTTATCCGGAGGAATCGTGAATGTTATTTATTTCGGCGACCTCACTGACTACTTATCGTCAGCATATGTTTTTATTTTATGTAACATCTTTTTCTTATCGACGTGAATTAGAAAAGGACGGGTAGTCTTGGTTTTGCTCAAACTTACTGAATTCCGTCTAGTTAAATTTGGGTTCAATTCCACTAGAAATTATTTCATAAACATGATTTTACAATGCATTTCTTCTCAACTTTTCAATCCATCTTCCTGCGAATTTAAACGATTATCAACCTCCAGGAATCTCAGTGTCACAGTTCTTCCTCTTTTTCTTCATTCTTTTTCCTCGTTTCTCTTTTTCGTTCAACTTCATCATCTAAAGAAATGAAAGATCATTCTTATTCGTCGTTTTCCTTCACCAATTCTTTTTCTACATCCCCTTTCTTTTTTTCTTCTTCTCCCTTGACCGCTTTTTGCTTCTTCCTCCACCTCTTTCCCTTGTCTTTTTTCTTCCTCATTCTTTTCTTCTTCCTTCCTCCACCGATTTTCTTCTCTGACTTTCTTTTCTTTTTCTAAACTTTTCCTCCACCTCTCCTTTTCTTTGTCGTCTTTTTTTCTTTCCCCTTTCTCTTCTACTTTTTTCTTTTGATACGTTCTATTTTTCTGGCTTTTCCTCTCTTCTTCTTCTTCTTCTTCTTCTTCTTCTTCTTCTTCTCCTTCTTTCTTTCTTTCTTTATTCTATTCATTTTTATCTCTTCTTTTTTGTTTTGTTTTCTTTCTTCTGTTTTTTCTTCCTTTTCCGTTTTCTTCTATCGTTCTTTATTTTTTCCTCCTCCTCCTCCACTACCACCTCCTCCTCATCATCATCACCCTCATCCTCCTTCTTCTTCTTTCTTTTTTTCTTTCTTTATTCTATTCATTTTTATCTCTTCGTTTTTTGGCATAGTTTTGTTTCTTCTTTTTTGTTTTGTTTTCTTTCTTCTGTTTTTTCTTCCTTTTTCTTTTTCTTCTAACGTTCTTCGTTTTTCCCCCTCCTCCTCCCCTCCTCCTTCTTCTTCTTCTTCTTCTTTTTCCTCTATTTCATGTCATTTCTTCTATTTTTCATCTTTTCTTCTTCTACCTCCTACCAACTCTTTACTCTTCCTTCTCTTTCTTTGCTTCCTCCTCTGTCTTTACACTTTTTATTTTATATTCTTTTCTTTATCCCCCTCCAACCACAATTACTTTTTAGATAAGGCAAAGCTCTTCGCCTCAGTCTTTGCTTCTAACTCAACATTAGAAGACAGAAGTCATCTCTTGCTCGACTTCCCCCGTCTCACTGTCACATTAGTATTTTTATTCCAGCCTGGGAAATCTTGACCCAAAGAAAGCCACTAGCCCAGAAAAAATCCCAATGCTTGTCATTAAGAATATTAACCCGGAACTATCCCTGAACTTAGCGAAATTATTTAACCACAACTCGAAGGAGAAATTCTGCCCATTCTGCGGAAGGTGTCCGGTTTTCAAGAACGCGGATGTGAGCTCACCACCTCTCAATATATACTCATAAGTTTCCTCAGTCGTGAGCCACATTTTTAAGGTTAGAATCAATAAGAAAGTTGATGAGCCTCTAAATTAGGAACAGCCTCTTGAGCGACGAGCAGTATATGTTTCCATCGGCCCGATCCACTGCTGATATCCTAACTACCATCACTCACAAAATCAGTCAGGCAATAAATACACCTCAAGGACTTTAGCATTAGATATTTCAAAGTCTTTTGACAACGTGTCGAATAAATTATTGCTGCATAAGCTCTATAGTTATAGAATCACTGGAAGTCTTCTCTGAATTAAATCTACCATTCATCCTTGCATTGAATACTGTTGCCATATATGGTCTGGTGCCCCCACTGTCCATCTCGAGGTCCTCGACAAAATCCAGAGACCGATATGCAATGGGATAAGTCCTGACCTAGCATCTCGTCTGCAGTCACTTTCTCACTTTCCCTCTGTCTTTTCTACAAATATTTTCATGGCAACTGCTCTCACGAGCTGCTTTCACTGATACCCCCAACTGCATGAATTTAAGCGTGCTACTAGGTTGGCATCTCGGTCCCACCCTTTCACTGTCGAAACGGTTAAATGTAACCGGCTCTTCTTCTCTCGCACTTCCCGCCAGTGGAACTCCCTTCCCCATAATTGCTTCCCTGGTAGCTACAATCTTCAAATATATAAATGTAATGTCAATCGACATCTTCTGATGCCTTGGTCCTGATCCCCGCCCTTTTCTTTATCCTTTCCTCAAACAACTCTCTTTACGCTTGCTTTCACTCTCTGTAATACGTAATAAATAAATAACATGCTTCATAATGGGTAAATCCCTGACGGTAATTGTTAATTGCCCCTCCACCAGTACACTAGCAATCAACGCAGGCGTCTTCCAGAGGTCACTTATTGGATCAACCTTCTTTTTACTTTACATAAATGATCTGCCTAAGAATATACGCCGTTCATTTGTAAATACAGTGGGGGTGGGGGAAACAAATATTCGTACACATACAAATGTTTCATTTATCATATTACCAACTAATGAATAAACATACTTTACATATAAATTAAGGGGTGCTGAATAAATTTCAACTTGCAACTCATTTTCAACTGGGAATTAATTTCAACCCGGAACTATTCAAACTAAATTAAAATTTAATTTATTGATTTTTTAAAACATTTTGGTCAATAACGGCTTCTTTTGAGCGAGAGTTTTTACAAAAAACAAAAAAAAAAAAAACAGCCAAGAACATTGCATTTTTATTGGATCAGATTTAAACGAATAAAAGTAAACAAAAATGTACCTCTTTCTTCATTTGCAGCAAAAATGAATGAAAGTTGCAGAAAAGATAGATTCTGAATTATCTTATCAACTAAGGATTTTTAATGTTAAATTGCATTTTGTCTAGGCATTCACGAAAATTGATTTTAAATCAAGTTGAAATTAGTTCTGAGTTGAAATTAGTTCCGAGTTGAAATTAGCTCCAAGTTGTAATTAATTCCGACGTGAAATTAGTTCTGAGTTGACATTAGCTCCTAGTTGTAATTAATTCCGCGTGAAATTAGTTCCGAGTTGACATTAGCTCCTAGTTGTAATTAATTCCGCGTGAAATTAGTTCTGAGTTGAAGTTAGTTCCGAGTTGAAATTAGTTCTGTCACTCATAATTAATTGTACACAAAAGTATAATAACTAAATATGCCTAGAAAACAGAAAAATTGGTTTAATAGAAAATAAATCACATTTATCCATTTTAATGGGTGAAAAAATTATTTGTACAATACAAAAAAAGATTACATAACGTTCATTTAATATTTTGTAGAATAGCCATTAGTCACTTCTACAGCAACAAACCTCTTCTTGTGGTTCTCAATTAATGATTTGCAAATTTTAGTTAGTTTTTGTTCCATTCTTCTTCGCATAAGGTCGGCAGAACCGGCATATTGGAGCTCTCTTTTAGATTTGAATTTTGAAATAACACCGGAGATTCTCGATTAGATTTTAATCTGGGGACTGACTTGGCCATCTCAGGATATTTACATTATTTTCAGCAAGCCAGATTTTACAGTGTGCTCAGGATCATTATCTTGCTGGAAGATCCAATGAAAATTTTCAACCGAAATCATTAAATTTGCTTCAAAATATTTTGATATACTCCGGCATTCATTCTACCATTTATTAGTGCCAGTACCTTTTGCAGAAAAACATCTGCAAACTATGATGTTGCCACCACCAAATTTCACTGTTGGAACTGTGTTCTTTTGTTTGAAGGCATCGCCATCTTTCCTCCATAGATGATTTCTAGAATTACGTCCAAACAACTCAGTTTTGATTTCGTCTGTCCATAATACTCTTTCCCATTACGATTTCTCCTTATCCTTACGTTCACGAACGAATTTCAATCTAGCATCTCGGTGTCTTTTCAATTGCAGTAGCGTTGTCCGAGGGCAGCGTGACTTTAGATTGTTCTTAATGAATTTCATTGCTTGTTTTCCGTTTAGTGACATATTCCAGATGAAAACAAATCATCCTGCAACTCTTGACGAGTAATCATTGGATTTTTGTTTAATTTGACGCATTAATTTCCTCGAAGATATTGAAGATATTGAAGACACCTTCCGTGAAGCACCTGTTCTTCTTTGGTGTTCAACAGTTTTGATATTTTTATACCTTGTAATGAATGAACTAATGGTAGCAAATGGAACATTTTCCTGTAAATTTTACCTTCTTCCTGCAGCTTAACAATCAGTTATTTTTGCAAATTTACCAACTTTTAACCGCTTGCTATGATGATAACCTTCTTGCACGAATATCAATTACAGAATGTTCTGTTTGTATTTTTAGGCTAAAAATAAGTACTGATAACATTATTGGTACATTTTAGAATAGTCCACTTGAATAATCTAGAGCATTAAAGCAATTCAAAGGTTTTAAAATCTGAAAGTTACATTGTTCTCTCTTCTTCCCTCGATTTTCTTCTGTCTTTCTTTTTTTTTCTAAACTTTTCCTCCACATCTCCTTTTCTTTGTCGTCTTTTTTTCTTTCCCCTTTCTCTTCTATTTTTTTCTTTTGATACGTTCTATTTTTCTGGCTTTTCCTCTCTTCTTCTGCTTCTTCTTCTTCTTCTTCTTCTTCTTCTTCTTTCTTTCTTTCTTTCTTTATTCTATTCATTTTTATCTCTTCTTTTTTGGGACAACTTTGTTTCTTCTTTTTTGTTTTGTTTTCTTTCTTCTGTTTTTTCTTTCTTTTTCTTTTTCTTCTTTTTTGTTTTGTTTTCTTTCTTCTGTTTTTCTTTCTTTTTCTTTTTCTTCTTTTTTGTTTTGTTTTCTTTCTTCTGTTGTTTCTTCCTTTTCCTTTTTTCTTCTATCGTTCTTCATTTTTCCTCCTCCTCCTCTACCTCCTCCTCCTCATCAGCCACCTCCTCCTCCTTCTTTCTTTCTTTCTTTCTTCATTCTATTCATTTTTATCTCTTCTTTTTTGGCATAGCTTTGTTTCTTCTTTTTTTTATTTTCTTTCTTCTGTTTTTTCTTTCTTTTTCTTTTTCTTCTTTTTTGTTTTTTTTTCTTCCTTTTCCTTTTTCTTCTATCGTTCTTCATTCTTTCCTCCTCCTCCTCCTCCTTCTCCTCCTCCTTCTTCTTCTTTCTTTCTTTCTTTCTTTATTCTAAAATCTGAAAGTTAAATTGTGCTAATACTTTCTAAACCCAATGAAATGGATAAATGGGATTTATTTATATTAAATCATTTTTTTTTCTGTTTTTCTACGCATATTTATTTATGCACCTTTGTAGAGTTAATTATACGAAAAGTCTGTTCATTCATTAGTTGGAAATGCAATAAATTAAAAATTTGTATGTGTACGAATACTTGTTTCCCCCACACTGTATATATCAGCTAGTTATGTGCCATGCGTGATACACACTTAGGTGATCATGTATCTTTCGGTATAATTTTTCACCGCAGTACGCTGCCATTTTTTTCTTACGGTAGACCAGTTGCCATCCAAGGCTATAGAACCCGGTCTTTCTTGCTATTTATCCATAGCTGGGGGGAGAAGCGGATCCGTACCTTTTCCAAGAGTATTAGCGCGTATGTGAATGTAATGGATTCAACTGAAATTCGAAATCAGTTCCCCCGTCACTGTATATATGCTGATTATAAAACAGTATATGGGTGCACCTTCAAAACTCGTGATGGCCATAGATTGGCAGCTGATCTCGCCTCTGAGATAGCTCTAGAAATATCAGAAGGAAAACACTGGCAGTCTACATTCAATGCCTCGAAACCCAAACTTTTATTTTTATTCCGTCAACAGTGATCAAACCCTGAACTATCACCAATCACGGCGAAACAGTGTTCCCTCGGAGAGGTCCCGTGCCTTTAGTGCTTATTGAGCCTGAAACTCAACCCAGACCTCTAGTGTAACTCTTACATACGATCCATCGATAAAGGTGCTGGAAAAATGGTGGTTCTCTGTAAGCAATGGAATCCCCTTCGTATCATCTACTTTTACAAGAGCCAGATCAGGTCTAAAATGGAATACTTCTGCATATTTCGGGAGGAGATGCCTAGTATTCCTTTTCTAGTGCCGATAGTGTCCTAAACGTCTGCGCGTCTTTGTGGGCGATAAATTATTTTCCACCATACAACCCGTTTCTCCCAGACGAAATGTTACATGATCTATCACTATTTCTATCAAAAGTGCTCAGACGAACTACAATCTTAAGATTCACGAGTTCTAACCTTCACAGCTATGGCCTGCATACAGAAGCAAATCAACCTAATTCTCTTCCTATTTCACTGGTGAGAAGTAAGTTCAACTGGAACAGCTCTTTCCCGCGAACCACTGCTCTGTGGAACCGACTCCCAAGAGGATGTTTTCTCTGACCACTACAAACATAATCGGATCAAGTCTATGGTTGACCGTTATCTTCCCCACATATCGGCATAAATTTTGACTCTTACATTGTAACCCTCTACTTTGACCGGCTCTTGGGTCCCTACTCCCTCCTTCTATTCTTTCACGTTACATTTTTTTATGAACAGAAAATAATAGTGTTTGAAGATGTTTACTTTTGATAAAGATATCAATATCCAGACCAACAATTCTTACATCATCATCAACATTATAATCATCATCAGTCTCATGAAACGCTGGGGTATTTATTAACGCGTAGCCTGTATTGTGCAAGGTAAACCTGACGAAGACCATCCTTCTTCAGGAAAGACCACAACCGATGGCTTCCAAATTGAAGGCTCGCCTTCGTTACGAACAAATGACCATTGATTTCATCGGGAGAAACTATTCACACTTCAGTCATTTTTTCTTTTTTAATCATTCAAACACAAGAAAGGCATTAAAGCCACTAGGACGCAAGGGTTTACTGACTGTTAAATAATATAAGAAATAACTACTATTAAGGTAAGATGACAATAAAAGAACAAGAACTAAGAAGACAGAAAGATTACGATTGACATTGCATTTAAATTTTTGAAGATCAAATTGAGAATATGAGAAAAAGAAAACACTATTAAGGAGAGAGGACAATGAAAGAACAAGAATTAAGAAGACAGAAAGATAACGATTGATATTGCATTTAAATTTTAGAAGATCAAATTGAGAATATGAGAAAAAGAAAACACTATTAAGGAGAGAGGACAATAAAAGAACAAGAATTAAGAAGACAGAAGATAACGATTGACACTGATCGTCAAAACCAGACAGAAAAAGAATACAAATGCTTACCTCAGGAAACAAAGTTCAATATGGTCGCCTGTCCAAATGAAAAATGAAGTGCATGACATGTATAAATTCGGTTTTTGCTCAACACCTCCCCACAAGGCGGGATGTGGCACAAGGCCGGTTATTAACGTGTGGTTATCCGGACCCGTACTCTCGGGCAAAAATTCCCCGTGGAACCTGCATTCACAGAGTTGGGTGACTGTCTGCCTCTTCAGACGAAGCTCTCTACCCGTGGGGCCTGGTAGCAGAGCACTGTCAAAGCCAGTGGTTTGGCGAACTCAATGGCATGCATAAATTGGTATTTACCCGAGCTCCCCACAGAGCGGCGTGTGGTACAAGACCGGTTTAACGTGGGTTTTTCCGAGCCCATAGGCTCGGACAAAAATTCCCCGTAGATCCTCTAATAACCGAACCGGGTTTGTGTACATCCCCAGACGAAACTCTGCCTCCTCTGGGTTCCTGTCAACCCGAAGGCAGGGAGTTCGACAAGCAGAGCACTGTCAAACCCAGTGGTTTGGCGAATTCAATGTCCTGCATAAACACTCGTCATCAGCGTGAATCTCGAAGGATATGTAAATTCTAAACGTGATTCGTATTGGTCTATGTAAATTAGGTTCTATAAAACGGGTATAAAACGGGTAATTTGATTGCAGTCGGGGAGATTTTCAACAAGTTGCGTGGAAGATAGATTATTGAGATGTGCGACTGCTGAATTAAATTTTATTCAACACATAAAATTCTTCTAAAGAGTGTATAAGGGAGAGGGAAATGAAAGGGACATTTAAGATACGAAAGAGACAGATGATATTTTCCGGTTTAGTTGGGTTTGGTTTGTTTTACGGCATATCAACCAAAATGGTTATTTCATGCCGAAAAAATGATAGGCACATTTACGATACGAAAGAGACAGGTGACATTTTCCGGTTTGGTTGGGTTTGGGTTGTTTTACGGCACATCAACCAAAATGGGTTATTTAATGCCGGAAAAATGAAAGGGACATTTAAGATATGAAAGAGACAGGTGACATTTTCCGGTTTAGATGGGTTTGGTTCGTTTTACGGCATATCAACCTAAATGGGTTATTTAATGCCGAAAAAATGAAAGGGTCATTTAAGATACGAAGGAGACAGATGATATTTTACGGTTTTCATTGTTGGTAATATTTTTCCAGAAATCTGTTTCTACTGATACTTTTCCATCAAAACTCCATTTCTGACAATAATTTTCCTTCGTTAACAATATTTTTTCAAAAAGATTTATACCTGGTAATTTTATTTTTCAAAAGGTATTGCTGGTAATATTTTTTACAAAGTATTTATGGTATTAAATCCTATTTGTACACATTCATACTGTTTTGACCCTAGTTTGGGGGTTAACTATTTTCCCATAGCTGGGACCTTTACAGGTACTACCACCCTTGGTCAGGGTGGTCCTAGGAACATCAGCAATTAAGAGGTGGTTCCACGCTCCTGAAAACCGCCTTACCCAGGACGCGGATGTAGTTTATCGGCTAACCCAGGACGGTGCTGGAAACTTAGAGAAACACATTTAAGGAACATTAAATAAGAATTGGAGCTGAAAAGGATAGGAAACAGTGGAGAGCCATGATCGTCTAGTTTCTGAAGGAATAATGTACATAGAAAAAAAGAACAATAATAACAACGGTTGTAAATAAAAATGTTTTATTAATTAAAACGTATTGTTTCTTAATACATGTTTTCTTGAACAGGTTGTATATTTTGGCCGTCAATATAAGTATATCGAGGGAAGCATACATCATAGTTAAAAATTCTGTGTCCGTTCTCGTGTAAAAATAAATCTAGGTATAAATAAGTCACAGGTAAAAATCAAAGGCAAAAGCCACAGGTAAAAAATACCACTCTCTTATCTAAAAGTTGACAAGATGCCAGTTTCAAAAAGTAAATAAATTGAAAATTTAAAGAAAATGTTAAATTGAGACTCCCTTCACATAGAGTTAGATCATATGTGATACTGGGGCGCCCTAACTATGAATTATATCGAATATGAGACCGTAGAATTGTTAGAAAACGATTTTTAAGGCTTAATCTATCTTCCTATACGATCTCCGTTATTCGTTTACGTTTTGGCACAAACTTTAAAAAAACACCCTTGTTAAGGCTTTCTTCAAATAAAGTCGTGTCTTATAGGATACTAGGGCTCCATAATTATGAAATATATTGAATATGAGACCGTAGAATTGTTAGAAAACGATTTTTATGGCTTAATCTATCTTCCTATACGATCTCCTTTGTTTGTTTGCGTTTTGGCACAAACTTTAAAAAACACCCTTGTTAAGGCTTTCTTCAAATAAAGTCGCGTCTTATAGGATACTAGGGCTCCATAATTATGAAATATATCGAATATGAGACCGTAGAATTGTTAGAAAACGATTTTTAAGGCTTAATCTCTCTTCCTATACGATCTCCTTTGTTTGTTTACGTTTTGGCACAAACTTTAAAAAACACCCTTGTTAAGGCTTTCTTCAAATAAAGTCGTGTCTTATAGGATACTAGGGCTCCATAATTATGAAATATATTGAATATGAGACCGTAGAATTGTTAGAAAACGATTTTTAAGGCTTAATCTATCTTGCTATACGATCTCCTTTGTTTGTTTGCGTTTTGGCACAAACTTTAAAAAAACACCCTTGTTAAGGCTTTCTTCAAATAAAGTCGCGTCTTATAGGATACTAGGGCTCCATAATTATGAAATATATTGAATATGAGACCGTAGAATTGTTAGAAAACGATTTGTAAGGCTTAATCTATCTTGCTATACGATCTCCGTTATTTGTTTGCGTTTTGGCACAAACTTTAAAAAAACACCCTTGTTAAGGCTTTCTTCAAATAAAGTCGCGTCTTATAGGATACTAGGGCTCCATAATTATGAAATATATTGAATATAGGACCGTAGCATTGTTTGAAAATGTTTTTTATAGTTTGGATCGATTTAATATGAATTTTTGTTGCGCACATAAAAGTGGACCAATTATACGATATAAAAAATGAATAGGTCTGTAAAATAGATCAATCATTCACTTGTACTCTAATGCGACTATGCTTCATCAAAGAAATACTCATACCACTTTATCTTACAATTTCATATAGCGAGGAACAGAGTGGCTATATTTCGAAATGACAAAATGAAATATACCTGTAAAACAGGCCTATCTTTCATTCATATCATAACTTTGAATATGCTTTTTGGGGGTCGCAAATCTTTAAAAACACCCTTCTTAATGCTTTCTTACCATAATGTCACGTCTTCTGGTATACTAGTACCCCTAACTATGACGTATATCGAATATGTTATGGTAGCATTTTTAGAAAAGATTTTTAATGGTTTGGATCGAATTACTATGAATTTCTATTGGACACATAGCGGAGCCATAAACTACAAAAATACATTCCTCTGTTACTAGACTCCATAAATTAATTGTGACTTTTTTACCTGTGACCTTATTATCGGCTACGTTCAAAACATTGTTTCGATTTAACTATTACTTAAAGATAAACAAAAACATTAAATTATTAAAGATAAGAGTTCTGACTACTTTATATGCGAGTGATTTTTTAATAAGCTTGAATAAGCAGGTCTACGTTGAATAATGTCTCGCCTAGATGATCAATTTATAGAACAGCGGTTAATTTTTTTATGTGGATCATTAAAATTGTTTCGCTTTTCTTAAAATCTGGACAGCTGACTAATACGAAGTGATATTTTTGTTACACGCTCGTTACATGTAACAGCTGTCGATACCGTCTTCTATCGGTGACTCAATAGAGACATTCGTGAACTTCCGTGTCATGTGACTTAAAGTCAATTCTCCATTTGGCTGAAGATTACAGTCGAAACGTTTCATGTACTGACCTATAAAAAATTTTAAATATTACTTTGAAATGTGTTTACAGAAAAGGTAATTAGGTCAACTGTAAGATATAAAAATGAAAAGGTCGGTAAAATAAGGCAATCATTCACATGTAGCATATTGCGATTATGCTTCATCAAAAAATACTCCTATCACCTTATCTTAATATACCATATCCAGAGGGACAATGAGGCCATATTGTGTTTTCAAATTCAGAAAAAAAGGAACATGTCTGTAAAATAGGTCAATATTTCTTTCATACCATATTGTGAATATTCATGAAAGAAATGCTTCTACGACCTTATTTGACTGTACCCTATCCTGAGACATAGAGTAGCCAAATTGTGTCTTTAAAATCAGGAAAAGGAACAGGTCAGTTAAATAGGTCAATCTTTCATTCATGCCTGTTGAGGGATCTCCCCTTTTTACACAAATGGACTCACCCAAGGTATACATATACTACTACCAGTGAATACCCGGACAGTCAAGCGGTAGTCAAGTAGTAGATCGTTTGGACAGTCAGAGGGTGCAAGAGTCACAGTAACGAGCACGTAGACTCAGTAAGAAGTCATACAGCGATACGTCGATACCAAAGACTATATATATATTTGTCTACTAACCCGCATTCCTGGAACTACTAACCTGTATTACCAGTTTGTATTATTACGTTAATACATTTATTTCCCTATATTCATTCTTGGCGTTTGTTATTGTTTGATACCCAATTTCATCCACAATACCAGATTGTGAATATTCATTAAAGAAATGCTCCTACCACCTTATTTGACTGTCCCGTATCCTGAGACATAGATTGGCCATATTGTGTTTTCGAATTCAGAAAAAAGAACAGTTCTGTAAAATAGGCCAATTATTCACTTGTACTATATTGCAAATATTCTTTATCAAAGAAATTCTCCTACCAGAGTGTCTTCGAAAGCAGAAAAAGAAAAAGAAAAAAATATTCCGACCACGTTATCTTGCTATCCCATATCCCGAGGGACACATTAGCCATTTTGTGTCCTCTAAAATCAGAAAAAAGAACAGGTCTGTAAAGTAGGTCAATCTTTCATTCATAGCATGTTGAAAATATGCTATGTTGAATAAATGCTCCAACCACCATATTAATATCCCATATTTAGAGACATAGAGTGGCAAAATTGTGTCTTCGAAATCTGAAAAATGATCAACTCAGTATAATAGGTCAATCTTTCAATCGTACCATATTGTGAATATACTTTATTGAAGAAATGCTCCTACCACCTTATCTTCAGGCAGTTATATGTCATGCGTGATACACGCTTAGGCGATCATGTATCTTTAGATACTGATGAGGCAGATTTTTTCCACAGTGGTTGCCATTTCTTTTTGCGGTACACCAGTTGCCATCCAAGGCAACAGAACCCGGTCTGTCCTGCTATTTACCCATAGCTGTAGGGAGAATACGAGGATTCGTACCTTTTCCAATGTTATTAGCACGTAAGTGACTGTAATGGATTCGACTGGAATTCGAACTCGGCTCTCTGATTCCTCAATCGGAGCCGCTATCCATTACTCTACTGTGCCCCCTAAATCTTACTGTCCCATATTCTGAGAGATCGAGTGGCCATATTGTGTCTTCGAAATCTGAAAACAAAACCAGTTCTGTGAAAGAAGAAAAGGAACAGTAGCATTGACTTTTAGGCCCTGAGAAAAGAAAGGAGGGCACAGGGCATCTCCCTCGTTGCATGAAACTCTCCAAACCATGACATTTGCGGGAACATTTTGTGCGCATGACAGTCGGAACGTTCTTAGAGTCTCTGCGTTTCATCGGTTGACCTTTATATGTAGAGGCTTGAAAGTGCATCGCATTTTTCTAATTTAGTTTGATTAAGTGTATAGGGTTAGACTTAAAGATTTTTATAGAATAGTAAGAATTATTAATATTTTTTTGGGGGGGAAGTAATGTAAGTGTTAAGGTTTACTTATCGAATTATTAATCAATTTAAATGTAAAGCATTGGATTGAACTTTGCAAGAACAAGCCCAACTTACCTCGTTACGAATTCCAGGGAAATAGCGCGAATCAAAACCGGATGAAGCAAAAGACAAGACTATATCGGAGGAAAGTGGGGGAAAGCCTTTATTTCATTGGCTGATGTTGACTGACGTATGTCAATAAGAACGGTCGGAATCCGAGCCATATCTGGAATCTTTTTTTGCAATGTCGAGGTGCGTAGCACAACGCTATCAAGGAGGCGGCCTGAATCTTTTGGAATCAGGTCGGGGTTGCTGTTTGAGCCGATATGATGCAAAACCCGAAATCGGCAATGAAGACAGTGCATCACTGAAGACCTTCCTTGTTGCATTTGAAATGTATTACTCTACTATATATATATATTGGAGCTCTAAGACATTTCATACAGGCATTTACAATAGAAATTTCAATTTATGACATTGGTTAATTTCAAACGCTACCTTAGGTTATGAACATACGAAATTTTCCCTTCCACAGTGGGTAGTATTTTTTGGTTGTCAATGCCAAGACTGTCTTTAAAAAGAATATCAAAATACAATAATAATGGTAACTTCGGTTGACCTGGTCCTGACCAATTTTTTGTCATGAAAGAAGAAACAAAGAATTTCAGGTTGTTGATTTTTCCACTTGATCAACATACACTTTTGCAGATCAGATGGTTACCTTGTTTTTACTGAAAAGAATTGGCTCCTCCGTATCACATATGACTTATATCGAAGGTCCACATTTACAGCGTAATAGAAAAAATACAAAGAAATCTTTTTAAACGACAAATATCCTCCTGAAGTTTTATTCATCGCTAGTCCGTTTTATTTTAGTCTATATTTCTTTATGTGAGAATAGGCCATTCATTGTATTATACAGCAGCTAGAAAAATTGCAAAATGCTTTACCAAAATGAGTTCTGAAATTAACAATATGGTTTAGAACTTAAAAAGTCTTTTCTCGCTTGAAAATAAACGTCTTAGTCTTGATTTAATAGGCGTATTTAGAATAGTAAATTCAATTGATGACGTATGTTTCCAGTGGATAGTAATTAAAAGTTTAAACGCCGCCCTATCGACTTAAGATACGAAAATATTCTTTTTCACATCGGATAGAGAATGAGTTGAATGCTCTCCTTCATTCGACAGTAAATGCCAAGAGATTAGATGTCTTTAAGAATGAAATCAAAATAGGCTTTGATTATAATGGCAGGTTGAACTTGTACCTGTATAAAATATGCCTCTTTCTTTGTCTTAAATGCCTTTCTAATCCTGTGTTTCGGTAGGAATTTATCTACCAACACAGATATGGGTTAAATAGTCGAACGTTTAACGAGAAAAATCATTGTTATTCTCAAATTATTGTTAATGCAATAATCACTCACAAAAATGTTCTTACAATCTAAAATATGTTTCGGTTTTGAGTGACCCACAATGGGTTGATAAACCTTAAAAACAAATCAAGCAGACAACTTCAAAAAGGATGTCAGAATACATTTTGATAATAATGGCCGATGGCATGCTGTACCCGTCTGCTACCTTACGTTGACTTAAATGCCTTTCTAATCTGGTGTTTCTATTATTTCTGTTTTCTGCATGTTGCCAGTTTGAATCCATTTACCCCACAGATATGGGTTAAATAGTCGGAAGTGTAACGAGAAAAATAACTGTTATTCTCAAATGATTGTTAATGCGATAATCACTCACAAAAATAATTGTTCTTACAATCTAAAATGTGTTTCGGTT
>OZ038516.1:11702155-11757155 GCA_964036315.1 Acanthosepion esculentum | reverse complement strand
AACAAAATAAATAACAAAACTTATATATTTTTCCTCGGTTTCTTCTTTAAATAATTTTATTATTTTTTTAAATTAATAAAGATTAAATTTAAAATTTAAAATTGGTAATTTTTAATTTTCAATTTCATAGTAAAATTTAATATTAATTAGAATGATTTCTATTTTAGTCTAACCCTAACATTAAAGCATTAATTATTATAACCTTAGTTCGTTGTCAAGTTTTTTGAATTCTCATATACTTGTATTTTGATTGGTCATTGCAGCTTATGTAACAGCGTTTCCCCGAGCAAGAGATGTTTGATTGATTTGAACCTTTTAAAACTCTTTATTCTACATTCAACACCATCACTTGATAAGACACCAGAAGTGTTGAAATAAAATGCCTATTTTTGTAATGATTTTATAGCATATTTATGTTATAATTTTCGAATAAATTGTTATATATATATATATATATATATATATATATATATATATATATATATATATAAGTGAACATATAAGTCAACACTTAGAGGCGACAGTCTGTTTCATGCTAGATGCAATCGTCAGAGTTGCCTGACGATTGCATCTAGCATGAAACAGACTGTCGCCTCTAAGTGTTGACTTCTTTGTTCATTTTTATATTTACACACGCTCTATCTCTGATATTGAGCACTTTATCCCATAAATATAGCACACTTTAAGACTATATTTCTTTATATATATATATATATATATATATATATATATATATATATATATATATATACAGGGGTTGGACAAAATAATTGGAACAGGTGCAAATCCCACTCCTATATTTCAAAGACCTATTATATTAAGAACTCTAACTAAAACTTAGTAATTGCAGGTTATATCTATTGTAAATATGTTTATTTATCTAATTTACTGTCTTTGGCTTATTTATTTTTAGAATGTAGTAAAATTTAAGCTAAATGCGTGACCTCTCCGAGTTCGAAAAAGGGCAAATTGTTGGAGCTCGCATGGCAGGAGCCTCGGTCACTAAGGTTGCTGAACTGTTTGGTTTTTCAAGAGCTACCATATCAAGAACTATGGCGCAATTCAAGAAACTGGATAAAACCTCTAGCAAGTATAGCAATTCGGTCCGGACTTGCAAACTTGCTGACAGGAATCGACGTGCATTGAACCGCAATGTGGCGAAAAATCATCGGACTACTGCAGTCAAAGTAACTGCTGAGTTGAATAAACATCTGAATAGTACACTTTCTACTAAAACTGTTCGTCATGAGCTCCATAAGGCTGGATATCATGGAAGATATATATATATATATAATTGTGTATTTAGGAAGAAATCTCTCTTTTAAACATATTTCATTAAAGATGGCAGACAAGATAGTGCGATTAAGCTTTTAATGTCATTTTTCTTGTGTATAAACTGTCCAAATATTCTATACATCTCTTTTAGCCATTATCAGGGATTAAAAAAAAAATTGACTGGATGTAAGGGTTGTGCGTATGCATCTAGAGTTATAGAGAGGTTTTATTCCCCGAATACTGTATTAGCGCATTCAAACATTTAATTGCTTGATCAAGACTTAGCCACAAGTCTATTTTTAATTCTGACCCTATGTCCCCGCACAATTCATCTTTCGAAAAAGCTGTAGCACTTTGTTATCAAACTTTCTTAAAAACTATTTAATCACTAGTTACTTACCATCGCATGAAGAATTACAATCAATGCATTGAAACATGAAAGCTTTTGTGTAGCAATTTCAACGTGTTTTTATTATAATCTCTCAAATAAAAATTATAATATATTACTCTACTTTGTATTGAGAGTGTTTGAAAATGTTACGGACTGTTAAATTTTACTCCATCTGTTCTTTCTCTCATTTGTATATATATATATATATATATATATATTTGTAAATAAATGACAATAAGAAAACAGTAATTGCTGACGCGTTTCGTCCTAATGCGGACTTTTTCAAAGCAAGTAACGAAATGATTTTAATCAAACAAAGAAAATTAATAAAAACAAAAAACAGAGTGTTCTTAGCAACGGGAATGTAGGAAACGCTATTTTCGTATATATATAAGTGAACATTGAAGTCAACACTCAAAGGCGACAGGCTGTTTCGTCTAGCATGAAACATCCTGTCGCCTCTGAGTGCTGACTTCAATGTTCACTTTTATATTTATATTTACATACGCTCTATCTCTGATATAGAGCATTTTATCCCATAATTATAGCACACCTTAAAACTATATTTCTTCATATATATACAGGGTGTCCCTAAAGTTCGTGTGCATTTTAAAAAATTTATAACTTTATTTATATTTGCGTTAGAAATAATCTGTAAAAAATGTTATAAAGTCTAATGTACCTAGTTTTAAGTATAGCTAAAATAACTAATGTGATTTCAGGCATTACTGTAAATCAGTTGGCAAATGTTTTCCATGAACTGCAAAATCGTATTACCATTCGTATTGCTAATGATGGAGGACATGTGGAAACTTAAATAAAATTTCAATAAAACATTAAAAAATATTGATTTACTTCTTTCTAATCCTTTTTAAAAATTATTTCTATCGCAAATACAAATAAAGTTATAATTTTTTTAAAGTACACACGGACTTTATGGACACCCTGTATACATATGTAGGAAGGCTGGCAAATACGGCTATAAACCCCTTCCAGGCTAAGAGTGAATTATTAAATTATAAAAAACCTATCTGAAGTTTGTTTTGGGAGTTTAATGTCAATTTTGCACCATTTGTAACTTTTCTAATTTATTTTTAAATGTTTGCTCAGTCGTGTACTGAAGAGTAAACGCAATAAACAAATTTGAAAATCACTTCAATATTCTATACATTATTTCTGTTTGTATTCTGTAGTGTACTAAACAGTAAACGTAATAAACAAATTCGAAAATCAGTTCTATATACTGTACATTACATCGGTTTGTATACTGTAGTGAACTGAAGAGTAAAAGTAATAAATAAATTCGAAAATCAGCTATATATTCTGTACATCGGTTTTTATACTGTAGCGTACTGAAGAGTAAACGTAATAAATAAATTCGAAAATCAGCTCTATATTCTGTACATACTTCTGTTAGTATTCTGTAGTGTACTGTAGAGTAAACATAATAAATAAATTCGAAAATCAGCTCTATATTCTGTACATTACTTATGTTAGTATTCTGTAGTGTACTGTACAGTAAACATAATATATAAATTCGAAAATCAGCTCTATATTCTGTACATTACTTCTGTTAGTATTCGGTAGTGTACTGAAGAGTAAACGTAATAAATAAATTCGAAAATCAGCTCTATATTCTGTAAATACTTCTGTTAGTATTCTGTAGTGTACTGTAGAGTAAACATAATAAATAAATTCGAAAGTCAGCTCTATATTCTGTACATTACTTCTGTTAGTATTCTGTAGTGTACTGTACAGTAAACATAATAAATAAATTCGAAAATCAGCTCTATATTCTGTACATTACTTCTGTTAGTATTCGGTAGTGTACTGAAGAGTAAACGTAATAAATAAATTCGAAAATCAGCTCTATATTCTGTAAATACTTCTGTTAGTATTCTGTAGTGTACTGTAGAGTAAACATAATAAATAAATTCGAAAATCAGCTCTATATTCTGTACATCGGTTTTTATACTGTAGTGTACTGAAGAGTAAACGTAATAAATAAATTCGAAAATCAGCTCTATATTCTGTACATTACTTCTGTTAGTATTCTGTAGTGTACTGTAAAGTAAACATAATAAATAAATTCGAAAATCAGTTCTATATTCTGTAAATACTTCTGTTAGTATTCTGTAGTGTACTGTAGAGTAAACATAATAAATAAATTCGAAAATCAGCTCTATATTCTGTACATTTCTTCTGTTAGTATTCGGTAGTGTACTGAAGAGTAAACATAATAAATAAATTCAAAATTCAGCTCTATATTCTGTACATACTTCTGTTAGTATTCTGTAGTGTACTGTAGAGTAAACATAATAAATAAATCCGAAAATCAGCTCTATATTCTGTACATTACTTCGTTTTGTATTTGTATTTGTGTTTTTATTAAATACCATCTCTAGGAAAGTTGCTAATAAATTTGAAAATCACTTCGATATTCTGTGCATTACTTTAATTTTCAGAATTTAACTGTACTAGAAATGAATTTTTATTAATTTTTTGGCATCATTCATCTGATTTACTTTTTGTTTAAAAAGAAAATAACAAAATTGTAAAAATGCATAAAAATTAACAATGATATTGCAAAAGAATATTTTTCATTTTATGTAATTTTATAACTGGTCGTCTATCCGAGCGTCGTTAAACAGGAAAGACGTTAAACGAGGAGTGACTGTATACATTTCAGTGCGTTCAAATAAAAAATGGAAAAAAGAAGTCTTACCTGGAATTTCCGTTAAATGTGGCCTCCAATCTGTAAGAAAATTCAATGATATTTTTTATTTTCTTATATATATTTCCGTTAATATTTCTCTTCGCAGAACAATTATGAGCTAAATAATATGGTATTGACTTCTCAAGCATTCGGTAGCAACCCACCTCAGAGAAGAAAAACTCTGAATTTCAAACTCTGGAGAAGGCAACGGAAACCATTTCTGTTTTTATTTTTTTTTTTACACAAGAATAGTTAGTTATTCATAGAAAATACAGAAAACGGAATTTTTGGAGAGATGATTATCTCGAGAAAAGACATGTCATCTATATATATAAAGTTGTAGTATCTATCTGTGTGTTTGTTATCGAACTCCTCGGGTTTTGGAGATTTATTTCGTCGAACTCTCTGTCTCCGGGCAGAAAGAAACCCAGACTAGAGCCTCTTCTGGAGAGGTAGACAAATCCGACCCCGTGTATAAGAGGTCTACGATCAATTTTTCCCGAGTGTGTCGGCTCGGAACGCCACACGTTAAAAAATGGCCTTGTGCCGCATCTCGCCATGTGGTGAGGTTGGGTAAATAGAGATAACTTAGATATTTCATTTTGATTAAAATGGGGTTCCCGAAGGTGCACAAATCCCCACTGGAATATCTTCTAAAGAAATCGTAAAAACAGAGTGAAAATGGATTAAAATATTTTTAGCATGACGAAACACGAAAGGCAGAGAATATTATTTCGGTCACCGTATTTTCCGGTGTATAATACGCACAATTTTAGCCCAAATTTATTCGGTTTAGGTATTTTCGGTTTATAAGATACCCATTTTCCATCCATATCTAACCGCTGAGTTTTTTTCCCATAGAACTATCGAGGACTCTTGCCTACAACTTTGTCACCACTGAGCATCACAAGCGGCTGGCAACTCAAACACGCAGCATCAGAAATTTATATAACAAGTAGCCATCTATCGAAACTAGAACAGGCTGCACCCACAAACATGCGGCTTGGAACTACCCTCAATTCTAATTTGAACTGCAAACATAAAATTCAAAAAGTCTGGTTAAGTGACACTTGTTCACAAATTTTTTTCATTCAATTATCTGTATTTTTTTTAAGCAAAAGAAAGGCGGGGTTGCCACTAGTATGCAAGGGGCTACAGAGAGCGCAGTTAAGGCAATAGGTATTAGCGGGGTGAAGAAAGAATAAAAAGAAGCGCGGAGGAATATAAAAAGAACGGGCATAAATGCAAAGTAAGAGGAAGGGAGTTTCACTGTCGGGAAGTGCGAGAGAAGCTGTTGGAGTAGAATAGACGGTTACATTAAACTAATTAAACAGTGAAAGGATGGGACCAAGATGCCAATCTAGTAGCACACTTAAACTGATGCAGTCGGGACACAGGTGAAAACAGCTCGTCAGAGCAGATGCCACGAAAAGATTTATAGAAAAGACAGAGAGAAGCCACGAAACGTCTGTGAGAAAGTGACTGAAGTCGAGATGCCATGTCAAGACCGATCACATTATATATCCATCTTTGAATTTTGTCGAGATACCCGAGATGAACAGTGGGGTCAGCAGTACATGGAAAAATTAATCCATCAGTAAAAAGATTATCCCGAAATGCGATTTGCAGGTCGGGGACACTAGAATCAAACAGGTGCGAAACTTTAAATATCTGGGAGGAGTTTTGACAGAGGACGGTAAGTGCGACACGGAGATCCGTAGACGTATTGGGATGGCCAAGGACGCGTTCAAAAAGCTGGGCAGAGTATTGTGAGACAGGAGGATTTCTTTGTAAGAAAAGAAAAGAGTACTAAGCTAAGAGGACGTGATATCTGTCCTCCTTCGTTTTCCATTAAAACATTTTTTAATAGGAAGACTTTAAAAATATTAACCAAAAGTAGCAGTGACTGCTCTGAAAACAAACGTCGAATATTTCCACATAAGTAAATGCCTTATATTGCCATAAAGCTTTTAATAAAACCGAAGATTAAGATAAGATAAGATATTTGAAATCTGCTGGATAAAGTAATCATTATATTCGTGCTTTTTCCGTAAAAAAAAGGTTACCGCCTCCGACTGCAAATGAAAAGCAGGAAAAATTAAAAAAATAAAATTATATAAATATATGTAGATGTTCTGGATGCGACAAAATTCGGTGTTGTTTTTTTATTGAAATCCAATTCCAGTTAAAGTTAAGTCATTTTTAGAAATCCCACAAAACCAAGCAAATATTCCCCTGCAATATTTTGCTTAAAACTAGAGCTACATAGAATGAACGTGATATGATACTAATCAGAAATGTGTAAATAAAAAGGAACAGTACTTGTAACTGGAAGAGAAATTAGTGATATAGCCAAAATGTTGATCATCTACACAACCTTGAGCGAAAATTTAGGAAGAAAAGACCCATGAATAATGGAAAGATCTATAACAGTAAGCGGACTTGAAATTTTTCTTAAGAGGTTTGGTTTGGTTTGGTTTGTTTTACAGAATATCGACCACAATGGGTCATTTAATGCCGACAACATTTTTTTTCTGGTAATATTTTTGTTTTGTCAGAAATCTATTTCTGGTAATATTTTTTTTCAAAACATATTGCTGGTAATATTTTTTTCTTCAAATATTTATTTCTGGTAATAATTTTTTACACGGTATTTCTGGTATTAAAACCTATTTTTACACTTTTATAATGCCTTTTACTTCAGTTTCTGGGTTAACTATTTTCCCATAGCAGGGACCCTAACAGATACTACCACCCCGCGTCAGGTTGGACCTGGAAACATCAGTAATTAAGAGGTGGTTCCACGCTCCTCAAAGCCTCCTGATCAGAGGCCTTGCTGTTGGACGTAGTTTATCGTCTTACCCTGGACGCGGATGTAGTTTTATCCTCATACCCAAGACGCCCCGTTGAGGGGTTTACACCTCTGCAGAGGTACAGTCGGCGTATTCTACAGCCCCAGCCGGTAGGGTTTTCATAATAGGAAGACCATATAAATATTAACCGAAAGGAGGAGTGACTGCTCTGTTAAATGAATGTCGAATATTTCCACATAAGTAAATACCTTATATTGCTATAAACATTTTAGTAAAACCGAAGATAAAGATAAGATGTTTGAAATCTGCAGGATAAAGAAAAATTTGCGATCATTTAAATTCGTACTTTTTCCGTTAAAACAAAAAAAGTTCTCTTCTTTACCGCGGATTCAAACTCAATTCGAGTAATTATTTTTGAAAAAGAAGCTGCAATTAATTATTATTTTCAACCAATCAAATTAAAGCTCGGAAATCTAAACAAAAATTCGTCTCGATCAGTGACCTGCAATAACTTGCTAGAGCCATATACAATGAACGTAATATGATACCAATCAGAAATGTGTAAATAAAAATGAACAGTACTAGTAATTGGAAGAGCAATTAGTGACAGTCAAGAAGTTGACCATAGACTCTACCTCAAGCGAAATTTTAGGAAGGAAATCCCCACGGATAATGGAAAGATCGATAACAGTTAGTGGCCTTGAGAAACTTATTTTTCTTTCAGTTAGACAGAAAAATTTACGCATGTTTTTATACCGATATTTGTCCAAACTGAAATTAAATGCTATAATATACTTGCCTAAATCTGGTCTCAAATATTGATCTGTAAAAAGAAAAAAAGAAAAAAGTAAAATCATCTAGAATATCAATATATATATATATATATACTGAAAATTTCTAAAATTGCTCTTTCGTATTCAAACTCAATGCGAGTAATTATTTTTCATTGACAAATATATACCACTATTAAATATTTTCAACCAATCAAATTAAAACATGGCGAATCCAATCAAAAATTCGCCTCGATCAATGACTTGCAATAACTTGCTTAAAACTAGAGACACATAGAATGAACGTGATATGATACCAATCAGAAATGTGTAAATAAAAATGAACAGTACTTGTAACTGGAAGAGAAATTAGTGATATAGTCAAGATGTCCACCATCTACACTACCTCGAGCGAAAATTTAGAAAAGAAAGACCCATGAATAATTGAAAGATTGATAACAATAAGTGGCCTTGAGAGATATATTTTTCTTTAAAAATTTGCTTTAATATGAAGATTTTATAAATATTAACCAAAAGTAGCAGTGACTGCTACGAAAATGAATGTCGAATATTTCCACGTAAGGAAACGTTTTATATTGCCATGAACATTTTAATTCGGCCGAAGATAAACATCAGATATTTTAAATCTGATGTACAAAGAAAAATTTACGATAATTTTGAATTTGTATTTTTTGTCGTAATAAAAAGAGAAAAAAAAGAAAAAAGGAAAAAAAAAAACAAAGAAAATAGAAGAAAAAAAAACAAAGAAAAATCGAAAACAAGAACAAGAAAAGAAATAAAATAAAGAAGATAATGGAAAAAAAATCTCAGACAGAAAGAAAAAAGAAAGAAAGAAAAACAAAGAACTAATAGAGAAAAACAAGGAAGAAGAAAAAACAAAAAAGAAAAAAGAAAAAGAAAAAACATGAGAGAAAAAAGCAAAGAAAGAAATAGAAAAAAAAAGAAAGAAAGCATAGTCTCCTATCGCAATTTATATTTAAATATTATAGTAAAGTCCACAAGTGTTATTTTGAATTTAGTCATAATTCTATTGGAAATACTTTTCCTTGACATTTTAATGAAATTGAAATATATTAATGTCAACCAATCAAAATGGAGCACGATAATTCAAAAAAGAGAACGTCGTTTCCGTTAGAGAATGTCAAAATTATTCAATATAAGGAGAATAAATAACTTAATAAGAACAATATACAATGAATATCTGATGTTTCAGATCATTATTTAATTAAAAATAAACAACAATGCCCCATTTAATGACTTGGGTAATAATATATAAAAATTTGATTCCATATGATGACAAAAACTTTAGACAAAAGTTTTATAATACTTGCCGATATCTAAAGGACGGAAAAAAGCACCTGAAAGAAGAACAAAAAGAAATTAAATATTCTTAATTATTTATTAAAGCGCAAAAAAAAAGAAAGAAAGAAAGAAAGAAGTAAAAAAAAAGAAAGATAATACGGATGCAAGAAAGTAAGGAACAGTCCCAGAAGAAAAGGAATGAGAATAAGAAAGAAAGAAAGAAAGAAAGAAAGAAAAGTTACGGTTAAAGAAATGAAAGAAAAAAGTAAAAAAAAAATTTAATTCACACCTTTAATATTATTATCAGATTTTCACAAATGATTCTTTTTAATAGTGGCTCAAAATTAACTATAAAATTAAAGATCAACCGAAAGAAAGAAAAAAGAAAGAAAAAGAAAGAAAGAAAGAAAAAAGAAAGAAAGAAAGAAAGAAAGAAAGAAAAGTGGGGGAGATGTTCTTTTACTTACCGCCTCCTGGATTTCCGGCTGAAACGGAAAAGATGGAAATATTTATAAAATAAAATTAAATAAAAATAGATTTTTTATTATTTGGCACTGGATTTCATCCCGGAATCCACAACATTTAAATTCGTACTTTTTCCTTTAAAACAAAAAAAAAACGTTCTTTTACTTACCGCCTCCTGAATTTGCGGCTACAACTGAAAAGAAAGAAAAAAATTTAAAATAAAATTCCATACAAATAGAATTTTCATATACGTAGATGTTCTGGATGAGACAAAATTCGGTGTTTTTTATTCAAACCTAATTCCAGTTAAATTATCTTTAGAAAATAACTGAAACTCACAAAGAATGTAGTATTTTTGAAATGCAGTTTATTGGTTAATGTAAAATAGAAAACGGATTCTCCAGTTTAGAAATAGAAGAATTGTACATTAATGCTTGTTTACCTTTGCTGTCAAATATTGTTTCTGTTGTGTGCGACGTATAGCAAAAAAGTATGTCCTCCGCGTATAGAGTTCGTTTTCCTTTAGGGGTTACCTCGTCGCCACTTAACACGGATATATTACAAACAGAAATATGTACAAAGAAGTAGAAGTATTACTAATGAATATCAGATTTGGTTAGAGTGAACTATGTGTCTCGAAGTATCATTATTCCAATGTCTTACAGTAATCGTCTGACTCGACTCTTTCTCTGACAGACTCTGACCGACTCTGAACCACTTGACTGCTGCTGGCTCTTGAGGAGCAGTATTTATGATGTCCGGAATAGTCCATTATTATAATGGGTAAGTTCCCATAACAGTTTCCTATTTAATTCGATTATTATCAGATTTTCACCAATGATTCTTTTTAATACTGGCTCAAAATGGGTACTACTTACTGTTAGGTTACGTCAGCGATCCGTCCTACGTACGGATCAGAGACTGATAAAATTATCTAAAGATTTGAATGTCATTTGCACAGTTGCATAATTTAAGGACGACATAAGGTAAAACGCGTGAGGAATAAAGGAAATGAAGGATTTTCAATTCATTTGATGGAATTTTGACTTAAGTTCTTTTTTTTTAAAAGCTTTACTACATTTGGTTAAATATTGATGTCTGAGAGCAACTGTGAACAAAAAGTACAAAATTAGCTATAAAATTAAAGTTCTAAAGAAAGAAAGAAAGAAAGGAAGAAAGAAAGAAAGAAAGAAAGAATGTGAGAATGCAAAAGGATAGAAAGATGCACATAAAATAAAGATAAATGAGAAAAAAGAAAGAAAGAAAAAGTAAATAAAAAACGAAAGAAAAGAGGAAAATTAGGAAAGAAAAATCAAAATCAAATCTAAAATGAAAAAGAAAGAAAGAAAGAAAAAAGGTAAAGGAAGAATTCAAATTTTTCTAGTGCAATTTATACTTAAATATATCCCTCAAAATCGAATGAAAGAAAGAAAGAAAATTAGGGTTAAAGAAAAGAAAGAAAAAACTTAAAAAAAAAGAAAGAAATATAAGACGAAAAAAAGTAAGGAAGATTCCCAGAAAAAATAAAATGAGAATAAGAAAGAAAGAAAGAAAGAAAGAAAGAAAGAAAGAAAGAAAAATTAGGATTAAAGAGAAAGAAAAAAGAAAAAAAACGAAAGAACGCTAATAAGAACGCAATAAAGTAAGGAAGAGGCCCAGAAAAAAAAGAATGAAATAAGAAAGAAAGAAAGAAAGAAAGAAAGGTAGAAAAAGAAAGAAAAAACTTTAAAAAAGTAAGATAATAAGGACGCAAGAAAGTAAGGAAGAGGCCCAGAAAATAGATTGAGTATAAGAATGAAAGAAAGAAAGAAAAATAAAGTACAGAAAGAAATATACCTCCAAAATCGAATGAAAATAAGAAAGAAAGGAAGAAAGAAAGAACGAAAAAAGAAAGAAAGAAAGAAGAAATACAAGGAAAAAAGAAAAAACAACGATAAAAAAAGAAAAAAAAAGAATGAATAGTCTCCTATCGCAATTCATATTTATATATTATAGAAAAATCAGAAATTTTTATTTAGAAATCAACTACAATTCCAGTGGAAATATTTTTCATTGGCATTTTAATGAAATTGAAGTTTATTAATTTCAACCAATCAACATGAATCGCGATAATTCAAAAAAGAGAATGTCATGTCCGTTAGCGAAGGTCAAATTTGCTCAATATCAGCACAAAATACAAGAAATAACAGATGCTTCAGAACATTATTTAATTGAAAATAAAAAAAACAATGCCACATTTAATGTTTCGAGTAACAAGATATAAATATTAGTTTCCATATTATGTCAAAATATTTAAAATGTAATCTTTATTATACTTACCGCTCGCTAGATTGAATTGAGCATCTGTAACGAAAAAAAAAAAGAAATTGAACATTCTTGTATATCTATTTATATAAATATTCCTGAAAAGGTAACAGTCGACATTGCATTTGAAATTCTGAAGATTCACTTTGAATCAAAAAGCCGAAAGAGAGTTCCACGTGTGTGAAGTGCGGAAGAAGAATCTGTGATCATAGACCTTACGGTTATACCTAGCCATTTCAAATTTAAAATGATGAGACCTAACCGCCAATGTAGTACTACGCTTAAATTTATAATATCTAGGTACCATAGAGGAAATTTCACCAAAAGAAATATCCTGAAGATATTTGTAGCAAAAGCAAAGAAATGTTACGTTGAGATGATCGGGACTTGACAGCAGCTGAGTTGCCAGCTCAGGACCAATAAATGTGCAGATTCATTTTATATTCTATCAAAATGTATAATGTTATTAAATCTTATTCCGTCACAATTATATTCATCAAGGGAGAAATCGTTTGGTTGTTTTTAGAGTATCACGAATATAGAAATAATTAAATATACTTTCTCCTTACCCTGATGATTTTTGAGAAGTGTCAAGAAAAAATGCAAATTGATAATAATCAAAAGGTCTGTTTATCGAAGGAAATGTAGTGCTAGGCTTAATTTCTCAATCTCTAGGTACCATAGAGTAGATTTTATCAAAAGAGGTACCCTGTAATTTTTATAGAAAAGTCGCAGGGATGTTGTATGTATGTATGTTGCGGCACTCACCCTGGATCGGTTAAACCGGCTCCTTCCAAGGAATTCACCGCGTCCGGAACGAAGGCCGACCAAGCACGGCGATCCGTCGCCAATGCTGAAACGAGCGACAGGCATTCCCGATTCCAACGGCGGCGAATTCTTGAAACGGAGTAACAAGGGAGGTTGAATTTCACACGCGGTCCCCACACCTCGCGTGCTATCCCAGTGGCTCTTACTTGCCGCAGAATTTCCACAGACGCAGAGGCAGGAGTGAACCAAGAGGCCGCCGGATGCCGGTACAGACGCCGAATGGTTTTGAATTCAAAGTTGACCTTCTCCTAGACCAGTTGCCATACAAGGCTATAGAACCCAGTCTGTCCTGCTATTTACCCATAGTTGGAGGGAGAAGAAGAGGATTCACACCTTTCCCAAGGTAAATCCCGTAAGTGAATGTAACGGATTCGACTGGTATTCTAACTCGGCTCTACGATTCCTCAATCCGAGCCGTTATCCATTACTCCACCGAAAAGGCGTTGCAGTAATAGGAACTTGATTGAAGCCGAGTTACCATGTCAGGATCAATAATATTGCAGATACCTTTTTTTATTTTATCAAGAACAACAATATTAAATCACAATCCAGCACAATTATATTCGTAAAATGACAAATTGTTTGGTTGTTTTCAGAGATTTCCGAATATAAAAAATAAAGAAATATCCTCCCTCATCGCTCAGAAGGGTTTAGAAAAAAATGCAAATTGATAACAATCAAAAATGCCGTTTCATCGAAGAAAATAGTAATCTGTGAATTTTTATTATTCAAATAACTGAGAGTTGCGGCGAAGGTGTCTGCGATATTCGGTCCAAACTCTTTCGAAATGATCTAAGTTATTGGATATTATCTCCAAAATATCGTACTTAAAGAATTCGCGATGATAAACCTCAGATATTTGAGATCTGCAAAACGTGAAACATTTCACGCTTCACTAAATTCGGATGTTTGTCCAAACGAAAAGAAACGCTATATTATATTAGGTTGGTGCAAAAATAATGACGTTTTTTGACGTTCAAGATCATGTCAAAAAACGTCATTATTTTTGCACCAACCTAATAATTACCATGATCAAGAATTCTTTGATAATCTGTAAAAAAATTAAACAAAAAATGAATAAATAGACTCTTCTGCAATGTCAATGTGTAGAAATTTCCAAAATTGCTATTTTGTATTCAACCTGAATTACAGTGTAACTATTCTCCATTGACAGTTAAACCAAGCCTCGAGTAATTATTTTCATCCAATCAAATTTAATCTTACGAAATCAAACAAAAATTCGCTTTGATCGGTGGCATTTAATAACTTGCTTAAAGCTAGAGTCGTATAAATAAGACTTGAGTGGCTTATTTTACATTAAAACAATTTTAATAGAAATATTTTATAAGTATTAACCGAAGGTGTGTGCGACGCCCGCTCCAAACACCGTCGGAAAGATCTTAGGAACTGAATATCATCTTCAAAATATCGTAGTTGAAGAAGCCCCGATGATGAACATCAGATATTTGAGATCTGCTAGACGTGGAACAGTTTACACCTTTTTAAATTCAGATGTTTGTCCTAACGCAAAATCGTTTTATTATACTCACCGTGATCAAGAATTCTTTGATAATCTGTAAAAAAAATAAACAAATCAATGAATAAACAGATTTTTCGATATATTTAGACATTTCTAAAATTGTTCTTTTGTATTCAACCTCACTTCTAGTGTAATTATTTTCCATTGATAATTAAACCAAGCCGCGATTAATTATTTTCATCCGATCAAATTTAAGCTCACGAAATCAAACAAAAATTCGATGAGTGACATTCAATAAGTTGCTTAATGCTAGAGCCACATACTATGAACCTAGTATGATAACAATCAGAAAGGTATAAACAAAAATGAACAGCACTTGCAACTCGAAGAGAAATTATTGATATAGCCAAGGCTTAACGTGTTGAATATTCCCAGAATGCTTTAGTTATATTCATCGGAAACTTTGGAATAAACGGACACAATCAAAGGTATGAACAAACATGTTTACTTAAATGTCTTCGATTGTGTCGAGTGCTTTGTAAATCGTGTTGGTATTACTCTGGTGGATGGTTAGTTTGGAAACATAGTGCAGACCCCCAATGCTGTGATTTCTAGGCTCTCACGATAAAAAATGTTTTTAGAAAAAAATCTTTTAAGCAATTGAACGTATAGTTTCTTCACGCGACACGCCTGGCTGGTTTCTCTGGCTAGCTACGCTCTCAGTCGGCTCTCACTTTATATACACTTAAGAAAAGGTCCAGAATACTTGGCGTGTATCTTGGATTCGGCTAACATCAAAAGTCTGTTAGCTTTTTTGATTGACCAAAATTCTGTTATTTATTTTCCATTACCCCTTTCTTTTTCTTTTATCACCGGTGTTATACCTGGTGCCTGTCTTATTTTGGTAGATTTCTTGTCACAATAACTAAACTATTGACCATTTCGCGAGGACAGAAACTAAGCGAATTTTATCGCTATAGTAAACATTTTGCATTCTACACTACGTCGAGCGAAAGTTTAGGAAGAAAAAACCCATGAATAATGCAAAGATGGATGGAAATTAATGGCCTTCAGAAAACTTTTCCTTTAAAATTTTGTTTTAATATGAAAATTTTATAAATATTGACTGAAACTGGCATTGACTGCAAGGTCATTGAAAGTCGAATATGTCTAGATGAGAAAACGTTTTGTATTTCCATACACATTTGAAAGAAAAAAAGAAAAATTAAAAAAGAAAGAAAAACACCCACGAAAAATTGAAATAAATAAAGAAGGACACCCAGAAAAATAGAAAAAAAGAAAGAAAGAAAGAATAATAAAAAAAAGGTGAAAGAAAGTCGAATATGTCCGCATGAGGAAGTGGTTTATATTGCCATAAACATTCGAAAGCGACCTAGAAAATGTCGTAATTTAAGGACCATCTACGATAAATAGCAGACATTTGAAATCTGCAGGAGAATAAAAAATTTACTATCCTTTAAATTCATGTTTTTGCCGTAATAAAACAATTATATGGTGCCTGAGTTTATTACTTATCCTATGAAAAATAGAAAACCAAACACCCTATTTACAAACGACATATTTGTATATTTATATTTTCGATAACATAATTTTGCTCATATAAGAAAATGGAAAGTTCTGATTCTTTTTTTTTACATTAAAGTAATGGGCAGCGAATGTGTGTATGACCCTCGATTCAAGCAATGCTCGATGGATTTGGATATCATTTTCAAACTTTTATAATTTTTTATTATACGCACTAATATCTAGAACTTGGTGATAATTTGAAAATAAACAGCTGTTGTGGATTCCGGGAATGGAATCCTGCACAAATAAATGCTTCTATAAAACTTTGTACGCCAACAACATTATTGAAAGACTGACGAAGATCAATATCAGATATTTGAGATATGCAACACATAGAAATATATACAATCGTTTTCACACCGATTATTATTCTAACTGGAAAAATAAATTTTTATTATACGCACTAATATCTAGAACTTGGTGATAATTTGTAAATAAACAGCTGTCGCGGATCCCGGGAATGGAATCCTGCACAAATAAATAAACAACGCCTGTAATTGAGATAGAAAAATAAGTGTATTAAACGTACGAATACAGACTTGAAGTGAAGATTAGTAGTCCAGGAATGCGGGTTAGTAGAAAGTATATGTACAAATCTCTGTAAGTGAAGCCGTAATTATCTCTCTCGCTGGACCCTCGTATAACTCTCTGTGAACACCTTGTGTACTGTCTACGTATCTCTGACCCTGACTCAACGTATCTCCACCTGCAGGTATTCTCTCTGTCAGTATAAGTATACTTTCTCAAACATGCATTCAACACTAGGTATAAATTCTACATCAGCTCAACTTTGCCACAAAGCTGCTTCTATAAAACTTTGTACGCCAACAACATCATCCATACAAAACAAACAAGCAAGGCCTTTCCAAACAAAATCTTTCCAACGAAAAAGAATCAATACGACAGACGATAAAAACCAGTTCAACGTGGAGCATTGGAAAAAGGCAAAAGTTTAATAGCAAACGCTGGACAATCTACACTAGCGACGTATCTTCCAGGACGTTGCTACGACTCTGACCCGCTAAAGAAAATAATACAGCACCCTGATAACAGCACAAGCACATTTTCATCGACATGTTTAAACACGGATCACAACCGAAATGATTTCTTTCCAGCTCACGAGAACAGAAAATAACCTACACGAATTTTATATTCAAACATTTGAAAACAATCTCCAAAGTTTCGTAATTTCCGCTTATTTATATTCAGAAAAGAAATGCAATATTATACTTACTAAAATCTGGTCTGGAAAATGAATCTGCAAAAAAAAATAAATAGAATCATCTTCAATATCAATATATAAATATGTTCTAAAAATTTCTACAATTGCTCTTTCGTATTCAGTATCAATTCAAGTATTTTTCATTGACAAAAAAAAACGTGATTAAATATTTTCAACCAATCAAATTAAAGCCCGCAAAACCAATCAAAAATTCGCCTCGATCAATGACTTGCAATAACTTGCTTAAAACTAGAGACACATAAAATGAACGTAATATGATACCAATCAGAAATGTGTAAATAAAAATGAACAGTACTTGTAACTGGAAGAGAAATTAATGATATAGTCAAGATGTCCACCATCTACACTACCTTGAGCGAAAATTTAGGAAGGAAAGACCCATGAATAATGGAAAGATTGGTAACAATATGTGGCCTTGAGAGATATATTTTTTCTTTAAAATATTGGTTTATTGTGAAGATTTTATAAATATTAAGTGAAAATGGCACTGTCTGTTCGGTCAATGAAAGTTGAATATGTCGACGTAAAGAAGCGCCTTATATTACCATAAAAATTTTAAAACCGCTTACAAAATTTCATAATTTGAGGACCAACTGCGATAAACATCAGACGTTTTAAATTTGTTGGGCAAAGAAATTTCACTATTTTTCAAATTCGTGTTTTTGTCTTTAAAAAACTTTCCAGCGAAATTATTTTTTATTGAGATCTGGAACAAACAATTTCGTTATTTTGGTCATCAGTTTATTATTTATCTTACGAAAGAAAGCGACCCAAGAAAATAGAAAGAAAGAAAGAAAGAAAGAAAGAATGAATAAATGAATGAATGAAAAAGAACGAAAAAGAAAAAAAAGTTCAATGAAAGTCGAATATATCCAAATGAAGGAACGACATTTGAAAGAAAGAATGAAAAAGTAAGAAGGATAGAACGAAACAAAGAAAGAGATCCCCAAAAATAGAAAGAAAATAATAAAGAAAGAAGAAAGAAAAAAAAAGAAAAAGAATGAAAAAAAAGAAAAAGGAAAAAAGAAAATGAAGATAGAATAGTTTTCTATCGCAATAGAATAGGTGAATGAAAGTCGAATATGTCCAGATTATATTTCGATACACATTTGAAAGAAAGAAGTAAAAAGAAAGAAAGAAAGAGACCCAGGAAAATAGAAAGAAAGAAAGAAAGAAAGAAAGAAATGAAAATGAAAGAAAAAGAAAGAAAAAGGAAAAAAATGTGTATGAAAGTAGAATATATCCAAATGACGAAACGGCTTATATATTGCCATATACATTTCATTAACTATAAAATTAAAGAAAGAAAGAAAGAAAGAAAGAAAGAAAGAAAGAAAGAAAGAGAGAAAGTATGTAAGTAAAAAGGAAAAAAAAAGTCGAATATATCCAGGTGAGAAAAGTCTTATATTCCCATAAATATTTGAAAACCGCTTAGCGTCGAAGGCGTGTACGACGTTCGATTCAAGCATTGATCCATGGATTTGGATATAATTTTCAAAATAGCATATATGAAGGACTACCGAATATATACATCAGGAAGACGCAGTTAAAATTTCTGGGGTACCTAATGAGGAAGGAGTGATTGGAAAATGTGATACCCACAGGACAGATTGATGGGGAAAGTGCCAGAGTAAAGGAGCGGGAAACATACTTAAGGAAGATGTGGAGGGCAATGATCACCAACGACCTGAAGGGTCAAGGTACATAAAGGAAGAGGAATGTTGTGCAACGCTCGGATCCAACATAGTCGAAATTTTCTAAGAATTTGGATGCCATCTCCAAAATACCATACTTGAAGAACCCCCGAAGATAAACATCAGATATTTTAGATCAGCAAAACGGTAAAATTTACCATCCATACATATTCAGATATTTGTCTAAACTGAAAAGAAATGTTATTTTATACTTACCTAAATCTGGTTCCGAAAATGGATCTGTAAAAAAAAATAGAATGATTTGGAATATCATTATACGAGGGTCATTCAATAAATAAGGTGAATTTTTTGGTATAAGGACTTCTAATACAGATAGAAGCTTACTCTTTTTTATTTTTTTATTTTTTTTACTTCTTTTTCACATAGATTTAAATTCTTTTGCAGATTAAAAAAACTTTGAAAGTTTTGGCGATTAACAAAGATGGCCGACCAAGAAGCATGCTCCAGGATTGAACAGCGGTCAGTTATCAAGTTTTTGGTTGCTGAAGGGTGCAAACCAGTTAAAGTTCATAGGAGAATGTCAACCGTGTATGGTGCCACATGTTTCAGCCAAAACAAATGTCTACAAATGGGCTAAATTGTTTAAAGAAGGACGGAGCAGTGTTGAGGATGAAGACAGGCCTGGGAGGCCTACAGAAGTGAGGTCTCCTGAGGTGATCGAATCAGTCAATGACCTCATTCAGTCTGACAGAAGGGTGACAGTGGATGACATTGTAAGGACTTTGAGCTTATCTGTTGGGACAAACGTAGGGGTCATCAGTCAGAAGGAGTCATCTTGCATCATGACAACGCAAGGCCTCACACAGCAGCCCAAACGGTGCAGACCATCAACGAGCTGGGCTGGGAACTGCTCCCTCATCTCCCTTACAGCCCAGACCTTGCCCCTTCAGAATTTCACCTGTTTGGTCCCTTGAAAGCGTTCACGAGAGGCACGAAGTTTAAAAGTGACGATGAAGTCAAAAGTGTTGTGAGCGACTGGCTGAGATATCAGTCCAAAGCTTTTACGCTGAGGGAATACCGAAGCTTGTGCATAGATGGGAAAAATGAGTGAGAGTGCTGGGAGACTACGTTGAAAATTTTTTTAAAAAGTAAGTTTCTATCTGTATTAGAAGTTCTTATACCAAAAAATTCACCTTATTTATTGAATAACCCTTGTATATAGATCTTCTGGAAATTGCCAAAACCAAATGCCCTATTCACAACCTCTGTAGTTGTATATTAATATTTTCGATGTCAAAGTGTTGTGTCATAGAAGAAAATGGTAAGTTCTTATTCTTTCTGTGGGGAGTCAGGGTATGGTGTTATAACAAATAGAGTAAAAGAGCTTCAAGGGACAAAGAAGAGACACAACACATAAAAAAAAATGGTAGCGACGAATGTGTACGACGCACGGAACAAACACTGTCGAAATGAGCTAAGAATTCGAATGCCATCTCCAAAATATTGTACTAAAAGAATCCCTGAAGATAAGAATCTGATATTTAAGATCAGCAAGACATAAAATTTTACGCTTCTTTTTATACAGTTTTTTCCAAACTGAAATGAAATGCTATAATATACTTACATAAATCTTGTCTCAAAAGCGGATCTGCAAAAAAAACAAATAAATAAATAGAATATTCTGTAATATCAATATATAAATATATTCTAGAAATTTCTAAAATTTGTTCTTTCGGATTTAAACTCAGTTCAAGTAATTATTTTTCGTTGACAAAACTAGCGGTGATTATTTTCAACCAATCAAATTAAAATCCACGAAACCAAACAAAAATTCGCTTCGATCAACGGCTTATAATAACCGGCTTTTGACGAGAGACACTTGCAATGAACTTGATATGATATCAATCAGAAATGTGTAATCAAAAATTAAGAGCATTTTAATTGGAAGAGAAATTAGTGATATAGTCAAGTTGTGGATCTTCAACACTACCGCGAACGAAAGTTTACGAAGGAAATCACCATGAATAATGAAAAGATTGATAACAATAAACGGCCTTGATAGAGATATTTTTTTTAAAATTTGCTTTAATAGGCAGATTTTATAAATATTATTAGAAAGTAACAGTGACTGCTCTGAAAATAAATGTCGAATATTTCCACATAAGGAAACGCATTATATTAAAATAAACATTTTAATACAATCCAAGATAAAAAGAAGATATTTGAAATCTGATGGATAAAGAAAAATCTACTACGACCATTTAAACTTGTGCATTTTCCGTAAAAAAAAATCTGTTTTACTTACTGTGTCCAGGATTTCCACCTGAAACGGAAAAGAAGGCAAAATTTATAGAAATAAAATTAAATAAAAATAAAATTTTTAAAGATTGATATCCGAAATCAACTGCGTTCCTAGAGAACAAAATTAAGTATAAAATTAAAGCACAAACAAAAGAAAGAAAGAAAGAAAGAAAGAAAGGAAAGTTAGGGTTAAAGAAAAGAAAAAAAAAAGTAAAAAAAAGAAAGAAAGATAATAAGGACGCAAGAAAGTAAGGAAGAGTCCCAGAAGAAAACGAATGAGAATAAGAAAGAAAGAAAGAAAGAAAGAAAGAAAGAAAGAAAGAAAGAAAAATAGAGAACAGAAAGAAAATCCTCCAAAATCGAATGAATAGAAAGAAAATAAAAAAATTGAGAAAGAATGCAAGACAGTTATCAAGGACGAAATAAAGAAAGGAAGAGTCCCAGTAAAAAGCAGAATTAGAATAAAAATATATTAATACTTGTTGACCTATGCATTATTATTATTATTATTATTATTATTATTATTATTATTATTATTATTATTATTATTACTGTATTGTATATTAATATTGTAGACGTATATTTTCAAATATGTTTTCCTATTTAATTCACACCTTCAATATTATTATCAGATTTTCACGAATGATTCTTTTAACAGAGGCTAAAAATTAACTATGAAATTAAAGATCAACAGAAAGAAAAAAGAAAGAGACAAAGAAAGAAAGAAAGAAAGAAAGAAAGAGACAAAGAAAGAAAGAAAGAAAGATGTATACTGTCAAATATGTTTCACACCTTTAATATTATTATCAGATTTCCACAAATGATTCTTTTTAATAGTGGCTCAAAGTTATCTATAAAATTGAAGATCAACAGAGAGAAAAAAGAAAGAGACAATGAAAGAAAGAAAGAAAGAGACAAAGAAAGAAAGAAAGAATGAAAGATGTATACTGTAAATATGTTTTCCTATTTAATTCACACATTTAATATTATTATCAGATTTTCACAAATGAATCTTTTTAATAGTGGCTCAAAGTTATCTATAAAATTAAAGATGAACAGAAAGAAAAAGAAAGAGACAAAGAATGAAAGAAAGAAAGAGACAAAGAATGAAAGAAAGAAAGAGACAAAGAAAGAAAGAAAGACGTATAGGTCAAATGTTTGCCTATTTATTTCACACCTTTAATATTATTATCAGATTTTCACAAATGATTCTTTTTAATAGTGGCTGAAAATTATCTCTATAAAATTAAAGATCAACAGAAAGAAAAAAAAGAGACAAACAAAGAAAGAAAGAGACAAAGAAAGAAAGAAAGAGACAAAGAAAGAAAGAAAGAAAGATATATACTGTCAAATATGTTTTCCTATTTAATTCACACCTTTAATATTATTATCAGATTTTCACAAATGATTCTTTTTAATAATGGCTCAAAGTTATCTATAAAATTAAAGATGAACAGAAAGAAAAAGAAAGCGACAAAGAAAGAAAGGAAGAAAGAAAGAAAGAAAGAAAGAAAGACGTATAGGTCAAATATATTTTCCTATTTAGTTCACACCTTCAATATTATTATCAGATTTTCACAAATGATTCTTTTTAATAGTGACTCAAAATTATCTCTATAAAATTAAAAGCACAGAAAGAAAAAAAAGAGACAACGAAAGAAAGTAAGAGACAAAGAAAGAAAGAAAGAGACAAAGAAAGAAAGGAAGAAAGAAAGAAAGAAAGACGTATACTGTCAAATATGTTTTCCTATTTAATTCACACCTTTAATATTATTATCAGCTTTTCACAATGAATCTTTTTAATAGTGGCTCAGAATTATCTATAAAATTGAAGATCAACAGAAAGAAAGAAAGAAAGAGACAAAGAAAGAAAGAAAGAAAGAGACAAAGAAAGAAAGAAAGAAAGATATATACTGTCAAATATGTTTTCCTGTTTAATTCACACCGTTAATATTATTATCAGATTTTCACAAATGATTCTTTTTAATAGTGGCTCAAAATTATCTATAAAATTGAAGATCAACAGAAAGAAAAAAGAAAGCGACAAAGAAAGAAAGGAAGAAAGAAAGACGTATACTGTCAAATATGTTTTCCTATTTAATTCACACCTTTAATATTATCAGATTTTCACTAATGAATCTTTTTAATAGTGGCTCAAAATTATCTATAAACTTAAAGATCAACAGAAAGAAAAAGAAAGAGACAAAGAAAGAAAAAAGAGACAAAGAAAGAAAGAAAGACGTATAAGTCAAATATGTTTTCCTATTTAATTCACACCTTTAATATTATCAGATTTTCACAAATGATTCTTTTTAATAGTGGCTCAAAATTATCTCTATAAAATTAAAGATCAACAGAAAGAAAAAAAAGAGACAAACAAAGAAAGAAAGAGACAAAGAAAGAAAGAAAGAAAGAGACAAAGAAAGAAAGAAAGAAAGATATATACTGTCAAATATGTTTTCCTATTTAATTCACGCCTTTAATATTATTATCAGCTTTTCACAATGAGTCTTTTTAATAGTGGCTCAAAGTTATCTATAAAATTAAAGATCAACAGAAAGAAAAAAGAAAGCGACAAAGAAAGAAAGAAATAAAGAAAGAAAGAGACAAAGAAAGAAAGAAAGAAAGATATATACCGTCAAATATGTTTTCCTATTTAGTTCACACCTTTAATATTATTATCAGATTTTCACAAATGATTCTTTTTAATAGTGGCTCAAAATTATCTCTATAAAATTAAAGATCAACAGAAAGAAAAAAAAGAGACAAAGAAAGAAAGAAAGAAAGAAAGAAAGAAAGAAAGAAAGACGTATACTGTCAAATATGTGTTCCTATTTAATTCACACCTTTAATATTATTATCAGCTTTTCACAATGATTCTTTTTAATAGTGGCTCAAAATTATCTATAAAATTGAAGATCAACAGAAAGAAAAATGAAAGAGACAATGAAAGAAAGAAAGAGACAAAGAAAGAAAGAAAGAAAGAAAGATATATACTGTCAAATATGTTTTCCTATTTAATTCACACCTTTAATATTATTATCAGCTTTTCACAATGAGTCTTTTTAATAGTGGCTCAAAGTTATCTATAAAATTAAAGATCAACAGAAAGAAAAAAGAAAGCGACAAAGAAAGAAAGAAATAAAGAAAGAAAGAGACAAAGAAAGAAAGAAAGAAAGATATATACCGTCAAATATGTTTTCCTATTTAGTTCACACCTTTAATATTATTATCAGATTTTCACAAATGATTCTTTTTAATAGTGGCTCAAAATTATCTCTATAAAATTAAAGATCAACAGAAAGAAAAAAAAGAGACAAAGAAAGAAAGAAAGAAACAAAGAAAGAAAGAAAGAAAGACGTATACTGTCAAATATGTGTTCCTATTTAATTCACACCTTTAATATTATTATCAGATTTTCTCAAATGATTCTTTTTAATAGTGGCTCGAAATTAACTATAAAATTAAAGATCAACAGAAAGAAAAAAGAAAGAAAGAAAGAAAGAAAGAAAAAAAAAAAAAAGTGGGGAAAGATGTTCTTTTACTTACCGCCTCCTAGATTTCCGGCTGAAACGGAAAAGATGGAAAAGTTTATATAAAAAGTTTAAATAAAAATAGAATTCATAAAAATATTGGTGTCCGAGTTCAACTGTGTCGGGAATATATTTATACTAATAAGATTAAAAATTAGTTTGACCCCAAAAACAAAAAAGTTTTAAGTAAAAAAGTCATGTGAATCAATTTTATCGAACAGCACTGTATTTGAAGTCTACTGGACAAAGAAAAATTTGAGATCCTTATAAAATCATTCTTTTTTCGTAAAACAAAAAAATATATTATTTTACTTACCGCCTTTAAAAGAAGGAATAATTTATAAAAATAAAATTAAATAAAAATAGAATTTTCATATATGTCGATATTCTGAATGAGATGAAATTCGTTGTTTTTTATTCAAACACAATTCCAGTTAAATTATTTTTCAGAAAATAACTGAATCTCACAAAGAATGTATTATTTTTAAAATGTAGTTTATAGCCTAATGTAAAACAGAAAAAGGGCCGTCCACTTTAGACGCAGGAGAATTCTGTATTAATACTTGTTGATCTATTCTGTCAAATGTTGTTTTCTATTTAGTTCATTCCCTTACTATTATTATCAGATTTTCACAAATGTTTCTTTTTAATACTGGCTCAAAATGGGTACTGCTTACTGATGGGCTGCGTCGAAGGTCCGTACTACGTTCGGACCAGGGACTGAGAAAATCATGTAAAGATTTGAATGTCTCCTGCAAAATTGCATAATGTAAGGGTAACTTACATTAAACGTTAGAGGAATCAAGAAAAAGACTGATTTACAATGCTTCCAAATAGGTTTTTTGTTTTAAATGCTTTAGTTTACTTGATGTCTGTGATCAACTGCGTACTAAAAGAAGAAAATTAACTATAAAATTAAAGAGCAACAGAAAGGAAGGAAGGAAGGAAGGAAGGAAGGAAGGAAGGAAGGAAGGAAAATAAAAGATGATCTTATACTTACTGCTTACTGGACTTCCAGCTGAAACGGAAAAAAAGGAAAGAGAATAAGAAAGAAAGAAAGAAAGAAATATATCCCCCAAAATCGAATGAAAATAAGAAAGAAAGAAAGAAAAAAAGAAAGAAAGAAAAAAAGAAAGAAAGAAAGAAAGAAAGAAAGAACAATGAAGCGAAAGAAAGAAATAACGAAAGAAAAAAAGAAAGAGACCCAGGAAAATAGAAGGAAAAGAAAGAAAGAAAGAACAAAGAAATAACGAAAAAGAATGAAAAAGAAAGAAGACAGTAAGAAAAAAAGGGAATAAAATTCGAATAAATCCAAAAGAGGTAACGTCTCACATTGCCATAAATTTTTGAAAACTTTCTCTAAATTTTCGTAATTTAAGGACCAACTACGATAAAAATGTGATATTTGAAATCTGCTGGGCAAACAAAAATATGCTATCTTCATGTCTTAAAAAACGTTCCAGCGAAAGTAATTTTTAAGATCCGGAATAAACAACTTAGTAATTTCAGGCGTCAGTTTATTACTTATGAAAAATAAAAACCGACCGCCATATTTGTATATTATTATTTTAGATGTTGCTTCATAGAAGGAAATGGAAAGTTCTACATCTTTTTCTTTTTTTTGACATTAAAGAACTGTGGGTAGTGGCGAAGTTGTGTACGACTCTCGATTCATGCATTGATCCATGGATTTGGATATAATTTTCAAAATAGCATATATGAAGGACTACCTAAGCCAGTTGAAATTTCTGCGGTACGTAATGTGGAAGGAGTAGTTGGAAAATCTGATACTCACTGGACAGATTGATGGAAAAGGCGACAGAGGTAAGAAGCGAGAAATATGGTTAATGAATTCTAGTAAATGGATGGAAAGAACAGGGTTTGGGAGAAATAAAAATAAGACGTGACGTGCTACGACGGATAGGAAGATGTGGAGGGCGATGATAACCTACATCCTTAATGGGCAAGGTACATAAAAGAAGAGGAATGTTGTGTCGAATGTCTGTACGACGATCGAATGAAGCGCATTCGAAATTTTCTAAGAATTTGGATGCCATTTACAATATACCATACTTGAAAAATCCCCAAAGATAAACATCAGATATTTGACATCAGAAAAACAGTAAAAATTTACATTCGTTTTTTTATTCAGATATTTGTCGAAACTGAAAAGAGATGCTATATTATACTTACTGAAATCTGCTTTCGAAAACTGATCTGTAAAAAAAAAAGAAACAAAATGATTTGTAATATCATTATATAGAGATGTTCTGGAAATTGCCAAAACAACACTCCATATTCACAACCACTATAGTTCTATATTAATATTTTTGATGGCATAATGTTGTGTCATAGGAGAAAATGGGAAGTTCTAATTCCTCTTGGAGGGTGAGGGTATGGGGAAATAACAGATAGATAAAAAAAAATCTACAAGGGACAGGAAGATGTGGAGGGCCGACATGAGGAAGAGGTATGTCACATAAAAGAAAATGGTAGCGACGAATGTATACGATGCTCAGAACAAACACTGTCGAAATAATCGAAGAATTCTGATACCATCTCCAAATTATCGTACTTATAGAATACACGAAGTTAAGAACATGATATTCGAGATTAGTTAGACAGAAAAATTCACGCTTCTTTTTATTCAGATATTCGTCCAAATTGAAATGAAATGCTATAATATACTTGCCTAAATCTGGTCTCAAATGTGTATCTGTAAAAAATAAAATAAAATAAAATCATCTGGAATATCAATATATATATATATATATATATATAAATATATATATATATACATAAACATATATATATATATATATATATATATATATATATATATATATATATATATATATATATATATATGTCCTGGAAATTTCTAAAATTGCTCTTCCGGATTTAAACTAAATCATTAATAATTATTTTTCATTGACGAAAGTCTCAGTAATTAATTATTTTCAACCAATCAAATTAAAACTCGCAAATGCAAACAAAAATTCGCCTCGATCATTGACCTGCAATAATTGGTTAATGCTAGAGCCATATACAATGAACGTAATATAATACCAATCCGAAATGTGTAAATAAAAATGGACAGTACTTGAAATGGGAAGAGAAATTAGTGATATAGTCAAGTTGTGGATCTTCAACACTACCTCGAACAAAAGTTTAGGAAGGAAATCCCCATGAAAAATGAATAGATTGATAACAATAAACGGCCTTCGTAGAGATATTTTTCTTTAAGAATTTTATTTAATAGGCAGATTTTATAAATATCATTAGAAAGTAATAGTGGCTCCTCGGAAAATAAATGTTAAATATTTCCACATAAGGAAAGGCATTATCATACAATAAACATTTTAATACAATCCAAGATAAAAAGAAGATATTTGAAATCTGATGGATAAAGAAAAATCTACGTGCATTTTCCGTAAAAACAATTGTCGTTTTACTTACTGTGTCCGGGATTTCCTGTTGAAACGGAAAAGAAGGCAAAATTTATAAAAATAAAATTAAATAAAAATACATTTTTTAAAGATTGGTATCCGAAATCAACTGCGTTCTTAGAGAACAAAAGTAAGTATAAAATTAAAGCAAAAACGAAAGAAAGAAAGAAAGAAAGAAAGAAAGAAAGAAAGAAAGAAAAAAAAAATTAAGTTTTAAAGAAAGAAAGAAAAAAGCAACAAAAAAAGAAAGAAAGATAATAAGGAGGCAAGAAATTAAGGAACAGTCGCAGAAAAAAGGAATGAGAATAAGAAAGAAAAAAAGAAAGAAAGAAAGAACAATGAAGCGAAAGAAAGAAATAACGAAAGAAAAAAAGAAAGAGATCCAGGAAAATAGAAGGAAAAGAAAGAAAGAAAGAAAGAACAAAGAAATAAAGAAAAAGAATGAAAAGAAAAGAAGAAAGTAAGAAAAAAAGGGAATAAAATTCGAATAAATCCAAAAGAGGTAACGTCTTACATTGCCATAAATTTTTGAAAACTTTCTCTAAATTTTCGTAATTTAAGGACCAACTACGATAAAAATGTTATATTTGAAATCTGCTGGACAAACAAAAATATGCTATCTTCATGTGTTAAAAAACGTTCCAGCGAAAGTAATTTTTGAGAGCTGGAATAAACAACTTAGTAATTTCAGGCGTCAGTGTATTACTTATGAAAAATAAAAACCGACCGCCATATTTGAATATTATTATTTTAGATGTTGCTTCATAGAAGGAAATGGAAAGTTCTACATCTTTTTCTTTTTTTTTTTTTTGACATTAAAGAACTGTGGGTCGTGGCGAAGTTGTGTACGACTCTCGATTCATGCAATGATCCATGGATTTGGATATAATTTTCAAAATAGCATATATGAAGGACTACCTAAGGCAGTTGAAATTTCTCCGGTACGTAATGTGGAAGGAGTAGTTGGAAAATCTGATACTCACTGGACAGATTGATGGAAAAGGGGACAGAGGTAAGAAGCGAGAAATATGGTTAATGAATTCTAGTAAATGGATGGAAAGAACAGGGTTTGGGAGAAATAAAAATAAGACGTGACGTGCTACGACGGATAGGAAGATGTGGAGGGCGATGATAACCTACATCCTTAATGGGCAAGGTACATAAAAGAAGAGGAATGTTGTGTCGAATGTCTGTACGACGATCGAATGAAGCACATTCGAAATTTTCTAAGAATTTGGATGCCATTTACAATATACCATACTTGAAAAATCCCCAAAGATAAACATCAGATATTTGACATCAGAAAAACAGTAAAAATTTACATTCGTTTTTTTATTCAGATATTTGTCGAAACTGAAAAGAAATGCTATATTATACTTACCGAAATCTGCTTTCGAAAACTGATCTGTAAAAAAAAAAGAAACAAAATGATTTGTAATATCATTATATAGAGATGTTCTGGAAATTGCCAAAACAAAACTCCATATTCACAACCACTATAGTTCTATATTAATATTTTTGATGGCATAATGTTGTGTCATAGGAGAAAATGGGAAGTTCTAATTCTTCTTGGAGGGTGAGGGTATGGGGAAATAACAGATAGATAAAAAAAAATCTACAAGGGACAGGAAGATGTGGAGGGCCGACATGATGAAGAGGCACGTCACATAAAAGAAAATGGTAGCGACGAATGTATACGATGCTCAGAACAAACACTGTCGAAATAATTGAAGAATTCTGATGCCATCTCCAAATTATCGTACTTAAAGAATACACGAAGTTAAGAATATGATATTCGAGATTAGTTAGACAGAAAATTCACACTTCTTTTTATTCAGATATTCGTCCAAATTGAAATGAAATGCTATAATATACTTGCCTAAATCTGGTCTCAAATGTATATCTGTAAAAAATAAAATAAAATAAAATCATCTGGAATATCAATATATATATATATATATATATATATATATATATATATATATATATATATATATATCCTGGAAATTTCTAAAATAGCTCTTTCGGATTTAAACTAAATCATTAATAATTATTTTTCATTGACAAAAGTCGCAGTAATTAATTATTTTCAACTAATCAAATTAAAGCTCGGAAATGCAAACAAAAATTCGCCTCGATCATTGACCTGCAATAATTGGTTAATGCTAGAGCCATATACAATGAACGTAATATAATACCAATCCGAAATGTGTAAATAAAAATGGACAGTACTTGAAATGGGAAGAGAAATTAGTGATATAGTCAAATTGTGGACCTTCTACACTACCTCGACCGAAAGTTTAAGAAGGAAATCCTCATGAATACAGATATCAGGCCAGAACGAATCGTCTATCTGTTACATAATTTTTATTATATTCTTCTAGATAATATATGCGAATGTCAATGTGTCACTGTGTCACAATTTTTCAACTTTACTCCTGGAGGTGTTAGCCCAACATATCATGCCATCCGCGAGGAAATTAAAACCATTACGTGCAGGATTCAAACCCAGAAACGGGAAATTTGGGATTCCCAAGTTTTTATTACTATCACGGTTTTCATGGATTTTTTTCTTTAGTCAATAAGGGTTTTATTTAGTCAATAAGGAAATTATTTAGTCAATAAGGAATTTATTTAGTCAATAAGGATTTTATTTAGTCAATAAGAAATTTACTTAGTCAATAAAGGTTTTATTTAGTCAATAAGGATGTTATTTAGTCAATAAGGGTTTTATTTATTCAAAAAGGATTTTATTTAGTCAATAAGAAATTTACTCAGTCAATAAAGGTTTTATTTAGTAAATAAGGATGTTATTTAGTCAATATGAAATTTATTTAGACAATAAGGATTTTATTTAGTCAATAAAGAATTTATTTATTCAATAAGGGTTTTATTTAGTCAATAAGGATTTTATTTAGTCAATAAGGTTTTTATTTATTCAATAAGGATTTTATTTAGTCAATAAGAAATTTACTTAGTCAATAAAGATTTTATTTAATCAATAAGGATGTTATTTAGTCAATATGAGATTTATTTAGACAATAAGGATTTTATTTAGTCAATAAAGAATTTATTTATTCAATAAGGATGTTATTTAGTCAATGAAGAATTTACTTAGTCAATAAAGGTTTTATTTAGTCAATAAGGATTTCATTTAGTCAATAATGAATTTATTTAGTCAATAAGAATTTATTTTGTCAATATGGATTATGTTTAGTCAATAGAAATTTTATTTAGTCGATAAGGATTTTATTAAGTCAATAAGGATGTTATTTAGTCAATAAGGATTTTATTTAGTCAATAAGGAATTTATTTAGTCAATAAGGATGGTATTTAGTCAATAAAAAATTTATTTAGTCAATAAGGATTTTATTTAGTCAATAATGATTTTATTTAGTCAATAAGGATTTTATTTAGTCAATGAGGATTTCATTTACTCAATAAGGAATTTATATACTCAATATGGATTTTATTTAATCAATAAAAATTTTATTTAGTCGATAAGGATTTTATTAAGTCAATAAGGATTTTAGTTAGTCAATAAGGAATTTATATTGTCTATAAGGAATTTATTTATTCAATAAGAATGGTATTTAGTCAATAATGAATTTATTTAGTCAGTAAGGAATTTATTTAGTCAATAAAGAATTTATTTAGTCAATAAGGATTGAATTCATTCATAAACACAAGATAACACCCCAGATTTAGAGAATTATTTTATTTACTTGGTGTTGGTGGGATAAACGTTCTAAGTGGAACAGTATCTGAAAATAAAATATTAAAGATTGTAATACGATGCGATATATGTGTGTGGGTGTGTGTGTATATATATATATATATATATATATATATATATATATATATATATATATATATATATATATACATATATATATATATATATATATATATATATATATATGTACATACATATATTGATGCATGTTTCATTAAATAATATAGACAAGTGTTGTCTATCTATTTTATGTAAATTCTTTTCATATCGTCTGATAAGCATTAGCATTAAACGAAGAATGAAAATCACAATATTGATACATATTTTTTAACCCAATCTAAGCTTTCGGCTTACATAAGCCATTATCAAAGATGACAATTACACAATATATTAAGCAATACACGGACAAGACAGTGATGATAGTCTGTTTCTGTTTACATGGAAGATTTCCAAGCAACGCCAAATTAGTGTATATAAAACGCTGGAAGCGAAAATCGCACCGCAGCTCATGACGTCACACATGATCACGCGAGAGTGAAAACTAGAAGTATTAAGTATGGGAAGCCGTTGGTATAAACCAATGGCTTCTGTTAACAATTATAGGCAGTTAAGAATATATATACACACAATATATATATATATATATATATATATATATATATATATATATATAACAACTCATAGAAATATTAAATTTATTCACATGATCTTGTTTGGATAGACGTTCTCGATGCGTCAGTGCCTGGAAATAAATTATTATATATAATATATATATATAAATGGTGGTACACGCTTGGAAAACCTCAGGTATTTCGGCTTGTAGTTGAACAAACCAATACCCAAAGAAAAATGAGGAAAAAAAAAAGAAAGAACTAAGAACATGAAACTGACGCTAAAACAATTGTCCAGAATTCAAGCTCAGAGTCCAAATAAAAAAAACTCCAAAACGAGTAAAAGCAACTACTTAAAATAGTGCAAACCTAATATAAACCTAAAGAGCCAGGTAAACCTACCTAGGTTTGCCTAAACGGATCGTCAGGGTAATGAAACTTAGGTAGGTTTGTCTGGCTCTTTAGGTTTATATGTATATATATATATATATTATCAATCAAGTTCTCAAATTTCATCATTATAAAAAAATTTCCGCCACAAGCAGTGTGGCAGTAACCGTAGTAAAATGAGCAACCCAGACACATACTCTTCGCTCCGTGAAAATCCATAGTTGACGGTTTCAAATGCTTCCCTTAACCACGAAATTTTCGGAACAATTATAACAAGAAAAATTTTAAAGGAAAAAAAAGGGACAATAACGCTGAGAACATTTAACACACACAAAACCAATATTGTAAATAACATTCTCGAATAGAAAAATACTTATTATTTTCATTAATTTCAACACGTGTCTCATTGTTGTATGTTATTGTTGTACGTTTTATTCATTTCATTTTCAGTATAAAAAAAGAGAAAGGAAATCCTCTGTCAACGACTGATACATATAACACAGGAAAACTTACATTAACAAGCCAATATCAACCCTGTTATAATTTATTGTTGTTAATCTCATATTGTGCTTAATAAGATGGCCGCATAGAATGATATATACCATAATATGATATCAATTAGAAAGGTGTAAGTATAAATAAACAGCACTTGTAACTGGAAAATAAATCATTTATACAGTGAATATGAATTATTTATACAGTGAATAGTTGTACACTACAACTAATGAAATTTTAGAAAAGAAATTCCCATGAATAATAGAAGGACAGTTAAAAATGAATGACTCTGAGAGATCTAGTTTCCTGGTAAAACTTTGTTCTAATATAAAGATTTTGTAAATATTAATCGATAATATCACTGAGAAAAACATTTGCCATAAAAATTTGAATACCACCTCCAAAATTGTGTAATTTAATGACCACCTATGATTCTTTTCTTCTTATGTGCCTTGGCCCTTCCTGGACGTAGGCGGTCATGGCTCTCCACCTCCTTCTATCCCTTGCATCTCTCGATAAGTTCCTTCCTTGTGCTTTCTCCCCCAAGCCACCATCTGTCATCCCCTTGCTTAAGCCCGCCAGTTATTTCACGCGTTGTTTTTCCTTGTCTCTCTTTCCCTTTATTCGACCCGTGAGTATCAGATTCTCCAGGCCCTCATTTCTGATTACGTTTCCCAGAAACTTCAGCTGTCTCCTCCTGATGTTAAGTATAAGCCTCCTCCTTGTTCACAACCTCTCTAAGACCTCATTGTTGCTCACACGCTCGGTCCATATCCTTAGCATTCTTCTGTAGAACCACATCTCTGTCGCCTCGAGTCTCTTCTACATCTTTGAAGAAATCGTCCAACATTCGCTGCCGTAAAAGACCACCTAAGATAAACTTCAGATATTTGATTTGGTCTGGTTTGTTTTATGGCATATCAATCTGAATGGGATATTTAATGCCGACAGAATTTTTATTGCTGGTAATATTTTTTCCAATAATTTATTGCTGGTAATAATTTTTTCTTCCAAAATTTATTACTGGTAATAATCTTTTACAAAAATTTATTGCTGGTATTAAAACCTATTTTTACACTTTCATAGCGTTTTGAACACAGTTTAGGGGTTAAGTATTTGCCCATATCTGGGACCCTAACATCTGCTGCCACCCCGGATTAGGGTGAACCCGGGAACACCAACAATTAAGAGATGGTCCAAAGCTCTTCAAAACTTACTTATCTGAGGCCTTGGTGTTGGATGGAATTTATCGTCTTACCCAGGGCGCGAATGGAGTTTATCGTTTTACCCAGGACTCAGATATTCGAAATCTACTGGACAATGAAACAATTAATATCCTTTACATCTTCAGTGAAATTATTTTTATTGAGATCTGGAACGAACAATTTAGAAATTTAAGTGAAATAGAAAGTTCTAATTCTTTTTTTTTTAATTTAAAATACTGACGATGGCGTTGAAGGTGGTTTGAAGCACGGGTCAAAGGATTTGGATATTATTTCCAAAATATTGGAGAACTTATGAAGATATACATCAGATATTTGAAATCTACTGGATATAATGAGGGTGTGGAGAAATAACAAAAAGAGATGAGATACAAGGGACAAGAAGAAATGGAGGGCTATGATCGCCTACGTCCTGAAGGAAAAAGGCGCATAAAAAAGAAGAGTGTTGTGGCGAATCTGTGTGCAACGCTCGGATCCAACATAGTCGAAATTTTCTAAGAATTTGGATGCCATCTCCAAAATACCATCCTTTTCTACAAGTACTTCCACGGTAATTGCTCTGAGGAGTTGCTTTCACTTGTCCCTAAGCCTCGTGAATTCAAGCGTCCTACGAGGCTGGCATCCCGTTCCCACCCCTTCACCGTTGAAACTGTTAGGTGTAGACGTCTTTTCTACTCCAATAGCTTCATGTCACGCACATCTCGCCTATGGAACTCCCTTCCCTATTACTGTTTCCCTGACAAATACAATCTCCAACGGTTTAAGTGTAGCGTCAATCGTCATCTCCAGTTGCCTTGATCTATCCACTTCCTGACATCTTCCATTCCTATCTGCTCTCGCCCTATATCTCCCGTAACCTCCCCACCTCGATCGGCCCTCCGTCCTTCTCTTTCTCCACATCCCTTCCTTTACCACTCCTATCTGCTCTTCCTCCAACCCTTCTGTAACCCCTTGCGTGATAGTGGCCACCGGCCTTGCTCGGGGTGATACGCTTAAAAAAAAAAAAAAAAAAAAAAAAAAACTTGAAGAACCCCCGAAGATAAACATCAGATATTTGAGATCAGCAAAACGGTAAAAGTTACAATCCTCACATATTCAGATATTTGTCTAAACTGAAAAGAAATGTTATTTTATACTTACCTAAATCTGGTTCCGAAAATGGATTTGTAAAAAAAAAAAAAAATAGAATCATCTGGAATATGATTATACGAGAGTCATGCAATAAATAAGTTGAATTTTTCGGTATAAGGACTTCTAATACAGATAGAAGCTTACTTTTTTAAATTTTTTTTTTGTTTTGTTTTACTTCTTTTTCACATGGATTTAATTTCTTTTGCAGATTAAAAAAAACTTTGAAAGTTTTGGCGATTAACAAAGATGGCCGACCAAGAAGCATGCTCCAGGATTTAACAGCGGTCAGTTATCAAGGTTTTGGTTGCTGAAGGGTGCAACCCAGTTGAAATTCATAGAAGAATGTGAACTGTGTATGGTGCCACATGTTTCAGCCAAAAAATGTCTACAAGTGGGCTAAATTGTTTAAAGAAGGACGGAGCAGTGTTGAGGATAAAGACAGGCCTGGGAGGCCTACAGAAGTGAGGTCTCCTGAGGTGATCGAATCAGTCAATGACCTCATTCAGTCTGACAGAAGGGTGACAGTGGATGACATTCCAAGGACTTTGAGCTTATCTGTTGGGACAGCAAAGATGTTTACTGCAGAGAACAAACAGCACAGCAGCCTAAACGGTGCCGACCATCAACAAGCTGGGCTGGGAACTGCTCCCTCATCCCTCTTACAGCTCAGACCTTGCCCCTTCAGACTTTCACCTGTTTGGTCCCTTGAAAGCGTTCACGAGAGGCACGAAGTTTAAAAGTGACGATGAAATCAAGTGTTGTGAGCGACTGGCTGAGACATCAGTCCAAAGATTTTTACGCTGAGGGAATACGGAAGCTTGTGCACAGATGGGAAAAGTGTGTGACAGTGCTGGGAGACTACGTTGAAAAATTAAAAAAAGTAAGCTTCTATCTGTATTAGAAGTCCTTATACCGAAAAAATTCGCCTTATTTATTGAATAACCCTTGTATATAGATCTTCTGGAAATTGCCAAAACCAAACTCCTTATTTACAACCACTATAGTTTTATATTAATATTTTCGATGCCATTATGTTTCAAAGAAGAAAATAGAAAGTTCTAATTCGTTTTGGGGTGAGGGGGTGACGAAATCATAAATAGAGAAAAAGAGCTACAAGGGACAGGAAGATGTGGAGGACCTATGTCCTGAAGGAGCAAAGCACATAAAACAAGATGAGTGTTGTGGCGAATGTGTGTGCGACGCTCGGATCAAACACTGTCGAAATTTTCTAAGAATTTTTATGCCATCTCAAAAATACCGTAATTGAAGAACCACGGGAGACAAACATCAGATATTTGAGATCAGGAAAACAGTAAAATTTACCATCCATTTTTATTCAGATATTTGTCGAAACTGAAAAGAAATGCTATATTATACTTACCGAAATCTGGTTCTGAAAATGGATCTGTAAAAAAAAAAATAGAATCATCTAGAATATCATTATATTAGGTCATCCCATAATTTCTGTCCGAATTTTGAATAAAGAACACAAGTGACCAAATGTTACATTTAATTACAGATTCAATCAACAATGTATTTTCCCTGATTATCTATGACTTCCTTCCATCTATTAACAAGATTACTAATTCCATTACTGTAAAATTATTTTGGCTTTGATTCGAAGAACTCACAAATTTCAGTTTTAACCTTTTCCTGTGTTACAATAGCTGTTTCTTCCAAAGGATTCTGTAAGATACGAAAGAAAATGGTAGTCTGAAGGAGCAAGGTCGGCAGAATAAGGTGGATGAGGAATTTTCTCCCATTCAAGTTCTTCGATCTTTTGTGACGTGATTCTTGCTGTGTGTGGTTGCGCATTGTCCTGATGAAACATCACCCGTTTTCGATTCACTAGAGCAAGTCTTTTTTTCCTCAAATCCTGGTTCAAACGCTCTAATTGCTGACAGTATATTTGAGCATTAATTGTTTCATTAGGTGGTAAGAATTCAAAGTGGATAATTCATTGGCAATCCCACCAGATTGAAAGAAGAACATTTTGCCCATGAAGTTCCCTTCACGACTGCCGCTGGGGTCCTTCCCCTTTACCAAGCCACTGTCTACGACGCTTAACATTTCGATAAAAGATCCATTTTTCGTCGCCAGTCACAAGTCTATCCAAAAAAGGTGAAACAAGTTGGCGAGAATGGAGAGAAGAGCAGATGTCAACTCGGGATTTGAGGTTGTTTTCAGACAATTCATGAGGCACCCATTTTCCAAGTTTAGGAACTTTTCCAAGTTGTTGAAGATGACGATGAACAGTTGTATGGTTTGAACTGAGAACCACTGCCAATTACTCAGCTGCTAAAGCAGGATTTTCTTCAAGGGCTGCTTCAAGCAGCTTTTCATCAAACTCAAATGGACGTCCGGTTCGATCTTCATCTTCAAGTTGTGAAATCTCCACATCTTAATTTTGCAAACCATCTTCTGCAAAGTCTTTCATTCACACATTCCTCTCCATAAACTGAGTGAATGTTTCTAGCCGCTTTGACTGCTGAGTTTCCTTTCTTGAACTCATAAAGCATTATGTGCCTCAAAATGATTCTTGGGTACTTCCATGTTAGCAGGGTTTTAATCAAACAAAATTTAATTTGTTCTCTGAAATAAAATTTGATCAGTTTAAATGCATCTAAACATAAAAATAATGTTCAGTTCCATTAGACATTATAAAATACTCTTTAAATGTCGTTCATTTTAACAGAAAGTTAAAATTCGGACAGAACTTATGGGATGACCTTATATATATATATATATATATATATATATATATATATATATATAGATAGATAGATAGATAGATAGATAGATAGATAGATAGATAGATCTTCTGAAAATTGCCAAAACTAATATAGTCGTATATTAATATTTTCGATCTCATAATGTTTCAAAGGGGTGAGTTTTTAGGTGTTTTTAGGGGTGAGTGTGTGGCAAAATAACAGATAGACAAAATAATCTACAAGGCGCAGGAAGATGTGGAGGGCTTACGTCCTGAAGGGGAACGACACATAAAAACAGATGGTAGTGGCGAAGGTGTGTGCTTCGTTCGGATCAAACACTGTCGAAATTTTCTAATAATTTGGCTGCCATCTCCAAAATATCGTAATTAAAGCATCCCCGAAGATTTAAAAAACGGATACTTGAGATCAGCAAGAAAAAAAAAATTACGCTTCTTTTTATCTAGATATTTGTACAAACTGAAATGAAATGCTATAATATACTTGCCTAAATATGGTCCCAAATGTTGATCTGTAAAAAAAATAAATAAACACAAATTATCTAGAATAGCAATATATAAATATATTCTGAAAATTTCTAAAATTTCTGGGGCATGTAATGAGGAAGGAAGGCTTAGAAAATCTGATACTCACAGGACAGATTGAGGGAAAGAGGAAAGCCGCGCGAAAAATGCTTGATGAACTCTAATAAATGTATGGTAGAACAGGGTTTGAGAGAAATAACAAAAAGACGTAACGTGCTACAAGGGACAGGAAGATGTGGAGGGCCATGATCGTCTACATCCTGAAGGGAAAAAAGTAAAGATAGAAGAGTGTTGTGGCGAATGTGTGTGCAACACACACTGAGGAAATTTTCTAAAAATTTGGATGCCATCTCCAAAATACTGTACTTTGAAGAACCCCGAAGATAAACCTCGGCTATTTGAGATCAACAAGACAGTAAAATTTACCATCATTTTTTATTCAGATATTTGTCTAAACTGAAAAGAAATGTTATTTTATACTTACCGGCATCTGATTTCGTAAATGGATGTGTAAAAAAAAAATAGAACCATCTAGAATATCATTATAGATAGATATTCTGGAAATTTTTAATATAAAGATTTTATAAATATAAACTAAAACTACCACTGACTGCTAGGTCAATGAAAGTCGAAATATGTCCACATAAGGGAGTGGCTTATATTGCCATAAACATATGAAAAACCACCTCCAAAATGTCGTAATTTAAAGACCATCTAAGATAAACATGAAGATATTTGAAATCTGCTGGACAATGAACATTTTGCTATTCTTTAAATTCGTGTTTTTGTTGTAAACAAACCTTCCAGCGAAATTATTTTTTATTGAGAGCTGGAATAAACAACTTAGTAATTTGGGGCATCAGTTTATTACTTGTAAAAAAAAAGGAAACCTAACACCCTATTTACAAACACCATATTTATATATTAATATTTTCGATGTCATAATATTGATTCATAGAACAAAATGAAAAATTCTAAAAGTTGGGGTGCGTAAATAGCAAAAAGACAAAAACAGCTACAAGGCACAGGAAGATGTGAAGGGCCTGTGGGCTCGTCCATTTACCTTATCACCCCTAGCAACAAGAACATTCCATTTTGCACGCCTACGTGAATCAACTCGACCAATCAAGTCACCCGCACGTGCCCAAGTAATTTTTGGCGCAATTCTTCCTGGAGCTGCGACACGTGACTACGACCATTATATAAACCCGAGAACACGTGTGACGGAGAGCAGACAGCACTGCAGAGCAGAGTAGAGTTTGTCACCGCGAGAAACAACAACAACAACAACAACAACAACAACAACAGCAGCAGACAATTTCGACCGCGCACTCCAAGCTTCAAAATGTGACCCTCAAAGAACTCCCGTCTTAACTAACGCAGTCAGGCGTTAAAGAACTTTACAACACTGATGTCAACGAATCTTTCAGTCAGTCCAGCAAACACAGAGAAACGATGATCGAATCCACGCAACTTACGATCGTAATTTTCCCGCGCAGAAAAAACACAACTGACTCACCCAGAAACTCGACTCGAAGATTACTCTGTGATTACAACGAACTTCAAACTTACGAGACTTTACTTATCTAAAGTGATTTGTCAACACTCACTATAACTTAAGTAAAAAAAAAAACTATTATCGAACATAACATATATCTACAGTTAAAGGTAGACTACTTTTGCTAACCTCATTTTAAACATTACAAAAACAATACGGACATACATAACGTTGTTAAAAACATTAATTATAATTTCTTGTGGACTGTAATGCAAACATACCAACACACCCAAAAGCAAGCAAATCTTCGTCCACTAAACAACACAAGACATATAATACCTTGAAGCAACATTTTGTAAATAATCTTTGAATTGTATATAAATGCATTTGTTTGTTTGAATTGCATACATGTTTTTGTCTTATTTTATATTGTGAAATATTTATTGTTGTGGATGCATGAACAGATCACGCAACCTGATAAAAAATCCTTCTGATATATTCTAACGCTCAAGCAAAATTCTAGTTCATACTGCACATCCCCAACAGGCCCACGCCCTGAAAGAGCAAAGCGCATAAAAGAAGAAGAGTGAGGGCGAACATGTGTGTAACGCTCGGATCAAACACTGTCGAAATTTAGACGACATAAACATCAGCTATTTGAGATCAACAAGAGAGTAAAATTTACTATCCGTTTTTTATTCAGATATTTGTCTAAAATGAAAAGAAATGCTGTATTATACTTACCTAAATCTGGTTTCGAAAATGGATCTGTAAAAAAAAAAAAATAGAATCATTTGGAATATCATTATATATAGATCTTCTGGAAATTTTTAATATGAAGATTTTAGAAATATAAACTGTAGCTACCACTGACTGCTAGGACAATGAACATAGAATATGGCCACATGAGGAAACGGCTTATATTGCCATAAATATTTGGACACCTCGAGGTGGTGTAATGGTTAGCAAGCTTGACTCGCTAGAACAATTACGACTGAGTAATGAGTTCGATCCTCACTGGGTGCCACATACTTTCGGCCTTGTGCCACATCTAAGCTACGCTTGGAAAATCATTGAAGGCACCTCGAATGGTGTAATGGTTAGAACGTTTGTCTTACTAGATCAATTGTTGATCAATTACGACTGAGTAGTGAGTTCGATCCTCACTGGGTGCCCTATACTTTCGGCCTTGTGCCACATCTAAGCCGGGCTTAGAAAATCTTTGGGGCACCTCGAGGCGGTGTAATGGTTAGCAAGCTTGGCTCGCTAGAACAATTACGACTGAGTAGTGGGTTCGATCCTCACTGGGTGCCCCATACTTACGGCCTTGTGCCACATCTAAGCTACGCTTGGAAAATCGCTATTACCATAAATATTTGAATACCACCTTTTCGTAATTTAAGGACCAACTCCGCTAAATATCAGATATTTGAAATATGTTGGACAAAGAACAATTTTCTTTTTTTAAATTCGAGTTTCAGTAAACGGATGGCAGAATAGGGTTTTGAGGCAATAGCTTGAATACGTGAAGAATTACTGAAGATAGACATCAGATATTTGAAATCTACTGGACAAAAAATAATTTTACTTACCGATTGGAATAAGAAGGAATAATTTATAAAATTAAAATAAATAAAAAATTGAATCTTCATGAACTGTGGTTGACTGGAGCAGAAACTAGGAAATAATGCATCCAAAACGAAACCGTTTTGCAACCATAGAGAAACCCCCCTGCCACCTATCAGCATGGCTGATGCTCAGCTTCACGACATCGTCTCACTGCGTCTTCTCGGTTGCACGTTTTCCACTGACCTGAGGTGAAACAACTACATTGAATCAATAGCTGCATCTACTGCAAGGAAAGTTGGTTCTCTGTGTCGTGCCAGAAGGTTTTTCTCGTCTGAGTCTATCCTTCACGTTTACATTTTCGTCCATGTATTAAATAACTGTTGCCATATATGGTCTGGTGCCCCCGGTGTTCATCTTAAGGTTCTCGACAACATCCAAAGAGGGATCTGCAATGTGATCGGTCCTGACCTGGCATCTCGACTTCAGTCACTTTCTCACAGACGTGAGGTGGCTTCCATCTGTTTTTTTTCTCCTAATATTTTCATGGCAACTTCTCTGACGAGCTATTTTCACTGGTTCCCCACTACATGAATTTAAGCGTGTTACTAGGTTGACATCTCGGTCCCACTCTTTTACTGTCGGAACACTTAAATGTAACCGCCTCTTCTACTCCAACACCTTCTCTTCCCGACAGTAGAACTCCCTTCCTCTTACTTGCTTCCCTAACAACTATAATCTTCATAAATTTAAATATAATATCAATCAACATCATGATCATGATCCCTGTTCTTCTTCTTATCCTTTCCTCAATCCCCACTATTCTCTCTTACTTTCACTCTCTGTAACTACAGGAGATCGCCTCACTGCGCCTTATTCGTTTCACGTTCTCCAATGACCTGAGGTGGAATAACTACATTGAATCAATTGCTGCATCTACCGCAAGAAATGTTGCTTCTCTGTATCGCGTCAGAAGGTTTTTATCGTCTGAATCCATCCTTGACATCTACAAATCTTCCATTCGTCCGTGCATTGAATATTGGTCTGGTGCCCCTACTGTTCATTTCAAGGTTCTCGACAAAATCCGAAGACGGATATGTAATGTGATCCGTCTTGGCTTGGCACTTTCTCACAGACGTGAAGCACCTTCTCTCTGTCTTTTCGAAAAAAAATTTTTTCATGGCATCTTCTCTGACGAGCTATTTTCACTAGTGTCCCAACTGCATGAATTTAAGCGTGCTACTAGGTTGGCATTTCGGTCCCACCATGTTAAATGTAACCGCCATTTCTACTCCTCTCGCACTTCTCGGCATTGGAACTCCCTTCTACTTACATACTTTCCAGAAAACTATAATCTTCAAAAATTTTAATGCAATGTCAGTCGTCATTTTCTGTTGCCTTGATCCCCGAATTGTGTAAATAAAATGAACAGCGCTTGTAACTAAAAGATAAATTAGTGACAGGGCCAAGATGTTGACCTTCTATAATACGTCGAGCGAAAGTTTAATGAAGGAAAATCTCATGAATAATGGAAAGACCGATAACAATAAACGGAGTTGGAAGGCCCATTTTTCATTAAAAATTGTTTTAATGGGAAGACTTCATAAATATTAATAGAAAGTAGCAGTGACTCATCGAAAAATGAATATTGAATATTTCCAGATATATGGTCATAAACATTTTAATTCAATCGAAGATAAAGATACAGTGTCTTTCGATAAAAGTGACTCACCTGATTTTTTTTTTTTTACTAAATGTTCTCTTCTGCGATGAAACGAAAGTTGAGCTAAATTCAAAGGATAAGCGATCTAAAATCCAAAGAAGAAGCTTTGAAAGCTCTTTGAATTTAGCAGTAAGTACGGTCAAGCATCCGTTCAGTATAATGTTCTGGGGATGCTTTTCTTTTCATGGAACTGGTTTCTTAAAACCTATTGAAAAGACCCTCAGGAGCGAGCAGTATAAGAGAATTTTAGAGTCTTGTTTGCTCCCTTCTGCTGAAAGGGTGCAAATCGACCCCACCAAGCTCATTTTTATGCAGGATAATGCTCCCTGTCACAAATCTAAATTGATGAAGGAATACTTTGATAAGAAACAGGTGAGTGTTATGACATGGCCGCCCCAATCTCCTGACCTCAACCCCATAGAAAACGTATGGAGCATTATAAAGTACAGGCTCTCGAGAAAGCAGTTGAGCAACAAAGAGGATTTGATTGTGAATTTCATATCCGAATGGAATTCAATGCTTGGAGATGAGATTTGCCAGAACCTAATCAAGTCAATGCCAAAAAGGGTTGAAAATATTATTCAAAATAAAGGAGGACTCATAGATTATTAAATATTTCGAATTATATTACCTATTATAAATAAATTATACCTCTATTATTCTTTATTAAAAGCTGTTCGGTTATGTTTCTATTGATTACTAGTTGCAGGAAATAAGTGAGTCACTTTTTTTGCACAGACCTTTCCCCTAAAAGTCATTTATATCCAAAATTATAATTATCAATAGAATACCTTAGGGTGAGTAAACTTTTTTACTAGGTGGTCGGGAAGGGGTCTTTATATTAGTAAGACTAAAAATTAGTTTGACCCCAAAAACAATAGGCAAAAAAAGTTTTAAGGAAAAAAAGTCAGGTGAGTCAATTTTATCGAACAGCACTGTATTTGAAGTCTACTGGACAAAGAAAAATTTGAGCTCCTTATAAAATCATTCTTTTTTCGTAAAACAAAAAAATATATTATTTTACTTACCGCCTCCTGAACTTCTGTCTGTAACGAAACAAAAGGAATAATTTATAAAAATAAAATTAAATAAAAATAGAATTTTTATATATGTCGATGTTCTGAATGAGACGAAATTCGTTGTTTTTTTATTCAAACACAATTCCAGTTAAATTATTTTTAGAAAATAACTGAATCTCACAAAGAATGTATTATTTTTAAAATGTAGTTCATTGCATAATGTAAAACAGAAAAAGGGCCGTCCACTTTAGAAGCAGGAGAATTCTGTATCAATACTTGTTGATCTATTCTGTCAAATGTTGTTTTCTATTTAGTTCATGCCCTTACTATTATTATCAGATATTCACAAATGATTCTTTTTAATAGTGGCTCAAAATGGGTACTACTTACTGATGGGCTGCGTCGAAGGTCCGTACTACGTTCGGACCGGGGACTGAGAAAATTATGTAAAGATTTGAATGTCACCTACAAAATTGCGTAATGTAAGGGTAACTTACGTTAAATGTTAGAGGAATCAAGAAAAAGACTGATTTACAATGCTTCCAAATAGGTTTTTGTTTTAAATGCTTTAGTTTACTTGATGTCTGTGACCAACTGCGTACTAAAAGAAGGAAGGAAGGAAGGAAGGAAAAAAGATGATCTTATACTTACTGCTTCCTGGATTTCCGGCTGAAACGTAAAAGAAGGAAAAATTTATAAAATTAAATTAAAATCTAATTCTTAAATATTGGTGTCCGAGATCAACTGCGTTCTTAGAGAACAGAATTAAGTATAAAATTAACGCACAGAAGAAAGAAAGAAAGAAAGAAAAAAGAAAGAAAGAAAGAAAGAAAGAAAGAAAGAAAGAAAAAAGAAAGAAAGAAAGAAAGAAAGAAAAAGAAAGAAAGAAAGAAAGAAAGAAAGAAAAAAGAAAGAAAGAAAGAAAGAAAGAAAGAAAAAAGAAAGAAAGAAAGAAAGAAAGAAAGAAAAAAGAAAGAAAGAAAGAAAGAAAGAAAGAAAAAGAAAGAAAGAAAGAAAGAATAATAAGTGTGAAAGAAAGAAAGAAACAAACAAAAATAAGGGTGAAAGAAAGAAAGAGATAAGGGTGAAAGAAAGAAAGAGAGAAAGATAAGGGTGAAAGAAAGAAAGAAAGAAAGAAAGAAAGAAAGAAAGAAAGAAAGAAAAAAATAAAGAAAGAAAATAAATAAATTGAGAAAGAAAGCAAGACAGTTATCAAGGACAAAGGAAAGAAAGGAGTCCCAGAAAAAAAAAGGCAAAATTAGAATAACCGTGTATTAATACTTGTTGACCTATGCTGTCAAATATTGTTTCCTATTTAATTCACACCTTCAATATTATTATCAGATTTTCACAAATGATTATTTTTAATACTTGCTCAAAATCGGTGTTGCTAACTAATGATGTTTTTCGAAAGTCTGTACTATGTTCAAGTCAGTGACTGATGAAATTATCTAAAGATTTGATTGTCACCTGCAAAATTGAGTACGTTAAGGAGGACTTACGGGAAACGCTTCTGGAATTTTTAAAAAAAGACTATTTTGAATTCTATTCGAATGGAATTTCGGCCTAAGTTTTGATTCAAAAGATTTAGTATACTTCCTTAAATATTGGTGTCTGAGATGAACTGCGTATTAAGAAAACAAATTAGCTATAAGCTTAAAGAAAGAAAAAAAGAAAGTGATACAGAAATAAATAAATAAATAAAGATAGACAGAAATATATATAGAAAGAAAGAAAAAAGAAAGAGACCAATTCACTTCTTGCCCTCTCTTACATTAATACAACACCACATAGTAATCCTCTACCCTGAGTGGTTCTTGGGTCTTGTATTGGATAAGAATTAGAACATGTATCTGTTTTAAAAACCATGAATGAAAAATATCTGCAAATATCTTACGTGTATTTTTTCTTTCCTCGTGTACGTCCCCTTTGAGGTGTTCCTTCGTGACTACCATGGAAGTGTAGGGTGTAACAAAACCATTCTGAAAATATATGATTCAAATCAATATTCATAAAACTTATCGAGAATATCTTCAGATTATAATTACCCGGTATTACGAACGTTTCCCTAAAGAGTATAATATTATAGAAATGCGTAGACTAGCCGAAAATAACACTGGTGAGAACTCTCACGCCTGAAATGAAACTCGTAGGCGTTGAATTTTGGTAGTGATGTTTTGTCGTTTTTTAAATTCTTACATGACTCAAAATGTACGAAGACAATACGGTTGAAGGAATTAAAGAGGGAATAGCCTCTCTACTCCCAGATACTTTAGTGAGACATGGCACCACGCGGTGATGACAGGTCACGAACCCACCTGTTGATAGCCATCATCTTTATCTGTCCCTACCACTCATTTTTTTTAAATAATTTCCTCCTAAGCAAGGCGATAAAGCCACTGAGATGCAAAGGGTTATTGAGCATGATGGCTTTCTAATTCGAAGGAGAATTCCACAAACGAAAATTTACGGAGAATAAACTCCAGTTGCATTCTCAAATTTTTTTCATATATATATATATATATATATATATATACATGGGGCTCGCTGTCATTTGCCTCTAGCTCCTTTTGCTCATTTTTTCCCTCCTCCTCCACATTTCCTTTTATTGTACATTTTCTGTGTTTTTAATTTAAATTAAATCTCCCGTTGTAAGTCTGATGAGCGGGAGCGAAACCGGTTGCTTCGCCCGTTTTTAATATGTCTAGTCATATCAAGCTTCATACGTTTATTGCTGTGATAAAATTTTCTACCTTCAAAAAAAAAAAAAAAAATATATATATATATATATATATATATATATATATATATATATATATATATATATATATATATATATATATATATATATATATATATATATATATATATATATATAAATAAATAAATAAATAAAATTTAAAGACACTGTTAGAGAACACAAATCAGGTTGCGTGATCCAGTATTCATCGAGGTCAAAATATATCTGGCCACCTGGAGGCGGTGTAATGGTTAGCAAGTTTGTCTCGTTAGAACAATTACCACTGAGTAGTGAGTTCGATCCTCACTGGGTGCCCCCTACCTTCAGCCTTGTGTCACATCTAAGCTACACTTGGAAAATCACTATATGAGATCACAAATTGTTTATTCTAAAATCGAACTTTGCCTTCTGCTGTGTTGAAAAACGGTCTAACTTTCTCTACACTATTATAGAAACATGGACTCGGCTATGCGTAGATTTCTTGTATAAGTCTTTCTGTATCGAAGCCGGTAAATATTAATTTCACTATTCGGAAAAAAAAATTTAAACTATTAAAAGTGATTTAGCATTAAAATCCATTACTTAAATCACTTATTAAACACTCGTATTGTGTTATGTAAAAAGACTCACTAACCTTCTCTACGGGTGGAGTAATGGATAGCGGCTCGAACTGAGAAATCGGAAAGCCGAGTTCGAATTCCAATCAGATAAATTACATTCACTTACGTGCTAATACCCTTGGGAAAGGTATGAATCCACTTCTCCTTCCCCCCAGCTATGGGTAAATAGCAGGTTCTATAGCCTTGTAGATTATTGGTACAGGAACCACATTTACTGTCGACATAGCAGCAGTTGCGTGTCTTAGATAAGATAGGTTGATGGAGCGAAACCCTCTTCAGACAAATTTAATTTTTCCTTCTCCTAGACTAGATGCCAAGCAAGTCTGTTATGGCATTCACCCATAGCTTCAGATAGAAGAGATCAATTCTGTTGTGTATGAAGATTGTCTAAATTTCTTTACAATATTATGAAAAATTGGATTCGTGCAACCGCTATGATTACAAAGTCATTTTTAATTTATTGGGTGTTTGGTGATAAAAATTCTCTAAAATGAAAAAGTAAAATATTAAACTGTTGTATAGAGAGACTGACTAAACTTCTCTACAATATTATTGAAAATTATACTCGTGCATTCCCTTATCAGTACAACACCTGCTTATGGAACGGTAGCAAATGCGTAGCCCTTTCAGTCGTAATGAACTCCTATGTTCTCAAGCCATGTTCTTATATGATTAAATCCTTAATTCAATTCTTTGTTTCCACCGTTTCCTTAGAGTGGACCTGGGAAGAGCACTAATTAAGGCGTGGTCATACTGACAAAGGTATATATCCGACAATAAAACACAAACAACACACTCATCTTATGTTTAATGTTTCCTTTTTTTTCTTTTTCTCTTACATAGGACGGATATCCCGGTAGCATGATGGTAAGTGATATTTTATAACTTACGTACGATTCGACCCCCTTAGAATTAGCTTCAAAATTAGGTCTTCAAAAGTCGCATGATACGCGAGTATATACGGTAGTTATCTTTTTCGGCCTGTCAGTCTTCGACCACTTATGTGGAATTTTAAGCAGGTGTCGGTTTTCTTTACCCACCCAGACGAGAAACTGTCCAGAGGCATAGCCTCGTGAGGGTTTCTCTCTGCCGGAAAGCAGAGAATTCGACAAGCGAACTGCCTGACGTGGGTCCGACTTATTTACCCAATTCTCCCCAAAAGGCGCGATGTGGCACAAGGCCGGTTTTTAAGTAGGGAGGTACCGAGCCCTTATTATCGGTCAAATATACAGATATATAAAATCTCCAGTAACCCATTATTAGTACAGGAACCACATTTTCTGTCGCTGTAACAAGAGATGTGTGTCTTAGATAAGATGGCTTGACGGAGCGGAACTCTCTCCAGACAAATTTAACTTTTCCTTCTCCTAGACTAGATGCCAACCAAGTACAACACCTGCTCATGGAACGGTAACAAATGCGTAGCGCTTTCAGTCGTAATGAACTCCAGGGTTCTAAATGCATGTTCTTATATGATTAAATCCTTAATTCAATTCTTTGTTTCCACCGTTTCCTTAGAGTGGACCTGGGGAGAGCACTAATTAAGACGTCGTCATACTGACAAAGGTATATATCCAACAATAAATCACCGACAACACACTCATCTTATGTTTAATGTTTCTTTTTATTCCGGTACAATGATGGTAAGTGTTCGATTTAATCATTTCCTTTTTATTTTTAATTCATCGGATGTTAGATGATAACATAATTTACATTATTCGGACTATTGTCCTCATCTTTGTCGCCATATATATTACAACGTTTCGGCCGTTGTACGCTCCGGCCTTCTTCAGCTGTTTGGAATGTCGAACTGAACCCTTTATTTCGTTCACTGGGGTAGACTGTTCTAGTTCCACGTGCCATGTTTTAATGGATGTCAGTTATCAGTTATCTCCTGTTAATTTCCCTCTGAAAGTTCTCCACTGCCTTAGCCGTGTATTGAACTCCCACTCTTTGGGTCCTGTCACTGGATCTAACCAACGCCTTTATGCACTGTGCCATGTGTCCTTGAGGACAATAATGTAAATAATGTACATAATACCTCATCTCAGAAATATAGACAGATACTAGGTGATAAAAATTCTCTAAATTGATAGCCTGACGGAGCGAAACCCTCTCCAGACACATTTAACTTTTCCTTCTCCTAGAGGACAATAATGTAAATAATGTACATAATACCTCATCTCAGAAATATAGACAGATACTAGGTGATAAAAATTCTCTAAATTGATAGCCTGACGGAGCGAAACCCTCTCCAGACACATTTAACTTTTCCTTCTCCTAGACTAGATGCCAAGCAAGTCTGTTATGGTATCCATAGCTTCAGGGAGAAGAGATGAATTCTGTTGTGTATGAAAATTGTCTAACCTTCTTTACAATATTATTAAGAATTGGATTCGTGCATCCGCTGTGATTACAACGTCTTTTTTGTGATGTTTAGCAGCATTTCAAACCTGGTCAGATTTGGAAATTTCAGAACTTCCTGCTTATAAGAATATGCCAATCATTGACCATTTTTATATTCCGAGGTTTTATCTACATGCCGCTATTTACAGCCCCACTGTGAGAAGTGTTTTAAATTCGCCCAGCAATTTCTGTCTCAGAACCGCTGAAGATAGTATTGAATCTTATCGGTGTCAGGAAACACGGGTCTATTGTAGCATTCTAACATATTACCATGAACCCTCTTCCAATAGAAATATGTCTACTCTCCAGTAACCCATTATTGGTACAGGAACCACATTTACTGTCGTCGTAGCAACAGTTGCGTCTTAGATAAGATAGTTTGATGGAGCGAAACCCTCTCCAGACAAATTTAGCTTTTCCTTCTCCTAGACTAGATGCCAATCAAGTACAACACCTGCTCTTGTAACGGTAGCAAATGCGTAGCGCTTTCAGTCGTAAAGAACTCCTATGTTCTGAATCCGTGTTCTTATAGGATTAAATCCTTCTTAATTCAATTCTTAGTTTCCACCGTTTGCTTATAGTCTTACTAACCAGCGACTATGATTAGATGGACTTTATAACATTCACTCATATTTTAAATGAATCCCACAGATAAAAAAACAAACTACTTACCTCAATTGCTAGGGTAATGATATCATCACGTGGTGCATTATCTTCAATCATTTCTTTAAGGGTCACATACGCCCAAGTCTTTTTTGTTATGTTTGGCAGCATTTCAAACCTGGTCAGATTTGGAAATTTCAGAACTTTCGGCGAATTAATAAAATCCAGTTCATCGAATTCTAATTTCTTCGTTTTTATCCATTTGCCGCTGGGACTTTCCCCCGATATTTGCAACACAATTCCCCCACTGCGTAAAGTATTTTTAATTCGTCCAGCAATCGCTATCTCAGAACCGCTGAAGATAGTTTTGAATGATGTCGGTGTCAGGTATCTCGTATCTATTGTCGTATTCAAATAAGTTACAATGACATTCTTTAGCACAAGATTTGAGATTCTCTCAAACAAGTTTATAATCTGATTGCCACTGTCTACAGCCTCGTAAATCTTTTGACTGAAACCGCCATTTTCAGAGGCTATATGTTTTAGAAATTCAAGATCACAATCATCTCCAAATCCAAGTGTGAATATCAGAACGTTTTCTTTGTTAGCATTTTTTATATTTGATCTGATCTCTTCCTTGTTAGTGACGCCCGATGTGGGCTCCCCGTCGGTCAAGAAAAATAAGATATTGACCGAATGGGACTGCGTATTAAATCTTTCCAAACTCTCAAGCATAGCATTGTTGATATCTGTCCCTAAAAAATGAAAAAAAAACGAATTATAGAAGCAGCAAATATTTTAATTCTAAGAAGTTTTAATAACAATAAAAAGTGAAACAGAAGCATCTATCATGATAGCATCACCACACACACAAAGAGCAAATGTAAAATATACATTTTAGAAATTGCAAAGATTTTCAGTTCAAAGAATGTTCAATAACAATAAAAAGAAAATATGGACTCTATCCGCGTTCTACGCCTGCTCAAAGGAACAGTGTCAAAAAGTGGGTAGCAACGGGTTAGCGCTTTCAGTCGTACAAAGGCTGAAACCTTTTGAATCTAGCAATGAGGATGAGGATAACAATCTGAATAACGTAAATAACGGTTTTTGAAGTCTAGTTTGACTGAAGGGAAACGGAAGAATAAAAGAATGGATGGGGGCCTTTGGAGACCAATGGCAACAGATAGCATCACCACACACAAAGAGCAAAAATAAAAGAAAAAATTTTTAAAATGGAAAAATTTTTCATTTCAAAGAATTGTAACAATAAAGATAGAAATAGAAGCATCAATAATGGCAGCATTCGACAGAAAATAATTGTCGTATTTGCTGAAGTATGAGATGCATAGTGGACAAGCGAATTAGGTTTCATTTATGGCACAGAAATCTTTACCAGATTTTTAAATAGCGAACTACAAAATGGATGGATAGCAAAAAAATGGGTAGATTGCCTTAGGTTTGATCTCTACTGGGGTAAAAAAGGGAGACAAAGATTTTGGTTTGCACAGGTTTTATTTATAAGAGGGACGAGAGAGAAATGTAGACATAGGTTTGGTTTGCACAAAATTCGAGAGTCTAAAAAGGTAAACATACAGTCAATGACGAAATTATTAGTACATCAATCAATTTTGAATATTTTTATTCATTTCTCAGAATCTATTTGCCATATTATGCCAGGTTTTTTTATATGTTATTAAGCACACAAAAAAGGAATAAAAACACAATTTTCCGAACAATATGTTAAATACTGCAAATTTGACAGGCGGATTATGCAAAATAGGAAAAGACAAAATTATTCGTACCGCATGAAAAATAGGAAAAAATTTAACAATTTTCACAATATTAATTATCAACAGCATGGCCTCTCATCTTTGTAATTTGCTGCAATCGTTTTCTAAAGTTTTTGATAAGATTTGAATAAGTCATTTTCTGTAGGTTTGGATTCTATGAATTAGACCGATTGAATGATTTGCACGGGAGAAGAAAGACAGGCAGGTTTGGCTTTCAAAAGTGTCAATGGTATACATGGGTTTGGTTTGCTCAAGATTCGAGTGTCTAAACAGTAGACATAGGTTTGGTTTGCATATATCAACCCAATGGCCATCGTTTGGGTTGCACAGAAGAAGAAAGGCAAACAGGTTTGACTTTCACAAAACGGTAAATATATGTTTGTTTTGTCAAAATTGTGGACATACATTTGAATTTCACAGAGTTAGGCATAGTTTTGTTTATCACGAGAGTCAAAATGGCAGGCATACTTCTCTATTCTTGTTCCAATTGGACCACAGGATGGATTTTATCCAATTCAGACGTGTCTGTGTCTAATAGAATACAACAAGGAGGCGGTAGTGTTATGATATTGGCTGGAATTATCGGCCAAACCCTTACTGGACTCTTCAAAGTCGATGAAGGAGTTAAACAGAAGAGTGCTAAATATTGCGATTTTATGAACAAGACTTTCTTTGCATGCTACCATATTCCAGTCTCGCAGTTTCAAATTGAAGTGTGTATTTGAGCACAACAGTGTTCCTTCTCATATATCTAAGCTTTTCCGTGAATTATTTGAGCATAAAAGATTAACAGGACAGAAGATAATGGAGTAGTCACCATCAAATCCTGATCTGAATCCGATCAAAAATCTATGGTCAATTGGAAAGATGAAATTCTATGAATATAGCAAACAATATAACACCTACGTAGACCTATGCGAAGCAATTAAACTATTATGTCAGACATTGAACCTACTGAAGTAAACAAAATAACAAAATCAACAGATAATAGATTAATGGCTGTTATTGAGAAGAAGGGTAACTATATTAAAACGTAAAGGATTCAAAAACTTATCATATGTTATTTGTTCTATTATAAGTATTGGTCAAATTTTTATGATTGAATTACTTTTTATTGAAGTAAAATGTGATTATTTGATTTTGCCTAATAACTTCAGACGGTAGTTTTTTAGAATACATTAAATAATGGCAAGAACTTCAATAAAACATATTGATACTACCTAAAACTTTAACTCAGGATTTGTTTTGACATCTAAATTGATTGTTTAAAATTTGACAGTTTATTTCCAAACAAAATTTGAATTACTGAAGCTTATATGATTTGCTTAATAAATTTAGACAGAGTGGAGTGACCTTTTTTATCGCCCAGCCATCGTAATTTTGAAGAGAAATAAATTTGCATCATTTTAGTAACTGTTTCGTTACGCTATCTAGTTTCAAAAAGGTTTCATATGATTGTTGCCCTTGCTTGTCACCCAATCATTTTAATTCTGAAGAGAAATGAATTTACCGTAATTCCCCATGTGTAATACGCATTTTTTCTAAAAATAATAAGAGATGCGTATTATGCACAGCTACAATTTTTTTTAAATTGCCGTAAAATAAAATAAGAATTATCATAAAACTAAATTAGAATAATATTATTCAATGTTTAAAACAGTTTTTTTAAGAGTAGGAAACACTGGTCGTAATGAAATTGGAGAGGTACAATTTACAGGGTTTGATTACCAAACAAGGGGTGCGTATTATGCGTGAGTAGAAGCATTTTCCCACACATTCAGTACAATTTTAGGTGTGTGCATTATAGATGAAGGCGTATTATAGATAGATAGATAGATAGATAGATAGATAGATAGATAGATAGATATGAATACACTGAGATAGATAGATAGATAGATAGATAGATAGATAGATAGATAGATAGATAGATAGATAGATAGATAGATAGATAGATAGATCCTGACAGACAGACAATTGGTATAACGTAATTCGCATAAGTATACTCTATACGTAATGCTTACTTGTCGTAATACTAGTATAGTTAGTATAAAGACTGACTCCAA
>OZ038516.1:11647155-11697155 GCA_964036315.1 Acanthosepion esculentum | reverse complement strand
CACCTTCTGTACCAACTCAGTGTCGCTGCGAGACGACACGAGAATTGAATCGCTGGCTCGAGCCTCTCCAGTGACAGCGATTCCACAGGTGGGGACGCACTGCACGCCCCCCCCCCTTTTGTTCCTCGGCCGGCGAAGGGGAGAAACTCCAACGCTAAAGCATAAAGACAGCACAAAAGCTCGCGACCGCTTTTCCCGTTCTCACCTGTACCACCACAGTACTGGGGGGGGGCGATACAGGAGGCTAATCCACTTGCAGAAGTCGGTTTCGGGTCCAGCGGCCTGCAGGACAGCATACAGATACCCCGATGGTTGACACTATCAAATGCCTTGAGCTGATCCAAATTGATCAGCGCTGCTTGCTCGTCTTTTACACCCTCTAAGATCGTGCGGATCAGATGCAGGTTGCTCTGAATTCTTCCACCCTTCACAGCATGAGTCTGATCGGGTCCCAACAGACTCTCGGCAACTGACTGCAAAAACCCCGCCAGGAACTTGGACAAAATCTGTGTTTAGCAGAGATATAGGCCTGTAACCATCTAAATCCCGCCCACCATCCTTGTCCTTTTTCAACAGTGTTATCACACCCCTGGGGATCCGACTGGGGATGGACCACTGCCGGAACCAGTTGTTTAACACGCCAGCCAAAATCGGGACAAAGATGTGCGACAGCCTCAAGTACAATTCATAGGGTAAACTTGCCACAGCCGACCCGCTTCAATGCCAAGTAGTCTTCGCCCTCCGTGATCTCACTCTCGCCGCTAGTCGCTTCAGTCGGCGAAAGCCGAGGAAAGTCAGGCAAATAGCTGCAAAACTCATCACCACTGAGACCAGGCTTCTTGGTAAACCGGAAAGGTAATTTTTTAAAAAATTGTAGCTGTGCATAATACGTATCCCTTGGATCTCCGGAAAAGCATCCTTTGCCTCGTGTAGATGACCCCACACTGTCAGATTCCGTCCTGTCACCTTTATCCACGTTATTATCCCAGCAGCCTTTGCGAAATTTCGGGGATCTTCTATAGCACATCCGTCTACTGACGCCATTTTCAACAAAGGCTTTAAAAATGCTATCTTTTATGTCGAGATGTCTTTTTCCATTGCTCGCTTGTCTACCGCACGACCTAACCGCACTCGGGAATTTCTTCTTACGAAAAGAACTGCGCTGGGAGGTGTTGGGCGTTGGGGATTTACTGGGCGTTGTGTTGGTGGAAAGTGCGTGTTGGGAGGAGTGGAAATGTCGTCGGCAGCTGCAGTAATATATTGGGAGGGGGTGTTTGATGAGGAGGTGTATTGAAAATGGGGGACAGTGGTGCTTTCCGAGGGGAAGAAGGAAGGCTCCTTCTAGTAATTTCTTCCAGTTTCTTCACTGGCGAAGCCGGGACAGATTGATTTCGGTCGAGACTTTCTTAACTTCAGCTCGCTTATTTTTTTTTATTTATTTTTCCTTCTTTTCTTCTGCTTCCTTTCTCCCTCTTTTCGGTGAAGACGAAAGAGGTGGGAGAATCTCCTGCATTTTGGTCTATTTGCTGGTCCTCTTGCTCTAGTTGGGGCTGAAGGGAAGTTATGGTACCTTTGGGTCCCTTCTTAACGACTTCCGTCCACTCTCTGGTTTTCTTTACAGATTTTGTTGTCCGTGCTGTTGTCTACGATGTTACTGCTTTTTCATTTTTATTTTTGGGTCATTGCGCAGGATTTTGTCTCGGTGAAGCCTTCGATAAATGCCCTGCAGCCCCACAAGCCCAACAAAGTGGTCTCCACAAAGAGATAAATTAGTCTATATACACGCATTAACGTGTTGGGTATTTCGGTAAACTGCTTTCGGTTTAAAGTGATTGCGATTTCAATATAGATTGTGACTATTCTTGCCTTGCTTTTAATATGGCGGACGTCGGATACGTCCCCATATTTGGCAAAGAAAAAGCCAAGATGATCTTCGGATATGAATAGTAGGAGTCTATGTAGAGTCAGCTTTGCTTTTCTAGTTCCCATGTATTCGGTCAGTAAAAGTATTCAGAATACAACCTTCTGTATATAATAAAATGTCCCTTTTGCTGTAATTTGAAGGCTTTTCAGGGCCTTCTCCTTCACATCCCTATTCACAATATTTAGCTTCCAAGACTTGGGGTCCGTTCTTACTAAAGAGATTGTCCGTGTATCCACCGTATCCAACAGAGACGACACCAGTAACAACTCATTTTCATTAACAAATGGTTCAAACTTTTCTTTTAGATTTTTAAAAAATATTCTGGCCCTTTTGTGGGGGCTTATCCTTTGCCCATGCCGAAGGAGTTATTTCAGTAGGTGAAGCATTGTGAGATTCGGGCTCCGCAATGATAATGGCGTACCCTCGTCACACTAGAACAGCCTTATATATATTCATATATATATATATATATATATATATATATATATATATATATATATATATATATATACACACACATAGAATGATACAGAGACAGCGAGGGAGAAAGAGAAACAGCGACACACACATAGATAGATAGATAGATAGATGCTAATTCACTAGCTAGCTAGCTAGATAGATAGACAGTGAGATTGATTGCTTGTTAGATAGAAAGATAAAAACCTAAGCTAAAACCTAAGATAGATAGAAATGACCTTTTAGATAGATAGATAGAAAGAAACAGACTGGGTGAGAATGATATATATATATATATATACATATATATATATATATATATATATATATATATATATATATATATATGTATATATATATATATATATATATATATCATGAGACATATAGATAGGTAGGTAGATATATATAGATATAAACAACATGGGAAATTTTGATATATAGCTATACATACCTATACTCAGACAGACAGCCTGAGATAGATAGATAGATAGATAGATAGATAGATAGATAGATAGATAGATAGATAGATAGATAGATAGATAATGAATACTTTGTCATTTAAGAGAGTCTGCCTATTACTTACGTATAATAAGTTTGCATCTACACGCTCCACATCATATTCAACAACGAATTCTCCATCATCGCCAGCTTCGATCATTTCCTTTTGTTCCACTTTGGTTGGGTCAAACTTTATGTAGACATGTTTGTTGTCTATAAATTCCAAAGAACGTACACTGATTCCTACAACAGAAATAAGACAGAAATGTTTCTCAGACAGAATCAAAACTTAATGATAACATTTATTTTTAACACGTGGACAAATTTATTTATAATGCTGCCACTTACGATTTCTTTTATTCTGTATGTATGTATGCCTGTCTGTCTATCTGTCTATCTATCTATCTATCTACCTTAGTCCTTTTCATATCTATCTATCTATGTATCTATCTCAGTCCATTCCATATCTATCTATCAATTTGATCTTCGAAAATTTAAATGCAATGTCAATCGTTATCTTTCTGTCTTCTTAATTCTTGTTCTTTTATTGTCCTCTCTCCTTAATAGTGTTTTCTTTTTCTCATATTCTCAATTTGATCTTCAAAAATTTAAATGCAATGTCAATCCTTATCTTCTGTCTTCTTAATTCTTGTTCTTTTATTGTCCTCTCTCCTTGATCGTGTTTTCTTTTTCTCATATTCTCAATTTGATCTTCTAAAATTTAAATGCAATGTCTATCGTTATCTTCTGTCTTCTTAATTCTTGTTCTCTTATTGTCCTCTCGCCTTAATAGTGTTTTCTTTTTCTCATATTCTCAATTTGATCTTCAAAAATTTAAATGCAATGTCAATCCTTATCTTCTGTCTTCTTAATTCTTGTTCTTTTATTGTCCTCTCTCCTTAATAGTGTTTTCTTTTTCTCATATTCTCAATTTGATCTTCTAAAATTTAAATGCAATGTCAATCGTTATCTTCTGTCTTCTTAATTCTTGTTCTTTTATTGTCCTCTCTCCTTAATAGTGTTTTCTTTTTCTCATATTCTCAATTTGATCTTCAAAAAACCTTTTACATCTTTAAGTCTACCATTCGTCCCTGAATTGGATATTGCTGTTGCATCTCGTCTGGAGCTTTTACTATGGATGTACAAAATGTTGATAAAATCCAAAAGAAGAATGTGCAATATTATTGATCCTAACCTGGCATCTCAGCCTCGTTCACATTTCCACCGCCACCTTCCTGCGAATTGTCTATAAATATTTTCATGTTAATTATTCTGGTGAAAACGCCTCTGTGGTACCTAGACTTTATAAATTTAAGCGCAGTGCTAGAACTTTTTATCCCACCCTCTACCTGGAAAGAAACAATGCAGTTGTTAATAAGAAGAGTTGAAATTAATGCATGCAAGATTTCACAGCTCAAGCATCACGCTTTCATAGTCAGCCTATGAACTTTTCAGCCCACGCTCGTGCCTGGATAAAAACAATGCAGTTACCAATAAGAGCTGAAATTAATGCATGCAAATTTCACAGCTCACGCATCCTTCCTTCATAGTCAGCCTACTAATTTTTCAGCCTACCTTCGTACATGGAAACGAACAATGCAGCTATTAAGAAGAGTTGAAATGAATGCATGCAAAATCTCACAGCTCTAGCGTTACACCTTCATAGTGAGCCTATGAACATGTCAGCCCACCTTCGTGCCTGTAAAGAAACAATGCAGTTATTAAGAAGAGTTGGAATTATTGCATGCAAGATTTCACAGCTCAAGCACCATTCCTTCATAGTCAGCCTATGGAATTTTCAGTCTCTTCTCGTATCTGGAAAGAAACAATGCATCTCTTAAGAAGAGTTGAAATTAATTCATGCAAGATTGCACAACTCTAGCATCGCACTTTCAGTGTCAAACTACGAACATTTCAGCCCATTTTCATGCATGCAAGGTTTCACAGCTCGAACATCAATTCTTCATAGTCAGCCAATGAATTTTTCAGCCCACCTTCGAACCCAGCAGGAAAGAATGTAATTATTATCAGAAGATTTGAAATGAATGCATGCAAGGTTTCACAGCTCTAGTATCACCCTTTCATAGTCAGCCTATGAACATTTCAGCCCATTTCATACATGGAAAGAAACAATGCAGTTATTAATAAGACGAGTTGAAATTAATGCATGCAAGATTTCACTGCTCTAGCATCATTCCTTCATAGTCAGCCTATGAACTTTTCAGCCCACCCTCCTATGTTCCACATCAATGTCTTCCAGTTCGTTATTGACGTAATGTTTTCTTTTCAGTAAAATAGATTAAAAGGAACTCACTTTTATTGGCATCCTCGTCGAAGATTTTAATCTCTTGTGGTTCTGAGATGAAAACTTCCACAATGAGTTTATCAATAATTTCCTGGTTAGACAAAAGGATCCGATGTCTATATTGCCTATTCGTTCGTTTTAGAAGTTCTTCATAGGTGAGGTTGAAGACCACTGCTCTATTCGGCTCGATATTAACCGCCATGTTGAATACATTATAGAATCTGTGGCTATAAAGTAAAAGACAGTATAAATTAAATTTAAAATCAGTTAGGATTTTATTCAATCAAACTTTACATACACTGACATGACAACACGCATCTATGGATGATACACAGACTTGCTCGAAGACACTCGTAAAAGTACACTGACGTGTCAAAAGACACTCATGAAATATACACTGACGTGCCAAAATACACTCATGAAATATACACTGACGTGCCAAAAGACACACATGAAATAGATTTAAATGTACATTGTTTTAATGGAAATATCTGGACATGTCAGTCTAATTCTAGAAATTAATATGTCAGGTTGCGCTGTACGTGGAAGGAAGATGTGAATTAATGGAGAAAAAATCATTAGTTTTTGTCCCTTCGAATCATTTCTTATGTGCCCTTTCATATATGTTTTTAGACATTAATTAGCATGTCTTCTTTCTTTAAGCAAAGATTTCATTATGTTATGCAGGTGGTGAAATTACAGAAAATATTTTTATTTTCCCATCATAGCTCTTTAGAATGTGTATTTCGAATGATATAATTTTGATTTAGAGAACAATAGAAGAACAAGGTATGATTTTTATATACGGCCGTGCGAATGGTAATGGAAAGGAGGCTGCACGGCTGTATCAGATTGCATTTCCAACCCGAAGGTCACCGAGTCGTTCAAACATTGCTGATGTTTATCGTCACGTTCTGAGATAGGCTCCGTGGCACCACGAACTGTGGATCGACGAAATCTGATATCCGCTCGTAACACGATTTGGACAGTTTTTCTGTTACACCGTATATATATATATATATATATATATATATATATATATATATATATATATATATATGAGATAGATGTATAGATATAAACAGCCTGGGAAATTTTGATATGTAGATATATATAGCTATAGTGAGATAGACAGCCTGAGATAGATAGATAGATAGATAGATAGATAGATAGATAGATAGATAGATAGATAGATAATTGCTAATTCACTAGCTAGCTAGCTAGATAGATAAATAGACAGTGAGATTGATTGCCGTATATCGTCACGTTCTGAGATACGATCCGTGGCACCACGAACTGTGGATCCACAAAATCTGATATCTACTCGTAACACGATTTAGACAGTTTTGCTGTTACACCGTATATATATATATATATATATATATATATATATATATATATATATGTGTGTGTGTGTGTGTGTGTGTGTGTGTGTGTGCTTATTTTAATCATAATCCTTTCATTTTCACGAATATTTTTCCGTATATTACAATTAAATGAGGCAAGAAATATCCGTGAATATGAAAAGATTATAATAAAAATAAGAAGATATAATGTTTGTAATTTATTGAGTCAGACATGCTTAAAAGAGAATTTACTGCCTAAAAGCTCACACACACACACACACACACACACACACACACACATATATATATATATATATATATATATATATATATATATATATATATATATATATATATATATAATTAATTAACAAATAAATCCAAAATTACCTGATATGAGGAATATTCTATTCTGGCAGACGATGATATCAGTCGTCTGTCTTATTAACCCCAGTGTGGACTGAGTTCACGTCTATAAATTTAGATTAGGCAAGAAGTATATATATATATATATATATATATATATATATATATATATATATATATGTAAGCAAATATGTGGATGTAGATCCGACGGTATGATGAAAATGTGGAAAAGACAAAGCAAAATCCAAATATGTGAGTTTACTGTTTTTTATTGTTTTGTTTTGTTTTTTTTAACAAAAAAAAAACAAAATAAAAAACAGTAAACTCACATATTCGGATTTTGCTTTGTCTTTTCCACATTTTCATCATATATATATATATATATATATATATATATATATATATATATATACATATGATGAAAAATATGGAAAAGACAAAGCAAAATCCGAATATGCAAGTTTATTGTTTTAATTATGTTTTACTGTCGACGTTTCGGTCTAGTATACCATCTTCAGGTAAAACAAAATTAAAACAATAAACTTGCATATTCGGATTTTGCTTTATCTTTTCCATATTTTTCATCATACCGTCCGATCTACATCCACATATTTGCTTACATATATATATATATATATATATATATATATATATATATACATCCTAGTGAGTCAGAAAATACTTACCAAGGTTTCATCTAAAAAGTCTTTCTTATATTAATCAAATGTTTCTTTTTCTTTTGGCTATTCATTGTGGTGCTGAGCGAGTTTTTCGACTAACTCGGATGTTTTTAGTCTTTTCTTTTCAAAGTTTTTACCCAGATATCAGTTTGTATAAATGTATATTTATTGGTAAATTTTAGTAAGCGGGTTTTTTTTTAATATATACCAGTCGAGTATAGGTATTAGAAAGAGCATAATATATGTATATATATATATATATATATATATATATATATATATATATATATATATATATATATATAGTAAGGTTTTAAAAAGATCCATTGGTATATAATCCAAGTGGATCCTAGTAATATAAAATATTAAAACTGATCCGCAAAAAGAGATAAATGTATTTATTAACACAGAGCAATTAATAAACAAATAAGTCCCAAATTATATATATATATAGAAATATGTCTGCTTATTTTAAATAGTATATATATATATAGAGAGAGAGAGAGAGAGAGATATGTCTGATTATTTTAATCATAATCCTTTTATTTTCACGAATATTTTTCCGTATATTACAATTAAATAAGGCAAGAAATATTCGTGAATATGAAAAGATTATAATAAAAATAAGCCGACATAATGTTTGTAATTTATTCAGTAAGACATGCTTAAAAGAGAATTTACTGCCTAACATACATACACGCACACACATATATATACATAGATACATACATATATATATATATACATATATATATATACATTTATATATATACATATATATATATACATATATATATACATACCATATATATACATATATATATACACATACATATATATATACATACATATATATACATATATATATACATACATCTATATATATATATACATACATCTATATATATATACATACATATATATATATATACACATACATATATATATATACATATATATATATGTATGTATATATATGTACATACATATATATATATGTATATATATGTATATATATATTTATATGTATATATATATATATCATATATATATGTGTGTATATATATGTATATGAATATATATATATATATATATATATATATATATATATATATATATATATATATATATATATATATATTAATAAACAAATAAATTCATAATTACCTCATATGAGGAATAGCCTATTTCAGCAGATGATGATATCGGTCGACTGTCTTAATAACCCCGGTGTGGAGTTTACGTCTATAAATTTTCAAAAGTACGCTGGGACCGATAACATCAAGAAGTCAGCTTCCTGACAAATGGTGTGATTCGAACCCGAGTCATATGGTCAGAAAACGAACGGTCTAACCACTCGGTCACGTACCCATAAAAAATAAACGATTAAACAACAACAAAACTCTTTCCTTATTCCAAAAATATATGTACTTACTTAACTGATACATAACCAGCGCTTTCTCCTTGACTCACCGACTCGGAAAATATTTTTTTCGCTTCTTCTTTCTCTTTCACTTCTCCAACAGACACTTTTCCGTTCATTTCCCTACAAAAATAATCGATTGGATTAATACAAAATCGTATGATAATTATACAGATATATATGAAGAAAATTATAATGTTAAATTTTACAGTAAAAGTCGAAATCGTTTCTCTCTTTGCCAAATTCAGCCAAAGAGACAAAAAAGATTTCAATTCTTCCATTTAAAATTTACATAGATAAAAGTATTTGTCACATAGATTCCTCTTCTCACTCATTATTAATGTTTCTGTTCCTAATTTTCCCAGTGTATGTTTGGTGTTACAAGGATTTTTGTTGGTCACTCGCTCAACTCTGCTTCATCTGTACTGTCCGAGAAAAGAAAAGGTTAGCATAGAACTTACGGTTACATCTAGCCTGTTATTCTCAATCTAGTACTGCGCTTAAGTTTATAAAGTCTAGGTAGTACGGAGAAAATTTCGCCAGACGAATTACCATGAAAGTTTTGATAGCACTAGATTGGCGACAATGTATCATCATATTACTGTTGAACTGGATATATGTAACCGTAAGTTCTATGCTAAGAGTTTCTTTTCTCACTCTTTCTCAATTGTTGGGGCAAAACTTTTAGAAGGAAAACTGTAAAATGATAACCTCTTCGCCTTTTCTATAAATCCTTTCATGGTAATTGTTCGGATGAGCGCTTCGCTATGGTACCCTGACTTTTAAAAATTTAAGCACAGTACTGTATTGGTGTCTAGATTTTATCAATTTACAACTGAGCCGTAAGTCCTATGTTAACATTCTTTTTTCGCCAATTTCTTTTCTCGCCATTCATCTATGCTTAGAATATTACTGCCACATATTGCCCAGAGCTCTTGCTATTTACCTTGAGCTCCTTCACTTGTTAAATTCAAAGAAAATTTATTTAATATGGAGTTGGTCCTACCTGAGCCTCACATACAGCTTTCATACGTTTAGGAATGGAATCATACAGCTTTCTGGCTTCATCCAGAGGAATTTTCAGCCATTCTTCCATTAACGCCTGCTCCAGCTCTTTAAGACACGACGGTGGAGGATAGCGGCTCCTAACTTGTCGCTCCAAAATGCACCACAAATGTTCAATAATATATATAATAATGTGATTAGCTTCCATTGGTCTGCAGGCCAAGCATTGTGATCTCTACATCACTTCAACCTCTTCTGAATGTTGCGAATGGAGAGAAGAGGTTTCCTTACGGCGACTCTTCCATGATATGCAGACTTATGGAGCTCACCACGAACAGTTTTAGTAGTAATTGGACTATTCAGAAAATTATTCAACTCAGCAGACACTTTGGCCGCAATTGTCCGATTATTTTTGCCACATTGCGTTTCAATGCACGTCGGTCGCTGTCAGTAAGTTTGCAAGTCTGGCCCGAACTTCTACGGTTGCTAGAGGTTTTGCCCTGTTTCTCGAATTGTATCATAGTTCTTGATATGGTAGCTCTTGAAAAACCAAACAGTTCAGCAACCTTAGTGATCGAGACTCTTGCGATGCGAGCTCCAACAATTTGCCCTTTTTCGAACTTGGATAGGTCACGCATTTAGCTTAAATTTTACTAAATTCTAAAAATAAATAAGACAAAGACAGTAAATTAGATAAATAAACGTATTTATAATAGATATAACCTGCAATTACGAATTTTTTGTTAAAGTTCTTAATATAATAGGTCTTTGAAATATAGGAGTGGAATTTGCAACTGTTCCAATTATTTTGTCCAACCCCTGTATCTAAAAAAAAAAATCGTACCTTTTACTCTGAAAATATAAAAATATATTGTGCCTCCTCCAAACTATATATCTATAAAACATACATTTACGATCAACATACTCTCAATGTATAACATGATGTACAAAATGTTGTTAGCATAAAATTACGAACAACCTATTTAGATTTCGGCATTAAATAACCCATACAGGTGTTGATATGTCGCTAAACAAAATCAATCAGCTGGATGTTTCTGTATTCTGTCTTCTTGTAGTTTATGCTTCGTCCCTTCTTCTCGCTCCACCTCGCTACTTTGATGTAGGAGGTTTAGTAGTTTTTTTGTTTTTTTTCATGTCTGCTATCAGTACTGTGTCATCTGCGTATATTATGTTGGTAAGATTGTGTCCGCCTAAACTGAATCCGAAAGAAGAGGCAGATGAAATTGAGACACGTAATGAGAAAGGAGAGCCTGGAGAATCTGATATATAGCTAGTCACTCATATTCGAGGATACCTGTCTACTGGGGTGGATAGACAATCCCTATTGCAGACTCTTGCTCAGGCACATTTGTGTTTATTCAACACCCACAGAGCTAATCTGTGGATTATACTGCAACTATGCTGAGCAGACCTTATTTGCAGTTTCTGGGAAAGAGCGTATTATCTAGCGTGATCCACAATATGAACAAGGCCAGCACGCTCAAGTCCTCGGCCACGATGACTTGTGAGTTTGTGCTAGCACAGCTATCGACGGTACTGTCTACCCAAATTCACTCACAAAGCTTGGGTCAACCTGGTGGTATTGTTTTCAGGTAATTTCCAAAGGTGCCACACGCTGGGATCGACCTTCCAATCCTTCCTGACAAATCGACCCTAGTGAGATTCGAACCCGGGTCTCATAGTCAGAATGTGAACGCTCTAACCAGTTGGCTACCTGCCCAAAAGAGACAAGGGGAAGCAACGCATGACATACCTGGCGGTATTAAGCAAGTGTGTGGCAGAATGTGGTCTGGGGGAGAAAGTAGAGAGAAGGAACTTGTTGAGAGCTGCAAGAGATAGGGGGAAGTGGAGAGCCATTATCGCCTACGTCCTGAAAGGACACGGCACATAAAAAGAAAAAGAAGGATATTTCTGTTTTTACCACAGCGTCATCAGCATATCTTATGTTGTTAAGATTATGTGTATCGATTATAAATCCTGACAGGTCGCATTATTCTCTTCGGATTGTATTGCTGTTCAAGATTGAATATATCAGGCAAGAAAAGGTCTACTTGACTTTCTATTTTAGGTTACTTGTCTAACTCGTTTCTTATCCGCCTTCACACAGTTCGTTCCCAATAAATGAGCCGGTTTATTTTTATGTTTTTCCCATATAAGCCAAGATTTATTCCCAGTTGAAACAGGGTTTTTTTTATATTGCAAACTATTAAATGTTGTTAAACGGGACAACGAGTGGCTTGTTAATTTTAAAGCCTAAAAACGAAACTGTTCACATTTAACCATCTGAGAGAACTATTTTTACCTTACATCAGCAAGGCTAATGCTAACCTCCAGGAAGATTGCTCATTGCGCTTTCTGGGACGAGCGTTTCAACTGACATGAAGTGGAAAGAATATACTGAATCAATTGCTAAGAAAGTAGGTTCTGGAGATTGGGGAGGCCACGCAATGTCTTCTAGATGACCTTCATGCACTTCATACGAATTTTAACCACTCGAACGGTATGTATTGGAGCATTATCGTCTTGAAAGATGCAGTCACCATCAGGGAATAAAGTCTGGGCCATTGGATGAATATGATCCCCCAAAATGTTCAGGTAATCTTTGCTGTTGATTCTACCATGCAGGGTAACTACTGGACCGAGACATTTCCTTGATATGGAAGACAAAACTATCACTAATCCACCTCCATGTTTCACTGTTGGAAGAAGGCAGTCAGGGTCGTAAGCTCCTTTGGGCTGCCTCCACAAATAAACTGGCTTGGAAGTTGGGAAAAGAGAAAAACTGGATTCGTCTGAGAATATGATTTGCTTCCATTGGTCTGCAGACCAGGCATTGTGATCTCTGCACCACTTCAACCTCTTCTGAATGTTGCGAGTGGAGAGAAGAGGTTTCCTAAGGGCGACTCTTCCATGATATGCAGGCTTATGGAGCTCACGACGAACAGTTTTGTTAAACGGGACAACGAGTGGCTTGTTAATTTTAAAGCCTAAAAACGAAACTGCTCACATTTAACCATCTGAGAGAACTATTTTTACCTTCCATCAGCAAGGCTAATGCTAACCTCCAGGAAGATTGCTCATTGCGCTTTCTCGGACGAGCGTTTTCAACTGACATGAAGTGGAAAGAATATACTGAATCAATTGCTAAGAAAGTAGGTTCACTATGACTTCACTATTTTTCTTGCCAGCATCTATCTTACATATTTATAAGTCCGCCATTTGTCCTTGCTTTGAATATTGCTGTCACGTTTGGTCTGGTGCTTCTGCTATGGATTTCGAGATTCTTGATAAAATCCGTAGAAGAATCTGCAATTTTATTGGTTCTGACCTGGCATCTCGCCTTCAGTCCCTTTTGCACTGCCGTCAAACATCTTCCCTCTGCCTTTTTATATAAATACTTTCATGGTAATTGTTCGGATGAACTTTCCTCTTTGAGACATAGACTTTATGAATTTAAGGGCAGCTCTAGATTGACGGCAAGGTCTCATCATTTTATAGTTAAAATAGCTAGATGTAACCGTAAGGTCTGAATATATATCGTCTACCCCGCAGCTATGGATTAAATAGTATGCCAGACTGGTCTCTGTAGCCTTGGGTGCAATGCTTATTCTAGATGAGACAAACTAAGTTATCCTGGCCTGTATTGTAAAGTATTTTCAACAATTTATTCCTGATTTAAGACTAATCCTTGAATGAACTATTCTGCAGCTAACAACGTAGGTTCACTATGCCTTGCTAGACAATTTTCCTTGCCAACATCTATCTTACATATTTATAAGTCCGCCATTTGTCCTTGCTTTGAATATTGTTCAATCTGGTCTAGCACTATATACTTAGAAATCCTTGATAAAATGGCAAAAAGAATCTGCAATATTATTGGTCCTGATCTTGCATCTCGGTTTCAGTCCCTTTTTCACCGCCGTAATGTAGCTTCACTCTGTCTTTTATATAAATCTTCCCCTGTGTAAATTAATTGAAACAACCGCTTTAGTTTCCTTTCTTTCATCATACGGACAGTTTTAGACCCACTGGAGTCACTGGGTCTAATCGATTTCTGTTTTTTCATCAGATTAGGTTATTTGCAGTGGTATGCAGTAATATTAATCTGTTTTCGGGATGTGTGATGAAATTTGTTTGGCCTTGAAAAATATTGCGTCATCCGTGATTGCATCAGATTTTTATCACGCCCAAACACTATTGTCTCTACTGTCGATTAGTTGTCCTACCATTGTCTGCGATGGACTTTACTCCAAGGAAGCGTACAAAAATTGTAACCCTTCAGAAACATTCTGGCAAGCCTTACCAGTGAGAAAATCAAAGTCCTATAGACTGGCCCGGAAACTGCCCTGAGAGGAAATGAGTTAAACAAATATTTTAACAGAAACAGTAATACAAAACATATACAAACGAGAGTGTTACAGCAAGAATGTTCGGTCCGACTGTCAGAGCTGACTGCTGGAAACTTCCCTGCTCCTGTTTACAGCTGGTAGAGTCCATATGTGCGTGGGTAAATTACCATAACAGTTATTTACTTTCTTTTCGTATTTTTCCAATGAAATATGACACAGTGCACATGTTAGTTCCGAGTATGCCCATTCCACGAAGTCTTTCCTTGCAGATTGACAACAGAGTCTCAATTGGATTTAAATCAGGGCAGTTTAAAATAATATGCATTGTTCTTGAGTATTTTTTGCGTGTAATTCTACAACGAACCCTATTAATTCTAATACTAAGCTTAGTTATGTGATGTGACATTAAGCTGATTGTCCGTTGTAGCTTACATTCATTTACATCTGACGTATTTATCATCACTGTAGAGATAGATCAGCCGATTCCTTCTGGTATTTCACCACTGTCGTATATTTCGTTTTATATTTTCAGTAATCATGTCAGTTCCGATACAGTCTGAGGCTGAAATGCTAGACATTATTTGTGTAGACGTTCTGTTTATTTAGTAAACAGTATATTTATTTATTTTTGTCTACCGTGCTGAATATTCGAGAAATCTTATTTAAAATATATTCATTCTTCTTGGGTATTTTTTTGTGTAATTATACAACGGGTTCTATTAATTCGAATTCTAATTCTGATTGTCTGTTGGAGCTTGCATTCATTTATACACGGGGGGGGGGGGCCTTTAGCATCCTCATGGGGAAAGATCTACTGATTTCTTCCGATATTTCACCACTGTCGTATATTTTGATTCATATTTCAGTAATCGTGTTGATTCCAAAATCAACCAAGGCTTAAATGCGTAACTGGAATAAATGAAAGAGCCAATGATGCCCCTGGAAATCCATGACTTATTACTCACTCCTTAACATCTGTTCTATGCACATATTTCTAAGTTTTTAATATACAATTATCTATTAATATATATAAGATTTAGATATTAACATATAAGTAAAATGAACATATGAGTATATAAGAACTGAGTAAAATATACATATGTGTGTGTGTGTGTGTGTGTGTGTGCGTGTGTGTGTGTGTGTGTGTGTGTGTACATATTTAGACGGATATAGATAAATATATAAGAAAACCTGTACTTGTCGTTCTCCTCCGTATGCAGTTGGTTTGTTAACCAAAAATAATGCGAAAGAAAAAAACCTGTTAGTTTTACATAAAATTAACAAAAGGTACGCACAGACAACCGTGAATGTTAGATCTGATAAAAAGGAAAAATAAATAAAGAAAAGGAAAAAAAAAGAAAAGGAAAAATAAAAAGGAAGAAAATAAAAATAAAAAATAAAGAAAAGGAAAAAAAGAAAAGGAAGAAATAAATAAAAATGAAAAGAAAAAGGAAAAAAGAAAAGGAAAAAATAAAGAAAAGAAAAAATAAAGAAAAGAAAAATATCTATTAACAAAAAGTACGCACAGACGACCACGGCCTGTATAGGGATGACGGGCTGATGATCGCGCCAGACAACAAGAGAATAAATGACTATGTAAGAAAGATCGTCTTCAAATTCTTCAAAAGCCTCGACTTTGAAATGGCGATCGATATGAATATTTGGATGTAAAATTAAATCTACAAACTGGCAGTGTCTCCCTATACATGAAACCAAGAAAAAATTAAAATACCTGAATGTTAGATTCAACAATCCTGCGAGAATAATAACGCATATCCCTACAGGTTATCTAGAAATTCCTCAAGGGAAAAAAAAACGTTTGAATACGTGAATGTTAGATCTGATAAAAAGGAAGAATAAATAGAGGAAAGTAAAAAAAAGAAAAGGAAAAATAAAAAGGAAAAAATAAAGGAAAAGGAAAAAATAAAGAAAAGGAAAAAAGAAAAGAAAAAAGAAAAGAAAAGGAAAAAAAGAAAAAATAAAGAAAAGAAAAAATATCTATTAACAAAAAGTACGCACAGACGACTACGGCCTGTATAGGGATGACGGGTTGATGATAGCGCCAGACAACAAGAGAATAAATGTCTATGTTAGATGGTCTTCAAATTCTTCAAAAGCCTCGACTTTGAAACGGAGATTGATATGAATATTTGGATGTAAAATTAAACCTACAAACGGGCAGTGTCTCCCCATACATGAAACCAAGAAAAAATTAAAATACGTGAATTTTAGATCCAACCATCCTGCGAGTATAATAACGCATAACCCTAAAGGAATAGAATCCAGATTATCTAGAAATTCTTCTAGCAAAAAGACTTAAAATACGTAATTGTTAGATCTAACCCCTCTACGAATATAATAAAACAAATCTCAAAATGAAAAGCAACCAGCTTTAGAAAATAAACATATGAGTAAAATGAACATATGATTATATAAGAACTTATATATATATATATATATATATATATATATATGTGTGTGTGTGTGTGTGTGTGTGTGTGTGTGTGTGTGTGTGTGGACATATTTAGTCGAATATAAATAAAAATATAAGAAAACCCATGCTTGATGGAGACAGGAATACAAGGAAGAGAAAAGCATTTCTTGTATGTATAGATTAAAAAGAAATGAGGGAAGAAAGAAAGAAAGAATAAAAGAAAGAAAGAAAGAAAGAAATGAGGGGAGAAAGAAAGAAAGAAATGAGGGGAGAAAGAAAGAAAGAAAGAAAGAAAGAAAGAAAGAAAGAAAGAAAGGAAGGAAGAAAGAAAGAAAGAAATTTATTAGGAAACGAAGAGTTACTGGCTGCGTAGATAAACGCTATACGTCCGTCTACAATTATATTGTTCACGCTGATAGCACTCTGATCATAAAGATAGCATTTCTTGTTCCAGTGTCTTAAACACTTTGCGTTGATCTTGGCCGATTTTTTTTCTGTAACTCTCCTATGAATTCCATTATTTGTAATTCTAATTGTAAGCTTAGTAATGTGGCGCCTGTTTAAGCTGATTATCCGGATGAACGTTCATTCATTTTCATCTGAGATCTTTGGCATCATTGTGGAGAAAGATCTCCCGATGTCTTCCGGTATTTCACCACTGTCGTATATTTCGTTTATTATTTCAGTAATTATTGTGAAGGCGGATAAATCTATACTTGCTACTGCATGTATGCTAATGAGCTCTCTGTTTAAAAGCTATGGAATAAATGAAAATTCTTACATGGAAAAGTTGGATATGTAGGCTCTGTCTGGTAAGGTAACTTGAAAATCAGCGATTGCCGGAGAGTTTTTATCGTTGAAGTATTCGGCTGAGACCAATGTCCTTGCATAACGCACCTTAATGTCACTGGTCACCACAAGGGACTTCAGTGTGGCTTTCTGAAGAAAGAGACAAAAAAACAATAAAGCTATTAACAGGCATTTTTTACAGGGAAAACTTCACCTAATAATAACAAGAAACACACGAAATCTTTGTTTATTTTTCCGTTAAGAGGAAAACTACAATCCTAAACAAGAAACAATGGATAAACCTCTACTCCTGTTCAAAACATCTGGAAGGGGTGTGAAACGATCGATAGGCAAACCTACAAACTGACAAGGTTTTTCTCCATACGATGGTGTGACTGAAAATTTCCAAGTCTAACTATGAAGGCATCTTGCATGCACTAATTGCAACTCTTCTTATTAATAATTGCATTGATTCTTTCCGGGTATGAGGGTGGGCAGAAAAGTTCATGGGCTGACTATGAAGGAGTGATGCTAGAGCTATGAAATCTTGCATGTATTAATTTCAACTCTTCTTATTAATAACTTCATTGTTTCATTCCACGTCCGAGGGTGGGCTGAAAAATTTATAGACTGACTATGAAGGAGTGATACTAGAGCTGTGAAATCTTGCATGCGTTCATTTCAACCATTCTTATTAATAACTGCATTGTTTCTCTCCAGGGTCGAGGGTGGGCTGAAAAGTTCATAGGCTGATTATAAAGGAAATAGATAGTCGCCATTTTCAAGAGAAGTCGCCAATTTCAAAAGAAGTTACGTTTGAAGACTTTTTGAACAGTCAGATGTCAGTTTATCTGGAAGGAAACAATGCAGTCAAAAAAGAAAATTGATATTAACACATCCAGGAGGATAATTCAGTTGCTGCTTGAGTATCATTGGTTTTATCTCAATTGGTTAGGGTTAGGGTTAGGGATTGACGAAGAAAATAAACAAGGCCTACGAAGTGTTTAACTAACCTTCGTAAGCTTAGATAGATAGATAGATAAGATACATAGATAGATTAGATACATAGATAGATAGATTAGATAGATAGATAGATAGATAGATTAGATAGATAGATAGATTAGATTAGATTAGATAGATAGATAGATAGATAGATAGATAGATAGATAGATAGATAGATAGATTAGATAGATTAGATACATAGATAGATTAGATAGATTAGATAGATAGATTAGATAGATTAGATACATAGATAGATAGATAGATTAGATAGATTAGATAGATAGATAGATTAGATAGATAGATAGATAGATAGATAGATAGATTAGATTAGATTAGATAGATTAGATAGATAGATAGATATAAAATATAGATAGATAGATAGATAGATAGATAGATAGATAGATTAGATAGATAGATAGATTAGATAGATTAGATTACATAGATAGATTAGATACATAGATTAGATAGATAGAAAGATTAGATAGATCGATTAGACAGATTAGATAGATTAGATAGATAGATTAGATAGACAGATTAGATAGATTAAATTAGATTAGATAGATAGTTAGATTAGATAGATAGATTAGATATATATATATATATATATAGATAGATAGATAGATAGATAGATAGATAGATAGATTAGATACATAGATAGATAGATTAGATAGATTAGATACATAGATAGATAGATTAGATAGATTAGATACATAGATAGATAGATTAGATAGATAGATAGATAGATAGATAGATAGATTAGATAGATTAGTTTGATAGATAGATAGATAGATTAGATAGATAGATAGATAGATAGATTAGATTAGATTAGGTTAGATTAGATAGATAGATTAGATTAGATAGATAGATAGATTAGATTAGATAGATAGGTTAGATAGATTAGATAGATGTTGTGGTAGGATCCGCCTAATCTGCATAGGTGACTACCGACTATATAAATAATGGTTGGTACCGGAAGACGAGAGGGGAATCACGAGATCGAACTAGAGACTCTGCCCGACTGCGACTTAGTCAACACATTCTCCAGGAACGTCTTCCCAGAAATATACAGAAATACTATATGCAAATATTGTGTACATTTTCTTGTTATAATACATTCTTGTTCTAAGTACATTTCGTGTTGCATTATTATTCCATGCATTAGGCGAGATTCAACAATGAGTCAAGACTCAACAATAGATTAGATAGATAGATAGATAGATAGATAGATAGATAGATAGATAGATAGATTAGATTAGGTTAGATTAGATAGATAGATAGATAGATAGATAGATAGATAGATTAGATTAGATAGATAGATTAGATAGATAGGTAGATAGATAGATAGATATAAAATATAGATAGATAGATAGATAGATAGATAGATTAGATAGATAGATATATTAGATAGATTAGATTACATAGATAGATTAGATAGATAGATTAGATAGATAGAAAGATTAGATAGATAGATTAGATAGATTAGATAGATAGATTAGATAGACAGATTAGATTAGATAGATAGTTAGATTAGATAGTTAGATTAGATAGATAGATAGATAGATAGATAGATAGATAGATAGATAGATTAGATTAGATTAGATAGATAGATTAGATAGATACATAGATATGGAATGGATTAGATTAATGCAACATCTTAGAAGAATTATTCAGACATGAAAATTAATTCAAAATTATAAATGACGTTTCTCTCTTTACGAAATTCAGTCGGAAACACACTTAATTTAAACATTTAATTAAATGCAGAAAACTCTTTCAAATACTGGAATAAAAACTAAAATACTTCCATGGAAAAGTTTGATACGTCGGCCATGTCCAGCCAGGCGGCATAAAATGGTGGAACAAAGAGCAGTGATTCGATCTCTCTGTTCGGAAGGTTTGTCAAGGGCTGAAATTAATGACAGGCTTTTAACACAATAAGGCGACAGTGCACTGCCGGGTAGAACGTCTGTATGAATGTTTTGAGAAGTCTAAAATTCGCTGGACAAACGTGACGAACGGAGAAGGAGCAGAAAGGCCATTAACCTCCATCACTGACGAGAAGCTCCAACAAGCTTGAGGAATGGAAATGGCGAGTTATCGTCTATGAGATATCATTTTCTCTGCAGATTCGGATCACTGCTTTTTGCTTCTCCTTGGTGAACACTGCTAGCGGAGTGGCCATGTTTACACTGTAACAGTCGCAAGAAAACTGACACGATCAGGCTGAAACTTCGATCACCTGACCAAATTAGTACGAAACTATAAGCAGGCAATGTGAAAGAACCTAAAATATGTTATTGCGAAAGTGCGAATGATTTTATACATAGCTTTGTCGTAAAGAAAAGGGAGCAGTGAAGACACCGTGAGAGTGACGGAGGTTGGCAAGACATCTGAAAGTCACTCGATACTAGCGTTGTGGAGACCATGATTACAAAATAATGAATCCATTCTGAGAGTGATGGACACTTGAGTTGATATGCTGTCACTTGATCTATAATAACGTTTACTCAATACAATAGTTGTCGAAACAGCGAATACTACATAATGAGGTGACTTCTAGAGCTATGGAGAATTGAGAAGACCCCTTGTCGCTTAACATCGTGACACACCAGAAGCGTACATAGAAAGAATACAAAGTATTGAGATCTTTCTGAGTTTGAATGGAACTTGAGGAGACTGGTGTCACTTGGACTCCAGTATAAATTACTCGTGACAACGAATGCAAAATAAAGAAAGATTTCTTAAAGTGAGTGTGACTTGTGTAGACATACGTTCTCTTGGTCGCCAATGGAAATCTATGAGTACCATTGGTGTGAAAATGAGCGCAAAATAATCCGGAGGGTGATGGGGTCTTGAGGCTGCTTGCTGGCACTTAATTTCCAATGAAATTCTCCCGATAGCAGAGGCGTAGAAACTGGCAGGTTTTAGAGAGTAATGGAGATATGTGGGGACTTGTTGTCACTTGGTCTAGCATGAAAATTATTTGATACAATTGGCGTAGCGTCAATGATTTCAATTTAATGTGAGGTTTCGGAGAGTGATGGAGAATTGAGGAGTCTTGCTGTTACTTGTTCTCCAGTGGAAACCACTCGTAACAATTTATGGGAAACAATGTGGCCGAGGGCTTCAGCGGGCTGGCCTTATTCAAATTGTTGATCGCGCTAGATAACAGGCTCTTTCCCAGAAATTGTAACTAAGGTCTGCTCAGCATAGTTGCAGTATAAAACAAAGGTGGGCTCTGTGGGTGTTGAATAAACACAAATGCGCCTGAGGAAGCGTCTGCAATAGGGATTGGCTAGCCACCCTAGTAGACGGGTATCCTCGAGAGGTTTCGGAGCGTGATGGGGACTTGCTGTCACTTCATTGTAGAAACAACGAGTGCAAATAATGAATATTTTCTTTAAATTAAATCCGAATAAGGCGATGATTCCATTAAAGCCGAAGGGACTACTGGAAATCAAAGAGAATGAAAAGGCAATCATGTCGAAACAACGATTATAAAATAATGAAGCATTTCTGAGTGTGACGGAGATTTGAGTAGACATGCTGTCACTTGATCTATAATGTCAATTACTAGATACAATTGCGGATTATTAAAATCAGTACGAGTATTGCAAGTTTAGGATGTCTTGCTGTCATATGATATCTTGGTGACAAATGCGTGACACCTCGGGGGTTTTTTCCAAGCAAAAATAATCACGGTATCATACTTACGATTCCGGACCCACATGAAAAGCCGCTATACGTCCACAGTATCAGAAAAACTTTTAGACATATCATTGTCATCTTGGAGTTAAAAAAAAAAAGACGATATAGTTGCTCTTTCTTTCTGTCTTTTGACTTTGTCAGAGTTGCAGTTATATGGGGAAAATTTGTGGAGAGAAATTTGAGAAAAAAAAACGAAATTCAAAAGAAAGCAAGAAAGGAAGATATATGTGTCTAAAGTTTCTTGCCAATAACTTATAAATAAGAACGCGTGGGAAGAGGGTAAAAAAACACAACTTGGTTTCAGTGAGAAAATGAAAGAAAGAAAGAAAGAAAGAAAGAAAGAAAGAAAGTAGTAAGGTCAGAAAGAAAGAAAGTGACGGAGATTTGAGTAGACATGCTGTCACTTGATCTATAATGTCAATTACTAAATACAGTTGCGTATTATTAAAATCAGTACCAGTATTGCAAGTTTAGGATGTCTTGCTGTCATGTGATATCTTGGTGACAAATGCGTGACACCTCGGGGTTTTTTTCCCTGCCAAAATAATCACGGTATCATACTTACGATTCCGGAGCCTCGTGAAAAGCCGATATACGTCCACAGTATGAGAAAAACCTTTAGACATATCGTTGTCATCTTGGAGTTTAAAAAAAAAATGATATAGTTGCTCTTTGTTTCTGTCTGTCTTCTGACTTTGTCAACGTTGCAGTTATATGGGAAAAATTTGAGACGAAGTTTGAGAAAAAAAAACGAGATTCAAAGTATTTATAGTTGCTAACATCCGGTTACTTCAAAGACGTTGACCAATCAAATTACGTAGATTTCCTTCCGCGAAAGAATATGCAAGCATCGAGAGACATACCTACGCAGGATGTAAAGTCAACAGGTTGGTTAGAATAAAAATCCTAGCTGGAAAATTCCCAAATACTAAATAAAACGGGTGTAGCTCAAATTAAGTGGTGTGAGAAATTTTATTTGGCATTTTCTAAAAGAGGCGACTAGAATAAACAAAAAAAAGTCCAGAGTGGATTTTTTTTTTTAAAGCAAAAAAAAAAAAAGAATAATCGTCCCAGCCCGTCTATTTCAGCCACAAATCAAATTTTATTAAATTTATCTTTGTTTTTTTTTTAAGTAGGGCATAGAAGCAGATTTTTTTTTCAAACTTGTGACGTCCCCACATATGAAAATACAATATTAAAAATAAAATTTTAAATTTGCTTTCCTTACTAACTCTTTTTTCTCCGCTCTGCTCTTCTCTCTGATCAAATAAGAAGGCAACTCACATATGAAAAGAAGAAAACGAAGAAAAGACTGAACGACAACTGCAAAGCGAGAATTCGATGATCTAGTGTCTAGAATGTTGCGACTAGAAGTCGACCAAAAGTAAACAAAAGGAAGCTTGACGCATTCTAAATGAATAGCAGGTGCACCGGACCGTATATGGCAGCAACAATGTAAGCATGAACGAATGGTGAACTTATAGATATGTAAGATAGATTCTGGAGAGAAAATTGTCTTTCCCAATACAGTGGAGCAACTTTCTTAGCAGCTGACCTAGCAATGGATTTAATATAGTCTTTTCACTTCATGTCAGCTGAGAACGTTAGCCAGTGAAGACACAATATTCTAAGCATGGACGAATGGTAGACTTATAGATATGCAAGATAGATTCTGGAGAGAAAAATTGTCTCGCACAGCAAGGTGAACCAACTTTCTTAGCTGTTGACCTAGCAATGGATTTAATATAGTCTTTTCACTTCATGTCAGCTGAGAAAGTTAGCCCGAGAAGGCACAATATTCTAAGCATGGACGAATGGTAGACTTAGATATGTAAGATAGATTCTGGAGAGAAAAATTGTCTCACACGACATGGTGAATTAACGTTCGAAGCAGCTGACCTAGCAATGGATTTAATATAGTCTTTTCCCTTCATGTCAGCTGAGAACGTTAGCCCGAGAAGGCACAATATTCTAAGCATGGACGAATGGTAGACTTAGATATGTAAGATAGATTCTGGAGAGAAAAATTGTCTCACAAGACACAGTGAATTAACGTTCGAAGCAGCTGACCTAGCAATGGATTTAATATAGTATTTTCGCTTCATGTCAGCTGAGAACGTTAGCCCGAGAAGTCACAATATTCTAAGCATCGACGAATGGTAGACTTATAGATATGTAAGATAGATTATGGAGAGAAAAATTGTCTCGCACGACAAATTGAACTAACTTTCTTAGCAGCTGACCTAGAAATGGATCAAATATAGACTTTTCCCTTTATGTCAGCTGAGAACGTTAGCACGAGAAGGCACAATATTCTAAGTATGGACGTATGGTAGACGTAGATATGTAAGATAGATTCTGAAGAGAAAAATTGTCTTTTACGACACAGTGAACCAACTTTCTTAGCAGGTGATCTAGCAATGGAATTAATATAGTCTTTTCACTTCATGTCAGCTGAGAAAGTTAACCCGATAAGGCACAATATTCTAAGCATGGACGTATGGTAGACTTAGATATGTAAGATAGATTCTGGAGAGAAAAATTGTCTCGACCGGCACAGTGAACCCATGTTTTTAGCAGCTGACCTAGCAATGGATTTAATATAGTCTTTTCACTTCATGTCAGTTGAGAACGTTAGCCCAAGAAGGCACAATATTCTAAGCATGGACGAATGGTAGACTTATAGATATGTAAGATAGATTCTGGAGAGAAAAATTGTCTTTCCCGATACAGTGAACCAACTTTCTTAGCAGCATATATATGATAAAATGCTCTGAAGGTCGGTGAATTGTGAAACTAACAGTTTCCAAGTAGGAATTTGGTAACAGGATCTGTAAATATATTACGTAAGTGCGCGCTTATCTTTCACGAAATACCAACATGTATTCTTGGAAAACTTGTCACACGATCAGACAAGAATTCCTGTATGTCGTGTAATCTGAATATATTGCCGGCTGCGAATACTGATAAAATGCATTAATATCCTGTTTCTGAATTCTCGTCTGCATTCGGCATCTGTGTCTCTTGACAAATGTCGATGTCATGAACAATGTAAAACAAGGGACAAAATAATACGGAATTTCCAATAGAAAACGTTACACAATCTCCCTTCCATAACTCACAGCCGGGAATATTATGCAACCAAATATAAACTTTGTATTAGCTTAGTGTTATGGGAACTTACCCATAATAATAATGGACTATTCCGGACATCATAAATACTGCGCCATCAGAGGGGACAGAGTTCAGACAGTCAGAGTCAGAGAGACAGTCGAGGTCAGACGATTTTTGTAAGAACATTGGAATAGTGATACTTGTCGAGACAACATAGTTCACTCTGACCAAATCTGATATTCATTACTAATACTTCTACTTCCTTGTACATATTTCTGTTTGTAATATATCTGTGTTATTCCTTACCTGTGTTCGAGTTATTCTTCATTGGTTCTACCTTGGACCATCACCGTGGTACAAGGAACTTGGACTATAACAGTTAGAAAGAAATTCTGGCCGAATTTCAATATTTATGATTTTCGTGTATTTAAGGAATTTTATGTTTAGTGTTTATTTAAACAAGATAATATATTGCGTCTTTATAATAACAATAATGTTCTTAATCAAGATAACATTTCGCATCCGCGTAGAAACAGCTTGACTCCAGTACCACCACTAAAAATTTGAGAAAATATTTTTTCTTGCAAAGTAGATTAAGTGAGCTAATACAAGGTGGCGTAGAAGTAACCAAACTTATGTCAACAAACAACCCATCGCCATCAACTTGAATCTAATCTGAAGAATCGATTTCAATCTTATTGATATCAATAAATTAAAATTTGAAAATGGTAAGCTATAATGAAAAAAGATTTCATCGTAATATATTATCGTTCAATTTATATTGAAAGTTTTTTATCGTAATATATTATCGTTCATTTTGTATAAGTTTTTCATCGTAATATATTATCGTTCATTTTATATCGTAAGTTTTTTATCGTAATATATTATCGTTCAATTTATATCGTAAATTTTTATCGTAATATATTATCGTTCATTTTTAAATCGTAAGTTTTTTATCGTAATATATTATCGTTCATTTTCTATCGTAAGTTTTTTATTGTAATATATTATCGTTCATTTTATATCGTAAGGTTTTTATCGTAATATATTATCGTTCATTTAATATCGTAAGTTTTTCATCGTAATATATTATCGTTCATTTTAAATCGGAAGTTTTTTATCGTAATATATTATCGTTCAGTTAATATCGTGAGTTTTTCATCGTAATATATTATCGTTCATTTTATATCGTAATTTATATCGTAATATATTATCGTTCGGTTTATATCGTAAGTTTTTTATCGTAATATATTATCGTTTAGTTTATATCGTAAGTTTTTTATCGTAATATATTTTCGTTCATTTTATATCGTAAGTTTTTTATCGTATTATATTATCGTTCAGTTTATATCGTAAGTTTTTTATCGTAATATATTATCGTTCATTTTATATCGTGAGTTTTTCATCGTAATATATTATCGTTCAGTTTATGTCGTAATTTATATCGTAATATATTATCGTTCATTTAATATCGTAAGTTTTTCACCGTAATATATTATCGTTCATTTTATATTTGATTAATAAATTTTTAGATTTGTTTTTAACTACTGTTTACTCAAAAAGATTAAAAGTTTGACTTTAGTAAATTCTCTTTCATAAACGCTATATAATCACACTTTGAATCTTCATCTGAAAGTTTGAATTTACTAATTTACATTTAAATTTATATATATATATATATATATATATATATATATATATATATATATATATATATACGAGGGTCATTCAATAAATAAGGTGAATTTTTCGGTATAAGGACTTCTAATACAGAGAGAAGCTTATTTTTTTTATTTTTTATTTTTTGTTTTACTTCTTTTTCACGTGGATTTAAATTCTTTTGCAGATTAAAAAAAAAACTTTGAGAGTTTTGGCGTTTAACAAAGATGGCCGACCAAAAAGCATGCTCCAGGATTTAACAGCGGTCAGTTATCAAGTTTTGGGTTGCTGAACGGTGAAAACCAGTTGAAATTCATAGGAGAATGTCAACTGTGTATGGTGCCACATGTTTCAGCCAAAAAATGCCTACAAGTGGGCTAAATTGTTTAAAGAAGGACGGAGCAGTGTTGAGGATGAAGACAGGCCTGGGAGGCCTACAGAAGTGAGGTCTCCTGAGGTGATCGAATCTGTCAATGACCTCATTCAGTCTGACAGAAGGGTGACAGTGGATGACATTCCAAGGACTTTGTGCTTATCTGTTGGGACAGCACACAAGGTCAGCTGCCGGTGGGTGCCAAAGATGCTTACTGCAGAGCACAAACAGCATAGCAGCCCAAACGGTGTAGACCATCAACGAGCTGGGCTGGGAACTGCTCCCTCATCCCCCTTACAGCCCAGACATTGCCCCTTCAGACTTTCACCTGTTTGGTCCCTTGAAAGCGTTCACGAGAGGCACGAAGTTTAAAAGTGACGATGAAGTCAAAAGTGTTGTGAGCGACTGGCTGAGACATCAGTCCAAAGATTTTTACGCTGAAGGAATACGGAAGCTTGTGCACAGATGGGAAAAGTGTGTGATAGTGCTGGGAGACTACGTTGAAAAATAAAAAAAAATAACCTTCTATCTGTATTAGAAGTTCTTATACCAAAATTTCACCTTATTTATTGAATGACCCTCGTATATATAATTGTGGTTGGTTCTGCACAAAGCCTTCACCATTATAATCAAATCGTATGTGCCGGTGTCTGGGATGTCGGTTCGTAGGAACTAAGCTACTTGACCCTCCTATTTCGAATGGGAGAGTTCACCACCATCAATATATATATATATATATATATATATATATATATATATATATATATATATATACAGAAATTACAAAAAATCCAGACAAGAATGACAAAATGAATAATAAACTAAAAACAACCAAAATAATTTAATGCAAAGGCCAATCAAAAAAACCTGAAACGCATATTAACCTCATGCAATATTTAACCAGCACAGAATACAGGGTTTCACAAAATGCAACAAGAAAAGATGTGGGGTTTGTGGTATCATTATAGAAGTAAACTCCTACACTTTTGAAAACCCCTCAATGACATTCACAATAAATAAAAATTTAAACTGCAACTCCAAAAATGTGATTTATGCACTCAAATGCACAAAATGCAACAAGTCATATATAGATATCAAAGCACTTAACAACAGTGTTTCCCTTCACAAAAGCAACATCAAACTACCAGACAACAGCCTTTAAACACTTCTATCTTCCCTTTGCTTTTCTTTCATTTTCTCACTGAAATGAGGTAGGTTTAAAATTTATAATTTTTTGTACGTCGTTCACCCGTTGTGGTAACACCTGGTAGGGCCCCAGCTATGGGCAAATAGCTAACCGTAAAAAATAGATCAAAACACTATTAAAGTATAAAAATAGATATTTATAATGAAAATAACAGCACTACATTTTAAAAGGAAAAATATTACCAGCAATATAGTTGATTCTCGATAAAAAAAAAAACTCTTTACGAAAATGAGTCAATAAAACCTGATCTACAAACTGATTTCTTACAAAGAATATTCTATTCAAACGAAGCTATCCCCAAAATCTTGTCCGCATTAAATAACCCACTGAAACTGTTGTGGAGTTATTTCCACAATAGAAAATGTATTCGGACTAAATGCGTCCTAAATAGGTTAAACGTATAGAAACGCTAGGAGCTTGTAATAAAGTGTTACGCAGAGTAATCGAGTTGTGGTCGCTGAACACTTACTCCTTTCGACTACTACTGACTCCTACTTATAATAGGTGGGAGAGTCTATTATCTAGACAAGGTGTCTTTCACTATAACAGAAACAAAATAAACCAAACCAACAATACATAGTTATTGTAAAATGACTAACACTACATATTATCTGTAGTTGAAGGCATACAATTATGTTCAAAATATTTAGATTACGGCATTAAATAACCCATAGAGATGGTGATATACCACTAAACAAAATCAAACAAGCCAATCAAAATATGTAGATTTCGGTATTAAATAAAATTTAACACCCTGCTACCAATTTTCTTTCCGTTTTTTGTGCAAATCTGTCGATCACAGAGCCTTGATATTTTTCTCACTCCTCATTGGTCGGTTAATATTAAATTCATGTTTTCGCATATTCCGTGCAACGCCGACGCGTTATTCAAAATCCTTTTCTGCCCAAAATCAGAAATACTCTCTGCAGCCGATAACGTGATTACGTTTATTTTAAATACCTTGACAAAATGTCGTTCTTTCTCTTTTGGCCTCTCTTGCCTTCTCTGAGATAACTAAAGAATTCGCGTTTCGACCTTTTATGGGCGAACGCTATGAAAACATCACATGCATACACGTACGTACGGAACATTACGAACATTATTCACTCCTTCAACTCTTTTGAATCTAAAAGTTTATCAACATATTCTCAGCTTTACAGAATTCTTTCAACTCTCTCACAGTGAGACATTTTAAAAGTCAACAAGACTCATCGCCGCCATTCTAGTAAAAAATTGACTTAGATATTCCAGCTTTTCCAATTATCCACCAGCAAGAAAAATACTTTAAAAAATCTACTGAAGCTACAAGTTTTTATCGAACCGTTGTGATGTCCTTCCTCCAAAGGGTCTATATTGGACTCTTCCGCCTACTATAAGATTAGTGGGAGAGAATGCCTTAGGGGAACAGTCGAATAGTCATTTCTGTCGAACTTTCTACCTCGAGCGGAGAGGAACTCGGACGAAGCTTTGCCATAGGGCAAAGTTTCGTCCGAGGAGGTAGACAGGCTCTGATTCCACTTATACGGGTTCTTAGGGGATATTTTTGGCCGAGCCTACGGGTTCGGAGAACCCACGGTAAACTCGGCCTTGTGCCACATACATCCCTCGTTGGGGCTGTTAAATATTAACAGTCGAACAGCTCTGTTCGGTTGTGCTGGTCAAACTCTCTGTCCGAAGGCAGAGAGAATCCCCAGACGAGGCTACGTCGAAGGGCAGATTCTCGTCTCGGGAAAGAGCTACCCGGGGAATTTTTGGCCGAGCCTACAGGCTCCGCCTACCCCACATTAAACTCGGCCTTGTGCCACATCCTACCTCGTGGGGAGTCCGGTAAATATAACAGACGAATAGATTAAACGCTGGGTCAACCGACACACACTCACTAGTCGTGGAATACTCTTCTGTTGTACTTACTGTTTAATATATGATATATCTGTAACACTTGTTTTGTTATTTCTTTAACCAATTTACTTGGTCACAACGCGAACATATTTTCAACTTTTCAGGACATCAAAGAAACTTTCTCACTCAATTCTATTCTACGGAATTTAATGTTTGGTGAACATTTCTTTTATGCAGCAAGATTTATTGTATTTATTCCAGAAGTACAAAAACTAAATTTCATTTAGTACAAAACAGAAACTTCTGAAATATCAAGTGATGATTTAAAGTTCCTTTTTACCAAACAAATTCTCACAGTATTTATATTACAAAAAAACTTTCAACTGTTTCACAAAGAATATTTCCTGTAAAAACAAACTCTTTTTCATTGTGAGAGCAGATAATAAAATTCTTTCTTTCAAAAAAGTTTTAAAACAATTAAATTCATAGTTAAGGGTGAACGACTTTTATTTTTTTTTATTTATTTATTTTTTATTTATTTATTTTTTATTTATTTTTTATTTTTTTATTTATTTATTTATTTTTATTTTTTTATTTTTTTATTTTTATTTTTTTTTTTATTTCTTTATTTTTTATTTCTTTATTTTTATTTTTTTTTCTTATTTATTTTTTTTTAATATATTTATTTTTTTTTATTTATTTTTTTTTTATTTATTTTTTTTTTATTTATTTATTTATTTATTTTATTTTTTTTTTTTGCTTGTATATTTTGTACCAAAGACACTGTCTTAAACGAATATTACAAAGCAATTTAATTTACAAAATTAATAATATTGATATTTAAAATTCAGCATAGCTCATCTAAATATTCTGAGCAGTTTCTAATTAATAATTTGTATTATTCCTATATAAATAGTTTTTGTTTTACATCATTATCATTTTTGTATTGTCTTATTAGCCTTGTGCCATAAGTCATTTAGTTCTTTAGCATCCCGCTACCACCTTTTTTATCAACATCAATTTTCGTACAAAAAGTGGATCAAAGAGCTTATTCAGCTTAATAAATGTTTTCAGAAAATCTTAACTTCTAATTGGTCACTTAATATTTAATAACATCGACCTAGTTTTTGACCTGACTAAAAAAATAATTCCGCCAAAATCTTTCAAGCCCCTGTGATCCTAACACGTGACCAAATTTAGCAATAAAATATCAAACGTCTTTCATCTTCGACAGGGAGCCGATCGGAATCCTTTGAACTCGTCACACAGTTCCAGGCTTTACGTTAAAGTTCCTTAACATGATTCCATCCTAAAAGAACACTCACTCACACTGCAATATTTTATGATGAACAATCAACTCAAGTTTTCCACATTCAACTTAATACAAGAATCTTTTTCATACGCTTTCAAGCTCAATTTTAATTATTGCAATTAACATAAACACAGCTTGTTAAGAACCACTTATTTCAACTACAGAATATTTTCTTCGATCAAGTGAAAGCAAATCAAAGAGCAACAATTCAGTAAACCGTAAAGTAAGTCGTAAACATATTTACCATTTTTTAGTAACAAACTTGAACTGTTTATCATTTTCTCAATATTGTCCAGACCATTCAACAACTTATAATCTATCAAACCAGAACTTTGACAACATTTCAATCTCAACATAAAAGGACGTTTGAACTTTTTAAAACCACTTCTTTACTCCAGTTGTTTGTATCTCTTGTGTATATAAATATTTTATTCATTGTTGTGCAAAAACTGTTGTTTCCCATGTTTTCCTTCTCCTATGTGTGTTGAACACTAAAATTTAATGTGAGAGGAAATTGTTAATTTCATCTGGCAGCCTAATTTACTCAACAATTTTTCATCCATCCATTAACACAACCTCCACAGTTATGTGCCATGCGTGAAACACACGTAGGTGATCATGTATCTTTTAATACATGACTGACGAGGCAGATTTTTCCCGCAGTAGGTATCCGTTTCTTTATGCGGTAGACTACTTGCCATCCAAGGCTATAGAACCCGGTCTGCCCAGTTTTCTATCCATAGCTAGAGGGAAAAGAAGAGGATTCATATCTGCCCCAGGGGTATTAGCAAGTAATTGAATGTGTCGCAGTTATCTCCTCCTCAGTTCTTTAATCCTTCAACAGGGGTCTCTCTCCCCTGGCTATAAATACTGGCTGACCCTTCTCTCTCGCTCTCTTTTCCGACTTAGGCCTCGGGCCGCTACCTCGCGCGGAGACGAGGTAAAATCTCTCTTTTTCCACTTAGGCCAATATGTGACCACTGACAGATAAAGCGTTTCCCAAATTCTTGGAACCCGCTAAGAACAATACACGTACGTACGAACACTTACAACACACACACATAATTTCTCCATACAAACTCTATGTTACAGTCCGTGTCTTTGTTTAACTTGTTTTGTTATTAATATATATTTGTTTACCCATGTATATCGGTCTTGTTTGTTTTCTTTGTCTTCTTTGGACTTAATTAAAGTCCGACATTCTCGTGTAGTCGGACCCGCCAGCAGGAAAGTTTCACCTTCTGATATCTCTTCACATCTTCACCCCCCACGGTCCGCTACAAATGTAATGGATTCGACTGGAATTCGAACTCGGCTCTCCAAGTCGCTATCCATTACTCCACCGTAAAATTAAAATGCTCGTGGAGAAGTGAATTTTTGTACACGCAGCCAACATCATATGACTAAACAGCTTTCTGATAAATTTTTAACTACTTAATTTAACCTTCACCTCCGCAACAAACCCATAGTAGTGTTGATATACTGCTAAATGAAACCAAACCAATCAAAACCTTTAGACTTTGGCATTAAATAACTGATAATGATGTTGATATACTGTTTAACAAAATAAAAAACAAAACAAAGTAGACCTGTAAATGCTGATTGTGTTGAAAAGATTGATGTGGCTGCGTGTTGAATAGCATTTAACAATTATACATTTTTGAATTAAGGAAAAACAATGGAAAACTGATTTTTGTTTCAACGATAAAATATATATTAAAATCAACAAATACAAAACATTTTTTGTAATGTGTGAAACAATACGAAAGAAAAAGTAGTTTCCCTTTATCTGTTAGCTGAAAGATTAAATGTAATAAAACAAGTTTTCTGAATAAGAATGTCCAAAGTTCTGTATTAGATAGAATGATGTTTTCAGAAGAACATATAATAAATCAGTTGTGGATTATATATAACTAACAGAGCCGTTGCAACTTGGCTTGTTACACAGAACTGATGGTGAATGATATTAGGTTGGTGCAAAAATAATGTCGTTTTCTCACATGAAGTTGAACGTCAAAAAACGACATTATTTTTGCACCAACCTAATATTTAGGTTCTGTGTGCGTGTGTGCGCAGTGAGTAGAATGAATAGTCTGTGTAGACGCGTGTGAGTTGCTGAGTTCTCCTGAGTTCTGCTTCTACTGTCTATTTTTGGAATGAATTCCGGTTTATATTATTATCGGTAATCCCCGGACAACGGCGGGAGAAATTTCGAGAGAAAACAGAAAATATCTGATTGGATGAAAAATTACCCAATCGGTGATTTTATAACAAAAGCATGTTTGTGAATTAACAGTAGGAAAAATTCAGTGTGGTGAATGCGATCAGTAAATTGTCCTGTGATAGTTAGTATTTATTATTTGACCAATCACGGTTGAGAAAAATGCAGGCGTGGCAAACATAGTAGTAAGACCAAATAATTTCTTGGAGTAAATTAATATTTCCAAAATAATTTTACATTATTCGGAGCGAACTAACAGAAAAGATCCGAACTTTGAACAGAAACTTTCAGACCGTGTTTAAATTGAAGAAAAAACATAATGCAACAAAAATCCTTCTAAAGAAGGATACTGAGGATACCATAAACCAAACATGTGAAGAACGACGAAGGTTAGGAGAAAATGGAAACAAAAAGGAAACTTATACTTAACATCAGGAAGAGACTGTTGAAATTCCTACAGAAGGATGCTGAGGATACCATGGACCGAACATGTGAGCAATGACGAGGTTTTAGAGAAAATGGAAACAAAAAGGAAACTTATACTTAACATCAGGAAGAGACAGTTGAAATTTCAACAGAAGGATGCTGAGGATACCATGGACCGAACATGTGAGCAACGACGAGGTTTTAGAGAAAATGGAAACAAAAAGGAAACTTATACTTAACATCAGGAAGAGACAGTTGAAATTTCAACAGAAGGATGCTGAGGATACCATGGACCGAACATGTGAGCAACGACGAGGTTTTAGAGAAAATGGAAACAAAAAGGAAACTTATACTTAACATCAGGAAGAGACAGTTGAAATTCCTACAGAAGGATGCTGAGGATACCATGGACCGAACATGTGAGCAACGACGAGGTTTTAGAGAAAATGGAAACAAAAAGGAAACTTATACTTAACATCAGGAAGAGACAGTTGAAAGTTCTAGAGCACATAATGGGGGAAAAGGGCTTGGAAAATCTAATACTCACAGGACAGATTGAAGGCAAAAGGGACAGAGGAAAACAACACACAACCTATCTAGCGAGTTTGAGTAAATTGATGGCGGAGCAAGGTTTAGGAGAGATAGTAAAAACACAAAAATTATTAAGAGCTACAAAGGACAGGAAATTGTGAAGAACCATAATCGCATAAGTCCTGAAAGCACACAGCACGAAGAAGCAGTAGCAAAAAAAGACAGGTCTTCTTCATACATATGTATTATATGTATATATTTGTGTGTGTATCATAGAGAGAAGTCGTATTATATGTATTATATATATATATTAATATTCAATAAAAAAAAATCAATGAGTAGTCAAGACAGAATTCAATCGAAAGAAATCGAAAGAATTGGAAAAATTAAAATAATAAATTAAATGAATCTTAGATCAAGGGAGACAATCCAGTAGACACACAAGGGAGACTATTCATGACAAATTGTTCAAAGGGAGATAATCTAGTGAAATTATTCCGGAATGCAATTCTATTCCTAAAGACAGGTTTTTTGATGATATATAAATTTTTAAATACCAGAACAATGTTACAGTAATTAATAACAAGGTAGAATTTTTCTTTCGAGTGAACTGACGCGTTATCTATTTTAGAGTAGTATTCATATAAAATACAAATTTTATTGTAACCTAATTATGTAAAATAATAAATCATATGCAATATGGGTGAACGATTCAACTAGAAAAATTGAAAATAAATACAATGTATCTGAATAAAAATTAAACATATGTCATAATAGATCATTTCGCCTTAATAATTCAACCATGTTTTTGAAGAAATTTTTGAAGACGACTTGAAATTTTTACGTGTTAATTTTATTTAAGAAAGTTGAAGCACCTTCATCATTGTGTGGCGTTATTGACGGCGTAAATCAAACCGCACACTTTTTACTTTACGAATGTGTAAGTAAACAAAAAGCAAACAAGAAAAAAACACAAGAAAATAACCTTTCATAATAGGTACAATATTTATATTTATAAACGTCAACATTTTTACATGAATTATTAATATGAGTTACTTCCCTTTGACTGGCTTAAAGTTTTTAATATTTTTACAGAGCTCACAAAAAGTTCAAATAACTTGTCGCTCAAAATATTCACTGAAAGAGAGTTAAAAAGCATCCTGTAAAGCTGAAATTATGTTGATAAACTTTTAGCTTTAAAGAAGTTGGAGAAGTGAATGTTCCGTAAATGTCCAATTTGTTTTCGTTGCTCGTAGTGGAATGTATTGTTCGTAGTTTGTAATTAAGTTTCGTAAGATTCAATAGCGTGATTGAATAGTTTTTTTAGTAAGTTGCAGAAGAAGTTCGTGAGTGAGTTGTTTAGTTGAAATTTTAGCATGAATTACAGTGAAGTTATTTCATGTTAAAGGTACAGAAATATAAAAGACAACAGAAAATGTACATTGAGATTTGTAGGATCACTCACATCATGCCAGCAGGGAGAGTCTCGTGTTCACAAAAATAAAAACATACAAGAAAATAACACTCAAATCATGTTAAATCGTAAATTAAAATCATATAATTTTATTTATTTTTGTGTACTGGTGTGCGTGTACTTTAATTAAATATGTTTTAAAGTTGCATGTGATGGAGCAAGAAGGTCACTTCATCTTATGACAAGCAAGGTGTCGAGGAGAGTAAATGGACGTCTTGACCTTCCAAAAGTCCGTATTGAAGAGAATGAGTTTGTAGCGGTATTGACGGCGTAAATCAACCCGCACACTTTTTACTTTACGAATGTGTAAGTAAACAAAAAGCAAACAAGAAAAAAAACACAAGAAAATAACTTTTCATAACAGGTACAATATTTATATTTATATATGTCAACGGTTTTACAGGAATTGTTAATATGAGTTACTTCCCTTTGACTGGGTTAAAGTCTTTACTACTGAAATATTTTTACCTGAGCTCACAAAAAGTTGAATTAACTTGTCGCTCAAAATCTTCACTGAAAGAGAGTTTAAAGTCCTTTAAAGCTGAAAATATGTTTGTTGGGGACGAGTAGAATGTATTAGGTTTCTTTAACTAGAGTGTTGGAAATTGTCAGAAGGATTTGGTTGTTAGGCTGGTTTGTTCTTGACATTCATCCTCAACAATAAAAATGTTTAAAATATGAAACACAACACAACAAGGCAATAATTCAATTCAAATAATACACACATTTATATACAATTAAACAATATTTACAATAATGTTTTTATGTTGTCGAAATTTGGTGTGTTTAATGTTGTTTGTATTATAATATCCGGATTGTTCTAGTGTTGAATATATTCGTGTAATATTACAAGTTATGTTAGATTGAGTTTTCGGTAACGTAATTGTTCATTTAAGGTTCAACATGAATGTGTATGCAATTATTTACGTACTGTTCTTTTGGTTAAGTCAACTGAAGTTGCGTACCCTTAACTGTAGTTAAGGCTTTAGTTCTATCGTAGTTCTTTTACTTATTTAGTAGTGAATATTTTCTTGTTCACTTTACGTAAGCAAAGTTTGTTTAAAGTTCGGAAATATTTCTTGGTCACAGAGGATTATTCGAGCCAGATGTCGTTGAGTCAGTGGTGTTCTTTTTGCGCGGGAAAGTCATTGTTTCGAGTAGCGTAGTTTTGTCTGCCATCTCTCTGTGTTCGATCCGCTGACTGAGTTGGTCAGTCAAAAATCTTCCTTTTATAAGTTCTCGGGTATCAAAATCGGCTCAGAGAATTTTGGCGCCATTTACTTATTTTCACGTGAGCTTTCGAATTTTCGAGCTGTAAGCCAATAGAATTCTCTGATCGGAAATATGAAGTTTTCATTGGATAAGCTTAATTTTACGTGGGTGTAAAGAATAGATTGTTCCCACAGCAAGGGTGTTAAAATAACATGGACGATTCCACATGTTCATGAACTTTTTTTAGCTTTAAAGAAATTGGAGAAATGAATGTTCCGTAAATGTCTAATTTGTTTTCGTTGCTCGTAGTTGAATTGTTGGGGAACGGGCCCTGCGTGCGATGGTGAGTGTTGAGAAGGCTGATGTAAGTTGCGTGTTGAAAGGGCTGTTGCCCACAATTATTTATTTTGTTAGGAAAGGTGTGGAAATTATTAGCAATGATGAAATACAAAAAAGGAACATTGAGTTAAAAACATAACAATTGAATTTATTAGGTATTGAAATTAAATGCAAGCGAACTAAAAAGTGGGAGTGAGTTGCGTCCCTTAGATTAGGTAAATATTTGTGTCTAGACTCATACGAAAGCGTTATAATTAAATTCAATTTAGAGATTGAGTTTGTTGCATGTTAGAAAATTGTCTATGTTGCAAGTTGGTGAGAGTTCAGAGATTTACTTGCGTGAGATGTCGTAAAGTTCTTGAAAGTCATATTTTGACAGTGGTGTTGAGTGATGAAGAGAAGTTAGGTTCGAGAGTAATTTTACTTAAATAATAGTGAATATATTCTTGTTCACTTTAGGTAAGCAAAGTTGTAAGCGGTCGAAATGGTCAACGAAAGTTCTTTAACGTCTGACTGCGTTAGTCAAGACGGGAGTTCCTTGAGCGTTACATTTTGGCAATGTGTGCGCGGTCGGAATTGGTTGTCGTTGTCGTCGGGGTTTGCTCTGGACTGCTCGGCGTGACACGTGTTCTTGGGCTTTTATACCATCTCGATAGGCTCCGGGAAGAATGGCGCGTAACATGATCGTGCGCGTGGGAGCGATCTGATTGGTCGACACTGACCAATCAACAAGCTAGATTGACGGTGATTAACCAATGAAATGCCTGTTGATTATCTGCAAGTACGATGTTGGTAAAATCATAACAGGAAGAGTGCATTTCTTAGCAGAGGGTAAACTGGTTGTCGTGGGCGAGTCTACAAATCTATTGTTCGTAATGTTTGTAATTAAGTTTCGTAAGATTAAATAGCGTCATTGAATAGTTTTTAGTAAGTTGCGGAAGAAGTTGGTGAGTTGTTTAGTTGAAATTTTAGCTTGAATTACAGTAAAGTTATTTCATGTTATTTCATGTTGAGATTCTAACTTTGTATTTCGCTGTAGTAATGATACAAGCGTTGTGAACTCGTTTTAGCAAATGCTAGTCGTCCTAAATTCTCAGACTGGGCTCGCTCGTACATTCAATTTATATGTTTTTTAATCACGTGACAGGCTCCAAGAAGAATTGTTTTTTCGTCAGTTCGAAAACTAGGTTAATGTTATTCGGACGTAGTGATGAACACGTAAATTGTATCTGTCTATATTTCTGATATGGGGTATTATGTACATTATTTACATTATTCGGACTATTGTCCTCATCTTTGTCGTCATATTTATTACAACGTTTCAGTCGTTGTACGCTCCGGCCTTCGTCAGGTGGTTGGAATGTCGAACTGAACCAGCAATACATTTTTTAAATAAAAAATATTCCCAGCAATTCATTTTTTAAATAAAAAATATTACCTGCAATATGTGGAATCGCCTATGTTATTCTAACACCCCTAGCTAAAAGAACAATCTATTTTGCACACCCACGTAAATTAACTTATCCAATAAAAACCTAATTTTTCCGAACTAAGAATTCTATTGGCTCACAGCTCAAAAATCCGAAAGCTCACGCGAAAAGAAGTAAATTCTGTGAGCCGATTTTGAGATCCGAGAACTTATAAAAGGAAGATTTTGGACTGACCAAGTCAGTCAGCGGATCGAACGCGACTCCTGTTTCAGTTCATTTGGGACAAGTTTTTTTGACCGGTGAACTTGTTGTTTTTTATTGGCGTGAAAGACTTTGACTTATTTTGGATTTTTAAAAAGTATTAACACAAGTTAAGTTATCTGTCAAGTTTTTATTTTATTTTCTTTTTATTTTCTTTTGTTTGAATTTACTTTTTTCTCTTGGCTTCGGCCAACATTTTTTTATTTTTTATTTTTTTAGTCCGGTTTGACTAAAGTCCTACCGGCTTTTTATTTCTGTTTATTTGTTTCTAGTACAGTATAAGAAAAGAAAAAAGTTTTTGTTTTAATTTATACTCTCTCCTGTTTTATTTTTCAATTTAATTAGCGACTTCGGTCGCAATCCTTTATTTTGTTTTAGTTTCTAGTTTTTGTATTTTTTTTCTATTTAATTTATTTCTTTAGCGGCTTCGGCCGCAAACCTTTATTTTTAGTTTGGTTTGACTAGTTTCAAACCAGACTTTTTATTTCTTTTCTTTTTCTTGTATTGTTAATTGTATTGAAAAAAAAGAGGAGTTTATTGTTTTTCTTTATTTTCGGCTGCCTTCGGGCGCCATTTTTATTTTTTTGTAAAGTCTTTCGAGACTAATTTTTGTCTCTTATTTGATCTAGGTTGTTTTTATTTTTTCTATTTTTGGTAAACTTTTAGTTTATTCAATAGCCTTTGATATTTGATTTTCGTTTTTATTTAACTTCTTGCCCTTTTTTTTTTTTTTTTTTTTTTTTTTTTTTTGCCTTATCCCAGCTCCTTACGACATAAGTCCAGGTTTTCTTTTTGAAGGATGGCCGACGCAATGAGTCGGTCAGGGGTTAAGAAGAACCTCTTTGGGGCGGCTGCTAAAGCCGACCCCCCAGATAAAATGAAAAAGAAAAAACGGGGAAATCCGTCCCCCGATAAACCAGTCCAGGCCAGTGCTATAGCTGAGAAGGAGGAGGTCATGCAGGTCTCCAACTCACCCAAAAATGACAAGGTGCCGAAAGAGGCACAATCCAAGACAACAGCCGAGGAATCGCCCTCTTGCTGGAAGTCCCCCCCGAGTTGTATCGTGAATATCGCGGAGTTCTTGGAGAAGGCAAAGGATTATGCCCATCTTGTAAATAAAGATGGCATCCTTAAAGACGTCCAGGAACTACAGATATTCGAACAGAGAATGGTGACCGTTTTCGCGGTCGACAGGCGTACGCGCAAAATCTGTCGTTCCACGAAAGACACAGTGATCAAATCACTTTTGTCCCTGGGGATAAAACCCCAAAGAGTTATTAAAGGTGTAAAGTTTTTTATGTGGGACGTGCTGCTGCCCACGCCAGAAGATTGCCTAGATATGGCAAAACGTGAATTGATCACGAAAGATCTTATCTTGCGAACCGAATATCTAGGTAGGCGAAGGACCAGGGTGGCGGTTTTTGAGGTTCCTCCTCAAATTTCTGGAGAGCTCCTGGCTGCATTTTTTATGCAGTATGGCCAGATTTTAGGGGCTCTCTCGGACAATTTGAACGGGGGGTGGACTTTTGACATAATGATTGATGAGGCGGCCTTCAAGTCCATCCCCAACTGTCTGGATTTTGGCAACCGGAGATTGCCAGTCATTGTGACTGGCAGAAAACCAGTATGCTGGAGGTGTGGAGTGACTGGTCATCTCTCCTCCTCCTGCCCAGGGAAGAAGGCCCCTGGAGCTCCGGTTGCTGGCGACCCAAATCCCCCTTTGGCCGACACTGAAAAATCCGCGGCGCCTGTAATGGGCCTACCTACTAAACGGACCGGTGGGGAAAATCCCTCGGTTGGGTCGATGCCCTCGTTACCCCTCAAGCCAACGCCTTCCACAAGTGTGGATAAGGAGAAGGATGAGGGGGAATGGCGTGTAGTAGGTAGGGCCAAAGGGAAGGTCCAGACAGCGGGACCTCTGTCCCAGCATAACTCCAGGGATAAAATCACCTACATCCCCATTCCCTCTACTAGCTCTGAGGGCGACGCCTCGGCGTCTTACGAAAAGTCAGCCACAGCAGCGCAAAAACTCAACGAGCCTAGCTGGGAGAAAATTTTAAACCTCAAAAAACTGAAGGACAAGATCGATGCTAAAAGGGCTAAGAATTCCAAGTCGCTGGGGGTGCCCTGCCCCTCATCCTCTGCCCCGTCTTCCCCTTCAGGTACCATCAAATTCGTCAGACCACCTCCGCCTAAATCTCTGACCAACTCTCCAACAAGATCATGTACCTCAAAAACTCCTTCCCCTTTTAAGACCTCATCAAGCATCACTCCCTCTCACACACCCACATGCACACCCACACCTACTCCCTCTCATTCTCCTCAAAAAAAGAGGGAGAGAAGCCCGGAGTTGCCTGCAGTAGCCGAGAAGAGGAAGAAGAAAGTCAAACCGCCATATCTCCCAGGGGAAGACGTCTGCCGTGTATCCGGGGAGCAAGTTGAAAGGGTCTGCGGGCAGACTAAAAACCCGAGGCCGCTGAAGATTCTCTTCAACTTCCGGCACATTAATGGAGTTGATGTGGAGGTGCCGGAAAAGTTTAAAAATGCCCGTAGACTCCTGACTGTTGTCCGATCTGGCCCGGGTACGCGGGAGATTTGGGGCATGATCGAGGAGGCGAACTCGTCCCTGAAATTGGTGCCCCCAGCGGCTGTTTATGAGCCAAATTTAGACCCAACTAAAAATTGTAAAGGGAGGGTCCCTGTTTTTGTTCACCCTTCCCTGTATAGGGCTCTAAAATTAACTTATCCTGCGGACATCGGCGGTCTGTCTCATGGTGATACCGTCGACAATAAGATGGCGTCAGGATCAATGGGACAGGCTGTCGGTGTCCTCACCCCAGCAATGTTCTACTCTGATGGGCGACCCTAATCGATTCGATAATGGCACTCTGGTTAGCTAGTTTGAATGTCCGAGGCCTGAGGTCGGAGTCTCGAAGGGTGAGACTCGTTCGCGACCTTCAGAGCCTCGGGGTGAATATATGTTGTGTGCAAGAGACCCGTTTTTCTTCTCGCGATTATGAAGGCATTCTGTCTAAGGAGTTTACTCTTTATTCAGCATGTTTTGATGGACGCTCGAGGGGTGTCTCTTGGCTGGTGAGCAAGTCTTTGAAGGCTGCGTGTGCTCTTGTCTTCGCAGATCCGGCGGGCAGGCTTTGCGTGCTGGATGCTACCATAAAGGATAAGGCTTTGCGTCTCATTGGGGTTTATGGGCCCAACATCCAGGCTGAGCGACTTGCTTTGTTTCGGCAGATCGAGCCGTTTATGACGACATCACGTCGGTTAATCTTAGCGGGGGATTGGAATGCCGTCCTTGCCCCCGATATAGATCGTATAGGGTCAAAATATAAACCGGGTACTAAAAACTGGGGAGTGGAACATTTTCGGGGCTTTGTCGATGGGTTTGATCTTATCGACAAGTACCGGAATGAACACCCTCAGCGGGTAGTGTGGACTTGGACAAATAGTGGCAGCTCGGCTGTAGGTGTGCTTGCGAGCTACCTCGACCGAGTTTTAATTAGGAGAGTCGATGTAGGGCTCTTAGGGTGTCCAAGTTTTCATTATATAGTTTATTCGGATCATAGGCTTGTCCGGGTCCGTGTAAACTTAGATAAGCCTAAGGTTAGGATGACTGGTTACTGGAAATTCAATTGCTCGTTATTTGGCGAGCAGGATTTCCGGGACCAGTTTTTACTAATGCTACAAAGGGAACTGTCGGGGGCTGTGGTGGGAAATGCCTGGTGGGACAAACTTAAATCTAAAATTCGAACGTTTGCTGCCGATTTTAGTCGTCGACTCAGCGTAGATAGATTAGCGGCGCAAACGGCTTTAGAGCAAAGAGTCGATCGGGCTGTGAAATCCCGTGATAGTGGGGAAGTAGTCCTAGCTAAGGCAGAGTTGGCCTCCTTGCTTACCAAGAAGGATCAAGCTCTGGTAGTTAGGGCTAGGTTAAAAAGAATGTCCTCTGAGGCGACGAATATGGCCGCGGAACTGCGTGCAGAGGAAAGTAGGAATGCTTCAAGACGGCATATCGCGAGCGTCACATTGCCGGATGGGCGGACAGTGACTACAAACTCGGGCATATGCGAGGCTTTTCGGGATTACTTTCGGGATCTTTTTACCAGGGAGCCCGGTCTGAGCTCTGCTCAGTTCGACACCTATTTAGCTGACTTTCCCTGCCTCGAGGCAGCTGAAGCGGCTGGGTGCGAGGGTCCCATCACTGAGTCGGAAATCTGGGAAGCGCTGAAAAAGGTTGGCCTGGATAAGTCTCCGGGATTAGATGGTCTTCCTTACGAAGTTTACTTGAGGCAGTCGCCCGTTTTTGTTCCTTTGCTGCAGCTGATCTTCAACAACTGGATGAAGCAGGGGTCTATACCTCAACGCTTCACCAGGGGTGTGATCAAGTTGCTGCGTAAGGGCAAAAGCGGTGGGGATGGGATAGGTAACTTTCGCCCTTTAACGATGTTAAATACAGAGTTAAAGATTTTGGCTAAGGTCTTGGCTAACCGTTTGCAGCTTGTCCTGTCTAGTCTGATTGGCTCCGAGCAGACTTGTTCTGTGAAGGGCAGGACTATTCAGGACAACCTTCATATGGTGCGCCTGATCATCGAGAAAGTCGACAGTGAAGCCGCGCTGATCAATTTAGATCAGTCCAAGGCCTTTGATAGGGTTGACCATCGATTCTTGGAGGCTGTTCTTTCGGCTGCCGGTTTCGGGCCGTACTTTCGCTCCTGGATCCGGCTTATGTATGCGACTCCCGGTGCGCTGGTAGAAGTGAACGGGGTAAGATCGGAACCTTTCGTATTGTCTCGATCTATTCGTCAGGGTTGTCCGCTTTCGCCTATGCTTTACGTTCTTGCGTTGGAACCTTTCCTTCGCAAGTTAAAGGCGAATCCGGTCCTACGCGGAATCTCTTTACCTGGTGCTACCACCTCGGCCAGGTATTCTGCCTATGCTGACGACGTTTCGGTTCTTGTGTCGAGCAGAGCCGAGATTAACGAAGTCAGCAGAGAAATCAGTGGGTATGAGATGGTGACAGGGGCCAAGATCAACCGCGATAAGTCTGTTGGCTTGCGGTTGGGTGCGTGGAAGGGGGTTTCTCTTCCCGGACCATTCAGCTGGACGGACGGGCCGATCAAGATACTCGGCGTCTGGTTCGGTCCTGATATCCAGTTGGATATGAATTGGTCGGAGGTACGAGAGAAGGCCGAGATCGCAATTAATTTGTGGTCTCGGAGGAATCTTTCCTTGAAGGGGAGGGCGGAGGTATGTGTTTCACATATCTACCCGATTCTCCTTTACCGACTCTCGGTACTTCCACTTCCGTCTACCACAGTACTTTCATTAGTACAGCTCTTGTTCTTTTTCTTGTGGAGAGGCAAAGCTCCTAGGGTATGTCGGGAGATCTGTTGCCTTCATCCCTCTGAAGGCGGTCTGGGTATGCCTAGCATTGAGATTCGTCTCGATATGCTTCGCATCGGGTTCCTGGATCGTTTGTGTCGCGATTCGGATGACGGGGGCGCCTTCTGGAAGGAAGACGCCCGTAGATCCTTTCCATCCTTGAGAAGTGTGCACTCGGGCGAGGAGGAGGCTGGCCGTTTGCCTCGTGCCGAGTGCTCCTTCTACCGTGAATGTCGTCTGGCTCTGAAACACCTCTTACGGGCGACGGTTGGCCTCCACAACGTCCAGGCGTTGTCTCGTAGGGCATTATATCAGGTGGTAGTCAGGGGGTCCGTTCATGATGATTTGATTGACGAGCTCGGTCTTACGAAGCAGGAGGCTCGCTCAATCTGGCCTTGGGCTTCCGGGTTGAAATGTCTCAACAACGATGAGGCATCCCTCACCTGGCTGGTGATACGTGGGGCCCTCTGGGTCGGCAAAAGACTTTGCGCAGCGGGTTTGGAGAAATATCCAAACTGCCGACGTTGTGAGGGGGAAGTCGAGACCCTTGGTCACGTCTTCTTTCATTGCAAGTCGGTAGCACCATTGTGTAAGTTTGTTGAAGGTCTCATGGTTCGCATGTTGCAGGGAAAGTTTTTCGTCCTCGAGGCCGCTTCTGTTTGTAGCAATGTGGCCCCGCCGTTAACAAAGTCTGAACTTTATGTGTTCCACTGCTTGCTAGGAGTTATGAGAGTCGTGATTTGGGTGACACGTCAGAAGGGATTCTATGGAGGTGAGAAGTTCACTTCTTCCCTACTAATCTTGTACTTTAAGCATCAGCTTAAAGTCAAGATTAGGACGGAAAGGTGGCGACTCTCTTCATCAGAATTCGGCAAAAGGTGGGTAAATCTTGCGCGAATGTGTAGAGTGAGAGGAGCTGACCTAGAGTGGCACTTGGACCTCGGTTAGGTGCAGGATTTCGTCCCTCATGGGTTGAACAGAGCAACCCGTCCCGATATTAGACTAGTTTAGGTTTAGTTTGAATCTTTAGTTTCTCGTTTCTGGTTAACTTAGCTAGGGTATGTATGCTCATCGGCCCCCTTTTATTTCTGTCCCTATTTTTCTTTAGTTTAATTCCCCATCCCCTCCCTCGTTAGGTGGTCAGTGACGTCAGTTCTCTGGTGGTTGCGGGATGACTTTCGTTTCGTGTGTGTGTTTTTCGTAGTTGTTAGTGTGTCTAAATGAGTGTGTGCCTGTGTGAGTGATTTTGGAAGGATGACTGTGTTTTACTTTTTATAATCTCGCAATTTTTTTCGTCCAGTTAACTGATGTTACTGCCACACTTAGGTACTGTGGGGGTTTTATTACTAATCCTATTTTGTTTTGTTTTCTTGTATATATTATTATTTCTTATTGTAAATAATCATTGGGGTTTTTAAATTGTTATTCCCCCCCCCCCACAGAATTTAAATTGTACATATGGGGACTAGTTAGAATTTCATAGAGAATTTGAGGAATTATGGTGGATGTAGTGAGAAAGGCATGGAAGAATGTGTTGTTTTGGTGCTAGGACTATTGTTGGTATGTTTGGGTCAGTGTTTGTGACTAGCTAAGTTTTATTTAAGACAGTTGATGACCGTCCTTCCCCAACCCCCCTTTTTGGCCTTGTGCCACATTTTGTATATATTTTCATATACAAATAAATATCGTCAGCGGATCGAACAGCCTCGAAAGTTGTTGACCTTTTCTGACTGCGGTTTTTGCCACCCGATTTTTTGGAAATTACCCGTATTGTGTTTGAACTTTATTTCTGCTAAGTTGGACTTTATTACTGTATTTGTTTTTTACGACTGCTTTGAAAAATTTCGATTTCTTTTCCTTTTTTTTTCCTCCACATTTTTTAATTTTAGCCCCTTAAGTTTTGCTCGTTTTTCTTTTTAATTTTCTTTTTCCTTAATTTCTCTTTTAATTATATCTTCGTTTTTCTTTTATTTGTAAGCCCTGTCCGTTTTTCGCTATATTTTTTTTACTAACTATTCTCTATTTCTTTCCTTTTAATATCCTTTAAGTTTTTCGCGTTTTGTTTTTCGTTTCCATTTTGTATTCTCTATTTATTCTGTAATAGCCCTTGTTCTGTCTATTTGTCCATTTATTTTGTTCTAATCTTTGTATTGTCTATTTGTTTTGGCGTCAGCCATTTTGTTTTTTGTAACTAGCTCCGTCTAGTTTTGTAAGTTTCGTATTTTCTTTGTTGTTTAGTTGTTTAGCGTTTGCGTTTTTTTTTCTTTTTCGTGTTTACTTTTTTAAAATTTATTGTTTCGCTGTTAGGAAAACTTTATTCTTTTTTTTTTTTTTCTTGCCGTTAGGTGAACCTTGTTTTAATTTTTCTCGTTTGTCATGTGATTTTTGCATTTATCTTTTCTTTGTTTTTGTAATTTTTTTTACTTGCTGTCTCGCTTTCGGGATAGTTTTGTGTTTTTTGATTAACTGCTTTATTTTCGTTGTCATTTAAATTTTCCCTACTAGACGAACTTTATTTAGCATCCCCCCCGCCTATAGGCGATCTTTGTTTCTTTCCACCCCCTTTCCCCCCCTTTGTATAAATGTTATAAAAAATGGAAAAAAATAAAAGTAAAGTTCTTCCTTATCAAGAAGAAAAAGCCGATCATAGCTGATCTCAAAAAATCAGTTAAGAAACATTTATTTTCTGTGAAGAAAAAAACACCTGATAAAGATGATCCGACGGAGTACCCAGTCTTAGCAGATACAGCTGTAAATGATCACTTGGGTAAAAACTAGTACTTCATCACACTAACCGGTCTTTACTATGGCTCTCTGGTTAGCAAGTATAAATGTGCGGGGCCTGAGGTCCGAGTCTCGCAGGGCGAGGCTCTCTCGTGACCTTCAGCGCCACGGGGTGAATGTTTGAATGGTTGTTGCAAGAGGCCCGGTTTTCTTCTCATGACCGTGAGGACATACTGTCTAAGGGGTTCTCCCTTTATTCAGCATGTTTTGATGGTCGTTCGAGGGGTATCTCTTGGCTAGTGAGCAAGTCTTTGAAGGCTGCATGTACTCTTGTCTTCGCAGATCCAGCGGGCAGGCTTTGCGTGCTGGATGTTACCATAAAGGATAAGGCTTTACGACTCATTGGGGTTTATGCGCCCAATAACCATTTGTTTCGGCAGATCGGGCCGTTTTTGACGACATCTCGTCGGGTAGTTTTAGCGGGGGATTGGAATGCCGTTATTTTACACCGATATAGATCGTATAGGGCAAAATTCGGGTACTAACATCCGGGATGTGAAACCATTTCGGGACTTTATCGGCGAGTTTGATCTTGTCGATAAGTATCGGAATGAGCACCCTCGGGAGGTAGTATGGACTTGGACAAATAGTGGCAACTCGGCTCCTGGGACGCTTGCGAGCTACCTCGACCGAGTTTTAGTTAGGAGAGTCGATGTAGGGCTCTTAGGGTATCCAAGCTTCCATTATATAGTTTATACGGATCATAGGCTTGTCAGGTTCGTGTAAACTTAGATAAGCCGAAGGTTAGGTTGGCTGGGTACTGGAAATTAAACTGCTCACTATTTGGTGAGCAGGATTTCCGGGACCAGCTGCTACTAATTGACGGAATTGACGGTAGCGGTTGTTGGGAATGCTTGGTGGGACAATTTAAAATCCAAAATTAGAACGTTTTCTGCTGATTTTAGCCGTCGACTCAATTTAGATAGATTAGCGGCGCAAACAGCTTCAGAGCAAAAAGTAGATCGGGCAGTGAAATCCCGTGATAGTGGGGAAATAGCCTTAGCTAAGGCAGAGTTGTCCTCCTTGCTTATCAAGAAGGATCAAGCTCTGGTAGTTAGGGCTAGGTTAAAAAGAATGTCCTCTGAGGCGACGAATATGGCGGCTGAATTGCGTGCAGAGGAAAATCGGAGCGCTGCTCGGCGACATATCTCGTGCGTCACATTGCCGGATAATCGGACCGTGACTACAAACGCGGGCATATGTGAGGCCTTTCGGGATTACTTTCAGGATCTTTTCACCAGGGAGACCGGTCTGAGCCCTGCTCGGTTCGACGCCTATTTGGCCGACTTTCCCTCCCTTGAGGCAGCTGAAGCGGCTGGGTGCGAAGGTCCCATCACAGAGTTGGAAATCTGGGAAGCGCTGAAACAGGTTGGCCTGGATAAATCTCCGGGACTAGATGGTCTTACCTACGAAGTTTACTTGAGGCAGTCGCCCGTTTTTGTTCCTTTGCTGGAACTGATCTTCAACAACTGGATGAAGCCGGGGTCTATACCCCAACGCTTCGCCAGGGGTGTGATCAAGTTGCTGCGTAAGGACAAGAACGGTGGGGATGGGTTAAATAACATCGGTTTCTGTAGGCTGTCCTTTCGGCGGCTGGTTTCGGAGCCGACTTTCGCTCCTGGATCCGACTTTTGTATGCGACCCCCGGTGCGCTGGTGGAGGTGAATGGGGTAAGATCGAAGCCTTTCGTATTGTCTCGCTCCATTCGTCAAGGTTGTCCGCTTTCGCCTTTGCTTTGCGTTCTTGCGTTGGAACCTTTCCTTCGCAAGTTAAAGGCGAATCCGGTCCTGCGCGGAATTTCCTTGTCTGGGGCTAGCACCTCAGCCAGGTATTCTGCCTATGCTGACGACGTTTCGGTTCTTGTGTCGAGCAGAGCCGAGATTGACGAAGTCAGCAAAGAGATGGTGACAGGGGCCAAGATCAACCGCGATAAGTCTGTTGGCTTGCGGTTGTGTGCGTGGAAGGGAGTTTCTCTTCCCGGACCTTTCCTCTGGACGGATGGGCCGATCAAGATACTCGGCGTCTGGTTCGGTCCTGATCTCCAGTTGGAAATTAATTGGTCGGAGGTACAAGGTAAGGCCGAGATCGCGGTTAATCTGTGGTTTCGGAGGA